>JALAZF010000550.1:1945525-2594033 GCA_022829125.1 Lathyrus tuberosus
GGTACGTTTGTGTGTTCACGAAATTCACAACCAGACGAGGCTATCTTGGGATGTATTCTAACGTGTGTGTCTTGTGCATGTTGGGGTGTTGATCTAGAGAGCTGTCGACTCTGGTGACCGATCATTGAGGACCTTAGTGGAAACATCCCTCTTTAGTGGTGACAGTGGCAGACCACATCCTGTGGCAAACCCATTCGCACCCGAGGGCCCGCTTTGGAACTCGCATAGGACGGCCCCTACGTTTTGAAGAGAATCAGTGGAGGCACTCCTCGATTGACGATAGTACTGTACCCCGAGGGATGAATGTACTATTGTTTCTCGACCTCAGTGCCAAAGCTAAAGACCTTCCGCTTTGGAGAATCAATTGAGGCCTCCTCGATTGATGATGATGCCAAACCAGAAATGGTGAACGTATCATCATTTCTCGACCTGAGAGCCCGGGATACTGAACATCCTAGTACCCACATGTGAGAGGGGATGTGCGTTTGCAGGTTTGCAGGTAACCGAGACTTTTAACCTACCCGGTTTTCTGGATTTCTCATCAATGTCTGATTATTTGGGTTCCTCAGTGGTTCAGAGTTCTGGTTTTCTGGTTTCTCGTTCAGCTAACAGCACAACACATCCAGCAGTGTGCTTTGACCCCATGTTTGCATGAGCATATCATTTTTCTTGCATTCTGACGTGTTTGACATTTTTCAGGGCTTGCATCTTACCCTTGATTCCGGTTTTTTGAGGTCGCTTCAGTATGGATGTTCAGAGAAAGAAGACTGTCGCCTATTCATTCCCAGAGCCGACTTTGACACTGATTCACAAATTGATTAATATGGCTGGTTCCGGAGTTCGTACAGAGTTCAGTGGAAGGTATGGAAGACTTCTGAAATTTGTCTATAATATCTCCCAGTATGAGAAGGATGCCATCCACACACTTCTTCAGTTTTACGACCCGTCTTGCTTCACTTTCCCGGACTACATCTTGGCTCCAACGTTGAAGGAATTCTCATTTATTTTGGGAATTCCTATCAATCATGATATAGTTTTCTTTTATAAGGAACACCCCGGTATGAAAGAAATGGTTGTGGCTCTTCATATTAGTGAATCCGTCCTGAACAGTAATGTTGAAGAAAAACAAGGGGTTAAGGGTTTCTTGTTGAAGTTCTTATTTGATCAAGCTTGTATACATGTCAAAGAGAAGAACTGGACTGCTTTCCAAGCTATTCTGGCTGCGTGTATCTATGGGATTGTTCTGTTTCCGAATATACCTGATCTGGTGGATATGCACGCCGTCAGGATCTTTATTTCGAAGAATCCTATACCTACCTTGCTAGGTGATGTGTATCACTCGGTTCACTACAAGAATGAGAATAGGCGTGGGAAAACTGTAAGTTGCTGTGCACCGCTTTTAGCTACTTGGTTTTTGAGTCGTCTCCCTGAATCTGGCGCTTTCGTTGATACGAAAGATTCTCTGAAGTGGTCTAAGAGGGTTATGGGCTTGACTGCTGATAACATCGTTTGGATTAATCGTGACTTGCTAGGAATGGAGATTATTTGCAAATGCGGAGAATTCCCTAATGTTCCCTTGATAGGGAGGAAAGGTGGAATTAACTATAATCCCTCCCTAGCTATCAGACAATTTGGCTATCCTTTGAAGAATCCACCCGAAGAGCGAGATGTCCGAGAATCCTTATTCTTCAATGGTATTGAGGATCAAGGGTTGATAAGGAAAGTTGTGAATGCTTGGAAACAGGTAACTAAGAAGGGTAAGATTCCATTCGGGAAAAGTAACAATCGGGCTTTCCCTCCCTATAAAGAGTGGATTAAGAAGAGAGCAGAAGAGGAGCTTCTTCCATTCCCGGTGGAACCACCTTTATATCCTTTGGTGATCGAGCCTCCTACCACCGTTGAGTTGGAGAAGTATAACAAATTATGGGCTGAAAAGGAAAGGTTGCAGGAAGAGAATAGTGAGCTAAAGAGAGAGATTTATCAGTGGAAGCATGAGCGGGGTGAAGCTGTTCATACCGCCAAGTTGAAGACAGAGCTTCTTGCTAAAGTAGAAAGAGAGCTTGCTGACATGGTCACATCTAGAGAAAGAATGAAACAAGCTTTGGATGGTATCAGTAGCGTTCTCAGGTCCAAGGAGGAGGAATTAGGCAAGGCTTTGTTGAAGATTCACAGGTTCAATGATCACCAAGAAACTGCCATGGCTGAGAATAAGAGAAAGGAAGACGACTACATAGCTAAGATTGATCAGTTGAGGTCGACGCTCAAGAAGAAAGACGCCGAGATCTTATCAGGGATATTCAAGAGACAAGTAGTCGAGGGTCGACTCAATGAAGCTATAGCCTCCATGGAAGAACTGAAAGTCCAAGCCGAAGTGAAGAAACCTAGACATGAGGGTCCTAGCATGGAGGGTGTTTCTGGAGAAGACGCTTGGGAGTTACATTGCCGATACTTGGATGGGATCATACACAGGAGATACCTTCTCATTCAAGGGCTAATTCAGAGGCCGAAGCATCCCGATACCAGAAAGCTGTTCAAGGAGATTCAAGACTGGTGCAGAAAGCATAGTGGATGAGGGGGATTGACACTTGTGAATTTTGATGACATGCCATAGTTTCCTTTTCTCTTTCATTGTATTTGGATCACCACCAGGCTTGTTGGTTGGGACCTATGGTTTTTTATATTCAGACTTGTTATCTCGAATTTGTGATTGTTGACATTTGGCTTTTCTCCGGTTTTCTTAATATATGAGCAGAGGTTCCATTATATCTTGTTATTAAATCGGAATCAAGGGGTGGATCGCCCTGTGAATTTTCAAACACGTCCATTTGCATTTGCATATTCATAATCATTTTGCATAATCATTTTGCATGACAGGTGTTTATCTCCAGTATTCTTATCTTGTTCTCATCTCAGAATTGCAGATCAGCGTATTCACCGGTATCCTACTAAGCAGAATCGAAAGAGACTCATGGATCAGCTACAGAATGAGATCATTGAGATGCGGACTCGCATGAACCAATTCATGGAATTGATGCAAGGGGTTGCTCAGGGACAAGAATAGTTGAGAACTTTCGTTCAGCCACTGATTGCGAGGGTTGATAATGATGGTGTCCTTCATGGAGGACTTCAGACTGGTGTTACTGATGATGGTCAGAATGGTCCTACTGGCGGAGGTGTTCCTGCTTCTGGTGTTGTGATTCCTCCGGGCAGAGTAGAAAGTGTTGTGGTTCCCACTGCAGTGGGAGGTGGTACTGGTACTGGCGCAGTTCAGGGACGTCGGTATGATGATGTTCAGGATAATGTATTTTCTTTGCCAGGTGGGGATGCTGGTCCCCAGACTGATCAGGATCAGAGGATCTGGTTGATTGAGGAACAACTAAGGGGTGTTGTGAATCAGGATTCTGTGGGAATAGATCTAGAGGATTTGGGGCTGGTTCCAGGCGTTGTTATTCCACACAAGTTTTAGACTCCCACTTTCGAGAAGTATAATGGTATGACTTGTCTGAGGATCCACGTCAGGGCGTATGCAAGCAAGATGGCTGCATATGCGAAGAATGAAAAGCTAATGATGCATTGCTTCCAGGATAGCCTATCTGGGGCATCCCTGGAGTGGTACATGCAACTGGAAAGGAAGGATGTGCGCAGTTGGAGAGATCTGGCAGGGGCATTTATCAGACATTACCAATATAACACTGATATGGCTCCTAACAGAACACAACTGCAGAATCTGTCACAAAAGAACAATGAGAGCTTCAAGGAGTACGCCCAGAGGTGGCGTGAACTGGCGGTGAGGGTTCAGCCTCCCATGTTAGAGCGTGAAATGATAACTATGTTTATGGCCACCTTGCAGGGTCATTACTTTGAAAAGTTGGTACCGTGTATGTCCGGAAAGTTTGCTGATTTGATCTTGGTAGGAGAGATGGTAGAAAGCGGAATTAAGGCGGGGAAAATATCAGGCGGTGATGGGTCCTCATCTGGAGGAAGTAAGAAGCCTTATGCCAATGGTTATAAGAAGAAGGAGGGAGATACAAACTCTGTGTCATCATATCATGGTAGAGATGGACCTCGTCATAACTACAATTAGCAGGTGGCTTCTGTAACCATCCCAGCAGCACCTCAGCAGCCTACAGTGACTCAGCAACAAAATCAGGCTCCTCGCCGATCTCAGCCTCTGACTAGGCGGGATAGGCATTTTGACACTCCACCTCTTCCATACGCTCAATTATTTCAGTACTTGCTGCAGCTACAATTAATCCAAAAGAGAACATTGGCTCCACCTACTGGTAATCCACCTCCCGGCTATGACGCCAACGCCCACTGTGAGTTCCACTCTGGGGCACCCGGACATTATATTGAGAACTGTAAAGCTTTTAAGCATCAGGTTCAAGATCTGCTGGATTCCAAAGCCATCAATTTCTCCAATGACGTCCCGAATGTGAATCAGAATCCAATGCCGAATCACGGTGGGCCGAAGGTCAATGCTGTCATAAAAGACTGTGAAGACTTGAGTTTGATTTCAGATGTGAACGAAATCCAAACTCCCTTGGGTGTGGTGAAGAAAAGACTGTTGAAGGGAGGGGTATTTCCCAGTTGTGATGAAGGTTGTGTAGAATGTGTGTCACAGCCAGGCGGTTATGATTTATTGAAAGCAGGTATTCAGAAAATGATCAGCGAAGGGGTATTACAGTTTGACAGGGGCTGTAAGCAGAGTATTGTTACTGACAGAGAGATTGATGTTGCCACGATAACAATTCCATTCAAGACGATAACTATATCAGCGCCGGCGAGACCAACGCCGGTCACTATCACTGTTCCCGGACCAGTTCCGTATGAGAGTACCAAGGCCATCCCATGGAATTATGGGGCTGAGGTGTTTGTTAATGGTAAGAAGCTGGAATTGGAAAAGACATCAGCTGTGAACACAGGGGTGGAAAATCTTGTTGAAGCAGGGGCTATCACTAGGAGTGGTAGAGTCTCTATTCCCTCTGAGAATCAAGCTAGCAGTTCAAGACAAGACAAAGGTAAGCAGATGATGAATGAGTCTGTACAGAGGCAGGAAGCTAATAATTCTACGACAAAGCCAGGTGGGGATACTTTCTCAAAAGATGTAGAAGAGTTTATGAGGTTGATCAGAAAAAGTGATTACAAGATTGTTGACCAGCTTCACCAAACTCCATCGAAGATTTCCATCCTATCCTTACTGTTGTGCTCCGAGGCACACCGCAATGCATTGCTGAAGATTCTGAATATGGCTTATGTACCGCAGGAGATATCTGTCAACCAGTTGGAAGGGGTTGTGGCTCATGTGAATGCTGGTAACGGTTTGGGTTTCACCGATTTAAATCTGACTCCGGCTGGGAGGAATCACAACAACGCTCTGCATATTTCAGTGGAATGTCGTGGTTCTTTAATGTCGCATGTGTTAGTTGATACTGGGTCGTCTTTGAATGTGTTACCAAAGAAGGCTTTGATGAAATTGGATACTCGTGGGTTGATTTGTACACCAAGTGACTTGGTGGTACGTGCTTTTGATGGCTCTAAGAGGTCAGTGTTTGGAGAGTTAGTTCTACCGATCAAGGTGGGCCCTGAGGTTTTCAACACCACCTTTTACATAATGGATATTCAGCCTGCCTATAGTTATTTGTTGGGTCGCCCCTGGATCCATGGTGCTGGGGCAGTAACTTCTACACTGCACCAGAAGTTGAAGTATATGTGGATGGCCACGTTGTGACTGTTTGTGGTGAAGAAGATATCGTGGTGAGTCACCTGTCGACCTTCAAGTATGTAGAGGTAGATGGTGAGATACAGGAAACTTTGTGCCAAGCCTTTGAAGCTGTGAAGATTCCCCAGGAACCCCCAAAGGCAGTCACTCAGCCTGAGGCGGTTGCCCAACCTGAAGTCGTCATACAACCAGAAGTTCCAATGTCCTCTTTCAAAGAGGCGCGTGCTGTAGTTGAAGCTGGTGGTTCTCAGAAGTGGGGCAGTGTTATTGATGTTCAAAGGAAGCAAGATACTCATGGACTGGGTTACAGGCCACCTAGACGTTCTGAAGAGCCTCCCAAGTTCTATGGTCCAGTCCGTTTCACCAGTGCCGGTGTTTTCTTCGACAGAGTCAATGCTATTGAGGATGAAGGAGATAGTGATTATGACATGGATGAATGGATCCGTCCCTACATTCCTGGTCAGAACTTAGGCAACTGGTCCTCCGAGAAAGTTATCCAAGTGACGCGCTTGGAGTAATTTACTTTTGTTTTCTGTTATGTTGAGTCCTGCGCTCTGCCCAAGGCGTAGTGATATTTATTTGTAGGGCTTGGATGTTTTATTTGCTATCTTTATGATCAATAAAGGACGTTTTTCATTCAAATATTTTGATCCCTGTCTTTCTATTTTTACTTTTTGCATATTAACCCACATCAAAATGGCAATGTGTTTTCTTGTTTGTTGCACTAATAATAAACATAAAACATCCATCATGTAGGTTCCTTTGTTCAGATTCCACCATGACTTAGCTATGGCTCGATATGACTTCGACAATCCCATCTATCAGGCCGAAGAAGAGATTGACGAAGACTGTGACTTACCAGAAGAATTTGCCAGGCTGTTGAAACAAGAGGAAAGGGTTATTCTACCTCATCAGGAGGAAGTTGAGACTGTTAATCTGGGAACCGAGGATGTTAAACGAGAAGTAAAGGTTGGGGCTGCCCTGGAAGACACTGTCAAGGGAAGATTGATTGAGTTACTTCGAGAGTATGTGGATATCTTTGCCTGGTCTTACCAAGACATGCCTGGGCTTGACACCGACATTGTGTCACACCGGTTGCTGCTCAAAGAGGGTTGTACTCCAGTCAAGCAGAAGTTGAGAAGTACGAAACCAGATATGGCTGTCAAGATCAAGGAAGAGGTTCAGAAGCAGTTGGATGCCGGATTTCTTGCCGTAACAAATTATCCTCCGCGGGTTGCTAATATTGTACCTGTACCTAAGAAGGATGGGAAGGTCAGGATATGTGTTGATTACCGAGATTTGAATAGGGCAAGCCCGAAGGATGATTTCCCGCTCCCCCACATTGACGTGTTAGTGGACAATACTGCTCAATATTCTGGGTTTTCCTTCATGGATGGCTTCTCTGGGTATAACCAAATCAAAATGGCCCCAGAGGACATGGAGAAGACTACTTTCATAACACCGTGGGGAACATTTTGCTACAAGGTGATGCCCTTTGGATTGAAGAATGCTGGGGCAACCTATCAGCGGGCGATGGTGACTCTCTTTCATGATATGATTCACAAGGAGATTGAAGTATATGTTGATGACATGATTGCGAAGTGACAGACAGAGGAAGAACACTTGGTAAACCTCCAGAAGCTGTTTGAAAGGTTGAGGAAGTTCAGATTGAGGTTGAATCCGAACAAGTGCACTTTCGGCGTGAGGTCTGGTAAATTGCTGGGATTCATTGTTAGTGAAAGAGGCATAGAGGTTGATCCTGCAAAGATAAGAGCCATACAGGAGATGCCTGAGCCAAGAACAGAGAAAGAGGTTCGTGGTTTCTTGGGGAGGTTGAATTACATTGCCAGGTTCATCTCTCATCTGACGGCTACATGTGAACCAATTTTCAAGTTGTTAAGAAAGGACCAAGAGGTCAGGTGGAATGAAAATTGTCGAGAGGCGTTTGAAAGGATAAAGACGTATTTGCAGGAACCGCCAGTCCTTATGCCACCAGTGTCTGGGAGACCGTTGATTATATACCTTACGGTTCTTGAGAATTCGATGGGTTGTGTGCTCAGTCAACACGACGAGCACGCCATTTACTACCTGAGTAAGAAGTTCACTGATTGCGAATCGAGATACTCTATGCTGGAAAAGACATGTTACGCGCTCGCTTGGGCAGCCAAGCGCCTAAGGCAGTATATGTTAAATCACACAACCTTGTTGATTTCGAAGATGGATCCGATTAAGTACGTGTTTGAGAAGCAAGCACTTTCTGGAAGGATAGCCCGTTGGCAGATGGTTTTGACAGAGTACGATATTCAGTATGTTTCTCAGAAAGCCATTAAGGGAAGTGTTCTGTCAGAATATCTTGCTGAACAGCCGGTCGAAGATTATCAGCCTATGAAGTTTGAGTTTCCAGACGAGCATGTTATGTTTCTAAAAATGAAGGATTGTGAAGAGCCTCTGCCTGACGAAGGACCTGAGATTGGATCACAGTGGAAGATGATTTTTGATGGGGCTGTCAACTCATATGGTAATGGAATTGGGGCAATCATTACTACCCCGAAGGGTTCTCATATACCTTTCACTGCCCGGTTAGCATTTGTGTGTACCAACAACGAGGCAGAGTATGAAGCATGCATCATGGGGTTAGAAGAAGCAATTGATTTGAGAATTAAAAACCTCGATGTCTATGGTGATTCTGCGTTGGTGGTTAATCAGATTATAGTAGAATGGGAGACTCGTCAGGCAAATTTGGTACCTTATAACAACTATGCCAGAAGGTTGTTACCTTTCTTTGACAGGGTGGAATTTCATCATGTGCCCCGAGCTGAGAATCAGATGGCTGATGCGTTGGCGACATTGGCATCCATGTATAAGGTGAACCGTTGGAATGAAACTCCATCGATTAGGATCATGCGTCTGGACAGACCGGCTTTTGTGTTTGCAATTGAAGATGTGTCTGATGGTAAACCGTGGTATCATGATATTAAGGTTTTTCTGAAGAGACAAGAGTATCCAGAGGGTGCCTCCACCAAAGATAAGAAGACTCTGAGGAGGTTGGCAGGAAATTTCTTTCTGAACAAGGATGATGTGTTATATAAGAGGAACTTCGATATGGTCTTGCTACGTTGTGTTGATGAACACGAGGCAGGCTTATTGATGGAGGAAGTTCACGAGGGTTCTTTCGGTACTCATTCCAGTGGACACACCATGGCTAGGAAGTTGTTGAGAGCAAGATATTATTGGATGACTATGGAGTCTGATTGTTTCAAGTACGCTCGGAAGTGCCATAAATGCCAGATTTATGCAGATAAGATGCACGGACCGCCTACGCCTCTAAATGTGTTGTCATCTCCTTGGCCTTTTGCAATGTGGGGTATAGACATGATTGGAAAGATTGAGCCTACTGCTTCCAATGGGCATCGTTTCATTTTGGTTGCCATTGACTATTTCATAAAGTGGGTAGAGGCAGCCTCGTACACCAACGTCACCAAGCAAATGGTAGCCCGGTTTATAAAGAAGGACATCATCTGTCGTTATGGGGTCCCGGAGAGAATCATTACTGATAATGGCTCGAATTTGAACAACAAGATGATGGAGGAACTATGTCAGAGTTTTAAGATCGAGCATCACAATTCTTCTCCCTATCGTCCAAGATGAATGGTGCTGTTGAGGCGGCAAATAAGAATATCAAGAAGATTGTGCAGAAGATGGTGGTAACATATAAGGACTGGCATGAGATGTTACCTTACGCCCTACATGGTTATCGTACTTCGGTGCGTACGTCAACTGGGGCAACCCCTTTCTCAATTGGTATATGGTATGGAAGCAGTTTTACCCTTAGAGGTCGAGATTCCGTCATTGAGAGTTCTGGCAGATGTGAAGCTTGATGAAGCTGAATGGGTGCGTTCCAGGTTGGATCAGTTGAACCTTATTGAAGAAAAGAGATTGGCAGCCATTGCACATGGTCGTTTGTATTAGAGCAGGATGAAGCACGCCTTTGATCAGAAAGTGCGTCCTCGGAATTTTCAGACAGGCGAATTAGTTTTGAAAAGGATCCTTCCTCCTCAGACAGATCACAGGGGCAAATGGACTCCAAACTACGAAGGGCCGTATGTAGTCAGAAAGGTTTTCTCTGGTGGAGCCTTACTACTCTCAACTATGGATGGCGAAGATTTTACATCCCCTGTGAACGCAGACGTAGTCAAAAAATACTTCGCATAAAAGAGACCCGCTGGACATAAAAAGAAAGTCCAGGCAAAAAGGGGCATCCCGGCGAACCATAAAAAGGAAAAGGTTCGGGCAAAAGTTAGGGATAAAATGTAAAAAGAAATGTGTAAACCCGCAAAGTTGAAAACTTGAAAAGGCGACTTTGGCAAAAATGGGTATCCCGGTGGATTGAAAACCCGAAAAGGGCGATCCAGGCAAAAGTTAGGGATTTATAAGCGAAAGGCTACGGTCTGCATTCGATCTGTGAACACTTTCAACACCTGGAAATTCCGAAAGAAAATGATCAATACAGTTAGTCTCTTCGAAGGTCAAGACGTTTGTGGATAAGCAAGTCGTATGGGTCATAGCTGAGTCGAATCATGGTGGATATCTGTTCCCACATTGCCGACATGTGTATTTTCTTTTTGTTTTTGCGCAATTACCTCTTTCTAGGAATTGCTTCCTATTGTAAATGCCTATTTACAGGCCACTCTTCAATAAAATATTCATTTTACTCAAAGAGCTTCCCATTGTTTGTTTTACTTTTACTTTTACTGTTTTGTTTGCAAAAACGTCCGATATTGCTGATAAACATTGCATATGAAACTTTGAGCTTTGCGAAGCATAACGAAAAGCAGTAGAAATTACTTAGGCATTAACGGTGATAGCCAGCTTGTGGCATATTCTATTTGTTGTTATTTGACTTGCAGGGCAACAGGATTGTACTTCCCCAGCAGGTTGCTCTCCCCAGCATTGAGATTTCACTTTCCTCAGCAGAGCAGACTTTCCCCAACAAGAGACCTGGAAAGTATTTTCTCTGGATCAAGACGTTATTTCCCCAAAGAATCAGGGTCCTCACTTCCCCATCCAGTCAGGAAGCGTACTTTCACCAACAATGTCATATTCTAATCCCCAGCAAGGTGGGGCAAGGGCATTCTCCCCTTCAGCAGTTCAGAAGTATCCCCAAGCAGGATGGTATTATGGGTTGGTATCCCCCAGTAGGTCTTAAGCCCGTCTGTTGTTGGCAATCCTCGGTAACAAACTTCCGGTTCCGTTATTGACGTCCATTCTCAACTCCCCCAGCAGAGAGGAAATCTCAGGTTTTGGATGTTACCTTCAGTAGAGGACAGGTATAATCCCCGGTAGTGTGGATATTCTTTTGGGACTTCATCCCCAGCAAAAATTGTTGATCCAAGGAGTCGATCAGCGTGATCCTTCTCAGCAGAGTTCCTGGATTCAGAGGACAATTTATTTTTGTCAGCCGCAGCTGAATTGGTCTTTTCTCTCCAGCATTTATTTTGCGGGAGGGGCCTCTTTTGCATATCATAAGCATTTGCATTGCATCCTCAAAACGCGTAGCATTTCCACTTCGTGTGGAGCATTACGACAAAATTCAAACATTTGCATTCCAAAGCATAAGCTAGGTTTGATACTTTCCTTGCCAGTTCTCTTTCTCAGCAGAGATGGCATAACTCAGGAGATTTTGCAGGGATGCGTTCCTCATACTTGTGCTCCCCGACAGAGTCTTTTATTTAGATTTCACCTTCCCCAACAGAGTCATCTTATCTATGGATCAGGAGTCCGTTAGAAGTTTGTCTGTGTTTGCCTCATTTTGGCCTTCTTCTTTTGTGAGTCTTGTTTCACGTTATCCCCCAGTGAAGTCCATTTTATGTTGGTTATCCTTTGCGGATACAATTGAGGTTGTATTCGTTTTTTGTGGATGCAATTGAGGTTGTATTCGTCTTTTGGGTGCGATTGAGGTCGTATTCTTATTTCCTTTGCGGATGCAATTGAGGTTGTACTCGATTTGTGGTGCGATCGAGGTCGTATTCGTCTTTTCTTTGTGGGTAGAGTGATTGAGGTCAGTCTTTCTTTGAGGGTACAATTGAGGTTGTATTCGTTTTGTGGATACGATCGAGGTCGTATTCGTCTTTTCTTAGCAGGTAAAGTGATTGAGGTCAGTCTTCCTTTGTGGATGCAATTGAGGTTGTATTCGTTTTGTGGATGCGATCGAGGTCGTATTCGTATTTTCTTTGTGGGTAGAGTGATTGAGGTCAGTCTTCCTTTGAGGGTACAATTGAGGTTGTATTCGTTTTGTGGATGCGATCGAGGTCGTATTCGTATTTTCTTAGCGGGTAGAGTGATTGAGGTCAGTCTTCCTTTGAGGGTACAATTGAGGTTGTATTCGTTTTGTGGGTGCGATCGAGGTCGTATTCGTATTTTCTTTGTGGGTAGAGTGATTGAGGTCAGTCTTCCTTTGAGGGTACAATTGAGGTTGTATTCGTTTTGTGGATGCGATCGAGGTCGTATTCGTCTTTTCTTAGCGGGTAGAGTGATTGAGGTCAGTCTTCCTTTGAGGGTACAATTGAGGTTGTATTCGTTTTGTGGATGCGATCGAGGTCGTATTCTTATTTTCTTTGTGGGTAGAGTGATTGAGGCCAGTCTTCCTTTGCGGATGCAATTGAGGTTGTATTCGTTTTGTGGGTGCGATTGAGGTCGTATTCTTATTTTCTTTGTGGGTAGAGTGATTGAGGTCAGTCTTCCTTTGCGGATGCAATTGAGGTTGTATTCGTTTTATGGATGCGATCGAGGTCGTATTCGTATTTTCTTTGTGGGTAGAGTGATTGAGGTCAGTCTTCCTTTGAGGGTACAATTGAGGTTGTATTCGTTTTGTGGATGCGATCGAGATCGTATTCGTCTTTTCTTAGCGGGTAGAGTGATTGAGGTCAGTCTTCCTTTGAGGGTACAATTGAGGTTGTATTCGTTTTGTGGGTGCGATCGAGGTCGTATTCGTATTTTCTTTGTGGGTAGAGTGATTGAGGTCAGTCTTCCTTTGAGGGTACAATTGAGGTTGTATTCGTTTTGTGGATGCGATCGAGGTCGTATTCGTCTTTTCTTAGTGGTCAGTCTTCCTTTGAGGGTACAATTGAGGTTGTATTCGTTTTGTGGATGCGATCGAGGTCGTATTCGTATTTTCTTTGTGGGTAAAGTGATCGAGGTCGGTCTTCCTTTGTGGATGCAATTGAGGTTGTATTCGTTTTGTGGTGCGATTGAGGTCGCATTCTTATTTTCTTTGTGGGTAGAGTGATTGAGGCCAGTCTTCCTTTACGGATACAATTGAGGTTGTATTTCGTTTTGTGGGTGCGATCGAGGTCGTATTCGTATTTTCTTTGTGGGCAGAGTGATTGAGGTCAGTCTCCCTTTGAGGTTGTATTCGTCTTTTGGGTGCGACCGAGGTCGTATTTGTTTTTTCCTTGCGGATATGGTTGAGGTCATATTCCTTATTTTTCAGCACACTCTATCTCGTTATTCTTACCATAAGCAAATTTTCGGGGTTCTTTTCGGTATTCAATCCCCGTGTACCCTGGAATGTCTGAGAGCCGTTGATATCATACCTTCAGGACCAAGTTGATTGAATAGGGCAGCTGTTGCACCCCAAAATTTGCTCTCCTTACTTTATTACTAACTGGCTCATGTTGCATTGCATTTTGCATTATCATGTGTGCATATCATTGGTTCTTAGCATGGGGTCAAGGTGCCTGAGGCAGTGCTTCAGAGGGTCAAGCAAGAGTCCTAGTATTGTCTAAGAGAGCTCAGGTGGATCATCCTTTCCTAACCTGTGCATAGATTAGGGTTTTGAGATTCTTGGGTTTATTGCTTCAATGGGCAAGCTCCTTGGGTTTTTATCATCATCAAATGGCATATCTTGTCTTTGTTGGAGAGGATACACATCATATTCAGAGGAATTTGGATTTGGAGACTGTGCTATTTCCTCCTAGACTGAGGGTACCACAACTAGGGTTTGCTATAAAGTCAGTTTATTTCTGATTTTTTGGGTAAGACTTGATTCCATGGTACTCCTTGGGTCCCTAAGTACCTAGGTATGGGAGGTTGTCCATTAGTTTGTTTCAGGGGAAGTTCAATTGGCCAATGGATTGAAAATCAGTTGAATTGGATAAAAGTCAACAGTGAGAGGAGAAGTCAACTGTGGAATTTTGAGGTTCTCTCCAAGGTTTCAAGGCCTCACATCCTCATATGGTCTTCAAGGGTCAAGCTTCATACATATTTATCAGAAATCAGGAGTTGGTGCAAAGTTTCTAAATTTAGAAAGTGACCTATAATGAAAAGTTTCCATTTTTGACAAGTTTCTACACTGCATTCAACTTGACTTTTCACCATCAAGAAAGTTTCAAATGAATTTTTCTCCAACATGAAAGTTGAAGATCTTTTTCTCCTCTTTCTAACAAGTACTAGTGGGTCTCCATATCATTTGTGAAACTCAACTTATGGTCAAAAGAAGGCAAAGTGGTTTTTAGGGTTTTTCATGGTGCCATTTTCACAACTTTGGGCATAGTGACCTATAATCAATTCCATTGCTTCATGCCACATTCCAATATTAAAAGACATTCCTTGAGGATTATTTTGGGCACAAGAATGAAGTAATTCCATGGTTTATTTTTTCACCTATTTTCCATTATTCAAATTTCCCAAAATGTCTAAAACTCATGAATCATTTGTTCTCAAGGCCCAAGTTAAATGTGGTGTGATTAGCAATTCAGATGCAAGTGATCCATTATGAATTTAAGTGCATGGAAGGGGTGTATTTTTCACTTATTCAACATTATGCAAAATTCCAAAATAATTCAAAAATCATTAAACAATGGATTACCCAAGCCCAATTCATATTCAGAGGCAAACCCTAGTCTTTATAAACCCATCCATGCATTGGTTAAGATGGAGACACGTGATTTTGGAGAGGAATCCAAGCTTGAACCCTAAAGCTCTTTTTCATCAAAGCTCACGATTCACAAAGAGTTCCTTCAGAATTCTTCCACAAGGCTTCTCTTGGTAGTCCCTAGAGTGCAAATCAATCTCCATTCGCAACCAAAGGCAAGGATTTGAACTGCTCCATCTCAAGTTGAGAGGTTTTTTCATGCTCTTAAAACTCCAATTTTTTACGTGAATATTGTTGTGAGACTGTCACTGATCACGCTGATATAATTGGTTTTTAATATGGGTGTGTATATTGCTTGCTATGTGCATTTGAAGTTTTATGCCCTAACACTAATCCATTCATTTTTTATTATATGTTGTTTATTTGTGATTTTGGATGAGAGATTTGGAACCCTCGCGAAATTCCAGTTTGAATGGTATATGGTTTGGTGCTTTCTGGGCATTTTTCAGGTTGCAGGCGGCGGAGGACGGCGGCCGGAACCCTAGCTCCGGCGGCTGTGAGGGTTCCGGCGAGGCAGGGCAGCTGGAGGTAGGAGATGAAATCTCCACCCTTCATTCCTCCTATCCAACGGTCACGACGCAGCCATGTGTTTTTAGTTTTATTTTTTTTCTGATTTTAATTAATGATCTTGTGTTCATTCCCCCATGCTACTTACCATGTACACCCAACCAGTTTGTTTCCTTTTGTTTACTTTTCATTTACGTTGACTAAATTCCGTGCGTTGGATGAATCTTAAAGCCATCATCTTGCCAGCCCATTAATGAGACCATGTGCCAGGCACATGGGAGGTGCATCGTATGCTGATTGCTTGGTGCGCGCGTGTGTTTGTATGCTATGGTGTGTGTTTGATCTCAACCACCAATCTTGATTAGTTCTCGTTTTAGTTGACTGATTGGTAAACGTTGGATGCATCTAAGGGCCAGGACAAGTCAACTGGGTTGACTAGAGTCCACACGTGGGTTTTTTTTGTTTGTTTTTTTTCTGACTTGGATTTAAGACTGGGCTCGCTAATTGCACCCCCAGGTTTCAGCCCACTTCCCAATTTCAACGCACCTTCCTTGCTAAACGCACCCCCCAGCCCATTAATTCATTTTATTTTATTTTAATTTTACATTTTTATATTTTAATTATTAAAATTATGTAATTGCATCAAAAAATTACCAAAAAATTCATGCATCATTTTCATCATTTTAATAATTTTTAAAAATTTTATTTTTTATTTTTATTTTATTTTTTAACATTTAAATTTAATTATTTAATTCAACTTTTTTTTTTGAATTATCCACATAATTTCTTTATTTTATTTCTCTGCATCCGTAAAATATTTTTGATCCGTTCTTTTTGTATTTGTTCACTAACATCCTAAATTGCATAAAAATATTTTTCTTTCATTTTTAAATTTATTTCATATTGCATTTAGGTTCTTCCCTTTAGCACACTGATCCCTAATTCCCACCTGAACTCTGTATAATTATTTGAATGACTAATACCTTGATTTTTTGCAGGGACTTTTGGTATGTTGTTTGCCTCTGGTTGAGGAACCTTAATGTTTAATTTGGGAATTTTAGGAGTTACTTTTCTAATTATTTGATTTGCTTTCTCTTGAGATTCTCTTGTGTGTGCATCTTTGATCTTATCTGATTATCTTGTTTGAAAGGCACTTGTGCCATTTGCTTTGGGATTGCTTCTTTGATCTTTGAGTTCATGTTTGGATTATTATCATTGTTGTTTGCCTTTGCTTGATTTTCATTCACCTCATTTCTCTTATTTATATCTGTTCTATACTAATCTTTTATGCAGGGACAAAGGTAAGTTCTTTAAGGGTATGGATAAATATCCATGGTCACCCTTATCCTTTCTTTCCCTCCTATCTTCTCTCATCTCTTTCTTTTAGGGTTTAGGTTGTCGTCAAACCTCACTAACCGTAGGTCACCCATGCATGATCACTTTAGGATTCATAGTCTCCCTTAGAGTTACCCTCGTGTCTTCTCTCTTCTCATCTCAAATTTCTTTAAAACACTTAATAATAATAAGGTGTATTGCGCACGAGCCTTAAGCGTAGGGAATGAGAAATGAGGGGCTTCCTCTCATCTCTCTAGAGTGCTTAGCGAGCGTCCTGTCTTGGGACGATGCGTTAAGTATTCGCCCCTGTGCCCTAGACTTTGGTGCAATGCAACTTAGGAACTAACTTAAGCCACTTTTGTCCTAAAAAACACAAACCAACTTCAAACCTTTTTGTCCTTTGGGACCTTCAACTTAAAGGATATTTTCAAAAAGGGCACGTTATTTTCCGTCTGAGACGCAAACAGGCATCGACCCTAACTGTCGGACGCGAACTTAACGTCGCTCATAAAAAACACAAAAAGAACTTGGTCCGAACTACGTTGACTCTGAATTCCCCATTACACAAAGGGGGTACGTAGGCCTAGGACGTCGACGTCCTACCGAGTCTGTCTTTGTATTTCCCTCCCGTTTTAGTACAGCCCTAGATGATAGTATAACTTACCCTTAGATTAGACAACAAGCATGGATCCCATCGAGTACGATGGACGCGTGGGGTGCTAGCACCTTCCCCTCGCGTAACCGACTCCCGAACCCAGGTTATGGTTGCGATGACCATTCCTTTCCCCCCTTCCTAAGGTTTATGCGGTGTTCCCTTTCCCTCTCTTGGGATAAATTTACACGGCTGGCGACTCTGTTTTTCCGTGCCACTCTCGCGTTTGTACCTGGATGAAAATCCTGGGAGCGACAATGGCAATGCGGGTAATCTTGCAGGGAGTGAATCCCAGTTAAGAGCCCCCGATCGACCAATAAACTCAGTGGATCCCTTTGTAGATACATTACCTATACGACTTCGGTTGCTGAAAGTAGTGTGGTCGACTGGGTTATCTGAGAAGCTGAGGTTTTTAGCATACTTAAGCCATTTTGTAGTGCGGAAGCTACCGGAAATAGTTGTCACGCGATACTACCCTCATTTGAGATCCTTCTAGGATACATCAGCTCGCTGGCGATCCGCTTGCTGTTGTCATCCCAAGAGGGGTCAATGATTTTGCGGACAGGTACAAAAAATCACTAGTATAAACCTTTCGGGGGGGGGGGGGGGGGTAGAGCCTTGACTTCATGACACCGACCCTTTGACCCCATGTTGTTTCTATGTTTTTGTGTGTTGTATTCATGCGTTCATTTAAAAAACATTAAAACATTAAAAAAATCTTCTCTTCTAGTCTCTCTTTTTCAAATTAAACTAAGACAATGATTGCAAACGTCAGAGAGAAAGGAGATTGCGCTAATGAATTTCGATAAAAGGAAAACTCATAAGTACACCTTCAAGGTTCCAAAGTTGGAGGATTTGAGAGGTTTGGCGAGAATGATCACCAACCACGAGGCTTTCAGAGCCAAGTATGGAGGACTGCTGTCCTTGTTAAGGGTCCATGTAATCGAAGGAATCCTGTCCATGCTAATCTAGTTCTACGATCCAGTTTATCAGTGTTTCACAGTCCCGAATTATTAGCTAGCACCAACACTGGAGGAGTATTCTCACTTGAATGATCTACACATTACTGATCAAGCTCCCTTTTCTGGACTGGAAGAAATTCCAAAGGATCAAACCATTGCACGAGCAATTTATTTGGACAGTCAGAAGTCAGGACTCACATGACCACTAAGGGTGGCATCCAAGGTTTGCCAGCCCAGTTCTTAACAAAGAAGGCTCTATACTTTGCTAGTATAGGGAATGTGACCGCTTTCGAGAGCATCTTTGTTTTGCTCACCTACGAGTTATTTTTGTTTCCCAACATTGATAACTTCGTAGACATCAATTGTATTAAGATTTGTCTGATTGGAAACCCTGTACCGACCTTACTCGCAGATGCGTATCATTCGGTACACTTAAGGAATTTATACAGCGGAGGAATGATCACGTGCTGTGTACCCTTGCTTTACAAATGGTTCACTTCCCATTTGCCCAAGTCTGCTGCATTTTGGGATCAAAAGAATACTTTACGTTGGTCGCAGAGAATCATGTCTCTAACCAACTCGGACATCGATTGGTCCAATCGAATCTATGACGGGATGAGAATCATTGACCGTTGTGGAAATTTCCCAAATGTACCCCTTATAGGAACTAAGGGAGGAATCAACTATAATCCAATTCTCGTTCGTCGTCAATATGGATACCTGATGAGGCATGTCCCGCATTGTGCTCATCTGGAAGGTCTTTTCTTCAAGGAAGGAGAAAATGACAGGGCACTAAAGACAGAAATAGTGCACGCTTGGAAACATGTTCACAGAAAAGGACGAGAGTCTCTAGGAAAACTAGACTGTGTCTCGGTGGAGCCTTATCTCCACTGGGTACAGACTAGATCTCTCAAGCTGAGGATGCCTTACCCTCGTCAGGAAGTTCTTCCATTAAGGGACTCTGCCCTTTATTTTATGTCTGAGACGGAAAAGCTTCAGGTTACTCTCAGCAAAGTTCAGTAGGAAAAGAGGTTTTGGAAGAACAAGTACCGTATTCTCAATGTGGAGTGTAAGAAAATACAACAGCTGTTAAGAGAAAAAGATGCTCTGATTGAGATTTTAGAGCAACATGCTGTAGAGAATCAGGATGACCAAAGAAATTCGCTCGCTCCTTTCACTTGGCAAAGGAATGACAACTCGACAACGGTCCAAGAGCCCCGGTCAAAGAAAAGGAAAACACTAGAACCAGCACTTGAGCTCTCCTCAGAGAGGACTCAGGATCCATTAGTTTAGGTTTCCTTTTTCAGCACTTTGTAATCTATTGTATTTCCGTTTCTGCAATCTTTTGAATTCAATAAAATGGGGTTTCCCCACTATTTGATATTTTCAATCTAATTATCGAAGTTTACTTTGAATAAACAAAAATAATTAATAATCATTGCATTCATCATTCTCATAAACGAATTCTTCTTACCTACAAATCTCACGTTTGTGTCTCAGTTCTAGAGTCAAACTGTCTCATTCGTACAATACTCGGGCCAATCGTCAGAAAAAGATGGATGATCTCGAGGAAGAGAACAGAGAGTTGAGAGAAGAGAACGACACTCTGAAAGAGGATCTGAGAAAGCTTCATAACGACATGCAAGCTCTAGCAGAAGCTCAAATGCAATAACAAAGGACTGTGATCTCGGAGATCACATCAATGCCCATAGTGGAAAAGTCTGATCCTAGGTACAAAATGCCGAAAGATTATCCCTGGGGAATGCCACTCAACTATATCCCGGAAGAATATATTCCGCCGATCATAGGAGATCCGGAAAATGCAGCAGGAACCGTTGGGCCTGAGGTTACAGACTTCGGGAAAGCGAAGATGCCAAGGGCATGACAGCAACTCCTGAAGGTTACAAACTTCGGGAGACACCGAGAGTCTCGGCCATAATGACTATACCACCGCCCGTGGTACACCCTGTCCCAGAAGGACACATTCCCCAGATACCTTCTGGTGGAAATGACAGCATGTTCGATAGAATGAATGAATTCCAGGAACAATTCTTGGAAATGCAGAAAGAACTGCAAGCCCTTCGCGGTCAAGATCTATTTGGAAAGGACGCCACGGACCTCTGCTTAGTCCCTAATGTGAAAGTTCCACACAAGTTCCAGGTATCCGATTTTGAAAAGTACAAGGGTAACTCTTGCCCTCAGAGCCATTTAGTGATGTACGCTCGGCGAATGTCAGCTCAGACAAAGAACCAGGAGCTACTAATTCACTACTTTCAGGATAGTTTAACCGGTGCCGCATTAAAATGGTACATGGGGTTAAACCGTGCCACGATCGGCACATTCAGAGATCTGGGCACTGCCTTCGTTCAGCAGTACAAATATAATCTGGACATGGCACCGGACAGAGATTAGCTCAAATCGATGTCACAAAAGGACAAGGAAACCTTTAAAGAATAAGCTCAGAGATGGCATGAAATTTCCGCTCAGATTTGTCCACCTCTGGAGGAAAAGGAGATGACAAAGATCTTCTTGAAAACCTTAAGCTCATTTTACTACGACAGAATGGTTACCAATGCGCCCAGTGACTTCACCGAGATGGCGGGCATGGGAGTTAGTCTTGAGGAAGCGGTCCGAGAAGGACGTTTGGTTAAAGACGCTGGATCATCCAGTAGTACAAAATGATACGGTAGTGCTTTCCCTAAGAAAAAAGAGCAGGATATTGGGAATATCTCTCTCAGGAAGCAAAGGCGACGTCACGAACTAGTAGCAGCTGTAACTCCTGCTATTAACCCGACGCCTGTTCCTACGTATTAACCTCAGGTTGCGCCGAGCCAACCTAATCAACAGCAATATCAGCAAAGGACACAACAGCCTCTTCAGCAGGCTCGTCCTCCATACAACAACAATCGTGCAACACGACCGTCAGGGTTCGACCCTATACCCATGTTGTACACAGAACTGCTTCCATTATTACTGGTCAAGGGGTATGTCCAAACCAAGTACCCTCTTACAGTACCGGAAAATCCGCCTTTTTGGTTCAAAGCAGATCAGACTTGTCCTTACCATCAAGGAGGACCAGGGCATAACATAGAGAACTATCTCAGTTTCAAATCCGACGTACAAAAGCTTGTTAGGAGCGGGGTCTTATCTTTCAAAGATACGAATCCTAATTTTCTCACAAACCCGCTGCCTCAACACGAAAAAACTGCAGTCAACTTGATAGGAGAGTCTAACGACAGCTATCAAATTCATGATGTACTCTTGTTAAAGGCCAACTTGGTCAAGATGCATTATAGACAGAGCAGATATGGCTATGTGCCACCTCATAATTATCACCAGTGTGATATCTGCTCTAAAAACAATCAAGGATGTTCTGTGGTGCAAGCAGCTCTACAGGAACAATTGGATCTCTGATGGATCCAAGAGCATCGAGTTCATGGAGTCAACATGACCTATACGAATTCCAACATAATTCAGAACCACGACATCCGTGCAATGAATGTCAACTTGGTGGCGATGCACTCAAGGCAAAGCCAGTACCATAATCTGCCGCGACATGATTACAATTCCTGTATGACTTGCTCGGTAAACAAACAGGGATGCTCTTTTGTACAAGAGGCCCTCCAGCGTCAGATGGATCTTGGGTGGATCCAGAACTACCATGATAGAAATCCTTATCAGATCAACATGATTCAAATCTTTGATATTCGTCTGATGAATACCAGCTTGGTGGAGTTACACGCCAAGCAGGTTCAACTTGGTTTTCTCACTTCTCATGATTATCTGAACTGTAAAGGCAAGGGCGTGCTCTCGTTCAAATAACTTTACAACACTTATTAAACCACTAGTGGCTTCCGATATATCTGGATGAAGACACACAATAAATCAGTGTGCTTAATGGAAACCCTACTCGGCATCCAAGTCAGGATGTCCGATCTATATGGAAACAAACCTGGTAAGGTTGCACTGCATTCAAAGTGGGCGTGGCCAGGTGCCACCACACAACTATGAACGTTGTAGAGTCTGCAGTGAGAGTAATCAAGGATGCTACCTTGTGCGGGCAGCCCTCCAAGGTCAGTTGGATCGTAAAGAGATTCACCCGTGTCCGAGTCTCGATCCAATCAACTGGACGCCGGACTACTTCGCTGATCAAATCAGAGACGTTGTCATAATCTCTGATCATCAACGAAATAAGGATGTTTGTACCATCATCCCTCTACTGGACGAATCAAAGGTTCTTAGCCAGGAACTGATTGAAGTTACTTACGAGAGTCAGAAAAATCAGAAGGCTCCTGTAGTTATTTATCTACCGGGACTGTTACCGTATGAAACATCTAAGGCGATCCCTTACAAATACGATGCAACAATAATTGAGAATGGAAAGGAAATTCCATTACCCTCCGTCGTGAATATTGCAGACATCAGTCGAGTAACACGGAGCGGTCGAATCTTCAACCGAGGAGTTAGAGAACCTAACAAGGAAAAGGAACTTTCGACATAAGCTCCTGATCCACCAGTCGGTCAATCCAGTGATCCCGACTGTTGCGTAAGAATCGGATAACAGGCTATTAATTAACTTGCATCACATTTCTTTGAATTCACAACCGACTTTGATTTATCCAAAGGAAAGGTTCAAGATCGAGAAAAACCTAAAGGGGGGAGATCTAAGTTTCGAGGGTTGGTTACGCCTAGGGAAAGTATTAGCACCCTAAACGCCCGTAGTACTCTACGGGAACCTCTTGTTTTAACTTGCTATATCTTACTCGCTTGCTAAAGGTGTTATGCTAAAGGTTGAAACCCTAGGGGTTAATATCTAAGTATACTTGACAAAGTATCGCACTTTGCGCCTACGTATCCTTACGGGAGTGGAATCAGAGTATTCGTAGTTCACCGATCTAAGGGTGAAGGATAGGAACCATTGACTATGGTCAAAGTTCCAAGGGGAAATGAGTATGAGCTCATTTTAGAGTTCACGATAACTCTCTAAATCTAAGTTATGGGGAAAGTGAGTTCTCATGATGATGAGAATCACATAGAGTTCAAAACTCTAACCTACTTCTAAGTTATGATTTCATTGACTCTCGTGAGGCCAAGAAATAAAGGTAAACCTAGAAGGATAAGGTAAAGGTGGTTGTTTAGTGACTTCAAGAGTCAATTTAAGGAAGGTCTCCCTTTGGAATGGGGGGAAAGACAACAGTTGTAAAATTACTAAAAGATAACAAGTCATAATTCAAATATGATGATGCAAGAGACATGAATAACATATGAGATGATGTAAAGTGATGATGTTAATACAAAGCTAAGATCATACATGGTGGACAATGATCAAACATGATAAATAAAGGTAACATGGCGAGATGAATAAGGAAATGCAATAAAACCCTAATAAGCATTCCTAATTTTATCAAGAATAAAGGTCTCAAGATTAAATATCCTTACTAATTTATTTTTATATTTAGAAAGTAGATTCAATTAGAAGAACATAGCAAAAAGAATGGAGAGAAAAAGATGTAAAATGAACAAGTTATGGGATTTTAAAAATTGAGATATAAACTATAAAATAAATCATATAACCAAGTGCTAAAAATATAGGGAAGTGGTACACCTAGGGATTGAACCCAGGTCCTCTTGCTTACAGCATAAAACTCAATCCACCAGGCCAAGGCGCGCATGTTGATACATAATGGATAGCTCAAATATATATGTAAAGCGAAGCAATAATTCATAAAATAAAATAAAAGGACTGGGGCAAGGGGGATTCGAACTCCAATCCTAGAGGTAGGCAAAGCGTGTGATTGTGTGTGCTTGCCACTAGGGTGGCTGGTACATCCGGTATTGTAATTGCTTCAATAAATATATAACACAAACATGCGCGCATTTCCCAAATAAATCACACAAACCAAACCAGAATGTATACTGCTCGTGACTGCCATGTTTGCCAAGCCATCCATCATCAGTCGTATAAATAGGGACATGCTTACTCATTCAAAATCAAGAAATGTTACTCATATCAAATGTCACGTAAGGCCTTAATCATATAAATTGGTCATCAATCAACAATCACTTGAAGGCATAGGATAAAAAGCTCATACACAGCCATGGTAAAAAAACAGCAAGCATACACTACTCAATTAGACACCACACAAGGATATGGTTTGAATGTAATAAACACATGAAGGCTATGGAATCTAACAGCAGCATAATATTAGTTCACTAATATGCTAAATGAGAAGTAGTAGAGCTATTGTAAAATGGCATACATAGACTCAAAGATTAAGAAAACCAATCACAAACAAATAGCAGTAGGTAATCATGATGCTGTTTCAAGGCAGTGAGCTAACAAATTCAAAATACAATCATAACAGCAAGCATACCTCATGTTTACAGGAGGTTTGATGAAATGAAATCAAATTGGAATACATTTAACAAACAAGTAGATCCAAATTAGCATGGCAATGAGGTTAGTTTCATGTATATCAAAAACATATTCAAGACCTAGCACACTTAATGGAGAGTAGCAAGGATATTTTGGGGTTAAAACCATATAGTTGACAAGATTACAAGTTTAATATGCAAGAAAACAAATGACAAGCTAGGCCATGATGTAAACAGTTCAAAAGACAATATTCAAAGTCCAAATAGCATCTCAAATGTATCATAATGAATGGTTAAAAACAAGATAGATCAGATCAAGATAATTATAGATTCCTAACTGTTAATGACAAATTTCTATGATTTAAACAAGGAACAGGTAGGATGATGATAACATCAACAACACAAATGGTCAGCAGCGTGCTTAATCTTGGCATTACAAAATAGTGAGCTAACATACAACACATTTAAATGGCATCTTATGCAAAGATAACATTCAGACACAATTGATACACTACCTATAGATCATGGGATCCAAAATATTCAAGCAGGTTTCAAAACAATGACAGGTTGGTGACAATTTCCATGATTAAACAAAGATGATAACAACATCAACAACACAATTGTTCAATAGCAGATAACATCATGTCCTTACAAGGCAGTTAATTAACATGCAACAAATTTAAAAGGCATTTCAAGCAATGATGCAACTTGGACTTAACTGATAAACAAGACACAGATTATGGAATCTAAAACAAAATGGCATGGATTCAAACATGAACTTAAAGTAAACAGACCAACCACTGCAAGAGCAAGGTGAGTTAGATTCATAGTATCTTGAAAGCATGGTATTGTCATAAAACAAGAGTTTAACATAAATGTTTGTACATCTAAATCAAATAGCAACTAGGCATAAACAACAGATATACATGAAGCCACATTTATCAAAAGGAAGAAAAATCAGTCATGTTTTAAAGATAAGCACACAAGTAACATGATGATCAGAGGCCTTCATGAATCAAACACACATAGTCAAGATAGAACTAGAACACATCATGGCATTCAAGACCAAATTCAAACAAATGATGTCATTAATACAAACAGTAGTATATGACAAATTAGGTAACATCAAGTAAGCTCATACATTAATCATACATGTATGGAATCATGATATCACAAAGGCATGACTTAGGAAACATGTTAGGAACACAATCAGGGATAGCACATACATCAAACATAATGTTAACATCATAATATTACAAAGACATGGCTTAGATATTATCAGTTCCGCACAAAGATTTTTCATGTACAAAATGATGTAGTATGACAAGTTGTGGAGCATGAGGCATATTATAGAAACAACTTAAGGCCACACATATCAAGATTCAACATTCATAAGCTTTAAACATATACTGCAATAGAATCATTCCAACAGAAAGTAACACAAGTCAGTGGCTTGTACATGCTAATAGTTCATACAAACCAACCTCAATCATATGACCAAACATCAGCCATGACAAAGACATCAATGCATACAAATGGGAACAAAACTATCAATCTTAAAACATCACAAAGACAAAGTTAACACCATAACTGAATATACAAAACAAATGCTTCTCTATTAGTAATGACAGAAAAAGACATTGATGTTATTTTAACAAGAATCACTTGAAAACAATCATCCAGCCAACAATAAAGATAGGTAGGTTCAAGTTACTACAACCTAAGAGTATATCAGAATTGTAAAGAGAAACATAGGTTCACAATGTCTCAACATCTTATTCAAGTACATACGACATCTGAGTGGATCAACAAAAACCAAGCATCAATATAAAACCACCATGAGAACTTAGTTACATCAATGGACAAAACAGAGGTAGTATAATTAATCACCAGAAACATTCATGTGTATCATATCAATGAAGAACATCATTCTTATTTTAAAACTCAAGTCATGAGCATACAAGCAATATATTCCAGCATATACCAACAAGATTCATATGTAAAAGAAGAACAAGATGCATATGATGTAATGGCATTACACGAACATAATTAAACAAGAGGGACAGAGCACGGTACCAAGTGGAATAATGTCCACTATCTCCAAATGCACTGACTGCTTCCTTTCCAAAGCCCTCCAAGAACACCTTTCACCTTGCTTGCTCGAGACTTGGAACTTCAGAGGATTTTTTAGTGCTTTTTAGAAGTTGTTGGTGTCTAGATGAGTAGGAACGAGTCCCTTTTATAGGCTGAACCCCAGGGTTGAGTGAGTCCAAACATCAAACATGTGGAGTGCTGAGTAGGAATTGGAGTCACAATGTCTCTTTTGAATTTCAAATGCTGGTCCAAATCTTGGAGACAATCTAGCTACTCATGCTGTGTGAATCTCAGAATTGCAGGGTCAATTCACCACTCCATGTATTGCTTCAGAACTCCTTCTTTGATGTCATTGGGAGAGGTATCAAATTAGGCAAAGGTTGGGGATGGCGTGGAGAAATTGCAGACCAGGGCAGGTTGAATGCTTAAACTGGCAAATCCTCAGAATCACTTTTATGAGCCAAACAGTTGAGAGCTTAAAAGGGAATGGTCTTGGAGAATTCAAATTGGACAAATTGCACGCCAATGGATTGAATTGAAATAAGTTCTTGAAGGAATTGACAAGCTTATTTGAATTTCTCTTCATTCTTAATTTCACGAGGAAGAAAAGCAACTTGGTTGATTTTGGTTTCTTTAGTGCCACATGTCATCTTTTCATTGGTTGGCAAATGAGTTGAAAAGTCAACACAACCATAATTGATTCCTATTGGTTATTGGCCATGAAATTCTATTTCCACATTTTGTTGCATTTTTGGTCACGATGGGCCAATCATGTGGGCTTGTGAATAAAAATGCTAGCATTGGCTTTCTATTTTCTTGTTATAAAAGAAAATGATTAGGAAAACAAAATAATAATGGTGGATTAATTGATTTGGGTTATAGATATGGTTTAGGAGAGTTAAAATTGACAAATGGATAAAATTGGTTAAATGAAGGACTATTGAAATAGGTTTATGAATTGAAGGTGACAATTGAGGGTAGATAAGGTGGGTAGAAATTGGTTATGGAGAGGATCAAGGAGAGGGTTATAGAGACATCTCTTAGAGACTTGCTTGATTCAATGCTCCATCCAAAATCTTGATCAATCACTCCTTGAATCTCCTCAAGATAATACCTGAAAAAATAAACAAACACAAACAAAACCTGATAAAAGGAGTTAGCTATGCAATATGATTGACCTAATATGACATGCAAGAGATAAATGGATCTAAGGGTAAAATTTGGGGTACAACAGTTGCTCCTATTTAAATATCTTCACCTGATGACATGAGGGAAGAAAATCCTCATGAAATCATGGTGAAAGATATTTAAATACAGATAATCGAAAATTTTGCCCTTAGATGCAAAGACATGCAATGCTACTAATATGATGGTTTGATGCCATGAAAGATGCAAAAAATGCAGACAAAACAGGACACCAAAGAACAAAGGGCTACCAAACACAGGAAAACTTCACTGGGGAAGCAGAAAGGTTAGCATCCACAAGGAAAAAAAAACTCCTTGGGGATGCAGGCTAACCAACAAAAGAGACAAGACTCACTGGGGAGACTCTGAAGCAACATCGGGGATAGAAAACAAAAATGATTCTCCACTGGGGAAAGATCCAGGGAGGTGGACGACAGGTTCAAAAATGACCGGACGACACTGGGGGAAAAAACACAACCTTACTGGGCATGAAACCAGAAAGAAAACATGATTTCCACAAGAGATCAGTTTTAAATTAAAGGATAGACACCCGAAGAAGAGAAACTTCCAGGGATTTCTTATGCTGAGGAGTTCAAACAGGATCTTCAAGAAAAACCAGAAAAGACAGAGATGAACTCTGCACTCCAGATAAAAAATCCTGGTTAAAAAGAGAACAAGGTTAATAAACCAAAAATAGATTCTGGTAACAAATAATTGTTTCATGAAGAAAGACAGTGTGAACGGGATTTCTAATTTGGTTTAGGTTCATATTTGACCTGAGTGTGAGCAATACAGGCTCATTATAACCCGATATAAGCAAACGGATCACAATAACCTAAAATAAAAGGAATGGTTCACGATAACCAAAAATAAATGACTGGTACAGGTTCACGATAACCTGATATAAAGTAAATAGTTCACGATAACCAAAGATACATGTTCACGATAACCTGATATAAAAAGCAAATGGTTCACGATAACCAGAAGTTGAGGTTCACGATAACCGGAGATACAGGTTCACGATAACCTGAAATAAAAGCAAATGGTTCACGATAACCAGAAATACAGATTCACGATAATCTGATCTCAAACAAATGGTTCACGATAACCAGAAATACAGATTCACGATAATCTGTTTTCAAACAAATGGTTCATGATAACCAGAAATACAGATTCATGATAATCTGTTTTCGAACAAATGGTTCATGATAACCGGAGATACAGGTTCACGATAATCTGATATAAATAACTGGCTCACGATAACCAGAGGTTTATAGTGCTAGTGGTTACTGAAATGTTAGGTATCCAAATGAGGTGATATAGGTGATAAAAGGTTGCAGTTTAAACTTCCTGGGGAATACTGCACAAAGGGTCAAGATCTGGCGCACAGAGGCGAAGAAACCGGACACAAGCAAAACAAGGACAAAGAACCAAAGACTCACAAAAGAAGGAAAACAAAAACCACACAAACAAAACACCCAAATGCAAAGATGCTCAATGCTATGGTATGATGCGAATGCTAAATGATATGCAAGAACGACAGACCATGGACAAACAAAAGGAAAAAACATCGTGTCCACCGCAAGGAGTCACATTGAAATCTGAGCAGATAGTCAGTCTTAAAAGTCAATCATGGGAACATCCCTAATTTACTGGGGCAACAACTTCTCATCAAACATCTTGCGTAGACACAGGTGAGACGCCCTTAGTAGTTAGCCATTGTTAAAGCATTTAAATCAGGCAGATATTGCCAATCTTCTTTTAGAGCTCAAAGTTTTCAAAACATTCCGCTTTTAAAACCATTATTAATAAATAAGTGAAGTTTTGCATAACAATGAAAATATCAGATTAATGATAAATATCAAACAAAGAATGGCTCAAAAATCTGATTTCATTAGAATGGTAACTTGCCAATAGCGAAGTTCCATGGATCATTACAATTGAAAAATGGCAAAAGAAAAGGATTACATCATATTCAATGACCTACTCCATAATGACTAAAATCCTAGAATTCTTTTCAAGCATAATATTTCCGTACAGAGTCAGCATTCACAGGGTGTGTGAGCTGTTCACCATCCATCGTTGTGAGGAATAAAGAACCTCCTGAAAATACAGTCTTTACCACAAACGGACCCTCATAATTAGGCGCCCACTTTCCACGAGCATCCATTTGAGATGGCAGAATCTTCTTGAGCACAAGCTCTCCTTCTCGAAATTCCCGGACACGGACCTTCTTGTCAAATGCCCTTTTCACTCTTTTCTGATACAGATGACCATGACACATAGTAGTCAGTCGCTTCTCGTCAATGAGGTTCAATTGGTCATATCTCTCTCTAACCCATTCAGCTTCGTCAAGCTTAGTTTCCATAAGGATTCTCAAAGATGGTATTTCTACTTCAATGGGGAGTACGGTATCCATTCCATATACAAGGGAAAAAGGGGTTGCTCCTGTCGAGGTTCGAACCGAAGTTCTGTATCCGTGCAGAGAAAATGGTAACATCTCGTGCCAATCCTTATAAGTCTGGACCATTTTCTGTAGGATCTTCTTGATGTTTTTATTAGCAGCCTCGACAGCTCCATTCATCTTGGGACGGTAAGGTGAGGAATTATGATGCTTAATCTTGAAATTGTCACATAATTCTTTCATCGTCTTGTTGTTCAGATTTGTTCCATTGTCAGTGATGATCTTGTTGGGAATTCCATAACGACAAATGATGTTATTCTTGATGAAACGAGCAACTACTTGCTTAGTCACATTGGTAAAAGAAGCAGCTTCAACCCATTTGGTGAAATAATCAATGGCCACTAAAATGAAACGATGGCCATTAGAAGCTTTCGGCTCAATAGCTCCAATCATATCAATGCCCCACATAGAGAAAGGCCAAGGGGATGACAACACATTCAACAAAGTAGGAGGAATGTACATTTTATTAGCGTAGATCTGGCACTTATGACATTTTCTGGCGTATTGGATGCAATCAGCTTCCATAGTTAACCAATAATATCCAGCCCTCAAGATTTTCTTAACCATAGCATATCCTTGGCGTGAGTGCCAAAGGCTCCTTCGTGAACGTCGTGAATCAATAGGTCGACTTCTCGTCTATCAACACATCTTAGCAGGACCATGTCATGATTCCTTTTGTAAAGCACGTTGTTACTGAGAAAGAATTTGGATGACAATCTTCGCAAAGTTTTCTTATCAAGATTGGAAGCGTTGATAAGGTATTCCAGAGTTTTTAGATAATTCATGATGTCATGAAACCAAGGTTTTCCATCCACCTCTTCTTCAACTTCCTGGCAATAAGCAGGTTCGGTCTTGCACTCGATACTGATGAGAGGTGCTTCGTTGTGAAACCTGACTTGCCACATTGAAGCTAACATGGCTAGGGAATCAACTATGTGGTTTTCAGTACGAGGTACATGACGGAAAGTGATCTCATCAAAACACTTAAACAATTCCATAATGTAAGCACGGTATGGAATGAGCTTTTCATCCTTGGTTTCCCATTCACCCTTGACTTGGTAAATGACCAAAGAAGAATCACCCATCACTTCAAGAACATTGATTCCAAGGTCAATGGTAGCCTCTAGACCCAAAATACATGCTTCGTACTCAGCAATATTGTTTGTGCACCCAAAGTCCAATATCACTGTGAAAGGAGTATAACCACCATCGGGGTTTATCAATACAACACCTACACCATGTCCTTTGAAATTGGAAGAACCATCAAACATCATCTTCCATCTATAACTAGTCTCAAAACCTTCATTAGGGCCAGCCCCTTCACAATCTTTAACTACCATAATGTCTTCATCTGGGAAATCAAACTTGAGCGGTTCATAATCTTCAACAGGCTGGTCTGCGAGGTATTCTGATAATACACTTCCTTTGATAGCCTTCTAAGGTACATTTTGGATATCGTATTCTGACAATAGCATATGCCAACGGGAAAGTCTTCCTGTTTGAGCAGGCTTCTCAAAGATATACTTTATTGGATCCATTTTCAAGATCAACAAAGTAGTGTGGCATATCAGATACTGCCTCAAATGTTTAGCGGCCCATGCTAAGGCACAACAGGTTTTCTCAAGTAATGAATAACGACTTTCACTACCAACGAACTTCTTACTTAAGTAATAAATGGCATGCTCCTTGCGACCAGTTTCATCACGTTGGCCTAATACACAACCCATGGATCCCTCTAAAACAGTCATGTACATGATGAGAGGTCTTCCCAGAACAAGAGGAATTAGAATAGGTGGTTCTTGCAAATAACTCTTGAGCTTCTCAAAAGCTTGTTGGCAATCGAAATTCCACTCTACAGTCTGGTCTTTGCGGAGTAGTTTGAAGATCGGTTCACAAATTGGAGTCATATTGGAAATGAATCTGGATATGTAGTTCAAACGACCCAAAAATCCCCTCACTTGTGATTCAATTTGTGGAGTTGGCATTTCTTGAATGGCCCGTACCTTGTCAGGATCTACTTCAATTCCTTTCTGGCTGACGATGAAACCAAGCAACTTCCCTGACCTGACGCCAAAAGTATATTTGGCCGGATTCAACTTTAGTTGATACTTTCAGAGTCTCTTAAACAACTTCAAGAGATGGTCCAGATGTTCCTCCTCGCTTCGGGATTTAGCAATCATGTTATCCACGTATACTTCAATTTCCTTGTGGATCATATCATGGAATAAAGTCACCATAGCTCTCTGATAAGTTTCCCATGCGTTCTTTAAACCAAAGGGCATAACTTTGTAACAGTAGGTTCCCCATGGGGTGATAAATGTAGTTTTATCCATGTCAGCTGGGTCCATTCTGATCTGGTTGTAACCGAAAAAACCATCCACGAAAGAGAAAACTGCGAACTTAACTGTGTTATCCACAAGAGTATCAATATGCGGTAGGGGAAAGTCATCTTTGGGACTAGCTTTGTTGAGATCCCTATAATCTACACACATTCGCACTTTACCATTTTTCTTCATAACCGGCACGATGTTGGCTACCCATTCTGGATATTTTAAAACTGCCAAGAATCCTGCATCCAGTTGCTTCTTAACCTCATCTCTGATTTGGAGAGCTATATCTGGTCTACTTCTACGGAGCTTCTGCTTCACAGGTGGACACTCAGGCTTGAGTGGTAGCTTATGAACTACTATATCTGCATCCAATCTAGGCATTTTCTTGATAAGACCAAGCAAACACATCTACATATTCTTCCAAAAGCAGAACTAGCCGCTGTCTGATCTCTGCCCCAAGCGTTGCCCCAATCTTGACCTCTTTCCTCTTCTCTTCAGTGCCAAGGTTGATGACGTCAACTTTTTCTTCGTGTGGCTGAAGGTCCGTGTACTGATACTCACACATTTCTGCCAAGTCATCGGGGACCTCATAATCCTCTTCTTCCTCAGTTTGATAAATGGGTGAATCAAAGTCGATAGTGAGAGTAGGGTCATTGAATATAACAGGTTTGGGATTCACTCTTGCACGATGGAGGGATTTATTTTAATAAAAATGCACAAACATGAACAAAAGAAGAAATTTGTAGTTTTGAAAAGATTTCCATTTTTCTTAAAACGAAAGCAAGAATAAAACAAGGAAGTTTAACAAAACAAACACTCCATTTATTAATAAGATTTAAAAGCGGTGGCCCATACAAAGTAATCCGAAAGCCTCGGGCAAGGTTGCGGAATTGAAAACATCAAAGCAAACAAACAAATTACTCTGGCATATGGTACAAAATAGGTATCTCAATGGCTTCCCAGTTACTTAAAGCGGCGTCACACCGAAACACCAAATGATTGATATCTTCATCTTCAGCGTCTTCAATAATCGCATGGACTTGCTGTCCTCCACTGACGAACACTTCTTAAATGGTCCTTAGTCTTCCTTTTGTTGAAGCAGCTCTTCCCTCAAAAGTTGGTCTGTAACCCAACCCTTGGTATTTCTCTCTTTCTGGAACTTCGAAGATCTTGCCCCAGCCTTCAGGTACTCCTCCTCGTAGAGCAGATTGAATGCTTTTGAAAGAAGAAAAAGATGGACAATCAGAGGCCACTGGTTCCTTGTCGTCAAGCATAATGGCATTAGCTATTTCAAGAGCCTGGAAAGAAGTTTCCAAAGCATCTTCATCCGCTTCAATGTAACGAAACGAGGACAAATTATTGACCACCAGGTCCTCTTCACCATGTATATAACTAACTTCTCGTCGGCCACGAACTTCATCTTATGATGTAAGGTAGAGGTTACAACACCAGCCTTGTGGATCCAAGGTCTACCTAACAGACAACTGTAGGCAGGGTTGATATCCAAGATCTGAAAAAGGATGTTGAATGTTTGCGGGCCAATCAAAACAGGTAGCTCAATTTCTCCCATCACCGATCTTCTTGAACCATCAAAAGCTTTGACAATAAGAGAAGTGGGTCTCATTATAGCTCCTTGGTAAGACAATTTATCAAGAGTTCTTTTTGGCAAAACATTCAAGGATGAACCGGTATCTACAAGAACTCTAGCCATTATATCCTCCTGACATTTTACTGATATATGTAAGGCAAGATTATGATTCCTTCCAGTTCGAGGCAACTCCTCATCACTGAAGCTAAGAGTGTTACAAGCTGTGATGTTGGCGACGACATGGTCAAACTGTCAAACCGTTATATCCTGAGCTACATGTGCCTGGGCTAACACCTTCTACAAAGCTGATATGTGGACTGATGAGTTAACTAACAGAGATAAGATCGAAATCTTGGATGGTGTCTGATGAAGCTGATCTATCACTTTGTAATCACTCCTCTTGATAATTCTTAGGAACTCTTCATCTTCTTCTTGAGAAATTACCTCATTTCCCTTGTCTCTAGATGGTGTGGGGATAACAGTTTCCTTGGGTGTGGTTTCTTTGAAAGAAGGAGTGTATACTCTTCCACTTCGGGTCATCTTTCCACTTCCAACTATATTAGTTACCTCTTCAGCAGGAGTTCCCACCTCTTTCCTTGGAACTACATCTTCTACAGTGATTCCCACCTCTTTCCTTGGAATCACGTCTTCTCGTCTTCTGCTACTCATAACATTCTCATAGACCCACGGCAAGTCCTTGGTCCCTCGGAACCTAAATGGAACAGATGGTCGGATGTTGCATTGCTTGGAATGACTAATGATGGAAGCATTAATCGCTTCAAGATTGCTGAAAATTGGTACTGGTTTATTAAATACAGGAACTACAGACCCAGATTTGGGTTCGTTGGACTTGGATACCTGCCCTCTTGGCTTTGGTAGGTTAAACACAGGCTCAATCGTTGCAACTTTGTTTTCCTTTTCTTTGTTGAACACCTGTAGGAACCCTTCATTGATCAGATACTAAACATCATCTTGGACCAAACGGCAACCCTTGATACTAACATTACATTCTTCACAGTCATCATGGCAAACTTTCAACTAACCCAACTTTAAACAGCTTAGCATGAAAAGGCTTGATAGGATTTTTGATCTTCGTTGCATCCGAAACTAATACCTCATCCTTCTCATCTTCTATAGCATTAGTGGTCCCATGGGTAGGCAAAGGGTTGTTCTTCACATTTGGTTAATTATCAGCAAATGAAAGGATATTCTTTTCCATTAAAGCCTTCACTACATTCTTCAACGCTAAGCAGCCCTCCAAGTCATGACCAGCGCCTCCTTGATGAAAAGCACAAGTTGCATTTGGATTGAAGAAAAGCATAGACTTCTCGGTTGGTGGTCCCAGAGGTCTAGTAACGATCAACCCTTGCTCCACTAAAGAAGGGTAAAGCTCTGTATATGACATTGGTATAGGGGGAAATGCTGGCTTTCCTCCTTGCTTCTTGTGGGGAGAATTCTGCTGTGGAACCTGTGGTCTTGGTTGCTGATAATTCTGGTTTTTAGGCCATTGCTGATAAGTTGTCTGTTGATATACCGGCGTCTGCTGCGCAACTTGGTGATTGAAGGTAGGTGCAACAGCAGCTATGTAAGGTTGCTGAGCATACATCATCTGGTAGACTGGATGCTGCAAGAAGTTTGGTCTCTGCTGTTGCTGGTACATTGGTTGCTTCCATCGAGGGCTCTGAGTCTTCCCTGCCATGTTGGCATTAGTTTCTCCTTCCTTCTTCTTATGGGAATGACTAGGGGACTTCTTAGTACTGATGCCAGTTGAACTGCTCAGAGAACCGATTACTTTTCCACTCTTTAATCCTGCCTCTACCTTCACACCAATTGCCACAATGTCTGCGAAGTTAGCACTGACACTACTGATCATTCTTTCATAAAATTCAGGCTTTACTGTGTCTACAAACCAATCAGCCAATTCTTTCTCAGTCAAAGGTGGTTCAACCTGAGAAGCAGTCTCTCTCCAATGTTGTGCGTATTCTTTGAAAGTCTCAGTACCTTTCTGGGCCATACTCAACAACTGCCTACGGTCAGGGGCTAAATCCATATTGTACTTGTAGTGTTTCATAAAAGCATCAGTTACATCCTGGAAACAACGGATCTGGACTGGTCCAGACTTAAATACCACTTAGCAGCAGCCCCCTTCAAACTGTCCTAAAAACAATGGATCATCAGCTTGTCATTGCGTACGTGCGCGGCCATTCTTCGGTAGTACATAATCAAATGGGATTTGGAACATGTGGCCCCTGAATACAAATCAAAACTTGGTAACTTAAACTTGGGTGGGATTACCAAATCTGAGACCAAACACATGTCTCTAATGTCAGTACTGAATGCATTACTCAACTCCATTGCCTTCATCTTCCTCTGCATTGTTTCAACACTTTCTCTCAGCTTCTCATGTCTATCATCTCCTTTTTCTGACACATCAACATAGTCGTAGGGCTGGTGGTTCTGGAAAACCGGATGCACTTGCGTTTGCACTGCTGGCGGAGCATAGGTAGGAATAGCTTGAAGAGTCTCATTGACCAAAGGAACTGCTTGCTGTGTTGTCAAAGGAACTGTAGCACGGATAAAATCTTCTGTCATGCCCAAGGTGTGGTTTGTGACAGTGATGATAGGAGGTTCTACCGTTGTAGTGACGATTTCAGAGACCACAGTGGCCTAAGTGTCCATCTTTGCTTTCATAACATTAATTGCCTCGAGGATTTGTCCCATTCCTCCTCTTATCTCATTCAATTCATTGTTGACTCTGTCCGTTTCTTCGTATATCTCTGACATTCTGAATCGAGCTTGGGCCCGAGTGTTGTAGTTGTGGTGGGGATTCAGTGTGACGATTCTGAAGAGAACACGGCGACATAAGACGAAGACAAGGAAAGAAAATGCACATGAAGATGCAAATGAGGATGCAAATGCAAATGCAGGCTAAACTATCAAGAAACCAAAGAAATTTTGCAAATAATATAGACAATAGATTCTTGACAAAAATAAACGTCTTCATTCAAGAGCCTGGTGAACATTACATCCGGAGCAGTGTATCCTTATACTCCAAGTACATAAACAGAAGTACATCAAAATGAAAGGGAACATTAGCAAGAGAAAAAAGAAAAACAGTAACACTAATGATTGAATCCACTAGTTGATGATCCTTCTCCTCCATTGATTACTCTCATCAATTTGCTGATACACTCCTTTGTTTCCTCTCTTGCGAGAACCAATTCTCCCAACTCTTTTACCATCTTCTGCTTTGTCTTGGAAGGTGATTCGTGGTGAGGATGTGGCTTCATCATTATACGAGCTATGTCACGAGACCATTGCAAGTGAGCCTATGTGACTGGGAATTCAGCTTTCCATAACTGTCTATTAATCTGGCGCCAAGCGCGCTCCAATCGCATCTTCATTTCAAAACCTCCTCTTTCATCATAAAACATCATCTGCATATCCTCGTCATCTGGAATTCCCTCCTTCAGGTGACCCAACTGACGGCGTGCAAGGACAGGGTTGTAATTGATACAACCATTTCTTCCCATGAGAGGTACATTGGGCCAATCCCCACAGCTATGAATTATGATAATTTCTTCTTCAGTTGAATCATACCATTCGATGTCGGTATGCTTCAACTCCATCAGCTTTTTGGACCAAATCTTATAGTCTTCGACCTCCCAGAAAGTCGGTGTCTTTGGCAGATAAGAAATGAGCCACTTGTAAAAGAGGGCTACGCAGCAAACAATTGGCCCACAACCTCTGGTGTATCTGGTCTGTATGGAATGGTAGACGTCAGCTAGCAGTGTTGGGACTGGATTGTTGACTGTAAAAAGCTGAATGGCTTGGGTATGCACAAAGTTCTTGGCATTTGGGAATAGAAACAAACCATATATCATCAGAGCTAGGGTTGATTCAAACAAAGCCTCACTTCCTCTATTTTTGAAGTATAGAGCCTTTTCCATCAAGAACTGAGCAGGAAGTCCATGCTTTCATCCTTTGTTAGTCAGGTTGGCTTGGATGTCAGATAATCTGATTCTGGTTACTCTGGCGATGTCTCTGGCGGAAGGCATTTCCTCAATCCCAGGAAAGATGAGAGCTTCTCTGACTGGAATTCCTATCATGGCTGAGAACTCCTCCAGGGTTGGCACCAACTGGAATTTAGGGAATACGAAACAGCGGTATGCAGGATGATACAACTGGACCAAAACTTCAAGGGGCCCTACAGTCACTGGTGTCTTCATCAGTGGAATGATGCATCCATATCTATCAGCGAAGGCTGACTGGTCTTCAACCATCTCTCCTAACCACAACAAATGCTCCACTTCTGGTAGTTCAAAGAAATAAGGCCAAACTCTTTTCCCTGTAGCATCCATTTCTACAAAATCTGCAAAACAAAATTAGTATCTTGATAGTTTAGCAGGAATGCAAGATGCAATGCAAAGTTTCATGGAATTCAGACACTCGCAGAATATCAAGAGATATCAAAAGACCTAATTTTCATTAAAATAAAAAGGTGAATTACAAGAGTTGATACACTTTCAAAAGCCCTAAACATAAAGCTAAATAAAAGCTAGAAAGTCCTAGGGAAATTCTCCTAAGAGCCTTGTGTTGAGTCTTCTAATTTCTTTCTCCATCTGATCCCTTTCTGCGACGAGGTTGTCAAGAATAAATTTCCAAGCAGGAGGCTGAGTGTTGGAGGAACTTGGCTCTCCCAGGGCTTTTCTCTTCTTGCATGAGAGTAACTCCTCATTCTTGGTCTGTAGCTGCTTCAGGAGTTCCAGGTTTTCTTGAACAACCACTTGATACTTGAGCTTCCAGGCTTCTTCAGACCTTAGGACTTGTCTTAAAGAAATCTCCAGCTCTTCTTCTCTTGACATAAAGTATAAAACAGGCTCTTTCTTCAAAGTAATTGGTTCTTGCCTTTTGTAGGGCATCTTTAACTCTATTGCTCTTCTTCTGACCCAATGGAGGTAGGGCTCCAAGGACACACAGTTAGGTCTTCCTAAAGAACTTCTTCCTCTTTTGTGCTTGCTACCCCAAGTGTCCAAAATCAGCTTCTTCTGTTCTTCGTTCTTGTCATATGTTTCAAAGTAGATGCTTTCCACATGAACACTGAGAGGTTTATCTTCCAAAGGATATTCTAATTGGCGTCGTGCTAATACAGGGTTGTAGCTGATACCTCCTTTAATGCCAAGAAGAGGCACATTGCCATAATTTCCACAGCTATCTATAATCAGGATTCCATCATACACCCGATTATACCAGTCAATGTCTACATGGGAGAGTGCCATAACTTTCTGAGACCACCATCCTTTCTTGGAATCCCAGAATGTGCCTGCCTTCGGTAGATGAGAAATAAACCATCTATGCAGTATGAGGACACAGTAGGTAATATTTCCATTTCTATGAGCGTTTCTTGTATGGACTGAATGATAGGCTTCAGCAAGCAGGGTAGGTACTGGATTCTGTTTCAAGAATATTTTGATTGCATTCAGATCCACAAAGTTGTCAATGTTTGGAAACAAGAAAAGTCCATAGATGAGCAATGCAAAAACAGCTTCAAAGGAATCCCTGTTGGAGTTTTTAGCAAAGTAACGAGCCTTTCCAATCAAGAACTTAGCGGTTAACCCAATAATTCCTCCCTTGGAAGTTAAATTGCTTTTGATGTCAACTAACTCCAAATGAGTTTTCTCGGCTATTTCTTCTTCTTTAGGATCCTTCTCGAAGATAGGAAATGGGGACTCATCTTTGATAGGCAAACCAATTATCTGAGAGTATTCCTCAAGGGTAGGTAAAAGTCGATAATCAGGAAACGTGAAGCAGTGATACTTTGGATCATAAAATTGAAGCAGAGTTGAGAGGAGTCCTTCATCAATGGTCTTCTTCAACAAAACCCACAACTTCCCATATCTGTTTATGAATCCTTCAGGGTCTGTTAGCAAATCTCCCAATTTCCTTAGGTCATCCAATTTGGAACTCTTGAAAGTGTATTTGATGGTGTTTCTTCTTGAACCATCCATGATTCCCTCTCATATAAGAAAAGAAATCTGAGTTCCATGAAACAGATGCAGCATGAATGCTTATGATGTATGAATGCAAAGCACGCACAAAGCACACAAAACACAAGCAAAGGGGGACATGTTGAGCATGGAGTCAGGGTTCACCCTCCCATTGGTATGTACTATTGGTTTTCATCTGCTGAACAGGGTTCTAAGAAGTTCCCAGAGTCGGTAACCCATCTTTCGAATTTTAAGGATTTCCCAGATGACTTGGTAATCAATAAAATTCTCAAGAGGATCTCGTCTGAGTGTAGTATCGCGTGACAACCAATTCTGAAATAGACTCCATCATGGTCGCCGCACTACATCCTAAAAAGGCTTAGTGGAGTTTGGTAACTACGGTTCTCAATATCATGGGCTCCTAGGTTGAGAGTAGCATGTCTCACGAACGAATTCGTTCAACATGACTGGACTCTCAAGAGGGCCTCAACTGAGTGATGGTGTCTCAATTCAACTTTTCAGTATTCAACTCCCTCAAAGCCTCCTTGAATACCATCGTCCTATCCTAATTGCACTCAAATCCGGGTATAGGATTTATCTCACCACTCTAGAACCAAGCCAACAAAAGATAATCAAACAAAGCAATATATGTAATCCAACAGATATACATAAATATTACAAACAAGCATAAGTAAAACAAGCAAAACAAGATGGGCTTAACCCTAAAAAACAAGGATGCTCCCCAGTGAAGTCGCCATTTCTGTTGCAGTGAGAATCGGATAACAGGCTATTAATTAACTTGCATCACATTTCTTTGAATTCACAACCGACTTTGATTTATCCAAAGGAAAGGTACAAGATCGAAAAAAACCTAAAGGGGGGAGATCTAAGGTTCGGGGGTTGGTTACGCCTAGGGAAGGTATTAGCACCCTAAACGTCCGTAGTACTCTACGGGAACCTCTTGTTTTAACTTGCTATATCTTACTCGCTTGCTAAAGGTGCTATGCTAAAGGTTGAAACCCTAGGGGTTAATATCTAAGTATACTCGACAAAGTATCGCACTTTGCACCTACGTATCCTTACGGGAGTGGAATCAGAGTATCCGTAGTTCACCAATATAAGGGTGAAGGATAGGAACCATTGACTATGGCCAAAGTTCCAAGGGGAAATGAGTATGAGCTCATTTTAGAGTTCACGATAACTCTCTAAATCTAAGTTATGGGGAAAGTGAGTTCTCATGATGATGAGAATCACATAGAGTTTAAAACTCTAACCTACTTCTAAGTTATGATTTCATTGACTCTCGTGAGGCCAAGAAATAAGGGTAAACCTAGAAGGATAAGGTAAAGGTGGTTGTTTAGTGACTTCAAGAGTCAATTTAAGGAAGGTCTCCCTTTGGAATGGGGGGAAAGACAACAGTTGTAAAATTACTAAAAGATAACAAGTCATAATTCAAATATGATGATGCAAGAGACATGAATAACATATGAGATGATGTAAAGTGATGATGTTAATACAAAGCTAAGATCATACATGGTGGACAATGATCAAACATGATAAATAAAGGTAACATAGCGAGATGAATAAGGAAATGCAATAAAACCCTAATAAGCATTCCTAATTTTATCAAGAATAAAGGTCTCAAGATTAAACATCCTTACTAATTTCTTTTTATATTTAGAAAGTAGATTCAATTAGAAGAACATGGCAAAAAGAATGGAGAGAAAAAGATGCAAAATGAACAAGTTATTGGATTTTAAAATTGAGATATAAACTATAAAATAAATCATATAACCAAGTGCTAAAAATATAGGGAAGTGGTACACCTAGGGATTGAACCCAGGTCCTCTTGCTTACAGCGTTAAACCCAATCCAACAGGCCAAGGCATGCATGTTGATACATAATGGATAGCGCAAATATATATGTAAAGCGAAGCAATAATTTAGAAAATAAAATAAAAGGACTGGGGCGAGGGGGATTCGAACCCCAGTCCTAGAGGTAGGCAAGGCGTGTGATTATGTGTGCTTGCCACTGGGGTGGCTGGTACATCCGGTATTGTAATTGCTTCAATAAATATATAACATAAACATATGCGCATTTCCCAAATAAATCACACAAACCAAACCAGAATGTAAACTGCTCGTGACTGCCATGTTTGCCAAGCCATCCATCATCAGTCGTATAAATAGGGACATGCTTACTCATTCAAAATCAAGAAATGCTACTCATATCAAATGTCAAGTAAGGCCTTAATCATACAAATTGGTCATCAATCAACAATCATTCGAAGGCATAGGATAAAAAGCTCATACACAGCCATGGTAAAAAAACAGCAAGCATACACTACTCAATTAGATACCACACAAGGATATGATTTGAATACAATAAACGCATGAAGGCTATGGAATCTAAAAGCAGCATGGTATTAGTTCACTAATATGCTAAATGAGAAGTAGTAGAGCTATTGTAAAATGGCATACATAGACTCAAATATTAAGAAAACCAATCACAAACAAACAGCAGTAGGTAATCATGATGCTGTTTCAAGGCAGTGAGCTAACAAATTCAAAATACAATCATAACAGCAAGCATACCTCATGTTTACAGGAGGTTTGATGAAATGAAATCAAATTGGAATACATTTAACAAACAAGCAGATCCAAATTAGCATGGCAATGAGGTTAGTTTCATGTATATCAAAAACATATTCAAGACCTAGCACACTTAATGGAGAGTAGCAAGGATGTTTTGGGGTTAAAACCACATAGTTGACAAGATTACAAGTTTAATATGCAAGAAAACAAATGACAAGCTAGAGCATGATGCAAACAGTTCAAAAGACAATATTTAAAGTCCAAATAGCATCTCAAATGTATCATAATGAGTGGTTAAAACCAAGATAGATCAGATCAAGATAATTATAGATTCCTAACTGTTAATGACAAATTTCTATGATTTAAACAAGGAGCAGGTAGGATGATGATAACATCAACAACACAAATGGTCATCAGTGTGCTTAATCATGGCATTACAAAACAGTGAGCTAACATACAACACATTTAAATGGCATCTTATGTAAAGATAACATTCAGACACAATTGATACACTACCTATAGATCATGGGATCCAAAATATTCAAGCATGTTTCAAAACAATGACAGGTTGGTGACAATTTCCATGATTAAACAAAGATGATAACAACATCAACAACACAATTGTTCAATAGCAGATAACATCATGTCCTTGCAAGGCAGTGAATTAACATGAAACAAATTTAAAAGGCATTTCAAGCAATGATGCAACTTGGACATAACTGATAAACAAGACACAGATTATGGAATCTAAAACAAAATGGCATGGATTCAAACATGAACTTAAAGTAAACAGACCAACCACTGCAAGAGCAAGGTGAGTTAGATTCATAGTATCTTGAAAGCATGGTATTGTCATAAAACAAGAGTTTAACAGAAATGTTTGTACATCTAAATCAAATAGCAACTAGGCATAAACAACAGATATACAAGAAGCCACATTTATCAAAAGGAAGAAAAATCAGTCATGTTTTAAAGATAAGCACACAAGTAACATGATGGTCAGAGGCCTTCATGAAACAAACACACATAGTCAAGATAGAACTAGAACGCATCATGGCATTCAGGACCAAATTCAAACAAATGATGTCATTAATACAAACAGTAGTATATGACAAATTAGGTAACATCAAGTAAGCTCATACATTAATCATACATGTATAGAATCATGATATCACAAAGGCATGCCTTAGGAAACATGTTAGGAACACAATCAGGGCTAGCACTTACATCAAACATAATGTTAACATCATAATATTACAAAGACATGGCTTAGATATTATCAGTTCAGCACAAAGATTTTTCATGTACAAAATGATGTAGTATGACAAGTTGTGGAGCATGAGGCATATTATAGAAACAACTCAAGGCCACACATATCAAGATTCAACATTCATAAGCTTTAAACATATATTGTAACATAATCATTCCAACAGAAAGTAACACAAGTTAGTGGCTTGTACATGCTAACAGTTCATACAAACCAACCTCAATCATTTGACCAAACACCAGCCATGACAAAGACAACAATGCATACAAATGGGAACAAAACTATCAATCTTAAAACATCACAATGACAAAGTTAACAACTGAATATACAAAACAAATGCTTCTCTATTAGTAATGACAGAAAAAGACATTGATGCTATTTTAACAAGAATCACTTGGAAATAATCATCCAGCCAACAACAAAGATAGGTAGGTTCAAGTTACTACAACCTAAGAGTATATCAGAATTGTAAAGAGAAACATAGGTTCACAATGTCTCAACATCTTATTCAAGTACATACGACATCTGAGTGGATCAACAAAAACCAAGCATCAATATAAAACCACCATGACAACTTAGTTACAACCATTTAATGGACGAAACAGAGGTAGTATAATTAATCACCAGAAACATTCATGTGTATCATATCAATGAAGAACATCATTCTTATTTTAAAACTCAAGTCATGAGCATACAAGCAATATATTCCAGCATATACCAACAAGATTAATATGTAAAAGAAGAACAAGATGCATATGATGTAATGGCATTAAATGAACATAATTAAACAAGAGGGACAGAGCACGATACCAAGTGGAATAACGTCCACTATCTCCAAATGCACTGACTGCTTCCTTTCCAAAGCCCTCCAAGAACACCTTTCACCTTGCTTGCTCGAGACTTGGAACTTCAGAGGATTTTTTAGTGCTTTTGAGAAGTTGTTGGTGTCTAGATGTGTAGGAACGAGCCCCTTTTATAGGCTGAACCCCAGGGTTGAGTGAGTCCAAACATAAAACATGTGGAGTGCTGAGTAGGAATTGGAGTCACAACGTCTCTTTTGAATTTCAAATGCTGGTCCAAATCTTGGAGACAATTAAGCTGCTCATGCTGTGCGAATCTCAGAATTGCAGGGTCAATTCACCACTCCATGTATTGCTTCAGAACTCCTTCTTTGATGTCATTGGGAGAGGTATCAAATGAGGCAAAGGTTGGGGACGGCGTGGAGAAATTGCAGACGAGGGCAGGTTGAATGCTTAAACTGGAAAATCCTCAGAATCACTTTTATGAGCCAAACAGTTGAGAGCTCAAAAGGGAATGGTCTTGGAGAATTCAAATTGGATAAATTGCGCGCCAATGGATTGAATTGAAACAAATTCTTGAAGGAATTGACAAGCTTATTTGAATTTCTCTTCTTCATTCTGAATTTCGTGAGGAAGAAGAGCAACTTGGTTGATTTTGGTTTCTTTAGTGCCACATGTCATCTTTTCATTGGTTGGCAAATGAGTTGAAAAGTCAACACAACCATACTTGATTCCTATTGGTTCTTGGCAATGAAATTCCATTTCCACATTTTGTAGCATTTTTGGTCACGATGGGCCAATCACGTGGGCTTGTGAATAAAAATGCTAGCATTGGCTTTCTATTTTCTTGTTATAAAAGAAAATGATTAGGAAAACAAAATAATAATGGCGGATTAATTGATTAGGGTTATAGATATGGTTTAGGAGAATTAAAATTGACAAATGGATAAAATTGGTTAAATGAAGGACTATTGAAATAGGTTTGGGAATTGAAGGTGACAATTGAGGGTAGATAAGGTGGGTAGAAATTGGTTATGGAGAGGATCAAGGAGAGGGTTATAGAGGCATCTCTTAGAGACTTGCTTGATTCAATGCTCCATCCAAAATCTTGATCAATCACTCCTTGAATCTCATCAAGACAATACCTGAAAAAAAAGAAACAAACACAAACAAAACCTGATAAAAGGGGTTAGCTATGCAATATGATTGACCTAATATGACATGCAAGAGATCAATGGATCTAAGGGTAAAATTTGGGGTACAACACCGACCTTTCAAAAAACAATGATGAGATGCTGAAGCTCATCCAAAGGAGTGAATACAACATTGTTGATCAACTGTTACAAATCCTTCAAAGATCTCTGTGCTATCACTTTTACTCAGTTCCGAAGCCCACAGAGAGGCTCTACAGAAAGTCTTAGAGCAGGCCTTTATGGAACAGGATGTGTCAATACGACAGTTTGATAGCATCATCTCTAACATCACTTCCTGCAACAACTTAGGATTCAGTGATGGGGATTTGCCAGAGGAGGGCAAACGCTACAACATGGCGCTCAATATCACAGTTAACTGCCAGGACGATGCTTTAGCCAGCGTACTGGTAGACACAGGATCGACCATCAACGTTATGCCGAAGTCCACTTTAATGCTACTATCATTCAAAGGATCCCCGATGAGGGGCAGTGAGGTCATCGTCAAAGCCTTTGACGGATCTCGGAAAGCAGTTATTGGCAAAGTCGACCTTCCCATAACTATCGGTCCTCGCACTTTCCAAATCACTTTCCAGGTCATGGACGTCCGGGCAGCGTACAACTGTTTATTAGGAAGACCTTGGATACACCAGGCTGGGGCAGTCACTTCAACGCTGCACCAGAAACTGAAGTTCGTCAAGAACGATCAACTCGTCACGGTCTATGGAAAACAAGCCTTGATCGTGAGTAACCTGTCATTATCTACTTGTGTAGAACCCCAGGAGGTTGTTGGAACTCAGTTCCAGGCACTTTCGGTAAACACGGAGAATCAGTCAGAGAAGGGAACCTCGATTTCTTCATACAGAGATGATCTCGAGGCAATTGAAAGTAATAATATGAAAGGATAGGGACAGCCCGTCATTCCTACTGATAATAAAACCAAGAAGGGTATTGGTTTTTCTGTAACCTGCACCCAGACAGCTGCTAACGATGAAAGTCTTCATCCCATTCAGGACTTCTTCCACAGTGAAGGTTTCCTTCACCCAGTGCCTCAAATAGTCCATACTATCAACAAGGGAGATCCCTCTGATACGGATGAGGAATGGAAGTCCTATCTCAACGAGGACGGTTATATGTCTTAGGAAGAGGTGCCTACGCCATTTTGCTATCCCGCACAGAGTCCGAGATTTATACCCAGGTCAGACGTCGAAATGATATACAGAGATTGTGATCCGGAAGGATGCAGTGCTCCACTAAACTCATTAGAGGAAGACACTCTGATGAAGGACAACTTTGACCACGACTATTATGGCCCAATGGATGGCTTGCTTATCTGGCAACCGTACCCAGGAGACTTAGGGCAATAAAATTAACCGAACATTGAAAATCAGCTGAGCATCATTGAACAGAATACCTGCGTCCCCACCATGTCATGGGATTAACATTCAGGTCATTCAGAACATATCCGGTACGAAGATGAATTGGCAAAGCTTGCCAGACTAGAATTCATCAACTATGCTTTTTCTGAGGTCAACGTCTTCTAGAGAGATGACCCCTCAAGTTCCAAAGAAGTGTGGGACACCTTAGGACAACCAAGTGGAAAATACGACTATATGGTCAAGTACATCACTCCTGAAAGCTCTCGTATCAGGCTCGAAGACATCCAGCCAACTGGGTTGGGAGATTTACCTCAGAGAACAAATACTATGCAAAATACAACAGAGGAATCCTCATACGACAACTATGCCTGGGAGACAGATTCCAATGATCCTGCTCCACCAGAAATCAGCGTTATTTCTGAAGACAAATCAAGGAAATTACCAGACTTTGTGATTCACCGAGGAGTTCGCCGCCAATGGGTTGCAGTCAATGTTCCGAAGATCGTTCATAAGTCAAAGTAATTGCCGTCTTTACTTTAACCTTTCACCCTGCCCAGGTGAAACGGATGTTTTGATAGGGCTCGTTTGCTGTAAATTTCCCTCTTCGCTTCGTCCAAAGCGACAGAGTTTTATTTTATAAGGTTGTAGTTTCAAGAATCGACTTGTTCATAAATAAAATAACGTCATTCTGTAATTTTCGCATTAATTGCTGTTTTCTCTTTTCGCTTTTCTCAGAAAATGGTAATCCTAAAAAACAACTCAATAATAAAAACAAGCAGTTTTCCAAAGAAAATACATTGCACACACTTGTCATACCCCAAATTTTGACCAATAAGATTTCCCATCATTGTGAAAATCATCATCACAATATGGATGAACCATCATACTTCAGCAGTCTCTCCAAAGATGGGTGAACACTTACTACGGTCAAAATTAGGGTTTCAAGCCCTCTCTGAGTGCTTAGACAAAGGATCAATCAAGGAATGACATGATCTTCAACTTGTCTAACCTCTCAAACATCCACAATGGATCAAGAGGACTCCCACTTCAAGGATTAAGCACAAGGCTGCCCCCTTCTAGGTGGATCAAGCTTCAAGATCGCCAGTGTCACCAAATTAGGGTTTTGGTCGACCAGGGCCTCCAGATGGAAATTTTCATCTGGGCATGAGCCAATGATTCAAAACATATCCTACTATACTCCATGGAACCTTATGTACCCAATCATCAAGTCAATTTGACATCAAGGGATGCATACATCAAAAATCAGGAATTAGGGTTTCTTGACCTAATTCACCTCTAAGTTGAATTTTGGGACAAATCATGAACCAAGACCTCAAGACATGATTTGAGGGTCTCTAATATACCATATTGATCCATTTGGAACAATGGATTGATCCAAGAAGCTTGACCAACAAGTTTCAATTTCATCTGAACCACAGTTAGGGTTTTGCGAGAAAAGTCAACTGTAACTTTGACTTTTGACCAGGACATGCTACCAAACCCTAAGAAATGATTCAATATACCCTATAACACCCATGGAACATGTCCATCAAGGTTGATTTAGGTCAAGGACATGATTTCCCAAAGGATCGCACAGTTTGGAATTCATCTGACAAAAAGTCAACTGCGCGCAAAAGTCAACTTTGACTTTTTGAGATTTTTCACAAAATGGTTTTTTAACCCTAAAATGATGTTAATGTATGATTTGAATCATCATTCATCAAGAAAAATCAAGAAAAGTTGGATAACTTGTAAAAGGGGTAACCATAAAAACTTAGAAAATTTTCTAAGTTATGAAATAAAGTGGCAAGGGTACCAACTTTGGAGGATCATAACTCCTAAACCACAAAGCCATTTTTCCCCATCCAAAGCTTGATTTGTAGATCTCATTGCCCTCTACAAAAGCTTCATACTGACCTATGTCCAAATTCCTCATGGATTTTGAGTTATGGAGGGATCAAAATCAAGAAAAGTTACTTTGTTCCAACACAGTGAAAATTGCACTAAGTCAGAATCTGCCTTACTTTTTTTCAAATGTAGGGGGATTTTTCACTTGGATCCAAAAGGTATCAAAACCAAATATGATCAAACAGTTGTTGTATCATATAAGAGCTTTCCAAAATGGCCAAGAACATCACTAAATTCAATTTGGGCCATGAGATATGACATTGGCAAGTTGCCTTGCTGAAATCTGCCAAGGCAAGGCAGAATTTTGGACTTTTGCTCGATTTTCCAAAATCAGCCAATTCCAAGCCTTGTCATCACTTTGGACACATCTGAGGATTGAATCTAAAGGGGACAATTGTAGCGAGCGATTTTGGACGCGGTTGCAAAGCGCTATCGCTCTTTGGTGTCTACAGCTCGATTCATTTTTTATCCTATTAAAGTTGATGAAGGAAGGGAAATAGATGTCTCAAATTAACCCTGCTTGCAAACTGAGTTTAAACAGCGGTCTGTTAGGTTACATATGCTACAAAGATTCGGGGTCTCTATCAGGTTTATTTTTTTAAAAGTGGTGGGAGGTTTAGATGTTAGGACGGATGCTTCTTGATAGATATGTGAGAGTATGGGATTTTGGATTTTTGTTTAGTGTGCTCGCTAAGATTTTTTCTTTCAATCTTATGCCTACGTATTCCCGTTTACCGAAATAGGGAAATCAGAGCGTTCGTAGTTCCTCCTATTCTATGGGAGGAAATGGTTGTTTTTGGTGTCTTGTTCAAAGCCTAAGACGTGAAGCGAAAGGTAGTTTGTATCTTGTTCAAAGCCCAAGATATGAAGCTGAAAGGTCTATTTGTATCTTGTTCAAAGCCCAAGATGTGAAGCTAAAAGGGTGTTGACTTTATAGAGAATTTGTCATCTCTAAAGAGGGGGTTGTATGTCACAACTGTTTATAAAGGAGAATTACTTTAACCGGGATTTGTGAATCCGGCAATGCCATAATTTCCTTTAAAGGGGATTTTAACATGAGGGAGAAGACTTTAACTCAGTTTAGAGCAATGCTATCTTTCCTTAGGAATTTCTCATGCTAAAAGAGGGGCAGTGGCATGGATGTAGATGATCCAGAGGCTTGCCGCTTACATCGATTAGATGAAGGGGAAGGAGTTGTTGATGTTTGTGTACTGTGAACGAGGCACAACTTTGATGCTAAAAGGTTGATTGGATCAACCAGTGGTTTTCTTATATAAAGCCTAAGAGGAGGATAATATGTGTCTCGTACAAAGCCCGAGAGAGAGGCTAAAAGGTTTTGACTCAACAAGGGAATCTTTTGGTATCTCGTATAAAGCTCGAGATGGAGGATATCATTTGTTTGGCTCAATAAGAACCTTTTTGTATCTCGTATAAAGCCCGAGATGGAGGCGAAAGGGGTGATTGACTCAACGAGGGAGTCTCTTATGTGTCTCATACAAAGCCCGAGAGAGAGGCTAAATGTTGTTTGACTCCGCTGGGAAGAATCATTGTACAAAGCCCAAGAGGAGGCTAGTATGACTGTTTCAGTCAAGTGACAGGTCCAGTATACTGATTTTGAAAGAGAAAATCAGTTCTTATATGAGCAACACTGTACTCAAGGATTTGATTCGAGGACCAGGGATATTTCCTTTTCTTTGAGGAAACGTGAAATCCAAAGGGTATTGAGACTGTCCGAGTCTACGGGTTTTCTTCTCATTTAACGATGGGGTCACTTGAGAATGTCTTTGAGACTCAAGGATATTAGACTGTCCAAGTCTAGAGTTTCATCTTTTGTACTATACTTTGAGAAACAGTAGTAGACTCTTTGAAAGGACTGTTCTATGCAGATGATTAAGTTCTGTTCCTATACCTCTAGGAGGTCGTCAGAACAATTTGTACGAAGCCCAAGAGGAGGCTGGAAGCTTTTAAGACGCCGATCGGTCCTTGTATGAAGCCCAAGAGGAGGCTATCATTCCCGGAGGAAGAGATCATTATACGAAGCCTAAGAGGAGGCTATCATTCCCGGAGGAAGAGATCATTATACGAAGCCTAAGAGGAGGTTGTGATTACTTCTAAGAAGCCGACGGGTCCTTGTACAACGCCCAAGAGGAGGCAGGATGCTTTTAGGAAGCCTGTGGGTCCTTGAACAATGCCCAAGAGGAGGCAGATGCTTTTAAGAAGCCTATGGGTCCCCAAACCCCGAGAAGTTCAAGACAGGCTATTCACGAGGAATAGATCAAGCCAGGAAAGTTCGAGAATTTGGAAGAAACTCAAGAGATGCCATTCATGGAGAAAAGATCATCTTTGGGGAATAGAGTTTCTTGACAAGTGCTTTTAAGAAGCCTGTGGGTCCCCAAACCCCGAGAAGTTCAAGACATGTCATTCACCGAGAATAGATCAAGCCAGGAAAGTTCGAGAATTTGGAAGAAACTCAAGAGATGCAATTCACAGAGAAGAGATCATCTCTGGGGAGTAGAGTTTCTTTGACAACTTCTACGAGTGACAGTCTATGAAAGGGTTCACCGAGAATGCTGCCTTTCATGTCTCCATATTGTTTAACCCCAAGAGGAGGGAAGACTGTGTCTGGTAATCCTATGGGGATCTAGTTTTGACTATTTAAGAGTGATCAACGGGCTTAATGCTAGACGTAGTTGCCTGGGGAAACTCTAAATATCTATACTATTATTACACAATTGATATGAGTTTATGAAAGGAGACTTACAGTGAGCAGCCCCACAATACAGTTATATGTATATGAAAGCGGTAAATGAAAGCGATAACCACTTACTCGGTTGTAGAGCTTCCATGCTGTTTGGTTAGTTGTTCAACAAAGAAAGATTGAAAACAACAGTATATTTCAAAACCAAAGGAGAAAGTGCTTTGAAAAAGAAAGATTTGGGGCTTACAGCTCAAGGAGAGGCCCAGGGTTTTATCAGTGATCGCACTGTTGAATTCGTACAGAGGGACTTATACAAGTGACTGAGGCCCAAAAAGGTTTTCTGTACAAAGGGATGGGTCTTACACTCTCTCAAGAGGCCCAAAAAGTTTTAAAAGAGTGAGAGTGGGGCTTATAACACGAGGGTAGGCCCAGTTGATTTTTCGTTTAAAAATGGCGATCGCGCCGAGGTTTTCTTTTAACGCAGAGGGACTTATACAATAAGTGAGGCCCAAATGGTTTTGGTTAAAAAGGGATTGGGTCTTACACTCTATTAGAGGCCCAAAAACTTTGAATGGGTCTTATAGCTCGAGGAGAGGCCCAAAGTTATTTTTAAACTGGCGACGATCGCGTCGTTTATTTGAAAATGTACAGAGGGACTTATACAACGAATGAGGCCCAAAAAGTTTTCTGTACAGGGGGGTTGGGTCTTACACTCTAATAGAGGCCCAAAATATTTTTAAAATGTTTTATGAGGGTTGAATTAATCCAAAACCCTAATTTGTTTTCAAAATGTGTTTTAATTGAATAAAAATTCAATTAAAATGATCAAAATTGTTTAACATATGAAAAACAAATTGTGATCTTGGATTAATGCTTCAAAAATTTAGTATTGACCTACAAAATAATTAGAAGGCATTAAAAGTTGCAAAATCAAGGTGGAAAAAATATTTTAAATGTCAAAAACAATTAAAACATTAATTCTTTGCAAAAATATCAATTATACAAAATAAATAATATTTTTGGGATTTTTTGGGAAAATAAAATATTTTAACATTTTTGTGAATTATTAAAAAAAGAATCAACTCAAAATCATTAAAACTCAGAGAGAAATTAATTTTTGAATCAATTAAATAAAATCACAAAATTCAAATATTTGAATTTTCAAAAAATGGCGCAAAGAATAGTTGAAGAACACGCGCGTGTTCCGGGTTTGGCTGATTTGCATTTTCTCTCCAATCTCATTGAATACTTGATTATATCATGTAATCCACATACCAATCAACTCGTTTCAACCTCACGATCATGTCCATGATAATTAATTTCATTTAAATTAAGCATAAAACAAGAAATCACGAAAAATCCTCAAGAACCCTAATTTCTGCATGAAGGCTAGGATTTTTGATATACGATTCAAACAATGCAATTAATTGAGAGGAAACATTCCATGCATGATTATGAACATATGGCCAAATTATTGTGCAGAAAAAATTGCATGGATCATAGAGTTAGAAGAGCTCATGCTTACCACTTGTAGCTGGTGATCGTGATTTGTGCTGGAGGTGTTACAGATAGGTTACAATGATCTGGATAGCATCCCAAGGTGCCATGGAGTGTGTATGAATGCTTGGAATGGATTGAAATGATCAGGAACTTGAGATGGTACCCCAACTGCAAATCTGTCAAGAACTTGAGCAATTGGCTGGTGATTTTGTGAAATCTGTGTTCTAGATGTTATGTGAGTGTTTGGATCACTTCTATATGATGTATATGAGGTGTGTGTGTGTGTGATTGGTTTGATTGGAAAAGCTCTCAAACTCAAAACCCGATAGTGACTTGCTTTGGAAGGCAAAATTGGAGTGAAAGAAGAGATTTTGAGGAAAGCATATGTTTGATGGCTTTGGTGTACTCAAACTGATCACAATTGAGCTCTATTTATAGTAGAGCAAGTTTGTTTTGCAAGGAATAGTGAATGGCAACTGCTGAGTAGGTTTGGCCAATGTTGGCAAATGAAAATCCAAGTCTCCTCTAGCCATTGACTAGAGGTTAGGGCACAGGCTGCTGGTTCCCTTGGTCTTGGATAAGTCTTGACTGAATTCAGTTGAGAATGGCTCAGTCCATGCCACCTTGATGCTTCCATTGAATGCTCCAATCCAAAATTGGAGTCTTGTCCTTATTTTGGCAATTCTAGGTTCAACATGCTATTTCTTGTTCCAAAGACTTTGGAGGCTCGGCTCAGTGATTGTCCCCTTTAGATTCAATCCTCAGAGGTGTCCAAGTGGATAGGAACATTTGGATTTGGCTGATTTTGGCAAATCGACCAAAAGTGTAAAAATCTGCCTTGCCTTGGTAGATTTCAGCAAGGCAACTTGTCAATGTCATATCTCATGACTCAAATTGAATTTGGTAATGTTCTTGGCCATTTTGGAAAGCCCTTACATGATACAACAACTGTTTGAACATGTTTGGTTTTGATCTCTTTTGAATCCAAGTGAAAAATCCCCCTACATTTGGCAAAAAGTAAGGTAAAATCTGACTTAGTGAAATTTTCACTAAGTGTTGGAACAAAGTGACTTTTCTTGATTTTGATCACTCCATAACTCAAAATCCATGAGGAATTTGGATATAGGTCAGTATGAAGCTTTTGTAGAGGGCAATGAGATCTACAAATCAAGCTTTGAATGGGGAACAATGGCCTTGTGGTTTAGGATTATGGTCCTCCAAAGTTGGCACATTAGTGTCACTTTTTCCATAACTTAGAAATTTTTCTAAGTTTTTATGGTTACCCCTTTTACAAGTTATCCCACTTTCTTTGTTTTTCTTGATGAATGATGATTCAAATCATACATTAACATCATTTTAGGGTTAAAAATCCATTTTGGTGAAAATCTCAAAAAGTCAAAGTTGACTTTTGTGCGCAGTTGACTTTTTATCAGATGAATTCCAAACTGTGCAATTCTTCATGAAATCATGTCCTTGACCTAAATCAAACTTGATGGACATGTTCCATGGGTGTCATAGGGTATATTGAATCATGTCTTAGGGCTTGGAAGCATGTCCTGGTCAAAAGTCAAAGTTACAGTTGACTTTCCTCGCGAAACCCTAATTGTGGTGCAGATGAAATTGAGACTTGTTACTCAAGCTTCTTGGATTAATCCATTGTTCCAAATGGATCAATATAGTTCATTAGAGACCCTCAAACCCTCTCTTGAGGCCTTGGCTCAGGATTTTCCCTAAAATTCAACTTAGGGGTGAATTAGGTCAAGAAACCCTAATTCCTGATTTTTGATGAATGCATCCCCTGAGGCAAAATTGACTTGATGATTGGGTCCATGAGGCCCCATGAAGTATATTAGGTTATGTTTTGGATCATTGGCTTGTGCCCAGATGAAAAATTTCCATCTGGAGGCCCTGGTCGATCAAAACCCTAATTTGGTGACACTGTCGATCTTGAGACTTGATCCACCTAGAAGGGAGCATCCTTGTGCTTGATCCTTGAAGTGGGAGTCCTTTTGATTCATTGTGGATGTTTGAGAGGTTAGACAAGTTGAAGATCATGTCATTCCTTGATTGATCCTTTGTCTAAGGCTCTGAGAGGGCTTGAAACCCTAATTTTGATTGTAGTGGATGCACACCCATCTTTGGGGAGACTGATGAAGTATGATGGTTCCTCCATATTGTGATGATGATTTTCACAATGATAGGAAATCTTAGTGGTCAAAATTTGGGGTATGACAAAAATCACTGAGCCAAGCCTCCAAAGTCCTTGGAACAAGAAATAGCATGCTAAACCTAGAATTGCCCAAAATAGGGACAAGACTCCAATTTTGGATTAGAGCATTCAATGGAAGCACCAAGGTGGTATGGACTGAGCTATTAGCAACTGAATTCAGTCAAGACTTATCCAAGACCAAGGGGACCAGCAGCCTGTGCCCTAACCTCTAGTCAATGGCTAGAGGAGACTTGGATTTTCATTTGCCAACATTGGCCAACCCTACTCAGCAGTTGCCATTCATTATTCCTTGCATAACAAACTTGCTCTACTATAAATAGAGCTCAATTGTGATCAGTTTAAGTACACCAAAGGCCTACAACACTTGCCTTTCTCAAAATCCACTTCTCACTCTAAAAAATGCCTTTCTTAGCAAGTCACTATCGGGTTTTTCATTAGAGAGCAATTCCACTCAAACCAATCACACACACACACCTCATATACATCATATGTGAGCTGATCAAACACTTAAACAACATCTGGAACACTGATTTCTCAGAATCACCAGTCAATTGCTCAAGGTTTTAACCAAGTTGCAGTTGAGATGCCATGAAGTGATCCAGCCAATTTCCATCAAGTCCAAGCATTCAAACACACTCCATAGGGTGTAGGGAAGCTGTTCAGATCATCATAATTCATCTGTAACACCTCCAACTCAGAAATCAATTTGCTCTTGCTGTCACGACCTAAAGGTAAGCCTAAACTTGGTCATCTCTCAATCTATGCATATTTCCTCGCACAATACTTTTGCCAAATGTTCATAATCATGCATGGAATGTTTCCCCTCAAGTAATTGCTTTGTTTGAATCGTGTATCAAAAATCCCAGCCTTCATGCAGAATTTAGGGTTCTTGAGGATTTATCGTGATTTCTTGTTTTATGCTTAATTTAAATGAAATTAATTGTCATAAACATGATCGTGAGGTTGAGACGAGCATATTGATATGTGGATTGCATGATATAATCAAGTATTCAGTGAGATTGGATAAAAAATGCAAATCTGGGCAAGGCAGAAAACGCGCGTGTTCTTGGCCCATGTTCTTGACGCCATTTTCACAAATTCAAATATTTGAATTTTGTGATTTCATTTAATTGATTCAAAAATTAATTTCTCTCCGAGTTTTAATGATTTTGAGTTGATTCTTTTTTTAATAATTCACAAAAATGTTAAAATATTTTATTTTATGAAAAAATCCCAAAAATATTATTTATTTCATATAATTGATATTTTTGCAAAGAATTAATGTTTTAATTGTTTTTGACATTTAAAATATTTTTTCCTTCTTGATTTTTCAAATTCTAATGATTTCTAATCATTTTGTAGGGAAAAACTTGATTTAAGAAACATTAATCCAAGATCACAATTTGTTTTCCACATGTTAAACAATTTTGATCATTTTAATTGAATATTTTATTCAATTAAAACACATTTTGAAAACAAATTAGGGTTTTTGATTAATTCAACCCTCATAAATCATTTTCAAAAATCATTGGGCCTCTAATAAAGTGTAAGATCCAATCCTTTGTAAATACAAACAATTTTGGGCCTCACTTATTGTATAAGTCCCGTTGTATTTCAAAAAGTTCGACGCGATCATCGTCTGTTGAAAAACAAACTTTGGGCCTACCATCGAGTAGTAAGACCCATTCATCTTTTTCAAATTTGGACCTCTTGAGAGAGTGTAAGACCCAAATCCCCTTGTACAAACCACTTTGGGCCTCACTTATTGTATAAGTCCCACTGTACAAGTAAACGGCGCGATCGTCGCCTTTTTAAAAATCAACTAGGCCTCTCCTCGAGCTATAAGACCCATTCAAAACTCTTTGGGCCTCTAATAGAGTGTAAGAACCAATCCCCTTTTAACCAAAACAACTTTGGGCCTCAGATATTGTATAAGCCCCTTTGCGTTAAAAGAAAATCTTGGCGCGACCGCCATTTTAAATGAAAAATCATCCGGGCCTACCCTCGTGTTATAAGCCCCACTCTTTTTCTTTAAACCTTTTGGGCCTCTTGAGAGAGTGTAAGACCCATCCCTTTGTACAACAAACAATTTTTGGGCCTCAGTCACTCGTATAAGTCCCTCTGTACAAATTCAATAGTGCGATCACTGGTAAAACCCTGGGCCTCTTCTTGAGCTGTAAGCCCCAAATCTTTCTTTTTCAAAACACTTTCTCCTTTGATTTTGAAATAGACAGTTGTTTTCAATCTTTCTTTGTTGAACAACTAACCAAACAGCATGGAAGCTCTACAACCGGGTAAGTGTTTTTCCGCTTTCATTTACCAGTTTCATATACATATAACTGTATTGTGGGGCTGTTTCACTGTAAGTCTTCTTTCATAAACTCATATCGACTGTGTAATAATAGTATAGATATTTAGAGTTTCCCCGGCAACTACGTCTAGCATTAAGCCCATTGATCACTCTTAAATAGTCAAAACTAGATCCCCCTAGGATTACCAGACACAGTCTTCCCTCCTCTTGGGGTTAAATAATATGGAGATGTGAAAGGCAGATTCTTTTTGAACCCTTTCTCAGACTGTCACTCGTAGAAGTTGTCAAAGAAACTCTATTCCCCAGAGATGATCTCTTCTCCGTGAATTGCATCTCTTGAGTTTCTTCCAAATTCTCGAACTTTCCTGGCTTGATCTATTCTCTGTGAATAGCTTGTCTTGAACTTCTCGGGGTTTGGGGACCCACAGGCTTCTTAAAAGCATAGTACAAAAGATGAAACTCTAGACTTGGACAGTCTAATTTCCTTGAGTCTCAAAGACATTCTCAAGCACCCTTCAAGAATAGGAAGGAACCCCGCAGACTCGGACAGTCTCAATACCCTTTGGATTTCCCATTTCCTCAAAGAAAAGGAAATATCCTTGATCGTTGAATCAAAATCCCTGAGTACAGCATTACTCATATAAGAACTGATTTTCTCTTTGAACCCATATACTGGTCACTTAACTGAAACAGTACCCTCTTTCGCCTCCATCTCGGGCTTTGTACGAGATACAAAGAGGTTCTTATTGAATTAACACTTTAGCCTCTGTCTTGGGCTTTGTACAAGACACAAATCACTCCCTTGTTGAGTATAAAACAACCCCTTTTAGCCTCTTTCTCGGGCTTCGTACGAGACGCATAAAAACATCCTCTTGTTGGGCCAATAGCCTCCTCTTAGGCTTTGTATAAGAAAACCACTGGTTGATCCAATCAACCTTTTAGCATCAAAGTTGTGCCTCGCTCACAGTACACAAACATCAACAACTCCTTCCTCTTCATCTAATCGCTGTAAGCGGCAAACCTCTAGATCATCTACATCCATGCCACTGTCCCTCTTTTAGCATGAGAAATTCCTAAGGAAAGATAACATTGCTCTACACTGAGTTAAAGTCTTCTCCTTTAGGTTGGAAATCCCCTATAAAGGAAATTATGGCATTACTGGATTCACATATCCCGGTTAAAGTAATTCTCCTTTATAAACAGTTGTGACAGACAAACCCCTCTTTAGAGATGACAAATTGTCTCTAAAGACAACACCTTTCAGCTTCACATCTTGAGCTTTGAACAAGATACAAACTACCTTCAGCTTCACATCTTGGGCTTTGAACAAGATACATATCACCTTTCGCTTCACGTCTTGGGCTTTGAACAAGACACCAAAACACCACTTCCTCCCATAGAATAGGAGGAACTACGATCGCTCTGATTTCCCTGTTTCGGAAAAACGGGAATACGTAGGCATAAGGTTGAAAAGAAAAATCTCAGCGAGCACACTACTCCAAAACCCAAAATTCCATACCTTAACATCTCAATCGAAAAGCATCAGTCTTAACCTCCCACCAATCGACCGAACACTTTTTTTAACAAAATAAACCTAAAAGAGACCCACAATCTTTGTAGCATCTGTAAACCAAGAGTCATCTGTTCAAACTCAGTTTGCAAGCATGGTTAGTTGGAGACATCTATTTCCCTTCCTTCATCAGCTTTAATAGGATAAAAAATGAATCGAACTGTAGATACCAAAGAGCGGTAGTGCTTCGCAACCACGTCCCAAAATCACTCGCTACAACACTCTTGTATTTTCTCTATCTCTTCTAAACACAAATCATCATGTCATGCAAATTGCTTGTTTTAAACCCCGTTGAAGCATACGATCCGATGCCTTCTCCCGACTTTGAGTTCCTGGTATTTGGGGCTGAAGAAGAAGTTGACGACAAAATTCCAAAAGAGATCTCCCGATTACTCAGACAAGAGGAAAGATCTATTGAACCTCACAAAGAGCCGTTGGAAACGATCAACGTGGGTTCAGAAAAAGAGAGAAAAGAAATCAGGATTGGGGCACTGCTCAGTCCAACTGCCAAAGAGAGTTTGATAAAGCTTCTCAAAGAATTTCCTGATGTAGGTCAGAATATCCTCAATGGTTAGCCAACATCGTACCCGTTCCAAAAAAGGACTGAAAGGTCAGAATGTGTGTCGATTACTGAGGTATAAACAAGGCTAGTCCAAAGGGTGACTTTCCTTTACCACACATTGACATGCTGGTAGACAGTACAACAAAGTTCAAAGTCTTCTCCTTCATGGATGGATTCTCGGGCTATAATCAAATAAAAATGGCGCCGAAAGACATGGAGAAAACTTCGTTCATTACCCCATGGGGTACCTTTTGTTACAAGGTGATGCCGTTCGGTTTGAAGAACGTCGGGGCAACCTATCAAAGGGCCATGACTACTCTTTTTCATGACATGATGCATAAAGAAATCGAGGTATATGTCGATGATATGATTGCAAAATCTAAGACAGAAGAGGAGCATGTGACCCAACTGTCAAAATTATTCGAGCGGTTGAGAAAGTACAAACTTAGCTTGAATCCCAATAAGTACACCTTCGGTGTCTGTTCAGGAAAACTTTTAGGGTTCATCGTCAGCCAGAAAGGAATTGAGGTTGATCCTGACAAGGTCAAGGCCATTCAAGAAAAGCCTTCTCCAAAGACTGAAAAATAAGTCAGAGGATTCCTGGGACGTCTAAATTACATTTCCAGGTTTATATTCCTCATGACTGCAACATGCGCGCCGATCTTCAAACTGCTCAAGAAGATACAATCATTTCTCACTGATTCCCGGGGCAAATGGACTCCGAATTATGACGGCCCCTATGTGGTCAAGAAAGCTTTCTCATGCGGTGCCTTGAGACTTGCAACCATGGATGGAGAAGAATTTACCTACCCCACGAATGTTGATGTAGTCAAGAAATACTTCGCCTAAACTAAAAAAAAGAGAAAAAACGTCTCGGTGGATTGAAAACCCGAAAGGGCGGTCCAGGCAAAATTTAGAGACATAATAAAAAATCATCCCGGTGGATTGGAAATCTCAAAGTACAATCCAGGCAAAAGTTAGGGATAATGGCAAGTAACTATGTTCAACAGGGGCAAGTCCCTCAGCAGCAGTCATGCCATCCGTCAGGAAAGCTCCAGTCAGGGTCATCTTCGACAGAAGCTTAGGATGCCCAGAATTCAAAGTTGGTAGAAGGATAGTGGTCGTTATGTTTCAATATAGCCCTTTTCCCTTAAATTACCATTTTCTAACTTTGTAAATACTCTATGGAATCACGCACTTGGCTGATTTCCATCCTATCAATAAAATTTGAGCCCTTGTGCTTTTGTTTGCAGTTCTTATTTGTTTTAGCTTTACAGAATGACATTTTAAACATGATTAACAATTCTTGAAATAAAACAAAAACGAATTTACTTGTCAAACTTTTCTGCTTTTAAAATAAAGATGGCAATTCTTTTGACTGTTAACATCGAAAGAACATCAATCGCTTCTCCAGAAGTAAGCGAGCTTCAAAGTGCAGAATCAAAGTACTCTTTCCAAACCAGTGCGCCTGAATGAAGGATCAATTATGTCAGATGCGGATACTCTGTCTGACATCCCCGACAGAGTCCTTATCTCCTAAGCCCGACCAACGGTTGTCCCCGCAGGGACTATCTCTCCTAAGCAAGACAGAATTGCTATCGTGAACCATTGATACTTTTCATCCCCCATAGTGGCCGAGTATCCAGTCGTGTTCATCCGTCAGTTTGTATGTCGCGTCAGTTTTGTCAGCATAAACATACATACATCATGCATTATTGATTTACATTCACATTCATATTGCATCACTATCACTCTAGTCGGTCTTGTCCCGTCGTGATAACCATCCTCTCAATCGAGTTGTCAGTTCTTTCCTCGTCAGGAAATGGTGGGGCTGAACAATCTCTCCTCCAGTTTATTTCTGGATTAGAATTGGCCCTTGACCACTTTGATAACTTGAACCTCTGAAGAACCAGAGAACCTTAGACAAACATCACTCTTCGCCAGTGAAGATGATATCTCCGCTTTCCCGAATTAAGGAAAATCCCCAGAGAAATCCTTGTAATCAGAAATTCAGTAATACGGCAGTTTTTCTCCGAAAATCCTCTGACGAAAAGGTCATCAGCACCTCAAAATTGGGATACATTGTATGGCATTTCTCCGAGAAGATCTCAAAGAAAAGTATGATGTAATATCCCCAAGCCGGAAGCAGTCGCTCAAGAGACTCATTTCCCCAGTAGAATCAACACATGGCGTCTCCAAACAGAGAAGTTTGTGCACCTCTACAACTCAGACGACTGGGTTCCCCAGCAACTCTGACATCAAAAGTTTTTTCGTCAAATGGCATCTCCCCAGGAAAATTCGATGAGAAGTTTGAGGAAAATCACTACACATAGCGTCCCTTGTCGATAAAGTATATTGACAAAAGAAACTGAGACCAGTTCCGTGGTAGAAAACCAGGATCGAGGGGAAGTTTACATCAGAAAATTAGACCAGTTCCTTGGTAGGAAACCAGGATCGAGGGGAAGTTTACATCAGAAACTTAGACCAGTTCCTTGGTAGGAAACCGGGATCCAGGGGAAGTTTATTTAAGAAAACTGAGACCAGTTCCTTGGCTGAAGACCAGGATCGAGGGGAAGTTTTTACCTTTTCTAAACATCATTGCTTAGCAAAAGAAGAAGGATGTGTGAACTACCGTTCATAACCACCATCAAAATTTCGGGTATTCCGATATTTAATCCTCTTGCACCCCGAATGCCCGAATACCTTCGTCATTCACACCTTCGGGACCAAGAAGATTAAATAGGGGCATCTGTCATACCCTAAAATTTGACCACTAAGATTTACCATCATTGTGCAAATCATCATCACAATATGGATGTACCTTTGTGCCTCATCAATCTCCTCAAGGAATTGTTGAGCATTCACTACAATCAAGCTTAGGGTTTCAAGCTCTCTCAGAGCCTTTAGACAAAGGATCAATCAAGGAATGACATGATCTTCAACTTGTCTAACCTCTTAAACACCCACAAATGATCAAAAGGACTCCCACACCATGAATCAAGCGCAAGAGTGCAACATTCCAAGTGGATCAAGCCTCAAGTTCATCTAATACAAAGTCAACTGACGCAGAAAGTCAAAGTTTGACTTTTGGTCAACTTTGAGCTTCACAAGCCATTACTCAAGAAAATATAATGGATGATTGCATTTGATCAAATTTAAATCAAGAAATCATGGAAAATTGTAAAATTGATCAAATTGAAGGAAACTTAGACATTTTTTCTAAGTTAAAATCATGTTCAAGTGCACAACTTTTCAAGGTTGTAACTATTGATCCAAGCATCCATTGATTTTGCGTAAGAGCTACTTTTAAAGAGGGTATTTGATACTTCAACATTTTAGAAGGAATCAACTCAAAATATCATAAGGATTGAAAGATATAAATGATCAAAGTTGGGAATTCTTAATGTCAAATGTTCCGACATTTCATAGGACATCATTAATATTTTTCCAGCAAGAATGTCCCAACTTCAAGGATGTTTTTCTCTATGATCCAAGTTGATTCAAGCCAAACCTTGAGCATCAAAATTGAAGTACGTAATCTCACCTTTCCAGAAAGTCCTAGAAAGCTTATTTATCATTCTCGAGCAGAAAGTTATGGTCTCTGCAAAAGGCATTGATAAAAACAGAATTTTCATGACAGCTTTTAGGACAGATTTGATCACACAAGTTCAAGACCATTTTTGACAACTTTACAAGTCTTATCTTCACAAACCTTGAACAACAAAGTTGAAGTACGTTATCTCAGCTTTCCAGAAAGTTGTAGAATGTCCATTTATCATACTCGAGCAGGAAGTTATGGACTTTACAGTAAGGCTTGCTGCAGCTATTTTTTAGGACAGATTTTGTGCACTTTTTCTTGTGCCACACAATTTTCAAGCTTTGTCACCATGCAAGACAAGCATCAAAGATGCAATTCACTTCAACTCAAAATATCATAATGGATTAAAAGATATAAGTGATTAGAGTTTGGAATTGTTAATGTCCAAAGTTGTCAAATGTTTCAACATTTCATAGGACATCATTAATATTTTTCTAGCAAGAATGTCCCAACTTCAAGGATGTTTTTCTCCATGATCCAAGTTGAACCAAGTCTAGGGTCAAACATCAAAGTTGAAGTATGTCATCTCAGCTTTCCAGAAAGTCTTGGAACAACCATTTATCATTCTTGAGCAAGAATTTATGGATTTTACAACAAGGCTTGCTGCAGCTGATTTTTAAGACAGGTTTCAGGACAGATTTGCACATTTCTTGTGCCACACGAATTTTTAAGCCTTGTCATCATTTTGGACACATCTAAGGATCAAATCCAAGGGGGATGATCTGATCTCCAAGCCTCCAAAGTCCTTGAACCAATAGTAGCATGACAAACCTAAAAAACCCTAAAAGAGGGACAAGACTCCAATTTTGGTTTGGAGCATTTAATGGATGCTTAGAGGTGGCATGAACTGAGCTTCCTCCAACTGAATTCAGTCAAGATTCATCCAAAAACAAGGGGACCAGTAGCATGAGCCCTAACCTCTAGTCAATGGCTAGAGGAGACTTGGATTCTCATTGATCAACATTTGCCAAACCTCTGCTGCAGTTGCCATTCACTATTGCTTCCAAAACAAACTTACTCTACTATAAATCGAGCTTATTTGTGCTCAGTTTGAGTACACCAAAGCCATCAAATAGATGCTTTCATCAAAACCACTTCTTTCACTCCAAAATGCCTTCTTCAGCAAGGTAATTCTGAGTTTTTAAGTTAGAGAGCATTTCCACCACAGTTCAAAAATCAAACTCTCTGGGTCTCTCCTTGAGTTGTAAGCCCCGTCATTACAAAAACTTTTTTGGGCCTCTAATAGAGTGTAAGACCCAACCCTTATTTTTGAAACCAAAATAATTTTGGGCCTCAGTCATTGTATAAGACCCACGGTGTTTTCAAAGATCTTGGCGCAATCGCCTTTTAAAAAAAAATCAATTGGGCCTCTCCTAGAGCTGTAAGCCCCATCACTTGTACAAAAACCTTTTTGGGCCTCTAATAGAGTGTAAGACCCAATCCCTTTTTTACCAAAACAATTTTGGGCCTCAGATATTGTATAAGTCCCTCTGTGGTAAAAGAAGAAAAACCTCGGCATGATCGCCAGTTCAAAATAAAACCCTGGGCCTCTCCTTGAGCAGTAAGCCCCACCACTTGTATAAAAATAAACCTTTGGGCCTCTTGAGAGAGTATAAGACCCATCCCTTTGTACAGAAAACCTTTTTGGGCCTCAGTCACTTGTATAAGTCCCTGTACAAATTCAAAACCACAGTGCAATCACTGATAAAACCTTGGGCCTCTCCTTGAGCTGTAAACCCCAACAATCTTTTCAAAGCACTTTCTCCTTTGATTTTGAATATAATATTGTTATCAAAGCTTTCTTTGTTGAACAACTAACAAAACAACATGGAAGCTCTACAACCGAGTAAGTATTTACCCGCTTTCATATATATATATATATATATATAACTGTATTGTGGGGCTGATCTCTGTAAGTCTTCTTTCCAAATTTTTATATACTCGTCATATTTCCACTGTGTAATACTAGTATAGTTATTTAGAGTTTTCCCCGACAACTACGTCTAGCACTAGGTAAAGCCCTGTTGGTCACTCTTTAAATACAAACAAAACTAGATCCCCATAGGATTAACAGACACAATCTTCCCTCCTCTTGGGGTTAAATAATATGGAGACGTGAAAGTCAGCATTCTCGGTGAACCCTTTCTCAGACTGTCACCCTTAGAAATTGTCAAAGAAACTCTAACTCCCCAGAGATGATCTTTTCTCCGTGAATGGCATCTCTTGAGTTTCTTCCAAATTCTCGGACTTTCCTGGCTTGATCTATTCTCGGTGAATGGCATGTCTTGAACTTCTCGGGGTTTGGGGACCCACAGGCTTCTTAAAAGCATCTCTGCCTCCTCTTGGGCGTTGTACAAGGACCCTTCGGCTTCTTAAAAGCTCTAATGCCTTCTCTTGGGCTTAGTACAAGAACCTAGAGACCTCTACAGGTATAGGAACAGAACATAGTCATCAATTTGCTAGAGCTGTCTTTCTAAGTCTAGGGTCAGACCAGTTAATGGGTTAACCTTCATCCCTTAACATACCAGCCTTCTCTTGGGCATCATACAAAGATCTTTCACTACCTGAGAATCGATTTCTCAAAACACCAGTAGACTTGGACAGTCTCAATACCCTTTGGATTTCCCATTTCCTTAAAGAACATGAAATAACCCTGATCCTCTGATCAATCCTAAAGCACAACCTTACCTTTAATCGTTCCCTTCATAAGAACTAATTTTCTCTTTTATCCAACATACTGGACCTGTCACTAAACTGAAACAGTCACCAGTATAAGTAGCCTTCATCTCGGGCTTTGTACGAGATACTAAAAGACTCTCTTGTTAAGTCAATTTTCGTTTAGTCTCCTCTTGGGCTTTGTACAATGATTCTCCCCAGCGGAGCTAACCTTTTCACACTCTCTTGTTGAGTATAAAAGACTCTCTTGTTGAGTCACACCTTTTAGCCTCCATCTCGGGATTCGTACGAGATACAAAACACTCTCTTGTTGAGTATAAAAGACTCTCTTATTGAGTCAAACCTTTTAGCCTCCTTCTCGGGTTGCGTACGAGATACAAAACACTCTCTTGTTGAATATAAAAGACTCTCTTGTTGAGTCAATCTCCTTTTAGCCTCCATCTCGGGCTTCGTACGAGATACAAATCACTCTCTTGTTGAGTATAAAGGACTTTCTTGTTGAGTCAAACCTTGAGCCTCCGTCTTGGGCTTCGTACAAGACACATATAAAAGCACTCTCTTGTTGAGTCAGTCGCTTGTTAGCACCCTCTTGTTGGGTTACTCGCCTCCTCTTAGGCTTTGTATAAGGAAACCCCGATTGAGTCAATCAACCTTTTAACATCAAAATCTGTGCCTTGCTCACAGGATACAAACATCAATAACTCCTTTTCCTTCATCTAATTGCTGTAAGCGGCAAGCCTCTGGATTATTTACATCCACGCCACTGTCCCTCTTTTAGCATGAGAAATTCCTAAGGAAAGATGGCATTGCTCTAAACTGAGTTAAAGTCTTCTCCTTCAGGTTGAAAATCCCCTATAAAGGAAATTATGGCATTGCTGGATTCATATATCCCAGTTAAATTAATTCTCCTTTATAACCAGTCACGCAACAGTTGTGATAAACAGACTAAATGCCCCTCTTTAGAGATGGCAAATTCTCTCTAAAGTCAAAACCCTTTAGCTTCACATCTTGGGCTTCGAACAAGATACAAATAGACCCTTCAGCTTCACATCTTGGGCTTTGAACAAGATACAAACCACATTTTAGCTTCATGTCTTGGGCTTTGAACAAGACACCAAAATGACCTTTTTTCCTCCCATAGAATAGGAGGAACTACGATCGCTCTGATTTCTCTGTTTCGTTAAATGGGAATACGTAGGCATAAGATTGCAAAAGAATCTTAGTGAGCACACTAATTAAAAACATCAAATCCAGTACCTATCCAAAATCTCCATGAGTAGTCCCGTCATTTCATTCTTAACAAAATAAGCAGAGAGAGGCCCACAATCTAAACCGCATTTGTAAACCAACAGTTATCTGTTTAAACTCAGTATGCAAGCAGGGTTAATTGGAGACATCTATTTCCCTTCCTTAGTCAGCTTAATAGGATAAAAAATGAATCGACCTGTAGTACCCTAGAGCGACAGTGCTTAAGAACCACAACCAAAATCGTTTGCTACACATAGAAAACTTAGGAAAAAACAAACAAGGTAATTATCATATCAACAAAATAACCACTTCATCATTTTCATGTTATTCATCCAAAAAACTACTGGTTCAACCTAAGCCAACTGTACTAAATGGAATAACTTCAAGGATTGGTCATCTATATAGCATTTTCCAAAACTCAACATGTAGGCTTAATGAAAATCATGACAGACTTGCTTTCACCAATATGCATTCATTTATGTAAGTTAAGTTTCAAGTGCATATCAGAGAATGTTTAAGAGTGCAAGCAAAAATGCAGAGCAAAGAATTAGAAACAACATTCATTACATCCAAGAAAACCTCCAAGTTGCTAACTTAAAAGAAAGGTAAAGCTCAAACAGTCCTCTAATATTGGCTTGACAAGAACAACACAGATCCTTAGACAAAAACCAATGTAGGGTATAGACACTAGTGTGACCAGTAACAGACTTGGACATAGTCCCAGTAATTGTAGTAAACCATTTTACCATCAGAAAGCCCTCCTATAAGAAGGGAAAAAGAAAAGCTAAGAATCAACAAAGGAACCATTGTTCCTATTAGCAGAAGCATTGAATTCGCTTCTAAATTCCCAGATATATTATGTGAGAAAAAGCAGCTGCAGAAAGCACTGAAAACATCCTCTTAAAGTAAAGAGATTAGAGTATGGAACTACTATAATTATCAGAAAAACTTAATCTTTATAGCTCAAAATTATCATCTGTGCTACCACAACAGTGGCTTAGCTACTATTACTCATTAGTAACAGTAGTTTTTTTACCTTAAAAAGGCTTGGTCATACTAGAAACAGTTAGGAACAGTGGCGCAGCCTGGATTTCTGATGATTCTGATGATTTTGGTTATTATTTGTAGTTATGGAGGATTTATGAAAACTGAAAAGAGAAAGAAGATAGAGAAACTTAAAGATTATATTTAGAAAGAGGGAGTATGTTACAATGGAAGCGTGTCTTTGAAAGGAAAACAAAGTCCCTTATATAGGGAAAGGGTTACCTATTGTAACCGGAAAAAAGAAAAGAAACACACACCAACAGGTTACAAAGGTGAATCATTTGAGTCGGGTGCTCATTGGGCCCCATCGTCACTAAAAGGATCACAAACGACAAACAAAAAGATAAAAAGAAAAAGTAAATAAAAGAAAAGCAGATTCTGCTGTCTGTCTCAGCTTTAGTGGTTGAGGCGGCTAGCTGTAGCTAGTGGAGAACAGCTGTGGATTACAGCTTAAAAGTTTAAGCTCATTATTGTGTAGATTTTCCTTTGTTGACTCTTTGAGCCATAGAAACTGTGAGAGAGTCCCAAAAGTCTTCAACTTTGGGCTCTAGCTCTTGAGATTCGCCTGCCAGAATGGCCATTGATCCATGTGAAGAGCTGGTCTTCATAGACGAGCTATCTTCTCTAACCATTGGGAAGGCTGTAAAAAATTGGCCTTTCATATGATCCAGGACTCTGACCATGAGGTCTTCATCATCTTCCTGGGGGAATTTCTTTTGGAAATATTCCTTTAATTGGACTAAAGTCATTTGAGAAGAGCTTTGCTTCTTGATAGGATTATTTTTATCCTCAGCAATCGTGGCTTCAATTAGCATCACCTTATCTTTGAAATCTTTGGGATCCATTTTGATCCACCATTTTGCAAAGAAATGTCTTTGCAGGATAGGGATATTGAGACTATTTCTGGAGACTGATATTGTCCACCTCCATATCCATGGGATCTGAAACTTGGCAAAATAAATAAATGGACATTGTCCTGTAATCAAATTTTTTGATAAAACCTTTAAAATTAAAGGACTTTCATCACACCAAGGGGTGTACAGATTCATTAACTCTTTTGGTAAAATCTCCAATGAAGGTCCGAATTTAGACCACCAATTAAAAAACCAATTTGGTAAAGGTTTTTCCATAATTTGTGGGTTTATTGAGAAAAACCAAGAATGCTTATTCTTGGGGTTCTGGTAATAGAATGCCTTGGAAAAGGCTTGGACATAGTCCCAGTAATTGTAGTAAACTATTTTACCATCGGCAATTTTTATTGCCTTTTCACTGTTAGGATTTAGGCCCCATTCTCTGGGATGCAATACCTTATTGATATGGCATTTAGAAAAATTTATAAAACTACCAGGATTATTATTCTGATAGTGGTAAGTAATTGTAACCGATCCGGTTATCAGGAGTAATATCTCCAAATTAGGTTTGGATTTGCCTGAGAGACCAGTATATCCTCTTGATTCGAGATATTTGGTATGAGTAGCCCAACCATCATTGTTGGTAATTTGAATATCCTCTTCTTCAATGAACATTATAAATTCAACTGTTGGATTTTCAAAGTAATCAGCTGCTTGTTCTTGTACATGATCATTTGCAGCAATATTCTTGTAAGAATCATTGTTCTTAGAATTGGATGAGGAAGATTCTTCCTTATCATTATTTTTTGAGGATGCAGTTAATATCTGCATTCTTTGTCTATTTGGATAGACTGTTGTCCAATCCCCTATTAGAGTAATGCTTTACTCCGCTTGGGGAAACAAATTGTTGCTCCCTCTGCCTCCACAGCCAAAGGAGCGACCTCCTCCTCTGGTCCTATAAGGGATGCTCATTTCCCTGCAAAAATTCACGGGTGAGAAAGTCAGCCAGAGAATTATTTTCTCCTTTAATATACTGAATATCAAACTCAAAAACACTTAATTGTGCCTGCCAAGAAGCAAAAATTTGTTTTGAAACAAGATTTTTAATATCTTTTTCAATAATGGATTTAGCAGAACTGCAATCAATCCTAAGTAAGAATTTTTTATTTAACAAATCGGTTTGAAATTTTGATACACATTTAATAATAGAAAGCATTCCTTTCTTAACAGTAGAGTACTTAGCCTGAGTCTGGTTCCATTTACCAGAAGTGAATCTAACCAGGACTTCTTTTGAAGTCTCCGGGTTAACTTGTTTAAGTATTCCTCCATACCCTTGGTCAGAGGCGTCAGTTTCAACAATTTTGAAATAGCTAGGATTAGCAAGGGAAAGACAAGGCAAGTATTTGACTTTTCTTTTAATTTCTTGGACTGCACGGGTATGGTTTTCAGTCCACGGTTCAGGGACTTTCTTAAGTCTTTTGTAAAGGATGGCTGTGTCTTTAGCCAAATCTTTGTAATAATCCGAAATATAATTAAGGCTTCCCAGAAACCGTTTCTAAATTCCCAGATATATTATGTGAGAAAAAGCAGCTGCAGAGTTTAAGAAACAAGGTAATTATCATATCAACAAAACAACCACTTCATCATTTTCATGCTATTCATCCAAAAAACTACTGGTTCAACCTAAGCCAACTGTACTGAATGGAATAACTTCAAGGATTGGTCATCTATATAGCATTTGCCAAAACTCAACATGTAGGCTTAATGAAAATCATGACAGACTTGCTTTCACCAATATGCATTCATTTATGTAAGTTAAGTTTCAAGTGCATATCAGAGAATGTGTAAGAGTGCAAGCAAAAATGCAGAGCAAAGAATTAGAACCAACATTCATTACATCTAAGAAAACCTCCAAGTTGCTAACTTAAAAGAAAGGTAAAGCTCAAACAGTCCTCTAATATTGGCTTGACAAGAACAACATAGATCCTTAGACAAAAACCAATGTAGGGTATAGACACAAGTGTGACCAGTAACTGACTTACCTCCTCCTCCTGGCCATGCAGATTCAAAATAATCTCAAATGTATACTATGCTAACTTATGTTTAGTGTAATATGAAAAAAAACGTACAGAAGGCAAGGCAATGTCACACCTTCATCTTGTTAGTCAACACAAGCCTTTTTATGTTGTTTGAGGATAACAACTCATTTATCTTGACTTAGTGCCAAGGCATAAAAAACCATGTCAGGAAATGGTGATGCATAACACCTTACATGAACACATAACTTCATATATCTGAATGTAGAGCAAAAATAAAATGGAAGTTCCTTATAACACCAAAGAAGGTGTGTTCAGCAAGGGAGACCTACTCTCTTTGAAAATCCAAACACTATTCTTAAGCCTGTCGACACAAGCTTAAACAAAACAAAGGACCACAAATAAATGGCTTCAAGTATACCAGTCCATCATGAGGCAAAACAGAAAGAAGTTTACATACAAGCAATGCACTTAGATGGAACTCAACATAAACATGTGTCTTTAAACATAATCATGGCAACAAAATAGTACAAACTCAAGAGCAGGTAATGTTAACAACATCAGCATTATTCAACATTTTTACCAACCAAAGTAGCTCAAATGCAAAATATATATGCTAACACAATGATGCCTTAGTATGAATGCAGCAAGAATGTTGAAAGGATTACCTAGTTGAAGATATGCACTGACTTCTTTGTTTTCTCTACTTAACAACAGCTTACAAATGGATCCTTCTTTTCTCCTTCTTGCCAAGCTTGAACTTTAGAAGTTTTTAGAGTGAATATGAGAAGTTTTGTGTGTGAAACTGAATAGAAATTCTGCTACTTATAGGGAGAACATGAGAATCCAAGGTATGGTCACATTTACACATTATGCCAACATTACCCTTTTTCCTTCGTGAGGAGCGATACTTGCTGAGAAAAAATCTTCCAATATCTTCCAAACCTCTGAGCCAACCTGGTGAGAAGTGATTGGTGAGAGGCTCAAGGAATAAATAATACTTCTTGCTTTGTAAAGTTTCTCTCTCCTTTTCCCACTTGCACAAACAAGACATAAACTAATATTTAAATGCTAACCAAGTTGAATTTTCGTGGCAAGGCTTGGATTAAGTGTAAATCCATCATTAGAACTCATAAACATGAAAATTTGGTGATTAGGGAAGGGTTTGAGTCATTACACAAAAGCTGGTTTCTTGAGTTTTAAGAAATGAAACCTCCAACTTTGAAGCTTCGAAACTCCCAGCTCACTCAATGGATTGAAGAGTTCTAGTACTTTTTGGAAAGCCCTCAATGCCCTCTACAACTTTCATGTTGGACCCAAGTTCTGAATCATAAGGGATCTTGGTGAAAAATGGGGTTAAAGTCAGCTGGTTCTTAAGGCAAAAAGTACTGAAATTTCTCTAAGTCCTTGGGCAGTCTAACTTCCAAGTCTCATAACTCACAAACCATGCATTTTTTGGAGAAAAGTCATATTGAACACTTTGAAGTTCATGGAAAGAGCTTCCATTTGGGCTTTGAGTCACTCAAATTAGATGTGTGGTTTGGAAGTTATGACTATTTCAAATTTGCACAAGAGGGGAAATTTCCACATATGAAAAGTTTCATGAACCAAACCTTGCTTCCTTTGCAAGAAACTTCATAAAACTTGATCTCCCATTCCTTAGCCTATCAATGAGGCATGCCATGATGGATTAAGGCCTGGGATGTTTCATTTTGAATCAAAATCTTAAGGGTTAAGGCCTCAGTCAAACCCTAATTTAACTGTGTATGTATTTGAATGATCCCTGATGATCTTGCTTCCTCCATCACATATAAAGCTCATAGATGGTCTTTAGGGATGTCTATTATCTCATGGAGTCATGTCCTAGGGTTTGAGAACAACTCTTGATCAAAATCATAGTCAGTGATCCACTTGTCTTAACAGAAACCCTAATTTGGAGGCAGGGTAAAACTGTGGCTCAAACTACTCATGATGAGAGCCAAATGATATTGAATTTTTGTTGAATGAGACCTCTTGGATATAGGTAAGCTCAATTGGTTGATGAGCCAATCAAATCTTGATTTATCATGGCAAAATTCTTCAGTGATTCCTCAGGTTAAAACCCTAATTCCACCTTTTGGCCTGGTGATCCTTTGTTGACTTGACTTGATTCAATGTCTTGAGATCTTGGTTCCAAACAACTGGTGAATCTTTGTGATGATTGTATGGAGCCATAGAATGCCTTAAGAGGCCTTGAATATCTCTGTGTAAACCCTAATTTCAAACATAAGGGAAACAAACTGCAAGATATGGGTTAGTTAAACAATGCATATATGATTGATCCTAAATATCTATGTAAGATGTTATGACATCTAAGAGGTAAAATTTGGGGTACAAAAGCTATAATCTCAGCCATTAGTATAGTTTTATGTGGTATAAAATCTTTCTCTTATCTATTGGAGACTCCAAGTACCTAGGAGGCTTCTTTGACGAAGCATATTCCCTTGTGATTGAAGACTCTAAGTACATGGGAGGTCGTGAGGTATAACTCTGTGTTTTGTAAGATTGGGTTGGAGAATCCCAATACGTAGGAGATTGTTTTGGAGAAGTTGGTTTCCTTGTGATTGGAGATTCCCAATACTTAGGAAGTTGCGAGGATGTGATTTCGTATTTTTTAAAAGTTCATAATAAACCAGAGTTGTTATAAGGTAATCATGAGTTATCACATCTAGTACTATATGATTTAAAAGGGAAACTTAATCATTTTTAATCATATTTTTCAACCATAGTATTACTCTATATACTATTATCATGCAACCAATCAATTACATTCAATGCACCCCTTGCTTTGTTACTCACATACTACATTATCATTACAATTGCGTTAATTTTGTCCTTATGCAAGGATATTCACAATCCTTGTAGATACGATAAAAAACTCACCATATTATAGTTTTTATTGGCACAATTACTACAACATATTTTTCTGTCCAACACCAACCCAATAGCATATTGAGTTATAGTCTATAAACACTATTGTTCTTACTCTATCTTGTCCTCAAACTTGCCACAATGAAAAAGTGCCCAAACCATAAGTCCACAAATAAAGATATCTATGACAAAGTAACATCTGAACGATGATATCCTAGGACAAAATATTATTATTGATTTCTAAGTGAAATGTTACAAGGAAACGAGTGATCTCAAGAAGGAAGAGAGAAAGAGAATTGAAACGTAACAAGACCGGTGAAGCTAAAATATATGGAATAACAACATGTTACGTAAACAATTTACCAACTGATATTACTGAGAAAGAGTTAGAGATAACTTTTACTAAATGGGGGAAATTCGTTGACATATATGTGTCATAAAAAAGGAATAGAATGGGAAAGGTCTTTGGATTCGTTAGATATGCAGGAGTAAAGAATCAAGCTTGGCTTGAAAACCATCTCAAGGATGTTTGGTTCGGGTCGTATAAGTCGTGGGTCAATATATCGAGGTTCGCAAGATCTGGAAGAAGAAACGCCATGAGACCAAAAGCTGAAGGTGGAAATCAAAATATCGTGAATAGATGGTGGGCAAAATAAATGTCAGGCAGCTTAGATGTTAGACAAAGAAACATGAGCAGTCAAGGTTTTAGAAAAGAAGGGAAATCGTAGGCAGAAGCAACGAGAAACAACACACCTCATCAGAATAAATATGGTATTAGTAAATGGAGACCGAAAGAAAAAATGAATGTTCATACTGAAGAAATGCAGCAGGGAGGTGGTTTATCAATAATAATAAATGATGAGGAAATGGAGTGGGCTAAATCAGGATATATCGGTTGTGTGAGAAACTTTGATTAAATTCCATTTTTATAACAAAGAATGGTGGATGACGGCATAGTCACTGTAAAGCTGATTCCAATGGGAGGGCGATAAAGTGTTCCTTAAGATCGATGAGGAAGAGGATTTCAAAGAGGTTTTGAAGGATTCAACCCAGTTTTTTAATAAACTGTTCAGTGTGGTTAGAGAATGGGATACATGACACGTCGCAATGGGAAGATATGTCTGGTGCCGAATTCATGGGTTACCAGTCCATGCTTGGAGGAAGAAAGTCTTTGTAGTATTATTAATGGCGTTCAGAATATTCATTAAAATGGATGCGACAATAGAGAATATGGACAGGCTGGACATAGTGCGAGTGATGACCATGACTCGTTTAGTCGAGCTTATTAACAAGACAAAAAAAATCCAAATCAACAAAGAAACCTTCTTCATTAGAATTACATAAGAAAGTTGCGAGTGTTTAGTTACGGAGAAAGCTCAAGAAGAATGAGAGCATTGTCGTGTAGATGAAGATTATGTTTCAGAAAACTCATAAGAATCGTTCATCCCACCTTTAGTGACCTCCATGGAAGACGAAGGGACGAAAGGAAGATTAAAAGATAATTATTGGCATTTACTATAGGAAGTAGAAAAGACAAAAAGGAAATTTTTAAGGAGCTCGAGGTAGTAAAGGACAACGTGAAAGACAGTAGGGAAATAATAGACAACGAGGTAAGGCAGTTGGAGAAAAAGTCAAATACGTCATTAAATGGGGAAGGAGGTAGATCAGCCACTAAGGTAGGAGAAAAAAGTCTAATTGAAGGAAATGTAATTAGGCCGTGCCAAGTAGACGGTGGGACATAAGTTGATGCAGATAATGAACTAGCAAGGAGTTTAATACTTGTGGATAACATGGGCCCACTAAGAAATAAAAGCCCAAAAGGAGGTGCCACAAAAAATAACGTTCAGAGGCTTAGTGGGTCCCATGAAGAGTGCACAGTCCACAACGTTAAGTTGCAAAAAGTTCAGGATATAGCTATCCAACATGCATCAAGCTCGAAAATAGATCATGAAATAAAATACAGAAGCTAACAGAAGTCACATCGAGGAGAAGCCTTGAAATCAATAGGGGACGAAATTGGGAATATCAAGAGTGTGAATACAAGAAATATAGAAGTGACCTCAAAGGATCCCAAAGTTCCAGGCGGATTACGATTGGCCCAAACATATAAAGATGGAAGAAATAAGAGATCGACAATACTAAAAGAAAAGAAGAAAGAGAGAAGAAGGAGGAAGGTGGCAGTAGGTTTCAACTATGGAAATAATGCTCTTCATTCAACACAGGTATTTCCAAACTCTGATATGAATTTAGTCGTGAGCGATCTAGAAAAGAAAAGTTGGGTCTGTAGCGCGATTTTCGTGACCGCCCACATTCGTGGATGGATTTTCTTGTGAACCGCAATGTGCCACATGTGAAATTTTATATTTATCCTATTGATGCTTCAAAGGAAGGGAAAATATCTAAACAAACCCTGCAAGAATGCAAATGTTAACAAAAACAAAGTGCAAATAAAGAGAATTGGAATCAGGGGTTGGTTATACTAAAGGAAGCTATTAACACCCTAAGCATCTGTAGTACTCTATGGGAACCACTTGTATATATCTGTGCTATTATTATTATTTGCTATTATTGAGAAAGAAATTATTGCTTTTGAGAGATGAAGAGAATTTAGAAATGTTTTTGTTGTTTTTGAAATATATAGGAAAAAGGAAATTTGAAAAAAATGGAAAAGAAGATGAAAAAGAAAAAGAAGAGTACTCGTCAAGGATTGAGACCTTGTGCCTACGTATTCTCAAAAGAGAAATCAGAGCAGTCGTAGTTCAAAAATAAGGGAAACGCTTAAAAGCAGAGTTTGTGAGGATTGATTGAAAGACTGAAGAGATTAAAGATTGAGATATGAATATCCGGGAAAACGTCGGATGAAAATAGAAGGGATATCTGGGAAAGCGTCGGATGTTAAAACAGAAAAAGAGTGCTATTATGCTTTTAAGAAGCCTGAGGGTCCTTGTATGAAGCCTAAGAGGAGGCTAGGGGGAACTTTTAAGAAGCCTGTGGGTCCAAGCCTAAGAAGAGTTAAAGAAAGGTTTCACCGGGAATAATACTCTCCTTTTAAACAGTTCTAAGGTTTCAAGAAATTCAAAAGAGGTTTCACCGGGAATTAATCCTCTTTGGGGAAATGAATTTCTTATATATGTTTCTGAGTTTTGACAGTCTTGAGAAAAGTTTCACCAGGAATAATGCCTTTCTCTGTTCCATATTGAGTAAAGCCCAAGAGGAGGCAGACTGTATTGGGGGAAGTTTCTTATGAGGGAACTAAATATTGAACTAAGTTGTATTAAAAAGGATCCTTACTGTTTAACCTAAACTTAAACTGAGGATAACTTAAATGCTAAGAGAAACTTAAACATATATGCATAAGTATATACAGATAAGTGAATTAACAGGTATATAAACAAGTATGCATTTATTTGAAAAGGTGTTGGGTCTTACAAATCTGAAAAGGGGCCCATGGAAGGTTTGTTTATTGTTTAAAACATTTATTTATGTGCACAGTGTTTTTGGGGGTTATATCTCAAAGAAAGACCCAATTGGTCTAAGAGCAGTTTCACCAGGAATAATGCTCCTCTTAGTTCCAATGTATGTGAATCTTCTTTTTATTAAAAGGATGCGATATGAATATCCAGAAAAACATCAGATGGAAGGAGAGACGTAAAAAATAAAAAGGTTGCAAATATCTGGGAAAACTTCGGATTGAAAGAGATAAAAATAAAAAGGTTGCTCACTAAGATCTTACGATCTTATGCCTACGTATTCTCAACGGTATCTTGAGAAATCAGAGCGGTCGTAGTTCACCCTTATGGGGGGTGAACTACAGAAAAGAAAATTTAATTCGCACGGCGGCGAGAGGGGAAATCTAACCTAATATTATCATGCTTGGTTGAATATCCTAATGTCTGTCTTACTTCAAACCTAATTGAAAATTATGTTTGTACTAAGAAATTCTAAGGGAGTATGCATACGTAGCAAAACATCGCGGAATAAATGAATACACACCAAAGCATCGTGACAGATAAAATATACATGAAAGAACATCGTGAAATAGATTAAACTGACAAAAAGTTACAGAATACGCTTGTGTCGTACCCTAATTTTTGACCCTAAGATCCCCTTCGCATAGCATCTTAGACCACCATTCGTGCATAACTAACCGCTTTATCTAGGTCTTTGTTTGTTTTCATTTGTGAAGTTAGGTTTGCCGCAAAAGAATTCAAAGGTCATGGAGATCATGTGTACGCTTTTGAGATTATAGTTCCTTGCAAGTCATGTCAAATGCCTGTGGAAATAGAGGAAGAATGCCCCCTCATGCTTAGAGCCAAGCAATTGTGACATGATTCATGGCCTAAAGTGTCACATTTCAAGGCCACACTTGGATCAAGACTTCAAATATCATGGATAAATCCCGTGTTCCTATTTCATTAAAGTCAAAATTCGAGCTGTATCTCCGTTGATTCAAAATATCATTGCAAGTTTGTCTTGGGCGACGAAACAGTGTTAGCAAGATTAATTTCATTGGGTTTGAAGACTTTGTGGTTTTAAGTCATTTCGGTTCATGATTCTTGTTACCTCACGTGGAGTTACAATGTATTGTTCCAAAAGGTTAAAAATATACAGAAGTTGTTCGTGGTTGAAAAGTCCATCTGAGCCATCATCTTAATTTCTCACGAAGGTTCAAGGTGATGAGATGGAGTTTAAACCGCCCTTCTAGTGACTTATGTGTAACATTTACAAAGGAACTACCTAATGGTGGTAGGAGAGGGTTTGCCTTGCTACCTGATGAAGTGCCACACTCTAAAAGTGACGTGAGACTAGTTGAACTTGTACAAGGTGAATGGGAGCAACACTGGATGAGTTACTTATGGGGGAAAACAAAAGTACATGTTCATTTGTTCACAAGAATGCTGAGAAAACAATAGTTAGAAAGTGAAAGTTTTTTATTTAGACGTAAACTTAATACATATAGTGGTTACAGGCTCATAATCCTATTAGTAATGACAATTACAAGACGAAGCGTATGTACACTATTGCATATACACCATTACGTTTGAATTCATAAAGAAATACAAGGATGGTGATTAATTTTCTCAAGGCAGGGGTCGTATCAAGCTCTTCCAAAACTCCTCCGTAAACCACATGTGCTTTCTCAAATTCAATCTTAAGCCACACACAGGTGATTACAACAAAGCCGAACTTCAGGAAATAGACCCCATGCTTTCCGTGTCGTATGGAGCTTTATTTCATCGAAGGCACAAACCTGTCCACAATGCAAAGATTGGAATAAATTTATGCTATTGACAATTTACCAAAGAAGCAAGGGTTAGAGGATTTGTTCAATTCATACTATACTTACAGGAGATGTTTTTGAACTTGGAAGCTTTGTTCAGCTGAGGAATTTGGAGAGTGAGAACCTTGGTCATTTTTGCGGTAAAGCCACGAAAAGGCTTCCCATAATTGCTCGTGAGTACAAGGTGTGTTCCTCAATAGCAGAATTGTAGACAGAACAGGCACAAGACTGAGTGTCCTCTGATTGGAATCGCTATTACCGTCAAACCATCAAACTCTCCACACCAAACCAATATAGAAAAGGATGAAGAAAAGAATGGCGTTAATATTTTGAACAAAACAGAGGCTAGAAGCAGTACAGACGAAATGAGCAATATCGTGCAAAACCCGTATCGTACCAGTATGCACATAAACCTCACGTTGCAGTGGCACGAACCAAAGTGGAAGTCGTCTTCATCTACCATAATCCTGGGCATCAATAATACCAAACAACCTTATGAATGCCCTGAACAAATCCCAACAAGTATACTTCAATGGAAAACTACATGTTCATCCAAAGTATCACTAGAATTAAAAGAAGACACGTGCATGGTTTTGAAGTAACTAATGAAGGAGACGGAACCGTTACCTGTTAACCATGGAAGAGAAGAACAGGCTACATGGTGCAATGTGGAGGAACAATTTGTTTGTCTCGCGAACAATGGGAAGGGGAAGTTATCATTAAGATTGAAGGGAGGTAAGATTTCATATAACGCACATCCTGCACCCAACAAATTAACTTCAGCAGAGTGCCAAGTTAAGGAAGCTAAAGACAAAGTCAGGGTCCAAGCAAAAACTTCCATTCACAAACAGCATTGCAACACTAACCTGCAAACAATTATCAACATCAGAATAGAATCATGATTTGATCGCAGGGGATGTAAGTCAAGTGATTGACTCCATTTGAAAACCCTTACATCAATATCATCAAGTCCTGAGGCAATCGTAGCATACTTGTATCGTGGGCTTCCAACAAATGCGAACCTCCAGGGGTGGACACGATAAGCCTATTCCAATTTTGTTTCTAAGTTAATGGCCAGCAAATTTGCTATTCTCAAGTAGTTCCCTGCGTGAAAAAACAAAAGACATTTGTTAATTCTGAATCACAAGTCCCTTAGTCCAATTCTGTTCCTAATAAGCAAATGAGAAAGAAGAATTAGTGAAAGTCAAGAAGGCCTCAGATAATTTTGGAAATATACAAGTTTCCAAAGCTTAAAAGAGATTCGTTGCCACACAAAAAACGAACTCAGCAAGTTTTTCAAGAGAAAGCGAAGAATTATGAGGATTGAATGGGAAGGAAAATGCGCAAGTTTTGTAGAAGTTTCCAAAAGTGATTTTACTGCGTTTCAAAGAAATTAGGCCTCAGACTTCAATTTATCGCATCATCTCGTATTAATGGGCAATATCCCAAAGGGATACCACCAGCATCAATACATTACCAAATAATCAGGGAAACGGTTCAAAAACATTAAAACCAAATCATATAAGAATATCTCCAAATTCAAATCAGTTCAAAAACCTTCCAAATCAAGTCGTATCAGATAATGGCATTTAACCAGAATCAATCAACATTAACGATTTCAAAAACTTCCATACTCATCATTGGCCTATAAAGGGACGCTCTTCTCACCAGAAAAAGGAGACAACAAGAGAAACCTAGGAGAGCATCCACACCAGCCATCACAAATCCGCTATCGGATGGAATTCATCAGAAATCCAAATACACAAATTTCAGAAAAAAAACAAACCGCTCATCATTATCAGCCAACAATTAAAGCCGCAGAATCACGATCAAGAGATTCGTACCAGAAAATAAGAAAAGAAGACAAATCAAAAATCACACAAAGGTAAAGAGAAAGAGAACTTACCTGATCGGAGCCGCCGTCATCCACCACCCATTTTATCGCTTTTTTTAAGCATTGTAATATGTAATCATCATAAAATAGTGAAAATCTGGGTAACGGGCTGTGTGGGGGTGGGGATTTATCGTTTGATTGTTCGTTTCGCTGTTGCAGGTCGTGAGAGATGAAAGTGTGAGAACGAGCGGCGCCGCTAGGGTTCGCCCTAATTTTCTTTTTTCTTTTCGTTGAGAGAGGCAGGTGAGATGCTAGAGAAATGAGAGAGACTTTGGGAGCGAGAGCGAGTGAGTAACGTTGATGTTCTCGATTTCCCTTTTTCCATTCGTTTTTTTTAAATTACAATTAAACTTTTTTATAATTACAATAAAAAAAACCTTTTATAATAAGAATAAAAAGCCTTTATAATCAAGATTAAGTTTTTCATAATTTAATTTAAAAAAATTGTTTCTTTTATATTTGTGACGTAAAACCTTTTCTTCTATAACATTAATAAACTTTTTTATATAAGTAAATCTATAACCTTTTGATCATATAATTAACCTTTTTAATTTAAACCTTCCTTTGTAATAGTAATTAATCTAAAATTTTCATAATAATTTTATTTAGAGTTTTTTTATTAATTTAAGACTTAAGAAAAAACAAGACTTAGAATTCTAATAATTTTAAATCTCTAACTGTTAAAACTTTTTAACTAAATATAATAAATAAAATAAGTCAAATAAATTTTTCTTAATAAATCGTCCTCGATTAGAAACCTCTCGCTTAGTCATGAGTTCGTGAGCGTCCGATTGTTTTGCCTTACTTGTTGATTGTGTTTTTCTTATCTGATTTATGTTTCTGCTTCAAACCCTTTTCAAAAACAATAAAAATCCTCGATCCAACGTCGAGCCAATTTTCTACCCATGTAAGTCGATCGCCTTAGGGAATCACATTCGACCTATTGATCACTGGACACAAGTCTAGCATCACTTTGCTAGCACACTCGCCTAAATAATATAATTAACCGCATAAAATATCCAAGGGAAAATCCCATGCATGATAACCACGTTATTGTGCATGGTGCATTTCATTTGCATCATAATCGACACCCTTAAGATAAGTCAATTAGACAACTTAGGATAGATTTCTTAGGTTAGTCCCCCCTTTCAATTTTGATTTAAAATCAAACTTTAGCCCACCTAATCCTCCACACAAGGGAATTAGATGTTAATCATCTCAAAGAAAGGGACATACAATCCCATACCCCACAAAAATTCAAACATTTTTCAAAGTGTGGTCTTTCTTAAGATGATGACTCATCTTCTTTTCCTACCTTTAAACCCTTAGCAAAACAGATAACAAGATAACTGATATAATAATCAAGAGGTTCCTGTAGAGTACTACAGATATCTAGGATGCTAACACCTTCCCTAGGTATAACCAACCCCCGAACTTAGAATCTTAAGTGCATTTGCATTGCATTGTGGGAATTCGGTTTTTTCTCCCTTCCCTTGGATAAAATCAAAGACCGGTGGTGACTTTAAAAAAATGCGATACAAGTTAACTAATAGCTTAATATCTGATTTTCACCGCGACAGAAATGGCGACTTCACTGGGGAGACTCATAAGAGGGTTCCCCCTAACTTGATTAATTATGTTTTTGTTATATATTGTATTATCTGTTATGTTTGCGTGGGGTATTACTTGTGTGGTGAGACAAAGTCCTACACCCGGACTAGAGTGAAATTATGATAGGAACGGTGAGAATTCAAGGATACTTTGAGGGAGTCGATTCCTAAAAAGTGAATTGAGACTTCACCACTCAGTCTAGGCCCTCTCGAATTTAATTTTGTCCAACGAGTCTATTCGTGAAGACGCTATTATTTCGAACTAAAGGCCATCGAGACTGGGGACCGTAGTTACCTTTAACCCAACTTGGCCTATTAGGATGTAGTGTGGGGACTCTGCAGGAATTCATTTCTGCAATAGTCGCTACGCGATACTACACTCAGACGAGATTCTCTTGAGAATATTATTGACTACCAAGTGATTTGGGAAATCGATAATATCCGAAAGATGGGTTGTAGACTCTGGGAACTTTGTAGAACCCGTTTGGAAAGTACATTTGCGACCGTAGTACACACCTATTGGGGTGGGTAGACCTTGGCTCCATGCTGTGACCTTTCAAACCTAGGGCTTTTGTCTGTTTGGTTGCTTGTGTGTGCTTTGTGCTTTGTGCTTTGTGTGTTTGCATCTCTGCATTCATAAGCATCATCTCATAAGGTTCATGGAATTTGACTATATTCGTAAACATTGTAGGGACACTATGGATACCGAGAGAATGAATACAAAGAAGTACACTTTTTAGATTCCTAACTTGGACGATCTAAGGAGGTTAGAAGCTTCAGTAACAAATGAGGAGAGTTTTGAAAGAAGGTATGGAAGACTTTTGTATGTGATGAACACAAATGTTGATCAATGGCTACTTTCTACCTTGCTCCAGTTTTATGATCCGCTATATCACTGGTTCACCTTTCCAGATTACCAACTTGTACCTACACTTGAAGAGTACTCTCAGATAATTGGGTTACCTATTCGGGACAATTATCCTTTCCCTGTCTTCGCAAACAAACCTGATGAAAGAGAAATCGCTAAGTATACACATTTGGATTTGGCTGACATTCGAACCAATATGACTATAAAAGGGGGAATTTCCGGTTTTACTACAGAGTTTCTGGTTGCCAAAGCCTGACATTATGCCACTCAACAAAATAAGGATGCTTTCGAAGCAGTTTTCGCTTTACTCATCTATGGTGTTCTTTTATTCCCAAGTTTCAAAAATTTTGTGGACCTCAATGCCATTAAAATTTTCTTGAAGAAGAATCCAGTACCTACCTTATTAGTGGAAGCCTATTATTCTGTTCACTCAAGGAGTATCTGTGGAAAGGGAATGATTACTTGCTGTGTCCCTTTGTTGTACAAGTGGTTTATTTCACACTTGCCTAAAGCACATGACTTTTGGGATCTCAAGAAGGGATGGTGGTCACAGAAGATAATGTCTCTTACCCATTCTGACATCGACTGGTATAATTGTATCATAGATAGCTGTGGAAGTTTCGGTAATGTACCTCTCCTTAACATCAATGGTTTAATCAGCTACAGTTCGGTCTTGGCCCGTCGACAATTAGGGTTCCCCTTGAAAGACAAACTGGCCAATGCTCATATGGAAAGCATTTATTTTGAAGGAGAGAATTTGAGCAAGGAGTTAAGAGAACAAGTCTTGGATGCTTGGGGGTAAAAGATCAGGAAGGATAAGAGTAGTTTAGGGAAGCCTAATTGTGTCTCTTTAGAACCCTATCTCCAATGGGTCCGGAAAAGAGCCATTGAGTTAAGGATGCCTTATAAACGCCAGGAGCCAATGGTCCTAAAAGAAAAGTCGGTCTTCTACTTCTCGTCTGATGCAGATAAATTGAAGATTGCTTTGGACAAGTCTCAACAGATGGAGGAGGCTTGGAAGAACAAGTACCAGATAGTTGTGGAGGAGAATGCAGAGCTTCAACAACAACTCAAGGCAAAAGACGAAGAAATCACTTCTTACAAGAAAAGGAAAGCACGAGAAGAGTCAACACATCAGAATTCGATCGTCAACAGGCTCGTCTTGGAAAATAGCCAGAAGGAAGAGGAAATCAAGAAGCTCAAGACAAGACTTTTTGGAGAATCTCCTTAGATCTTTCTTCATTAGCTTTTATTTAGCTTTTCTGTTATGATTCTTAAAAGTGTGATGTCTTTGAATTTTGTTAACGGTTCCATCTTTCGGTATCCAGACATTAATCTCTCTTGTGACTGATTTTATGATTATTAAAATGCGTTTTTTTCGACATCCCGCAATGATTATAAATAGTCAAATTCCTTGAAACTTTTGCATATCATCTACATTTGCATTCTCATTTTCTTTTCTTTTTTTTCTTCAAAGAACTTAAAGTTTGTTTATTTAGATATCGTGAAATGGATTTTGGAAGGAAAGGAACTTTGCCATACACCTTCAGGGTCCTTGATGTGGAACAATTAAGGGAACTAGGAGGTCAGATAAAGGATCTGGAAGCCTTCGCTGCAAAGCATGGACATATCCTCTCTCTATTGCAGGTCCAAGTAGCTGCTAGCTTATTGGAGACGCTGGTTCAACTCTATCATGTAATCTATCATTGCTTTATCTTTCAAGATTTCCAGTTGATGCCCACATTGGATGAATATTCTGCTCTATTGGGAACCTCCGTCAAAGACTCACCTCCGTTCCACGGTGGAGAAGGAAGACCCAGTCAGGAAGATGTCGCAAGGGTGACCCGCATCAAGCTGTTGGAGATCCAGACTCACATGAAGGTCAGAGGAGGAATCGACGGTTTGCCTGCTCAGTTCTTATTCGAGAAAGCTCGACAATTCGCCAACAAGGGGAGTACTAAAGCCTTCGAGAACCTGTTCACGTTACTAGCTTATGGTTTGTTCCTGTTTCCTAATGTCGAAGATTTCATCGATGTCCATGCAATCAGAATTTCCATGCTCAAGATTCCTGTTCCAACACTATTGGGCGATGCCTACCACTCGATTCATTCAAAAATTCTGAAAGGAGAAGGTCAGATTGTTTGCTGCACTGCTATCCTCTATAGGTGGTTTATTTCGCACCTACCGAGGCCCGCGACCTTTTGGGATGTGAAAGAGGGTTCTGAATGGCCCGTTAAACTTATGGCTCTTACTCACGCGGACATCGTTTGGCATAATCCAATGTACGGAGCATTTCCCATGATCCACAACAATGGAGATTTTTCCAATGTGCCTCTCCTTAGCACAAAAGGATGCACTAGTTACAATCCCGTTCTCGCCCGTCGCTAGCTTGGACATCCGATGAATGAAATACCAAATCCAGAGAACCTAAAAAGAATCTTCCTCTATGATGGAGAAGACCCTCAGCTGAAGACTCGGATTATGTTTGCTTGGCGTTGTATCAACAGACAAGGGATGACTGCAACAACGAACCCCGACTGCACAGTCAGAGAATCTTGTCTGGAGTGGTCACGCAAACGAGCCCTCGTTCTGACGATGCCGTATCCTTGGCCCAAGTCTCCCGTAGTGGAATCAGATGAAGTTTCAAGACTGAAAGCAGAAGTGGAGAAGCTGACACTGGACAAGTTTATATTGCAGGAAAGGATTGACAAGCTGATGGAAGAACTCAATGAAAGGAAAGGGGCATCATCCAGTGGATCGAAGCCTTAGTTCCCTTTATGTTCTATTTGTTTATTGAAATAAAGCCTTGAGGGTGTATGGTTTGTGATAAAGTTTTAAAATTTTAATAAAATAATTTTCCAATTACGATACTTAAAATACGCTTTTGAGTTCTTTAAAGCGCATGTTGCATCATACGCATCATTTGCATCTGCATTTGCATTTCCTTTGCATTCCAGGTTCTCATCTGTGTTTCTCTTCTCAGACAAGCTGAGTCATCGATACAATACTCAGGCCAATCGAAAAAGAAGGATGGACAACATTGAGCAGGAAAATTGCGAACTCCGCAAGGAAGTGACTACTTTGAGGGCTGGTGTGGAGAGGCTCTCTGCTTTGGTTGAAACTCTGATTGCTGCCCGAAGTTAACCTTCTCCTCATATTTCTTAGACTCTGTTTCAAAGGACCAGGATTCCTGACGTCACGCCAATACCCATTTTTACGGTTCCCAGTAACATTCCTAACAGCTCTAAGGATCCTAGAGAAGGTTTGCTCAAAAGGAAGGAGCAAGAAGTCAGTGTTGTGCATCACAGCCAATCTAGAAGAAGGTATCAGCGACCTCAACACATTGCTGCTACATCTCATGTCACCAAAGCTCCCGCTTGTCAAACACAGGCTCGTCTATCATTCAACAATCAAAATCGCGTTTAAAGGCATTTGATCCGATTCTGATGACCTATGCAAAATTGTATCCGCACTTGATACAAAGGAATCTAGTGCAGACACGAGTTCCGCCACCCATCCCAGAGAATCTCCCGTGGTGGTACAAGCCTGAAGCTCATTGTGCTTTCCATTAAGATGCGCCCAGACACGACATCGAAGATTATTTTCCTTTGAAACATGAAGTACAAAGGCTAATGCGAAGTGGTGTCTTGTTTTTTGAGACTCTAGACCTAATGTGAAATCCATAAGCTCAGACCTAGACGAACTCCTCAAAGCTTTAGTTAATTTACTACTTTTCGTGTGTGATGCTTTTTATTTGTTAATGCATTTGTTATTTGCGTGTAAGAACTTGTTATTTTGAATGATTGATGCAATGAATAACGTTTGTCTTGAAGAAATCCAGTCGTTTCACTCTTCTTAAAATGTTTTTATTTTATAATGCCAATGTTGCCCAATCTCTTGTTTTGGCAGAGAATTGAGTGGAGGATGACGAAATCAAACGGAATACCTCTTGTCATATGCTTTTGAATAAAACCCTGCTAGTGATATAAGGCATTGTTTCAAAATCCTAAACACCGGAGATATAAGGAGATAAACCCTCGTTAACCTTTTGAACCTTTGAAATAGGAGTTTTCTTTCTTCTTCCAAAAAACCCTCATTATAAACCTAGGGCAGCGTAATTTTCAGTAAAAAAAAAAGGGGGAGTAAAATATCACGAAGATTGGGTGGGCACAAACAAACTTTGAGCCTTATATCCTTTGAACCAATCCATAATACAACCCTTAAAAGTCCTAATTGAAGCAAGGTTTATTTCAAAAGCATACTCATTGAGATATCGTTTCCTGACTCCTATGAGCTATGCTCAAATTTGTCTTGGCATTATAAAATTGGTAATTCAATCACAAAAATATTTTAAATAAAACTTCAAGACAAATATACGTTGCATTATCTGTTTCAGAATTAACATTTTCTACTTGCTAACATTGCTTGACATTGTAGAAATTAGTATACGTATGGCAGTGATAAGCTAAAATTAAGTGCTGGTTCAAGGAGGTGATAGGACACAGGGGCATGTTGCCTAAAGACTTTTCTGAGCAGGGGCAAGTTGCCTCCCAGCTATTTCTTTCACTGTCTGACCCTAAGGGGCAAGTTCGAAGACTAAAGACACCGTCAATATGGGCCAGTTACGTCGAGATTCGACGAATCTCTCCAAGAGTTTGAAGACATTGGAACAGTTAGATGCCATGTTTTCTGTAAAATCCTCTTGAGACGACTTTTTCTCATAAACCAAGTGGTCTGGGGCATTTGAGAAGTGAAGATCGCTTCTCATCCACGACAATCGTTGTTCAAAATGGCGACTACCATACAATATCATTGCAAAATTACGTCAGTCTCACGACATTATTCATCCATGTCTCAAAGAGTTTCTATCCCGAGTAATGCGACGACTCCCCAGTAAATCTTTACTTCAGGTAGTCACAACTATTCCCCGGTAAACCTCTACTTCAAGAAGTTATGACACCTTTGATGCAAGACTCCTCCGACTGGTAGCCTAAGAATCCTCGGTGAACTTCTTCGGTTTCGACCTTCCCCAGCGAAGCGAGTGTTTATTTCACTCCTCATTGGATTTTCTCAATCTTCTCCAGTGAAGGCGGATGTTTATTTCATCCTCTCGAAGTTTTATCTCTGACATTTCAACTATTGATCCGAGCTTCCCCGATGAAATGGATATTTATTTTATCCGGTTACAACTCTCATTCAGACTACTTCAGTTTGCAGTGGATATTTATTTTATCCCCCATAAAGTCTTTTCGATCATGAGTTTGATTTGTTCCCAGTGAATCTTTCTCATCCCCAACAGAATCACAAAGTTAATCTTAACAATCCTAAGCGAAGTCACGATGTTCATCCCCGAGTGGAGTGCTCTATCTTCCCCAGAGAGATTTGAAGCTTTGAAGTAGGACCGTGTCCTCATATATGGCTTTCCATTCATCCTCAGTGATGCTTCTTATATTGCAAAGATTGGCTGAGTATCCGTATCGAGATGCTTGTCTTCGTCTCCCGTTTGATTCTTGTTGTTGTTTCGTCAGCATAAGCATAAGCATGGCATGACATCCTTTCATATAGATTCATGGCATGTGCACATTTTTCATCTTGCATTTTTGTGCTGTTTGTTCTGTCATTTTGGCCGCGGTTATCCCCAAGTGACTGGGTTTGTCTGCTCCCTCCAAGTAGAGTCGTCAGCCCTAGGCAGAAAAAGCACATATTTTCTAATTCCCCACTGAGCTCGATCCTCGTGGAAGATGGTTGCTTTAGTTTTCTTTTCCATTTTCTGGATAAGGATAAACCCGTTGAGTTCAATCCTCAATGGATAGAGTCTCGTTTGACCGTTTCTTTCCAGTTATTTCCTGGATTGAACTTTGCTCCATGACAATCACAATTTTGGATATTTTTGAGATATTAAGCCTGGACTAAGTGTGCATTTATTTTGCACTCTGCCACCCAAAGAAGAGTTTGCTTGAAGATCTCTATGGAAGACAAAAATTATTTCTCTAACAATGATTACTACATTTTCAAAGGATTTACACCCAGACAACAAGTAGCTGCTCTTTATTTGAGCAGTTCGGTTATCAAAGATTTCTACGACAAATGGCAGTCTCCTCAGGACAGTTTGTCTATCCCCATCAAAGTTATCAAGGTTATCAATTCATTTTCCATTAAATGTTATCTCCTCGAAAATCTGTCCGGGAAACTTATTGAAGACTTTACAGGCATTCTCTTTAATCTCAACTACAACAATATTGCTCTACAATGGTTATCTCCAGTGGATCCGCTATTCAAGTTACTCCCACCAGATGATATCTCTTCGAAGAGCATGGGAAATTCAAGACTTTGTTTGAGGCAGGAAATCCCGCATCACTTATTTTCAAGACTTGCCCGTGGCATACAACCTTGGGGCATGGAAAGTATTTATTCTTCCTAAACGGAACATTTAAGGAAGCTGAATCATCATCTTGATCGTCGAAGCTTACTCCAGCCTATTACCTGGCTTAGGCTATCATGGGATAGTAGGTAATACGTCTGCATTTTGGGTCAGATGCCTCGCTTAGGCTACCGTGGTGGTAGTAGGTCATCTTTCCTTCTTGTGTTTACCTGGCTTAGGCTATCATATGCTTGATAGTAGGTAACACCCCCTTTTTGGATCAGATGCCTCGCTTAGGCTACCGTGGTGGTAGTAGGTCATCTTTCCTTCTTGTGTTTACCTAGCTTAGGCTATCACATGTTTGATAGTAGGTAACACACCCTTTTTTGGATCATATGCCTCGCTTAGGCTGCCGTGAGGGTAGTAGGTTATCTTTCCTTCTTGTGCTTACCTGGCTTAGGCTATCATATGCTTGATAGTAGGTAACACACCTTTTAGTCTGACACCTTTGCTTAGGCTGCCACAAGTTGGTAGTAGGTGATCCTCTTTTTCCAGTCTATTACCTCTGCTTAGGCTATCGTGGGATAGTAGGTAGTAGGTATGTATTTTGGTCAGATGCCTCGCTTAGGCTACCGTGGTGGTAGTAGGCCATCTTTCCTTCTTGTGCTTACCTGGCTTAGGCTATCATATGCTTGATAGTAGGTAACACACCTTTTGGTCGGACACCTTTGTTCAGGCTGCCACAAGTTGGTAGTAGGTGATCTTTCCTCCCCAGTTCATTACCTCTGCTTAGGCTATCGTGTGTGATAGTAGGTAACATACGCCTTTTTATTTCAACTGGATAACTTTTCTTAGGCTACCAGCTGTTGGTAGTAAGTCATCCTCTCCTTCCAGGTCTCTTGCCTTATGCTTAAGATGCCTTGTGGTTGTCAGTTGGTAGTCTCTTCCCCTAGTGGAGTTAGATCTTTCCCCGTGGAGTCTTGTCTCGCTGAGTCGTCCTCGTCGGGTCTTTCTTTCTTTGTGTTTCAACATCGGTTATCCCCTGTGACATTATCCCTCACAGATTCCTTGTCTTGCATAGTATATCATATCATGTGCGTTTGGCGGCATCTTAGGGCCAAAAATTTTGTGCATGTTTGTATTTAAGTCTCTCATATCTCGTCGAGACGAAGATTTCAATCTCCATATCTCCGAATAGGAGAAACTTAAATAGGGGCATCTGTCGCACCCTAATTTTTGACCCTAAGATCCCCTTCGCATAGCATCTTAGGCCACCATTCGTGCATAACTAACCGCTTTATCTAGGTCTTTGTTTGTTTTCATTTGCGAAGTTAGGTTTGCCGCAGAAGAATTCAAAGGTCATGGAGATCATGTGTACACTTTTGAGATTATAGTTCCTTGCAAGTCATGTCAAATGCCTGTGGAAATAGAGGAAGAATGCCCCCTCATGCTTAGAGCCAAGCAATTGTGACATGATTCATGGCCTAAAGTGTCATATTTCAAGGCCACACTTGGATCAAGACTTCAAATATCATGGATAAATCCTGTGTTCCTATTTCATTAAAGTTAAAATTCGAGTTATATCTCCGTTGATTCAAAATATCGTTGCAAGTTTGTCTTGGGCGACGAAACAGTGTTAGCAAGATTAATTTCATTGGGTTTGAAGACTTTGTGGTTTTAAGTCATTTCGGTTCATGATTCTTGTTACCTCACGTGGAGTTACAATGTATTGTTCCAAATGGTTAAAAATATCCAGAAGTTGTTCGTGGTTGCAAAGTCCATCTGAGCCATCATCTTAATTTCTCATGAAGGTTCAAGGTGATGAAATGGAGTTTAAACCGCCCTTCTGGTGACTTATGTGTAGCATTTCCAAAGGAACTACCTAATGGTGGTAGGAGAGGGTTTGTCTCGCTACTTGATGAAGTGCCACACTCTAAAAGTGACGTGAGACAAGTTGAACTTGTACAAGGTGAATGGGAGCAACACTGGATGAGTTACTTATGGGGGAAAACAAAAGTACACGTTCATTTGTTCACAAGAATGCTGTGAAACCAATAGTTAGAAAGTGAAAGTTTTTTATTTAGACGTAAACTTAATACATATAGTGGTAACAGGCTCACAATCCTATTAGTAATGACAATTACAAGACGAAGCGTATGTACACTATTGCATATACAACATTACGTTTGAATTCATAAAGAAATGCAAGGATGGTGATTAATTTTCTCAAGGTAGGGGTCGTATCAAGCTCTTCCAAAACTCCTCCGTAAACCACATGTGCTTTCTCAAATTCAATCTTAAGCCACACACAGGTGATTACAACAAAGCCGAACTTCAGGAAATAGACCCCATGCTTTCCGTGTCGTATGGAGCTTTATTTCATCGAACGCACAAACCTGTCCACAATGCAAAGATTGGAATCAATTTATGCTATTGACAATTTACCAAAGAAGCAAGGGTTAGAGGATTTGTTCAATTCATACTATACTTACAGGAGATGTTTTTGAACTTGGAAGCTTTGTTCAGCTAAGGAATTTGGAGAGTGAGAACCTTGGACATTTTCGCGGTAAAGCCACGAAAAGGCTTCCCATAATTGCTCGTGAGTACAAGGTGTGTTCCTCAATAGCAGAATTGCAGACAGAACAGGCACAAGACTGAGTGTCCTCTGATTGGAATCGCTATTACCGTCAAACCGTCAAACTGTCCACACCAAACCAATATAAAAAAGGATGAAGAAAAGAATGGTGTTAATATTTTGAACAAAACAGAGGCTAGAAGCAATACAGACGGAATGAGCAATAGGGTGCAAAACCTGTATCGCACCAGTACGCACATAAACCTCACGTTGCAGTGGCACGAACCAAAGCAGAAGTCGTCTTCATCAACCATAATCCTGGGCATCAATAATACCAAACAACCTTATGACTGCCCTGAACAAATCCCAACAAGTATACTTCAATGGAAAACTACATGTTCATCCAAAGTATCACCAGAATTAAAAGAAGATACGTGCATGGTTTTGAAGTAACTAATGAAGGAGACTGAATCGTTACCTGTTAACCATGGAAGAGAAGAACAGGCTACATGGTGCAATGTGGAGGAACAATTTGTTTATCTCGCGAACAATAGGAAGGGGAATTTATCATTAAGATTGAAGGGAGGTAAGATTTCATATAACGCACATCCTGCACCCAACAAATTAACTTCAGCAGAGTGCCAAGTTAAGGAAGCTAAAGACAAAGTCAGGGTCCAAGCAAAAACTTCCATTCACAAACAGCATTGCAACACTAACCTGTAAACAATTATCAACATCAGAATAGAATCATGATTTGATCGCAGGGGATGTAAGTCAAGTGATTGACTCAATTTGAAAAGCCTTACATCAATATCATCAAGTCCTGAGGCAATCATAGCATACTTGTATCGTGGGCTTCCAACAAATGCGAACCTCCAGGGGTGGACACGATAAGCCTATTCCAATTTTGTTTCTAAGTTAATGGCCTGCAAATTTGCTATTATCAAGTAGCTCCCTGCGTGACAAAACAAAAGAGATTTGTTAATTCAGAATCACAAGTCCCTTAGTCCAATTCTGTTCCAAACAAGCAAATGAGAAAGAAGAATTAGTGAAAGTCAAGAAGGCCTCAGATAATTTTGGAAATTAACAAGTTTCCATAGCTTAAAAGAGATCCATTGCCACACAAAAAACGAACTCAGCAAGTTTTTCAAGAGAAAGCGAAGAATTATGAGGATTGAATGGGAAGGAAAAAGCGCAAGTTTTGTAGAAGTTTCCAAAAGTGATTTTACTGCGTTTCAAAGGAATTAGGCCTCAGACTTCAATTTATCGCATCATCTCGTATTGATGGGCAATATCCCAAAGGGATACCACCAGCATCAATACATTCCCAAATAATCAGGGCAACGGTTCAAAAACATTAAAACCAAATCGTATAAGAATATCTCCAAATTCAAATCAGTTCAAAAACCTTCCAAATCAAGTCGTATCAGATCATGGCATTTAACCAGAATCAATCAACATTAACGATTTCAAAAACTTCCATACTCATCATTGGCCTATAAAGGGACGCTCTTCTCACCAGAAAAAGGAGACAACAAGAGAAACCTAGGAGAGCATCCACACCAGCCATCACAAATCCACTATCGGACGAAATTCATCAGAAAGCCAAATACACAAAAATCAGAAAAAAACAAACCGCTCATCATTATCAGCCAACAATCAAAGCCGCAGAATCACGATCAAGAGATTCGTACCAGAAAACAAGAAAAGAAGACAAATAAAAAATCACACAAAGGTAAAGAGAAAGAGAACTTCCCTAATCGGAGCCGCCGTCATCCACCACCCATTTTATCGCTTTTTTTTACTCATTGTAATATGTAATCATCATGAAATAGTGAAAATCGGGGTAACGGGTTGTGTGGGGTGGGGATTTATCGTTTGATTGTTCGTTTCGCTGTTGCAGGTCGTGAGAGATGAAAGTGTGAGAACGAGCGGCGCCGCTAGGGTTCGCCCTAATTTTCTTTTTTCTTTTCGTTGAGAGAGGCAGGTGAGATGCGAGAGAAATGAGAGAGACTTTGGGAGCGAAAGCGAGTGAGTGACGTTGATGTTCTCGATTTCCCTTTTTCCATTCGTTTTTTTTAAAATTACAATTAAACTTTTTTATAATTACAATAAAAAAAAAACCTTTTATAACAAGAATAAAAAGCCTTTATAATCAAGATTAAGTTTTTCATAATTTAATTTTAAAAAATTGTTTCTTTTATATTTGTGACGTAAAACCTTTTCTTCTATAACATTAATAAATTTTTTTATATAAGTAAATCTAAAACCTTTTGATCATATAATTAACCTTTTTAATTTAAACCTTCCTTTGTAATAATAATTAATCTAAAATTTTCATAATAATTTTATTTAGAGTTTTTTATTAATTTAAGACTTAAGAAAAAACAAGACTTAGAATTCTAATAATTTTAAATCTCTAACTGTTAAAACTTTTTAACTAAATATAATAAATAAAATAAGTCAAATAAAATTTTCTTAATAAATCGTCCTCGATTAGAAACCTCTCACTTAGTCATGAGTTCGTGAGCGTCCGATTGTTTTGCCTTACCTGTTTAATTGTGTTTTTCTTATCTGATTTATGTTTCTGCTTCAAACCCTTTTCAAAAACAATAAAAATCCTCGATCCAACGTCGAGCCAATTTTCTACCCATGTAAGTCGATCGCCTTAGGGCATCGCATTCGACCTATTGATCACTGGACACAAGTCTAGCATCACTTTGCTAGCACACTCGCCTAAATAATATAATTAACCGCATAAAATATCCAAGGGAAAATCCCATGCATGATAACCACGTTATTGTGCATGGTGCATTTCATTTGCATCATAATCGACACCCTTAAGATAAGTCAATTAGACAACTTAGGATAGATTTCTTAGGTTAGTCCCCCGTTTTAATTTTGATTTAAAATCAAACTTTAGCCCACCTAATCCTCCACACAAGGGAATTAGATGTTAATCATCTCAAAGAAAGGGACATACAATCCCATACCCCACAAAAATTCAAACATTTTTCAAAGTGTGGTGGTTTTTCTTAAGATGATGACTCATCTTCTTTTCCTACCTTTAAACCCTTAGCAAAACAGATAACAAGATAACTGACATAATAATCAAGAGGTTTCTGTAGAGTACTACAGATATCTAGGATGCTAACACCTTCCCTAGGTATAACCAACCCCCGAACTTAGAATCTTAAGTGCATTTGCATTGCATTGTAGGAATTCGGTTTTTTCTCCCTTCCCTTGGATAAAATCAAAGACCGGTGGTGACATTAAAAAAATGCAATACAAGTTAACTAATAGCTTGATATCCAATTTTCACCGCGACAGCTTGGAAAAAATCATGGTAATCAAACAACAAAAATCAACTGAAATACACGGAAAATCATCATGTAATCAGCAAACAAAGATACGCGGCAAAGTATCACAAGTAAATAACAGATATACGTGGCAAAACATCACAATGAAAACAAATAGAAAGCATACGGTAAAACATCATGTAAAATAAATAGAAAGTGCACGGCAAACCATATTGATAAAATAACTAACATTCACGGTAAAGCATCATGACAGATAAAATATACACGGAAGAACATCGTGTGTGAAACTGAATACATGGAAAAAACATCATGTGTTAGAATATACACGGAAAAACATCGTGACAGATAAAATATACATGGAAGAACATCGTGAAACAGATTAAACTGACAAAAAGTGACATAATACGCATGGAAAAACAACACGGTAATGAGACAACAAAAATCAACTGAAATACACGGAAAAGCATCATGTAATCAGCAGACAAAGATACCCGGCAAAGCATCGCGAGTAAATAGCAGATATACGTGGCAAAACATTACAGTGAAAACAAATAGAAAGCACACGGTAAAACATCGTGTAAAATAAACAGAAAGTGCATGGCAAAGTACCTTGATAAAATAACAGACATTCACGACAAACCATCGTGAGCTACAGAGAAAGAATACAATCAAGAAAAAACATAGTGAGAAAATATTAACAGTCACGACAAAGCATCGTGAGACACAGAGAAAAAAATACAATCACAGAAAAACATGTGAGAAAATATTAACAGTCACCGCAAAGCATCGCGATTAAATCACTGAAAATAAGCTCAAAATATAAAAACAAAGCGGTCGCGAGATAAAATCGGACAACAAAAAAAAAAATTAATTAATTTAAATATAAGTATTTAATAAGATTAGTTAATAATTTAATTATTCAATATTAAATAAAAACATTAAAGTTAATTAAACATTAACATATTTTTCACATTTTTATATATTCCTACGTAATTAGCCTAGAAAAATAAATAATAAAAAAACTAAAAAGTACATTAACAAGCTTCCCATATATCTAACAAAAATTAAAAGCAGTATAACATATATATAGTATATCCGCATTGTATACATATTTATATATGAAATTCAAAAGTGAACTTAAAGTATATAAGTTTATATATCAAACTCAAGAATAAAAAAAAAAAAAAAAAAAAAAAAAAAAAAAATATATATATATATATATATATATATATATATATATATATATATATATATATATATATATATATATATATGTTCTGGACTGGGCCGATCGGGTAGGCCCAACCCAATACTACATAGCAGCCCAACAAGGCCCAAGTCTGTCTTCCGTCGAGCACACCTAGACCTCTTCTTCTTCGAGCATGCAATGAGAAGGTACTGTCGAGCAGGGGTTACATACACCGGGGAGAGGTCACACCTCCCCCTCTACAATCTCCACGTGCTCCTCCCCGCGAGGACACGTCATTAAATAACGTCCACTTCTGGAAGAGCTGGTCAATCCACTTTCTGGAGATCACGGGACCGTTACTCCAGGGCGAAGACCACACGCTGGTCTTCACTATGCCATGTAAGCCCTGGTAGTTATCTACACTGGGCTGGGTCGTACGGCCCAAAGCAGATGACCATTGGCCCTACGCTGGGCGCAACCTATAAATACCCTCTCTCATTTACATTACATTCTAACTATCAGTCTTACTTTCTGTACTTGCTTGCTCCTGTCCTTACTTTAGCATCGGACTACCTTGCAGGTACACCCCCCACCGACTCACCACCACCGGAGTAGCGGAGCACACGACGTTGCTGGTCACTAATCTCCTTTCTGATCAGGTACGATCAATATATATATATATATATATATATATATATATATATATATATATTCGATTTAATTTAGTGTCACAATTACACTCAATGGCTTATACAACTATAAATCTTATTTTAATTGCAATACACACAGAATAACAAACCATCACGTAAACATAACATATATATTAACAACACAACTTAAGTTAAAAGATTTTATGCATCACACACTTTAACGTAATCACACCGAAATTTTCACAAAAAGCATACATAATTATAAACACATAACAATAACAACACATTTACACTTTTCACACTCAACACATTAATAAAACAATTAAATGGAAAGCTTATGTAAATCTACCAGTAGTGCCATGAATAACAATAACCGAAACAGAGGAAAGGCTAATACACACGCTATACCAATAAAAACATCAAGCAATATTAAAATAATATGAGCTTAAATCGAATGTTTAACAAATACGAAACTGTTACCGACGTCGAATGCTGGCTGAGCTTACATGGACCGTGTTGTAGTGAAGCAGTTGTCGGCGAAAAAACGGTGGCTGGCGGTGTCGTGGTGTATGGTGCGGTTTTGATGGCAAATGGAGGAAAGTGAGAACGCAAAGGTTGTTGGTGGTTGTTGTCGGTTATGGAAGTCGGATTTTTGTGGCTACAAGTTTTTTTTTATGGTGATGACAAGATGATGTTGTAGCATTGTAAGTGTAACAAGTTAAGAGTTTGTTTTTGTGTTCTTGTAATGAGAATCCTTCATCTATTTATAGGAAAAATGGTTTGTTGATCAAGTTTGTGACATAAAGAAAATGACATAAGCAAAGTGACATAATCTTTGAATATGGAAGTTGTTATCTTTGAATTGAGTTGGAATGATGACTTTGAACATGAATAAGAAGTGAAGAATGTTGAATGCATTTAATGAGTTTTGTAACTTGGGTGTAGTATAAAACAAAAGGTGCAAGAAACAAAAAGAAAAGGGGTTACCGTGTAGAATTGTGAGGAGGGACTAGTTTGTTATACAAATTAGAGACTAGTAGTGTAGAAAAATATAAACAAGTTTATATTATATGTAAATAATATATAATAAATAAATTAAATATAATAACAAAATTAATAAAAATTAAGTTTATAATTATCCTAATTAATAAAAATAAAATTAATTAAAATCGGAACCGAAACCGGTAAAAAAACGATAAAATGGGCCGGTATCGAAGTGTCAGAAAAAATAAAATAAATATACCAAATTGATCAGTAAAAAATATACATATTGAAAAAATACAGCGTTTTGTAAAATTTTAAAATTGATTTTACCCACTAAAAAGGCTCAGACGGGTCAGAAATGTGACCGAAAAATACCTGAAAAAATAAAATAAGCACACCAGGTTAAAGTACGCGAAAAATAGATTAAAAAATGATGTCTTAAAGTTCGATTTAAAAAACTGTCCGGACACCGACTTTTTTGCACAGTTGACTTTTCAGTTTGACCAAATTAAAATGCCTGAAAATTTAACACGTTAATTCCGGCTGATAATTTTAAATAATATGCAAGATAAAATATATATAATATGATATGCAGATAATGCAAAGAAAAAAGTGTAGTCAGACAAACGAAAATAATTAAAATGAGGGGTGTCAAAATTTAGGGTATGACAGGGTCTTATTACATGGAGAAGCAATGGAAGTTGCTAGAGATGTGTGGGACTTAGGGAAGGAATTTGAACTAGTTCACAAAGGTGAGGAGGGGGAGATAATTTAAGAACTAGTAATAGGGGCATAAGAATGAGAAAGAGTAACTTAATTGATAAAGGTTGTCGAGCGAGAGGTTATCAGATATTTATCATGAAATTAATCAGTTATAATATTAGGGGTTTAGGTGGAGTTGCCAAGAAAAAAGGAATTCAAAAATTAGTTCAATTTCATAAGCATTTAATCATCTGCATTCAAGAAACAAAAACGAAGGAGATTGAGAGGAAAGTATGTTACACGATATGGGGCTCTAATGATTTTGATTTCGAGTACATACCCGCAGTAGGAAGATCAGGTGGTATTTTGACCATTTGGGACAATAAAGTTTTCACGGTTAGTAGAACTCATAAGTCCAACTAAAGTCTATGGGTGGAAGGATAATGGGGTACTGAAAAGAAACAATCTGTTATTGTCAACGTTTATGTGCCTTGCGATGGTAGAAGAAAGCGAGTACTCTAGGCTGAGCTTTCTTTGAGAATATCTGAGAAGAGTGGTGATAATTTATGTTTAGCAAGAGATTTCAATGTAATGAGATCTAAAGAAGAGAGAAGGGGATCGATGAAAAATAATAGAAGAGGGGAGATAAATGTGTTTGATGAATTCATTACCGAGTCAGAGCTGATTGATTTACCTCTTCATGGTAGGAAATTCTCGTGGTCTCGAATAGGAGGGTCCACAATGAGTCGGTGGGACAAATTTTTAGTTTTATATGAGTGGCTTAGATGTTCGCCTAGGAGTACACCATGGGGGCTAGACAAAGACCTATCAGATTACTGTCCTATAATGTTGTGCGAATCCAACCAAAAATGGGGGCCTTGGCCATTTTGAATGTTAAATTGATGGAAGAATTTAGAGGGGTATAAGGGATTTGTCAGAGAACAATGGGAAAATATAAATGTAGAAGGTTGGGGGATGTACATCCTCAAAGAAAAGTTTAAAAATTAAGGAGAGGTTGAAAGAATGGGACAAAAAACATAATCAGAATTTGTGCAAAAATATTAAAGTAGCAAGAGAAGAGTTAAACAGTCTTGAGATTAAATAGGAAACAACGGCCTTAAGTGCATAAGAGTTAGGCCTAAAAAGAGAAATCGCAGCAGGACTTTTCAAACTTTCAAACCTTAATTGTAGCATTCTATGGCAAAGGTCAAGAATTTGGTGGTTAAGAGAAGGCGATGCAAAATCAAAATTTTAGTATGGTGCTGTTAATAAGAGAATGAAAGACAATGAGTTAATAACGATAAAAATAGGTGGAAGTAGGCTGAAAGAAGTTGATGAGATGAAAAAGGAAATATTAGAGTATTTTCATAATCGATTCGCAGGCAGTGAGAGAGAGAGAGAGGCCGATGCTAGTTAACATAGATTTCATCAAACTGAATGTAGGAGTTAGTGTCGATATGGTGCGAGAATTATAAGAAGAATAAGTTGGTAGTGCGATTTGGGATTGTGAAGGATCTAAAAGTCTCTAACTAGATGGTGTTAATTTTGATTTCATAAAAGAATTTTGGTCGGATATTAAAATTGACTTCTTGAGAGTGCTGAGTGAATTTCACAAGAATGAGAGGTTTGTTAAAGGAGCAAACAGTTCATTCTTGGCCCTTATACCTTAGAAAAATAGTCTCGCAGGCTTTCGGATTTTCGACCAATATCTTCCGTTGGGTGCATATACAAAGTCATAACAAAGGTGTTTGCCAATAGGTTAAAGAATGTGATCAGCATAATAATTTCAAAAAATTAATCAACATTTATATCTGGAAGGCAAATATTCGATGGGATTATTGTTGCAAACGAAATTGTGGATGAGGCGAGGCGTAAGAAGAAATAAGTGATTCTGTTCAAAGTGGACTTTGAAAAAGCATATGATTCAGTTAATTGGAAATTATTATTGTTTGTGATGGAAAAAATGGGTTTCCACAATAAATGTATTAAGGAATGTTTGAATTCGTCATCAATTTCAGTATTGGTGAACATAAGTCCAACAAAGGAATTCAAAATGGGTCGCGGGCTGAGGCAGGGGGATCCATTATCGCCATTCCTATTCCTAATCACAACAGAAGGTTTCAGTTTATTGATGAATAAAGAATCAGAGTGAAAAAGTATTCATGATACAAATTTGAGGCGGGAGCATATCATTTTTCTCACTTACAATACGCAGACGACTCATTAATCATTGGGGAGAAGAGTTGGGTAAATATCAGAACCATAAAAGCAATCTTAAAGCTCTTTGAATCGATGTCGGGTTTAAAGGTCAATTTCCAAAAGAGTTCATTGGTGGGAATAAATGTTTCTCAATGTTGGATCGACGAGGCATCAAGGATTCTTAATTGCAAAATAGGCGTTGTACCTCTCAATTATCTCGGTATTCCGATAGGGGAAAATCCAAAGAGGTTAAGCAGTTTGAATAAGATGATTGATATTGTGAAGTCTAGGCTTTCAAGCTTAAAGAATAAGCACTTATCTTTGGGCGTCCGGATCATTTTATTAAAGTTAGTCTGGTTCTCACTTTCGGTTTACTTTCTCTCTATCTTCAAGGCCCCGTCAAGTATTATCGCTAATTTAGAATCTATTTTTAAAATAATTTTGTGGGGGATGGGGGATTGGGGAAGAGAGAAAAATTAATTGGGTGAGTTAGGATAATGTGTGTAAGCCTTTAGAAGATGGTGGATTGGGTATTAGGAACATGAAGGTTTTTAATGAAGCATTGTTAGGAAAATGGGATTGGAAAGTTAAAACAGATCATTCGGGCCTATAGTATAAGGCATTGGTGAATAGATATGGTTCGGAAAATGAGGGCCTAGATCCAGGGGTTAAGGAATGTTCGGTGTGGGGGAAGGATATAAGCCTGTTAGGTTCAGGTAGTTGGTTTCATTTAGAGGCAGAGGAGTATTTTGTAAAGTAGGTTTACAAGAGGATAATGACAGAGCATAAAAACCATTATATTTACCCTTGGTCCAGTGTGTGGAATAAGGTGGTTCCGTCAAAAGTGTCGGGGCTGGTATGGAGAATGTTCCAAAATAGGGTCCCCACTATAAATAATCTTGTTAAAAGGGGAGTGTTTAATCATGGTGCGAATAGGTGTTCATGAGAGTGTGGTGGCGAAAATTATGTCTCTCACCTATTTTTCGAGTGCCCTTTTTTGTAGGATTTTAGAGTTGCATCCATCAATGGCTTGGAGTGTCCACTACTATGCATTTTTATGGTTAACAACACCTTCTGAACTTTGGAGGGTTGTTGGGCAGAGAGAGTCGGGTGTCTTCCAAGCTGAAGGTGATTTGGTTCACTTGTGTGTGGGTAATTTGGAAGGCTAGGAATGGAAAGATTTTTCGGAATAAGGAAATTATTAGTGTAAATATGGTCAAAGAGGCAAAAGTTTTATCATGGAAATGGCTGCTCAATTTCTAATAGCATATCACAATGGTTTACACATCCTAGAGAGTGCCTTGGTCTTTTGGATGCTGACGATTAACTGTGGTTGTTTAGTCATCTGATATTGTTTGCAGAGTCTTGAGGGCGGGAAGTGTGGGGGGTGAATCTCGGAAGACTATCACTCTCAATATTTTGTTGAGTCCTTCAGTATTGTGGTTATTGTTTTGTTTGTTGGCAACACTCTTATATGGCTGAGCTGATTGGATCGCAGTTTTGTCGTGTAGTGTTGTTGTTGCAGCGTTCCCTAGCAGGTCTTAGTGGCTGTTTCAGTTATGTTTTGTTTATTAGAGGTTATTAAAGCTCCTTTGTTGTTGAGTGTTATTTAGCCAGCTGGAACTCTTCCAATTTGGCGGATTGTGTACTTTATTTGATTGAAGAGGGACTGGTTCACAGGTTCAGCAAACGGCTGGTGGCTGGTTTTTTTGGTGGTTTAGTCTAGTGTTATATTATGGCGCTGTAATTTTATTTTCAAGAGAGTTGTGGACCTAAATTTTGGGTGATCTTGGAGTGGTTCGGCATATACTTGTTGTTATTTGTTCGTTAGTGAGCATTTGTGCTCTTAATTGTGATATAGGCTTTTTAGCTGTTGTTAGCTTTGGAGTCTTTTTTGGATATCTCGAATTCTCGATTTGGCTTCGGCGGTGTGGTCGGGTTTTAGCTGTTTGAATGCAGCTTCCTGTTTGGGGAATTTTGAGCCTTATTTTATTTGGATTGTTTGTCTTTAAGCTGGTGTATCAGCAGCTGTTTTTCGTGTTTATGATTGAATGCACCGGTTTTAATTTTTTTGAGCCTAAATTATTGTTTTTTGGGTTGGTTGTATCTTGATATCATTCTGCAACATTTCTTATGCATACAATGAGCTTTTAATAAAGTTTTTCTTTTTACCTTTTCATAAAAAAAGTGACATGCTCAAGGACGGGTGTGTCATACCCCAAAATTTACCCCTAGATTTCATCATCATTTGCATAATATCTTAGGTGCATCATTCATGCATAGCTAACCCTCAAGATTATCATGATATTGCTTTGTTTTTCTTTTTGTCTGTGAATTAGGGTTTGCATCAAGGAGATTTGGTTGATTAGTCAAAGTTTTGGATTGATCACCCATATATCAAGTTCTCATGATCAAGAGTCTCCCTACACTAACAATCAAGTGTATTATGGCTTCATTACAAGTTCATCAAGCCTTAAGTTCATAAGATGCACCAATTAGGGTTTTGACCAAATGTGGCTTGTAGTGGACTCTTTCATCTGAGCATGATCTCATAATTCAAGACATGATTCAAGGGTAGCAAATACATTTTTGAAGTCCATTCACATGATTTAAATTGCCCAAGAAGTTTGATCCTTCAAAGATTGCAAATTTGGATTCATCTGATACAAAGTCAACTAGTGCACAAAGTCAAAGTTTGACTTTTGGTCAACTTTGAGCTTCACAAGTCATTATTCAAGAAATATGATAGATGATTGCATTTGATCAAGTTATAATCAAGAAATTATTCAAAGATGCAAAATTGTCCAAATTGAAGAAAACTTGAATTTTTTCTAAGTTAAAATGCATGATTAAATGATCTACTTTCCAAAGTTGTAACTTCTTCCTCAAGCATCCATTGAAAACACTTGAGGGCTTCTTTAAAAGATGGAATTTGATACTACAAGTTGATGAAAATTACAATCCAAAAGCATTCTTGAAGTGGAAGTTATTGATGTTCAAAGTTGGAGTTTCAAGTTGTTTGAAAATGTCAAAACATCCAAAAAATTTCTAAGCTTTTCACCTTAACAAGTGCACTACTTTGTGACCAATTTGTGATCAATTTAAGCCACCAATCTTCAGGCCCAAAGGATGTATTTAAAGATGACATTTCATACTTCAATTTGGTGCAAAGATTGGATCAAAAGCTCATAAGGATTGGAAGTTATGAAGTGGCAAAGTTTGGATTTCTTAATTGCCAAAGATGTCAAAACATCCAAAAATTTTCCAAGAGAAAGTTCCAATTTTGGTGGCCCGTTTTCTCCATGATCCATTTTGATTCAAGGAAAACTTAAAACATGAAAGTTGTAGAACATGTTTCAAGCTTTCCAAAGAGTCCAAGAATGCAAAATTATCATACTTGTGCATGGAGTTATGATTTTTGCAAGAAGCCATGATAGAGCTGATTGTTCAAGATAGATTTTGCTGAATTTTTGAACCGGATTTTTGCACGTTTTGGATGGTGTTTTTGCCCATTTTCCAAGCATTTTATGAACAAGTTGCAAACTTTAAACTTTTTCCTTGATACAAAATCCTTCCAATGGTTCTAAGTTCTACAGAATTTGATCTTGATTCACCATGGAAAAGTATCAACCAACATGCCACTTGGTTTGACTTTTGGACATTGGACAAAAAGCCACTTTATGCTTCCAATCACTTTCCATGATTCAAGGAAAGCTTCAATATGAATCAAAACCATTTGTACAAGCTATGCAACTTAGAAACATTGTGAAGCAAAATTTAAGTAGGAGCTATAAAACAAAAGTCCACTTTTGTACCTTTTGTCCACTTTTATGGTTTTCATCCAAAATCCAAAAAACAAAGCCAATATCCATTGCACCATTTTAGACCAATTACACTATAAATAAAGGCCTTGTTCAGCTTTAAAACACACACAAAAACATCTCGTAACCTCAGAATCATCTTGCTCCATTTTCTTCAAATTTCAAGTTCTTCAAAAAACCAAAACTTGTAATTTCTCATCTCTCTCAACCAAACTTCATTCCAACACCATAAACACCTTCCATAAGCATCATAGAAGTGTTCCAAACCATTGTAACACTTTTGTAACATCCCAAACACCATAACCACAACCTCACTTCTTCACTTTGCAACTTGATTTGGATATAGAGTTCTAGAGGGTTTCAAAGCAAGCTAAGCACTCCAGCACATTCCTGAGAGGTCAGTGGAGCTATAGGGATCACTACATTGCATCTATAAGTGCTCTTTCACTTTTTGTTAAAAACAAGTTCACAGCAAGATGTCGAGCCAGATGTCTTGACATCTTGGTCAGACATCATGATCAGCACAATGTCGTGACATGTGGTTAGGACATTTGTAATGTAAAGAGTGAGATTTCTCTATCTCCCAAACCTTTATCCTTTTGAGCTGATTTTTTGTACACTTATTCTTTATTATGCCTATTTTGTGAATCCTTGAAAAAAAAAATCCTAAAATAATTTATTTTTCACACACTTTTACATAGTAAAAGTAAGGCCCATTTTTAGGTGTGTTTAGGTCATTAAGTGATTCTTTTTATAGATCCTTTGATTGTGCTAGACCATATTGATGTTTGTGAATATTCTGAACACTGTGTGAACCTTGTTTGATGTTAATAACATGAACCTTTTGATTTTTGCCTAAGTTTAGTGTAATTTAAATGCATGATTTTCATGTGTACATAACTTGTTTCTTCATGTTTGAGTGTGAAACTGTGCCTTTGACTTTGGCATGCCATTTATACCACTTTGAACCTTTGATGCATGTTTGCTATGTGTTTGAATCATCTTTGATCAATGTCCATGTTTTGCCTTAAACTTTGATAACATGTCTTAACATGATTCACAATTTATATACTCACCATGTTCAAACCTTTGTGATGTTTTAAACTTTGAATGATACCATGTTTAAGTAATGTCTTGACTTATCCATGTTTGCCTTGAACCTTGAATGATACCATGTTTAAGTATTGCTATGACTTATACATGTTTCATTTGGTTTTGAATTGTATCCATGTTTAAGTATTGCTATGACTTATACATGTTTTGTTTGGTTTTGAATTATATCCATGTTTAGGTAATGCTTTGACTTATACATGCTTGTTTGTTTTTGAATTGTATCCATGTTTAGGTAATTCTTTGACTTATACATGCTTATTTGAACTTTAAAATGTATTCATGATTAAGTAATGCTTTGACTTATCCATTATAGTTTGAACTTATGACCTTTATCCATGTTTAAGTAATGTTTTGACTTATTCATGCCTTGTTTGAACCTTTGAAGGTCATACATGTTTAAGTAATGCTTTGACTTATTCATGCCTTGTTTGAATCTTTGAATGTTATACATGTTTAAGTAATGCTTTTACTTATTCATGTCTTCTTAAATTTTATCCATGTTTAAGTAATGCTTTGACTTATACATTCTTGTTTGAATGTTAACCTTATTATTTGCAATTGGTATCATACTTGTCCATCTCATCCATGTTCACCCTTTTGTTCATGTGTACTTTGAACTTTATCCCCAAGTGATGTTAGTTTACAATCCTTCATCCTTCTTTATTTCTCTTTTGTTTCCAAATCCAAAGTAAAGGTATTCTTGTTGAATTTAAGTCATAGGTAGCTTAGCCTTACCTCAATTCCCCTCTTGACCTTGTTAGTATCATCAACCCCTTTCATCTTAGCCTTAGGATTAGAATTTCCAAATTATATGTGAGTGCTATTGCTATGAGCATTCACTTTCCCATTTTAACCTAGCCTTAGGTTAGAGTTTTGTAAACTCTATGTAAGTGTCATTGCCATGGAAACTTACCTTCCCTTTTGGACCTTGCTAGAATCCTTCCTCCCTTTCAACTTAGACTTAGGATAGAGTTTGTAGAACTCTATGTAAATGTCATTGCTATGGACACTTACCCTTTCCCTTGGAACCTTGATCACTATCAAGAGTTCCTCACCAGTTGTAAGGTGAACTACGAATGCTCTGATTCCATCCTTGTTAGGATACGGAGGCATAAGACCGCGAAGTTTTGGTGAGCATACTTAGGAAAACTTTAGGTCTTTTCCCATAGAACATTCCAACCAATATCAAACAAGCAATAATATAACACAAATACATTCAAGAGTTTCTTATAGAGTACTATAGATTCTTAGGATGCTAACACCTTCCCTAGGTATAACCAACCCCCGAACCTTAGATCTCTTAGCATTGTTGTTACATTGCAACTTAGGGTTTTATACGATCTTTTCCCTTTCCCTTGGATAAAATAAAGTTCGGTAGTGAACTTCAATTATTTGTGATTCAAGTTAATACAATAGCTTGATATGTGATTCTCACCGTAACAGAAATGGTGACTTCACTGGGGAAACAAAGAGGGTTGAGCCTAACTTGCTTATATTTGTGTTATATTGTTTTCCTGCTATTATTTGTTTTGCTGTTTTCCATGGGTGGTTACCTTGTATGAGATAAGTCCCAACCTGGACTTGAGCATAAATATAAGATAGGAAGGTGGTATATTCAAGAAGGCTTATAGGGAGTTGATTCTCGACCAAGCTAACTTGAGAAATCACCACTTAGTGGAGGCACTTTTGAGAATAAGTATTGTTGATCAAGAGATTGTGAAAATGATACTATTCTTGATTGAGCCTACGAAGCTGAGAACTTTTAGTCACCTTTAATCCCACTTAGCCTTGTTAGGAATGTAGTGCGATGACTATGAGAGTGTAAACCCAAAATAGTTGATACACGATACTACACTCAAAAGAGGTTCTCTTGAGAATATTATTAACTACCGAGTAATTGGGAAATTAATAATATCTGAAAGATGGACTGATGACTTTGATAACTTGGTAGAACCCGTTGTACAGGTACACAATAAACCCTAGTACATATCCTTATGGGAGGGTTAAACCTTAACTCCATGCTTGTTGTTTACCCTTAAAACCTGTGTATAACCTTGTTTGTATGCATTACATCAACATAAACTCGTGCATTCGTAAATAACCCTTTGGTTTCAAGGAACTCATTTGTTCACTTCTTTGCAAAAACAAATCAATATAGATCATGGATTATGTAATGAAACTTTTCAGTCTTTTTCCAAAATGTTTGCAACTCACTTTTGAGTTCCTTGAAACCATTAAGCTTGCATTTGCATTGCATGCGCATGTCACCATATTTGCATTTCTCAGACATAATACTCAGTCATCCTCTTCCAGTAATTCCAAGAGGTGATCCCTAGCATGTGTTTGGAACGTATGGCAATAATGAGAGAACTAATGAAGTGTCAAGAAGCATTGAAGGAGGAAATCAGGATTCTGAAGAACCAGATGAGTTGGGTCTTGGAAACCTTGCAAGCTTTGATGAAGAGGGAAGGGCACCCTGTGATAACCAAGGAAGTCATCACTCCACATCCATCCAGTGTTACCCCCAGGTCTAGGGCAAACCCATGTGGAAACTCTCAATTTACCATCATTTGGTTATCCCTCAAGATGTCATCATCAGCCTTTGAATGCCAAGTTAGCATATCAATATCCTTTGGCTATTTCTCTTCAAGGTCGTCAAAATCGGAACAAGAGACAGAAATAGAACAAGAGGCAGAATCAAAACAAAAGGAACAAAGCTCACAATGAATAGATTCTTGTGCCGCTTAGTAAGCTTTACCCGCTACTAATCCATAATTAATTGATAAATCCTTTCACATCTATGCCAACGCCATATACATGGTACAATCCTAATACAAATGCAACATGTGAATTCCATAAAGGAGTTGGAGGACACGATTTGGATACTTGTTCTGCATTAGAAGCCTTAATACAAAAATTGATCCACAACAAGAGTTTAATCTTTGAGGAGGACCACCCAGAGGTTGAATGTGGATACTGTACTAAGACAATGAGGCATCTTGTCGAGGAATGCAAAAGTTTCAGGCTCAAGTTACAAAATGTGATAGAGTCACTAGCGCCCCGAGGTGGAAGGCCAGATACCAATATCTTGATTTCCGAGCCAGATGACAATAAGGGCAAAAGACCTATGAGACCTCTTAAGGTTTTATACCACAAGGAACAAGTCACGTGCGTGAGTTGATCAAAAGCAAGATCTTGAGCGTAAAAAAAAGTGACCCCCTTTCTGAACATGGAAAGTGAAGTTTGTCGAAGTCAATTCCCTAAAGCTGGTAATCTTTTGGCTGTTTCAGCATTTCCTGTTGTATTTTCTTTATATTTGGTTGTAAGCATTGTTGTTTTTGAATTGGCAAGATTAATAAAATGCTTATGCACCTTTTGAATCAATCTATTTGTATTCACTCATTTTTCTTTCATTTGTTATGATAAGAAGCAAAAATATATTTCTCCCATCCACTTATCTTTATCAAACTGTTGTTTTAACAAAGATTGGAAGAAGAATGATGAAAACCAAATACCTGAAATTGCTATTGGTATGATTTCAATTAAAAAAACTTTGTCGATGATGTAAGGTATTGTTTCAAATCCCCAAACATTTGAGAAATAAGGAGTTAATCCCTAGTCAACCACTTTGAGCCTAGAAGTAGTTGTTTTCTTTAGGAATTAAAAAACCCTTAAATCTTAAACCTGAGGTAGGGTAGTTCTCAGTTTAACTTGGTTATACATTCGAATACAAGAGCTTCATGCAAGACACCTTTCAACTCTTTTAAATCAAGTGAACAAATGTTGTACAAGTTTGTTCCCAAAGTGATAAATAAAGAAGGGTCGTTAAGAAATTCTTACTCAAAGAATGAGTCGAGTCCCTTTCAAGGCAAAAGCTAATAAAGATGTAAAGCTCATGTCCTTGCCTTATACAAAAAGGTTTGTATGACAACCAAAAAGAAGTTGACCTTAAATCCTCACCATGAAAGTCCTCAATGGCAAAAAAGGACCAAATGTTGTAAGGAAGCAATGATTTCCATCCTAATCGTCCCTTAGACTTATGAACCATCATTATCAGTACAAATTCCCAATTCTTGGGAACCTGAGCACTTAGTCTGAGTTAACTGAACGTAGGATTGGAAGTTCATCACAAAGATTGGGTGGGTGCAAATAAAATTTGAGCCTTTATCCTTTGTTTCATAAACCGTGAACTAAGCCACGTTACAACCCTTAAAAGACCTAATTGAGGCAAGGTTGTTTTGAAACCATGCTACATCTAGGTTTTGTTAACCTGACTCTTAATGATCTTTGTTAATTGTTTGTGTTGATCATCTCATCTTCCATTCTGTAAATGGATAGATATACTTTGTTTCTTTCATTAACTCATTCCACTATACGCCATATCAATAAATTATGATTTCAAAAGTTTGCATGAATGTTGCATTAAAATTGCCAATTTTTAAATGAACAATACCGTTTGCAAGTCAATTCAACGTCAAAGGAATCCCAACAAATGCAGCCAATTAGGGAATTTGACTTGGTAAAAGAAGTCCAGTCAGGGGCGAACCAATTTGAGAATCTGTTAATCCAAATCAAACACTTCAAGGGTCGGCTAATCAAAGGTTGAATCTTCTCAAAATTCATACTAGAGTGAGCTGTCACGAAGAGCACAATGAGCCCGCTTTCCAAAGGTCAGACAATCAAAAGCAAACCATCCAAGGAATTGGTCAATCAGGGGCAGACCTCTTCAAAGTTCAGGATATTGGGGCAATTAAAGGTGAGAAAAACACAAGAAAGAGGGGTTTGAATTGAGATTTTAAAAAACAAAAGCTTTTTACTCACTCAATAAAAATCACTGCTAATGAACAACAAAGAGAAATACACTTAGATATTTATACTGGCTCACTTGAAAATCTCAAAGTTAATCCAGTCCACCTGCCAAGGTGATTTCACCTTATACCCAAGGACTTAATCCACTATAATCAACTGATTACAACTGCATTAGTAACCGCTGGTGACTAACAAACCACAAAGACACACAGTCTATATCTTCTCAAGGATTCTGCCCTAACTGGTCCCTTAAGGAAATACAAACAACAATTTGATTACAAATTTGTGTTTACAAAGATTGCTTCTACACAAGCAAGTATAAACAAGTTAAAAACACAATACACTTAAAGAAAATTCTGCACAAATTTAGACAACAGTCTTGTAAAAATTTCTTCTTTATTTAGATTACTTGCTTGCTTGATGCAGTAATTCTTCAAGTCTTCAAGTGTTTATATAGCCAGTAAAAAATAAAGGTGTGAAAAACACAAGAAAGGGGGGTTTGAATTGGGTTTTTAAAATAAAAACTATTCTTTAAAAATAATCCCCTTTACAAATAATCTTCACTTCTTGATAATAAAGCAAGAGAAACTGAAAAGAAAGAAAATAGTATGTTTATACTAGTTCACTCGAGAAACTCTCAAGTTAGTCTAGTCCACCCGCCAAGGTGATTTTGCCTCTCTCAAACGAGGTCTTAATCCACTAATCAAACTGATTACTACAATGCACAAGCTAAACTACAAGTGACTAACAACAATCTCAAAGACACACTAGTCCTAGACTTCTTAAGAATTCTGACCTAACATGTCTCTTAAGGAAATCAAACAACTGTTTGCAAATACAATGCACAAGCCAAACTGCAAGTGACTAACAACACTAAAACTCACTGTCTTAGTCTTCCTAAAGCTTCTGACCTACCCAGTCCTTTAGGGAACACAAATCTTCCTAAAGCTTCAGACCTAACAGGTACTTTAGCAATCACAAACATTTGTTTGTTACAAAGGTTTGCTTACAATAATGATGCTTCTACACAGGCAGAGTACACACTGTTTCTAGCTCAATCTAACTTAGAGCAAATCTACACAGTAAGAACAATCTTCTTCTTTGTATTTTGGTGCTTTACTGTTCACTCATAAATTCCTCTATTTCTTGAGTTCTTTCTTTGTATGAATCAGTGTTTTTAATATTTCTCTTTTTCACACTGAGTGTTACATTTGGTATCACAGTTGATTCGTTGAATGATCCAGACTATATATAGCCAGAAAAAGATCCGTTGAAAGGCAGATCAGTAATTTCAGAAAAGTATTGGCGACTTGAAATAATGTCGTTATGCTGGGGTGAAAATCGTACGCTGAAATTGTCCTTTGTACCACCAAATCAGGGTAGTGGAAAAGAACGTGTTTGATCTGTACTATGTACTATTTTCCCTCGCAAATGTTTCATCTTCTTCCATCCATCAGAGGCTTCTAAGTTGATATGATTGAAGCATGTTTAGAAGAATGAATCATTGGGTCTTCAGAAACTCAAGTCTTCAGAATCTTCAGAAACTCGTTCACCAGAACCTTGTCTCCTGAATCTTCAGCACTTGTCTTCATAACCCTTATTCTTCAGAATCCTTAAGTCTTCAGAGTCTTCAGCACTTCGTTCAGTAGAACCTTGTCTTCATAATCTTCAGCACTCCTTATTCAGAAGTTGACGACTTCAGAAGCTAAACAGGCTTCAGAAGTAGAACATCAGAGTCACGCTCAGAGGTTAGAATCCAAGAGACGTTACAGCAGCAACATAGTGTCTTCTTAGAGTCTTTCTGATGCATAGTAGATCAGAAGCAATCTTGATTCTTTACGCAGAAATGACCATTGAGAATTTCAGAGTGACATAGCACATGATCTTTATCAGAGTCAGAACCTGTTTGTCAAAACCATCAGAATAACAAACGTTAGAGTACCAAAATTATTCTCACACAAATACTCCATTGCTATCATCAAAACTTAGAGATAAGATGCATAACCAAATCTTGTTCTTACAATCTCCCCCTTTTTTATGATGACAAAACCATGTATTTTGATAGAACAATTTATACAGGGTAATCACCATAGCCGACAAATTCAGAGTTTAAGCTCCCAGCTCCCCCTGAATATGTTAATCTCAAAATTTCATTCATGCTAGTTCAGAGTCTCCCCCTGATCCCAAGACTCACGAAATAAAATTTGAGTTCTTCAGAACATAACAATAGAGAAGGAATACTTCCCTACAACCACTTATCAGAGTCTGACTAGAACACTAGGTCTTCATCTCAGAACCAGGTTACTATCAGAACTTTGATGAAAAATCAAAACTTGATTTTGAGTCTAATTGGATGATGCCGCGCATCTCATATCAGAACTTCTTATCAGATCTTGATAAAGAATCACAACTTCTTAAGTATCAGAGTTTGATTAAAATTGAATTCTCTTTTGTTAATCTTTTCTTAGATTCACCAATCTTGTCAGATTCAGAGCCTGATTGATTTTATCAAAATATCATCTGTTGCAGAGCGTATCTTCTGAAATAGTATCTTTGAATCAGAGAAATTGCTTGACTTGTTTTCAAGGAGATTTCAGCTTCTGACGCTTGAGTCTGAATTTCATACTTTTAGAAAGTTTACAACTTTTGAACACTATGATATCAAACAAGATTTCTTGACTTTCAAAAAGTTCACAACTTCTGAACAGTTTTGGAACATCTGTTTAAATAAACATATATTCTCAGAGTGTACAACTTCTTAACCATGAATTATCACAGTTGAAATTATCCATCAGATTTTCAATCTTAAGAGAGTAGGATCTTTATATTCAACCTGTCTTGAATGCTAAGTGGACTTTTTCAGAGTTCCTTAAGTAAAACATCAAACAAACAGTTATTTGCAAAAGCATTATGTAATGTTTGAGTTCGAGATTCTGAGAATAGGTACAATCAAAATCATTTTACTTTCTCCCCCTTTTTGTCATAATATAAAAGATAATCCAATAAACAGTGAAATATTATGATAAATATGTGAGAAAGAGATTTCTAAAATAGGCCATAGCATTCATATATAAAAATAGTTTCATTAATAATGGATCGAAATACATTGGCATAACTTGAACACGATCAAACACAGAGCATCCTAGAGACGAGACAGAAAACACAAGATACGACATGCTAAAGATTAACCATCAAAGACTTCACAATTTTTCTTCAACATAACATTTTCTAGACCACCTGTCTTGACAAATTCAACAATTCCTTCTTTAAAGAAGATTTTAGATAGAACTCTTCCAAAAGGTATGTAGGGCTTGATGAAATCGCCATTTCTGGAGTCAGTAATGGATTTTTGAAGAAAATTGAATATAGTCTGAGGTAGATTTATCCACATTTGAGCCATCAGGAGAAAGATGAAGACCCGATCATCATGAAATAAGATATTTTTGTTTTCTTCCCGAGGACAAAAATTTGTCAGAAAATGCTTAAACCAAGCTTTAGGAATGGGAAGAAGGTCTTCTGGATTGAGAGGTTCATATTTAGACGATGTGTTGTGAAGCGAGGCGAGCTCCTTAGAAATAAGATACCTAGACTTAACATGTTCAACAGTAAAGCCAATGTTCTCACAGCCAATTTCTAGAGCAATGGTGAAGGGAGTGATGTTTATGGGGACATCAAAAACACGAGAGGAAATTGAACGATCTTCATAATTAATGTAGGCATGTTTCTAAAAATCTTTTACAAGATTTAAGTAGACTGGTTTATCCAGAATGATGAAGTATTTTGTCCATTCTTGATAGTGCATGATTAAGGTGATACTGCTTGCAATTTCTCTGTTTCCAAGATAAAGAAGGTTGATTTGTTCTTCTGATATGACCTCAAGAAGGTTCTCGTCTCCTTGGAAAGTGATTAGAGACATGATGAAAAGATTTAGACAGTAAAGGTAATTTTGAACTAGTAAGATAAAAAACGACAGATCATGAGAGGAGGAATATATATATATATATATATATATATATATATATATATATATATATATATATGTAGGAAATCAGAGACGTGACTGACTGAGAAAATGACATAGGTCAAGATGCGTATCACGCATAAGATATGCTAAGGACACAGTGGCAGAGTAAGAGACAAAGAATATCAAGGAATAGGAAAGGAGTGTAGCATCTCTTAAAACGAAATATCCAAAATGTCACAAATAAGGATACGTTATTTAAGTTTTGACAGGAGTCAATAACTATGAAAAAATCTATACTTATAAGTGGCAATTGAAAAATGACACATAGTAAAGACAGAAGAGAGTATAGCTTATTTTCAAGAAAAACTTAACTCACATATGTCTTATCATTTATGAATGCACAGTCACAGGGGAATGCGTAAAGATTTTAGCGTATTCTCAAGAAGCTTACGAAACCCAATGTGTCAATTTATGATTACGCATGTTTATCAAATAAGACAGTTGTCACCATTATAGTTCACACGTTATCAGACGAAAGAACAACATTTTTCTGACTACACAAGTTTCTGATAAAAACATCTTCTAACTTGTAGAAATATTTAGGCAAATTGCAGCTTTGTTATCATGAAAATCTGATTTCTTCAGACTCTGACTAAACACATCTTATTCTCATGAAATCTTACTCTAGACAGTAGTCCATTTTCAGATGCTTCAGAATAAATAGAAATCTATCTTCAGCGAAGGGTTTTGTAAAAATATCAGCCCATTGATGGTCCGTATCTATAAATTTTAAACATAAGATTCCCTTCTGAACATAGTCTCTAATAAAATGATGTATAATTTCTATGTGCTTAGCCCTAGAATGTAAGATTGGATTCTTACTTAAACAGATAGCAGCAGTATTATCACAAAAGATAGGAATGTTACTCTCATGTATCTGATAATCTTCTAGCTGGTTCTTCATCCACAACATCTGTGTACTGCATAGAGACGCGAATATGTACTCTGCTTCTGATGTTGAGAGAGCAATTATTGATTGTTTCTTGCTTGACCATGAGATCAGATTCTTCCCGAGAAACTGACAGTTTCCAGAAGTGCTTTTTCTTTCCAATTTGTCTCTTGCGTAATCTGCATCACAATAACTAGAAAGAGAGTACTATGATGTTTTCTCATACATTAAGCCAAGGTTAGTAGTTCCTTTCAGATACCTTAGAATTCTTTTAACAACAGTTAAATGAGATTCTCTAGAATCTGATTGAAATCTAGCACACAAATGAACACTGAAAATAATATCAGGTCTAGAAGTGGTTAAGTACAGAAGAGAGCCTATCATACCACGATAAAGCTTCTGAAAACGTTTCCACTTACCTCTTCCTTTTCCAGAATATATGTCGGATGCATTGGAGTCTTAGCTGGTGTACAATCAATCATGTTGAATTTCTTCAGAAGTTCTTTGGTGTACTTACTTTGATGAATGTAAGTAGCCTCTAATTTTTGGTCAATTTGAATTCCTAGAAAGCACTTCAATTCACCTATCAGACTCGTCTCGAATTCTGCCTTCATTAGCTTAGAAAACTCTTCACAAAGAGAGGGATTAGCCGAATGAAAAATAATATCATCAACGTAAATCTGAACTATAAGCATATCATTTTTGAACATTTTACAGAATAGGGTGGTGTCAACCTTGCCTCTGGTGAAGTTATTTTCTAAAAGAAAATTACTCAATCTGTCATACCAAGCTCTGGGAGCTTGTTTCATACCTTAGAGAGATTTTTTAAGTTAAAAAACAAAATCTAACTTCTCAGAATTTTCAAATCTAGAAGGTTGTTTGACATAAACTTCTTCTGAAATATAAGCATTAAAAAATGCACTCTTAATATCCATCTGATATAAGATGATGTAATAACTTACAGAAAAGGAAATTAATAGGCGTATGGCTTCTAACCTGGCGTCTGGAGCAAAGGTTTATGTATAGTATATTCCTTCTTGTTGACTATAACCTTGTGCAACCAGTCGTGCCTTGTTTCTGACAACCTCGCCCTTATCATTGAGCTTGTTTCTGAATACCCATTTAGTTCCAATAACGTGGACACCTTTAGGCTTCTGAACAAGATCCCAAACATCATTCTTTGAAAATTGGTTAAGTTCTTCTTCCATCGCCAGAATCCAGTCTTTGTCCAGTAGAGCTTCATCAACAGATGTTGGCTCGATTAAGGACACCAAACCCAGAAGTGTTTCTTCAGAGGTTTGAGGGCTAATCTAGTTCTGATAGGAGCGTCCTTATTTCCCATAATCAATTCTTCAGGGTGTGAAGTTGCAACTCTGCTTTTCTTTTGTTGTGAAGGATCAGTGGGAGCAACAACAATATCAGAAGTAGGAGCTTCTGAATCTTTGATTTCTTCTGCCTTTTCCTTAGGTTCTGAAAAACTGATATCCATATTTGTAAACATTACCATAAGTTCCAGAGACAATGATCTTTCCCTTCTGGTTTCCTTTGAAACCAACGACACCTCCAGACTTAAGTTCTAAGTTTTGGAACATATTCCTTTCTCCCGTCATGTGTCGCGAGCATCCACTGTCCAGGTACCATGACTAGTGTTTCAGTGGCGCCATCAAGGATGTCTGCAACATATATTATCTCACTCTTAGGTACCCATTTTTTGGGTCCTTTCTTGTTAGTCTTTCCAGAGGTTCTGACACCTTTGGATTTATGTGAAACAGGATAATCAAGTGGAATTTGTGCATGATATTTAGGCTTAGAAGTTTCCTTCTGTGTCTGTGATTATGGTGCAACAGAATCAAAACCTTCTAGTTCTGAACATTTCAGTTCGGTGCTAGCAGGCACAAAATGTTTAGACAGAGGTTTTAGTTTAATACTAAGAGTCTCATCAATTGGTTTTGATGGTCCTGAATATCCCAGACCTCTACTTCCGTTTCTGCTAACTCCATAGATCATTGAAGCCATCTTGCTTCTATCTATGCTTTTAGCAAGGAAGTGCTGAAAAGCTCTATCATATCTGATTACTTCATCAGTAACAGATATGTTAGAAGTAATCTCTTCTTCTAGTTTAGAGACTTTACTTTTTAGAGCAACATTAGATTTTTCTAAAGAAAATTGCTTTTCATTTAAATCAGAAATATTTGGCTCACTCTTAGTAGAGTTCTCAGAAACAACCACAAAAGTCTTTTTCAGAGTTTTGTGTTTACTTAGAAGAAGTTGATACCTTTTCATAAGTTCTGATAAACCTATTTCAAGTTCAGAACGAGATAAGGAAGAAAGTACCTCTTTGTCGTCATCAGAGTCTGATTCTTCATCAAGTGTCAGTTCATCCTCCGATAAGGCTTCACTCATGTCAGTCTTTTCCATGAGTGCCACGTTGGCATGTTCTTCATCAGAATCTTCTTCTTCTGACTCTAAATCATCCCATGTTGCCATAAGACCCTTTTTAGCTTTGAAAACCTTCTTAGGTTTTCCATCTTTCTTGAGCTTTCGACACTCGTTCTTATAATGTCTAGGCTCCTTGCATTCGTAACAAGTAACTTATTTTTCAGAAGCTTTCCTTTGACCAGATGTAGACTCGGGTCTACCTTTTCTTCTTGGTCCTCTGAACTTGCTCTTTCTGTGTTTCCACAGCTGATTTATCTTTCTTGATATGAGAGACAGTTCATCTTCGTCTGAATCTTCTTCAAATTCTTCTAAGTTCTCCTCTGCTTGGTAAGCCTCTGTCTTTTCAGACTTAGACTTCAGTGCAACAGACTTAGCTCTTCTCTGAGGTTCATCTTCTTGAAGTTCTATCTCATGACTTTTTAAAAAACTAATCAGTTCCTCAACACTCGTGTTGTTCAGATTCTTTGCCAATTTCAAAGCAGTTACCATTGATCTCCATTTTACAGGAAGACTCCTGATAATCTTCTTGACATGATCAACAGAAGAATAACCTTTGTCCAGAACTCTGAGTCCTGCAACAAGCATCTGGAATCTTGAAAACATAGTTTCCACAGATTCGTTGTCTTCCATTCTGAAGGCCTCATACTTCTGGATTAGGGCCAGAGCCTTTGTTTCCTTGACTTGAGCGTTGCCTTCATGAGTCATCTGAAGAGAGTCAAAGATAGACTTTGCAGTCTCTCTATCTGTAATCTTTTCATACTCTATATATGAAATAACATTTAGCAGAATCGTTCTCGCTCTGTGATGATTCTTGTAGGTTTTCTTTTGAACCTCTGTAAATGAGCTTCTGGCAATCTTTTTGCCTTCAGAGTCTACTGGATATTTGTAGCCATCAACTACCAGATCCTATAGATCCAATCAAATCCCAGAAAGTAACTTTTGATTCTGTCTTTCTAATAGTCAAATTTCTCGCCATCAAAGATAGAAGGTTTTGCACTATATTAGTCTCTTTCATTATTATCAGAAGTGACATTAGAAGTACTTGCGGCAACCATTGTTTTTCACACTTTGGATCGATACTGAACACTGTTAGGTGCTTGATAAAAATTCAAACTTTTTATCTTCTTAGAACCGGAGCTCTGATGCCAATTGAATGTGTGAAAAACACAAGAAAGTGGGGGGTTTGAATTTGGTTTTTAAAATAAAAACTATTCTTTAAAAATAATCCCCTTTACAAATAATCTTCACTTCTTGATAATATGTTTATACTAGCTCACTTGAGAAACTCTCAAGTTTGTCTAGTCCACCCGCCAAGGTGATTTTGCCTCTCTCAAACGAGGCCTTAATCCACTAATCAAACTAATTAATACAATGCACAAGCTAAACTGCAAGTGACTAACAACAATCTCTAAGACACACTAGTCCTAGAATTCTTAAGAATTCTAACCTAACCTGTCTCTTAAGGAAATCAAACAACTATTTGAAAATACAATGCACAAGCTAAACTGCAAGTGATTAACAACACTAAAACCCACTGTCTTAATCTTCCTAAAGCTTCTGACCTACCCGGTCCTTTAGGGAACACAAATCTTCCTAAAGCTTCAGACCTAACCGGTCCTTTAGGAATCACAAACAATTGTTTGTTACAAAGGTTTGTTTACAATAATGATGCTTCTACACAAGCAGAGTAAACACGGTTTCTAGCTAAATCTAACTTAGAGCGAATCTACACAGTAAGAACAATCTTCTTCTTTGTATTGTGGCGCTTTACTGTTCACTCATAAATTCTTCTATTTCTTGAGTTCTTTCTTCATATGAATCAGCATTTTTAATATACCTCTTTTTCACACTGAGTGTTACACTTGTTATCACAGCTGATTTGTTGAATGACCAAGTCTATATATAGCCAGAAAAAGATCCGTTGAAGGGAAGATCAATAATATCAGAAAAGTACTGGCGACTTGAAATAATGTCATTATGCTGGGGTGAAAATCGTACGCTGAAATTGTCCTTTGTACCACCAAATCAGGGTAGTGGAAAAGAACGTGTTTGATCTGTACTATGTATTATTTTCCCTCGCAAACATTTCATCTTCTTCTATCCACCAGAGGCTTCTGAGTTGATATGATTAAAGCAAGATCAGAAGAATGAATCATTGGGTCTTCAGAAACTCAAGTCTTCAGAATCTTCATAAACTCGTTCACCAGAACCTTGTCTTCTGAATCTTCAGCACTTGTCTTCATAACCTTTATTCTTCAGAATCCTTAAGTCTTCAGAGTCTTCAGAACTTCGTTCAGCAGAACCTTGTCTTCAGAATCTTCAGCACTCCTTCTTTAGAAGTTGACAACTTCATAAGCTAAACAGGCTTCAGAAGTAGAACATCAGAGTCACGCTCAGAGGTTAGAATCCAAGAGACGTTACAGCAGCAACATAGTGTCTTCTTAGAGTCTTTCTGACGCACAGTAGATCAGAAGCAATCTTGCTTCTTTACGCAGAAGCGACCATTGAGAATTTCAGAGTGACATAGCACATGATCTTTATCAGAGTCAGAACCTGTTTATCAAAACCATCAGAATAACAAATGTTAGAGTACCAAAATTATTCTTGTTAGTTCTTGTGATTGGCTGAAATTTTGGTAAAACAATGTTAATGTCATGGTTGATGTTTTAACATGTGCCTCTAACATTATTGGTATGATTGGTTAACATTCTGGTTTGTGAAATTAGCTAAGGTGTTGAAGAGTTAAAGTGCTGAAGAGTGATGTTACATGCAATGTCTTGACATCACTATACCAGAACATTAAAACATCAGGTTGTGATGGTTTTAGGGCTACGCGCATTATGTTGATTTAAGGAGATCTGTTAGTTAGATTGGATGTGAATTTCTTGGTGCAATCATTAATGAAGAAGATTAGTTTGTTGCTAATTTAATGCAAAAAGATATGGAGAACAATCAGAGTTAATTATGAAGATTTAATTGAAGATCTATTGAGGAAAGAATCTATTACAGATTTGGTGCAGAAGATTTGAAGGCCCAAATCTAGTTGGGAAAAAGTTATAAATAGAATGCTTGTAATCTAGAATAGGGACGAGTCCAAGATGTAGATCATTAGGGCTTAGTCTAAGTGAACCACTCGGGTTGTGAGATGGTCACTGTGTTATTACTCAGAAACCTGTAGGTAATGAGTATTGTATTGTTCTTGGAGGAAGCTTTGAAGAAACTCCAAAGGGTGTCATGGAAGTGTGACTTCTAGTTTTCTGTGATGGAAAAGTTGTTTGTAATCAAGCTGTTGATGCAGTGGCGGAGAAGTTGACTGCTAGACATCATTGCGATGATTGGGAGTGAGATGGAGTCTCTTATCTAGGGAGGACTTAGATAGAAGGGTCATTGGGTAGTGATTAAATTAGGTAGATGTCAACTGGTTTGTTGAGTCTGTAATTTGATACTGCTAATAATGGACTTCCTTCCTGGCTTGGTATGCCCCCAGATGTAGGTTGTTGAACCGAACTGGGTGAACAATCCTTGTGTGTGGTTTTTGCATTTCTGTTTCTACTATAGACTTGTTCATACAATAGATATTGATGTTGTGACATTGCACTTGACATCACATGTTTGTACCAGAATTTCAATTGGTATCAGAGCAGACATCCTGTCTGTTTCTGGATGAGATCTTGGGAAGATACTTTCTGGTTCATGAGCAAGGAAAAGAGTTATTTGGATGATCCCTTGGAGTGAAGGTTAGACTATTCATGATAAAGTATTGTTGGCACGTGGTTTATGCTGATAGTGTGCTAGGTTTTTTGAGTAATGGATGAAGGTTGTTGAGGAGTTGTTATGTGTTCAGCTGCATGGTATCTAACCCTGGTTGGTTCTTACATCTCTGGTGTTGAGATTCTAGGAAGATATTCTCTTGGAAAGACATTAGTGTTTGGTCTCCTCAGCAGGATATCCTGATGTTGTAGTTTATGCAAGACAGCTTTAACCGGTTAGTTAGAGAGGCCAACGTTACTTGAGGATTATCTCATATCCTTGTTTGGGAGTGAAGTGTTCATAAGGTGAATGGATCTTCTAAAGACTGTTTGATATGGAAGGATCAGAAGAAGAATATATTTCAAGTCAGACATTGAAGACCAATCTGTTCAGTACAGTCATTCCTTCTTTATCATCTTTCTTGATGGTGAAAGAAAAGGGTAGAGCCAAAGAAAAAGAGTATCACTATCAAATCTTTCATGCGGGAGTGAAGATCTTGATAAGTTATCTCTTAAGCTTAGTTGTGGTGACCTAAGGAGGAGGAAGTTTCATCAAGAAAGAAGCTGAGCTTAATATGTCAATGTCTCGATATCGCGCTACACATCAGCAGTTTATGGTAAATGCTAAGTCAAAGACCTATTAGATTGTAGCTGTTTTGAAGGATCACTGAAGCTATGAAGTTGAAAATTTTTTGAGATGCTGTTCATAATGTCATAGTATTTCAGCTGGAGCTAGTTAAAGAAAAGGTAGTAATCTTGATAGCAGAAGAGAAGGAGATGATCCTTGTTTGAGCTAAACTGTCCGAGGACAATATTATAGGGAAAATGCATCCAAGAGTCTGTGTACAGTAGTAGTGTAAATCAGCCTGTGGTCAATTGGTGTCTGCATTAGTTGTATGGAATGAACTCTTCCAGTTTTGTGGCTTGAAGGATTGAAAGTAGCAGATTGTCTATGGTATGCTTATACTCTGGCTTTAGATGCATAAGGATGGCAGTTATCACTCTTAAGTTAGACAAAAGGTCTGAACCTTGTGCTTATAAGAAGAAGCCTTTGGAAGAGTGTGTTATGCAAGTTACTGCAGTTTTGGAAGTTGATAAGATGAAGATGGAAGACTATGAAGACATCATAATCTTGATGGTTACAGCTTGAATCAGTTTATTTTTGATCTAAGTGGTTTGGAGCATGGTGTTTGCTCTGGTTGTGAAGGTCGAGGATAAGTGGTAGTTATCTCTGGCTCTCTACTGACAGCTCTACTAAGGGAAGTGACTTTCTTTAGTATTGCTATGGGGTAGTCTTGGACTACTTATTTTCTGAAGATTCAGATGTGGTAGGTTTGAAGTCTTTGGAGTTTCTAAGCAGGATAGAGGTTGTCTAATCAAACTTGATTATTGAATCAAGTCTATGAGAGCATGGAAATCTGTTTCTGCAAAGGGAGGAGGTTCTTCTGAGTGGCAGAAGGTAGAGCTGAATTCAACAGTTGGATGACATAATGTTCTGACATCTAGCTTAACATCAGGAGTCTCAGCTGGTGATATGGCACATCAGCTAATGATAGGGTGATCTACAGGAATGAACAATAGGATGCTTCAAAAAGAACGTTCTCTTGACAGTTTGCGGGAACTGCAGGAAGGAGAAGATGTGGCATGACCATGGCTTAGGGAGTCTAAGTGTGTTTGCTTTTGAGCAAGTGGAACATGTGACTTGAAGATCAAGGTTCCTTGGAGGATCACGATAATCAGAGTGTGGCAGCTGGTTATTATTGAGGGACAAGCTATTCTTGGGCAAAAGGGTGATGAGTTAAAGACTCAAGGAGATTATTCTTCTTGAAGGTGGAAGAGAGATGTTCTAACTTGTGTTGAGGTATTATCTGGTTGGATATCCTTGGTGAAGGATGTTTATGCTCTGGTTCAGAAGCTTGGTGCCTACATTATGCATAAGGATCATCTACATAGTCATACAGGAGAATGATGAAGTAGAAGGTCTTCTTGGGATGGAGAATGTAGTGAAGACTGAAGTAGATCAGGGTCTTGCAAAAGGCAGAAGAAAAGCCTGTGAAGGGGACACAGACCTATTGTCAAGTCATGCTAGATCAACCTGGCAAGATGTGGAGTTTTGGAGCATGTGAAGATAGCAAACCAAGAGGGAATTATATCTGATGTTGGGACAACACTCTGAAGGTGTTGAGTTTTCAGCCAAGAAAGTTAGTTGTGCTCATGGTGGAGTATCAGGTCAAGCCACTTACCTAATCTGAAGTGATCAGCGGTGTGAATTTATAAAAGAGGGATCAGCTAGTGCCACAAGTGTGCATAAAAGTATGTCAGACCAAATGTCATGCCTTGTGTCAGAAGGTAATCTTATTCTGTCTAATAGTGGATACTTTGACGGGAGACTTAGTATTTGTCTATTAGTGATGTTGTGCATAAGGGTAAATACTTTGACGGGAGACTGAGTATTTGTCTAGAGAGTTATGCAAATCTGTGTCTGGATATTTTGTTTGTGGCCATGATGGAGTAGCTTGATATTTGAAGATGACAACCTGAGGTAGCCTTATCAGCTGACTGTATCAAAAGTGTGTGAATGAAGGAGTGAGCAAAGACCTTTTTGGGAGCTTGGCAGTTGTCTGATGTGTGGATGGAATTCAGTTTTCTAAATTGTGTGAGAGCTTATTCCTCTCTGTTGTGATCAGGTGGTTATGATGCAGAAGATGTGAGCTGTTATCTAATGCTGATGTCCTACATGATGTTACAACATCTTTGTCTGGTGTGAAGGTCTGGGACTACGCGTATGAAGCTCGAAGAAGCAGAATTAGTGTCTGAAGAGGTATGATCTGATCAGAATGACTGTAGTTAAGGGGGTTCTTCTAATACAAGTAAAAGGTGGGGGCAGCCCTTATCTTGTGTTGCAAGTGATCTAAAGACCTTTGTGAGAAATTCCAAGTGGGCGTTTATATTGGACTTGGCAGACCATGTATCTGAAATAAACATGATGAGTTTATGCTCAACAAATACAAGAAGTGGCAGTTCTTAATGTTAAGAATGTGGTAATTTCATTGTGCTTTTATCTGGTGTCAAGTATTCATCTTCATAAGGAGCATTGGGTGGTTATGTCAGGAGGAGTTAAGGCTGTTGTCTATGGTCTTTACTGCAATGGTGTAGATTGTTGTGAAGATTGCGTAGAGTAGTGTCAATCAACATGATGGGACATGTATTACTGAGTATGGTTGGGTGTTCCTAAGGCTGGTATGCTAGTGCTTATGAGGAGGCTGAAGAGCAGAATTGTTGTATCTGGGAAAAATTATTTTTCTGGAGGAATCTAGAAGGGATTGTGAGTTGTGCTGATCAATAGATGTCGTGCTTGTGTTTTTGAATCTTTCGAAGTGTCTTGGGTTGATAATATTGTGAGCCAGTAGACAATGTATGATGTGATGTCAGAACATGGTATAGGACATGTTTGTCTTGAGCCAGACAGGGAATTATTCTGGACGGTGGTGTAGGGATAAGGTGGAACACGTGTCTTCGACTATGCATGGAACTATTTTGGGTGAGCACTACTTGGGTCTAGTTCTGTGAGGGCTTCCTTTGCCAATGTGTGGCTAAAAAGGGGGAGAAAGGAAAGGGTTTTGCTAAATGGTTTGCGTAGATGCTATGTCTGGAGTCTGCAGTTCCAGATGTGATTCAGAGATGTCGAAGAGGATGTCATATCCTTAAGTTGGTGTTGAGTCTTTGTGACTTGTGTCTTGAGTTATGAACACAGTTGTGACTTGTGTTCTTAGTTACCTAGGTTGGCAGAAAGGCATTTCTTAAGTTTCATCTTATGCCACAGATTAAACCCAGTGTCTGATCAATGAAGGTGTGCAGAATTATCTTATGCCACCATTGGTGTTTTATGTATAGACAAACACTTCTTTTCTGGAGGAGTCTTCTACATTTGTTCTGGGTCTGTCCTGGAAGGAAAAAGAAATGTGTTGTGTTGAGGGGGAGTGTCAGATATCTTCTTCCTCATGTGCACCAAAGGACTTCAGGACTGTCTACTACTTAGGTCCTGATGTGCTGCCTGGAGTTGTTGTTATATGGTGATGTTATGTCCAACATGATTTCCTAACATCATTCAAAATTAGCCAAGAAGATGATTCGCGATGATTGCTGTACACAGTAGCTACTGATGGTTAATGTTAGGATCAGATGACTTCTAACAGTAGTATAGGGTTGTAATAGCTGCCGTAATCTGAGCTGTAATGTTTATATATTTGTTTCAGCCAAAATTAGCCAAAGGGGGAGATTGTTAGTTCTTGTGATTGGCTGAAATTTTGGTAAAACAATGTTAATGTCATGGTTGATGTTTTAACATGTGCCTCTAACATTATTGGTATGATTGGTTAACATTCTGGTTTGTGAAATTAGCTAAGGTGTTGAAGAGTTAAAGTGCTGAAGAGTGATGTTACATGCAATGTCTTGACATCACTATACCAGAACATTAAAACATCAGGTTGTGATGGTTTTAGGGCTACGCGCATTATGTTGATTTAAGGAGATCTGTTAGTTAGATTGGATGTGAATTTCTTGGTGCAATCATTAATGAAGAAGATTAGTTTGTTGCTAATTTAATGCAAAAAGATATGGAGAACAACCAGAGTTAATTATGAAGATTTAATTGAAGATCTATTGAGGAAAGAATCTGTTGCAGATTTGGTGCAAAAGATTTGAAGGCCCAAATCCAGTTGGGAAAAAGTTATAAATAGAATGCTTGTAATCTAGAATAGGGACGAGTCCAAGATGTAGATCATTAGGGCTTAGTCTAAGTGAACTACTCGGGTTGTGAGATGGTCACTGTGTTATTACTCAGAAACCTGTAGGTAATGAGTATTGTATTGTTCTTGGATAAAGCTTTGAAGCAACTCCAAAGGGTGTTATGGAAGTGTGACTTCTAGTTTTCTGTGATGGAAAAGTTGTTGGTAATCAAGCTGTTGATGCAGTGGCGGAGAAGTTGAATGCTAGACATCATTGCGATGATTGGGAGTGAGATGGAGTCTATTATCTAGGGAGGACTTAGATAGAAGGGTCATTAGGTAGTGATTAAATTAGGTAGATGTCAACTGGTTTGTTGAGTCTGTAATTTGATACTGCTAATAGTGGACTTCCTTCCTGGCTTGGTATGCCCCCAGATGTAGGTTGTTGAACCGAACTGGGTGAACAATCCTTGTGTGTGGTTTATGCATTTCTGTTTCTATTATAGACTTGTTCATACAACAGATATTGATGTTGTGACATTGCACTTGACATCACATGTCTGTACCAGAATTTCAATTCTCACACAAATACTCCATTGTTATCATCAAAGCATTGAGATAAGATGCAGAACTAAATCTATTTCTTACAAAAGAGACTCGTTGAAGGGTAGATCTGGTATTCTTCATGAATGAGTTGACGACTTGATTAACGATTTGATACAGGGGACAAGGATCATACTACCTCAATTTCCTTACTCCACAAGATCCGCTTAGTGGAAGGAATATTTGTTTGTACCATGTACTATTTTTCCCACGTATAAACTTGTTCTTATCTTCTATTCTTCAGTGGCTTATGGATAAATAGTTATTTGAAGCCTGAGTTAGAAGAGTTAATTTTTCTTGAGTTCAGAAACTTCGATCATCAATCAGAAGCTTGATCACATCAATATCTGAATTGAGATTCTTCAGAGTTTTTAAAACCTTCAGCATTTAATCTTCAGAAGCTTGAGAAGACTTTAGAAGCAAATTGATCAGAGTCACACGTTAGAAGCAAGAGCCAAGAAAACGTTGCAACAGCAATATACAGTTTTCTTAGAAGCTTCTCATGTGTGAGTTTGAGCAGAAGCGATCTAGATCAATATATTCAAAAACTTGTAACATTTCACGTTCAAGAGTCAGAATCAAAGTTGTTTACTAAAGATACATAATAACAAACTGTTAGGGTACCAAAATTGTTCTCACACAAATACTGACTTGTTATCATCAAAACTTAGAGATACAGATGCAGAACCAATTCTTGTTCTAACAATCTCCCCCTTTTTAATGATGACAAAACACTGTATTTTGATGAATATTTTTTGTCGGGTAATCACCAAAACATATATCAGAAAGAAGCACAAAGCTCCCCCTGAGATGAGCAACTCTAAAATGATAATCAGAATGAAAGAACACTTCCCTGATTAATCTTTTCGTTGAAGTAAGAGAACCTTCTGTTCAAAAGAACTGGTTTATCTTTCAGAAGTTTCTTGAACTTGTCCTTACCGTTGTTAAGCATTTTAACAAGGATTTAACACACAACAACGCATATCAACTTCTAATGAGTTTTACTTGTGATCAGTTGAATAAACTTGAATAATCTTTGAAGTCTTTTCTCACTCAAGATGATTCAGAACTTTAAGAAGCTAGCATTTTATCAGAGTTTGAGCTTCATACGTTCTGTTCTGATTTTTTAGGTGTTTCTAACATATAATAACTTTTTCTTGTAAGAAAACAACTAACATAATATCCTTTTAAACAAGGGTTAGTGAAAACATTTGAAATGTTTGGGTTTGATTTAAGAGAAATTAGGTAGTATATCAAAATCAATACTTTCTCCCCCTGTTTGTCAGCAATCAAAAAGAAAATATGCAATAACATGCAATTAGATGCAACAAAAAGATAATATATGGGTCTAAATATTCTGAGACTTAGTGTATCATAAGCCACATCAATCATATCCAACCGAAAAGAAGTTCATTTAAGATTAATCAAGTTCAACCGAGTTACAAGGACATGATCAAACAAAAGATAGACAAGACACACAAACAATATGGTTAACAAAACACATAAATTGAGAGAACAGTTTCTGATACACCAACAAGGACACCTGTCCAGCAAGCATAAAAAAACCTGCACCTTATCAACTCTTTCACATCTTTCTTCAATCGCAACATTGTCTGGTCTAAGCCTTTTGGCTAATCCAATGATTTGAGCCTTGAAGAACAGCTCAGACAGAATTCTTCCATAATTAATGAAGAACTTATGCTGAATTCTGGAAACTTCAACAGAATACTTCAGATGATTGAAGATAGTTTGAGGCAGGTTGACCCGGACATAGGACATAAGCAGAGTAAGACACAAAGATATCAAAGAATGGGAAAGGAGTGTAGCAGTCTTTTATTAAAGAGAATATCCAAAAGGTAATAGAATAAGTATGCGTTATTCAAGTCTTGACATCAGTCAATAAATACGAATATATGTATACTAAAAGGTGGAAAAAGAAATATGACATGGAATAAAGATTAAGAAGAGAAATACTTAGTCTCAAGAACTCTTTAACTCACATAAGTCTGATGAATGCACAGTAATAAGGGGAAGACGTAAAGATTTAACCTAATCTCAAGAAGGTTACGAAACCCAATGCGTCAAATCATGATTACACATGTTCATCAAATGGGACAGTTGTCACCACTAGCGTTCACACATTTTAGGATGAACGGACAACAATTAATGTTGTAACTGTTCAAAATCCAGAAGACAAACCAAAGGATTTCCTTCTGAACAGAAATGTTCTAATTCATGAAACTCCCTTACTTCAGAAAGCTCATGTTTCATAATTAAATGCGTAATTTAAAAATAAAAAAAAACAAACAAATAAATAAATTCATCAGAATCTTATTTCAGAAATTCTGGTAACTAGACACTTTGAAATTTCATCAACTCATTATGGACACGGTTTTATAAATAAATTTTTCAGAATGAATACGAATATATCCTCAGCAAGGGGTTTTGTGAAAATATCAGCCCACTGGTGGTCAGTATCTATTGTCTAATTTCTCTACTTTATATAATGCTTTTCTTGTGATTGTTTAGAGAAATGGTGTCACATGCAAGTATACATGCTTAATAATGTAGCAAGTGGTAAAGTAGAGGTCGAACCCACAAGGAAGTGATAAAGGAATTGAAATACTATTATTAATCTCTTTGTTTAAGATAAAGTATGAGCAAGGTAACAAAATAATAATAATAAAGAACAGGAGCAACACACAAATAACTAAAATAAGATTTATAACTAAAAAGGAGTTAAAATATCAGAGAGAGTAGTTGATGAGCTAAATCCATTAGTATAGTTGTTGTTAGAATGCTTTTATGATGTGAAGCGTCGTGCCTCAAAAGGTCAGAACGTGATCTAGTGGTGTATCTCTACAACATCAAAAACATGCATAACTAGGGCAAGGGAACAAATCTCTAAGTCTCACTTGTAACCCTAAAATACGTCTGGTTTTAATTCTGAAAGTCTTTATTGTCTCAACTTCTTATCTCTAAGCAAGTTAAATTAAGTGAATATCTCTATCCTACTTTATTAACCACTTTTGTTATGAAATCTGTTTGTTTATTGGATCTCTCTCAACAGCAAGATTTTACCTTTTTCCTAGTTAATCACTCTAAGAACCAAGTTTATAGCATAAAAACACATAACAAAATAAGACACTAGTCAACACATCATATCAACATAAAAACAACTTTTATACTAACTTCATTAGTCTCATCAAACAAAGGTTTAGCTCATAGTGAGCTGAGTACAAACTACTGGAGTGAAAATAATAGGAAACATTATCTTACAAAAAGTAGTAAAGAAATGCAACCTAGTAATAACTTGGAGATCTCTTGCGTTGAATAAACAGCAACAGCTCTCTTTAGTCACGAAAGCTCTCAGCAGAGTGCACAGGTCTGGATGAGAATAGAATACTCTCTACTAAAGCTTCCAACTCTTGGAATAAAAACAAAATTAAAACTTAAAACTAAAATAAATTGTTTGTTGTGTGTAAATCTCCACTCTCTCTCTTTAATGCACAAGCTCTCTTTATATAGTGATGAGTGGAAGTGGTAGTTGCTCATTTCTTGGATCGTGGGTCTCTTGATAAAAATAAGGTTAGGCCCAAATCAAATCCTCATGTGGACCAGCTGTCCCTCTATCCTTTCGTTGCAAGCAATCTGGTACAGATGTTGGTGGGAGACAATTTTGCTTTTTGCAGGCGGCTGTAGCAAGGTGGTGGAGCAGCACAGACGACTGGTGGTTTTGGTGCTGGGCGCTCTTTTTTACATTGTGGTCCCCACCGTACTACCTTTTGTCTTTTAGATTTCTTGATCTTATCCATTCCTTTTGCTCCAATGTTCTTCAAAATGCTACCACGTGAGCCCTAGTCATCCTTGGTTTCCTTCACCAATCTCCAACTCTCTTGGTGAAATAGTTGATTAAACTATCAACTACTTTCTTTTCAAAAGCTCCTCGCTCTGCTTAAGAATCTGTCATCCGGAGTCATGCCTCCTCTCACCATCATCTATCTTCCTTTTAGAGCACAAACATATTGAAAACATAAAAAAAGCACCTAGTGTGCTTAAAGCTTAAAACATGCTGAAATACATTAAACTCATGCCACATCAGCAAATCATGAACTAAAAATGTCACATAAAATGGGCCAAAGTAACACACTAAAATAGTGTTATCACTCCCCCAAACTTGAATGATCACCTATCCTCAGGTGATGTGACAGTGAAAGACATAGGAAAGTGAAATTGGTTCTCAACAGCTTCAGTCAGGTTAGCAAGGTAATGAGGCTTTAGAATTGGAAGGGTTATAAAGTAATGACTAGCGAAAGTTGCTCAGCTTTGCAATTGGCCAAAGTGTTGTTAGCTCAAAGGAGGACTAACGTCTCCTGTCACGACCCTACTCTTCTAGGAAACAAGCCACAATTCTCTCTTTTTGATCCCCTCCTTGTGTACTTTTGTGAGTGGGGTCTCTTTCTTTTGGGTTCACTAGGGAATTCTGTCCTGATTCTCAAATGATATTTTTGATTTGCACACTTGGGACCACACTTCTCCACTTATTATTTTTTTGTTCTTTTTCTTTTTGCTCTTTTTTTTTTTGGAAAAATGTCTCATCTCAGAAGAATCTCATATAATGAGCTCAACTGCATATTATGATGAAACGCTTGTTGTTCCTCCGTGTTCGGGCACATGAACTGTATTGGTGGTCTTTGCCACTTTTTGCACACTTTTGTATGTTTTTGTGTGGAGTGTGCCCCTTCTGTGATCATCTCAATCATTATTTAAATCTTTTTGTCCTTCCCTTTGTGATTCCTAAGATTTTAACCTTTTGTCTTGATCTCCACAAATTTAGTTATCTTTTTGAAAAAAATTTCTGGCTGGTTTAATAGACTAGTGTTGTCGAGACAAAGAGCATCAGTCTCCTCTGTCAAACTCATCTAGCGCATGATGACACTAAATTATACTGTATTTTCGACTCTGATTTCACATGCATATTAGTTGTTTTTCTATTATTTTTGCTTTGTTATTGTTATGTTTCCCTTTGTTTTCAGGTTTTCAATAAATCGAGGTCCCAGACGAAAAAGGTTGCAAAAGGAGCAAGAATTTAAGTTTGGCAGCAATTTACTCTTGTCGATTCTCCTATCGCGGATGCCCCAGGGTAGGCGACGACGTGTCCCATGATCTCCACTGCTCAACTGCCACGTTCCCACGACCTTTGCCGTTTCCTTCATGTCGCGGGCGTGGCAGGCCTGTCGCGGGCGCGACAAGGAAAAAATCAGTTCCCGCCCATTTTCAAGCTAAGGTCACTTTTGTCTTTGCACCATGCCAACTTTGCCTATAAATACTCTCAGAACTCGAATTTTAGGATCATCCAATCTTAGTTTACTTCATCCTAGGCATAAATTTCACTCTTGTAAAGCGGTAATCTTCTCACATCGAGGAGCTATTGCACTGTGTGTGATCGAGTTTGTAATCAAGTCTTGGAGTGTCTGTAATCAAGTTGGAGCACTTTGGTAGAAGTAATCCTGCCAGCATTTTATTTTCCGTGCATTGTACCAGATTTAAAGACTCCGCTTTGGAGCAGGTTTTATTTTAATCGCATTTACTTTCATTTATTTCTTGCACTTGCTTTATTTTATTTATTTATTGTCTTGCCTTACTTTTCAAAACTTTACTTTTCAAAAGACTTAATTCCATACATGATAAGAATTAACATGACTGTTATAACTACCATGGCTGGCTAAGTTTTAGATAGGTAAGAATGTAAAGACCATAACCACCGTAATACGTCTATATGTTAATAGAAATACTTAAGGGCTATTTTAATCATTAACACAAGTTTTCTGTACTTAAAAGCAATGTTGGGTAAGATCGAAAGTCGTCCAACTATTTGTGAACTTGTTTAGTTCTCAACTGATCAAATACAGCGAAAGCGCTTTGCTCAGTTGAGTAGGGATTTTTAACACTTTAGAAAAGAGATTTTAAAACTATTTTCGGACGCGTTAGTGGGATTAGAATCTGGTTCATTTTGAACCTCTTTAGTTTAGAGATTTCAGGTCAAAATACTTTTTTGTTTAGTTTAGAATTTGCATTTCTTAAAAGTAAGTTTTCCATGACTCTAACGCAATGCGCGCCTTTTTATAAGTGACAATAAAGGGGTTAGTTTAGAGGGTAAACTTGGTTCTGACTACGCGAAAGCGACAGTTCCTGTTAAATTGAATTCTTTTCTTAAAACAGAAGATATTGCCCGTAAGTAGTTCTGTTGATAAATATAGAAATATTATTGGTTATGAGAATTACATTCAAGCCTATTGTTTTGTCTGAATTTTATTACCTCGTCATTTACTTTTATTTATTTTCCTCTGCATTAGTAAACCCTGAATTGAACTGCCTTAGATAAGCACTGTAACAAACGGAAATCGTTAGATCGGCATTTGGTCTCTGTGGATACGATAACTTTTTATATTACTCTGACGCGATTCGTGCACTTGCGAATACAACGCATCAAGTTTTTGGCGCCGTTGCCGGGGACCAATTTCGCCGAATTTCAAATTTTGTTTGTTATCACCGTTTAGACTAGGGCCGCACGAACTGGTCGATGCGAAGATCTCGCAGCTCCAGTAGTGTAATAGATCCTTTAGTGGAACCAGAACGTTACGCTCGCGCACGACTTTGGCTTCGTCGAATTAAGCAAGCTATGGCCGAAGACCGTAACCAAAGACTCCTTAAGGAATTCGCTCAACCTGCTGACGAAGAACCGAGCTCTAGTATAGTTAACCCTACCATACCTGCCAATAATTTTGAACTAAAACCATCCCTATTACAACTAGTTCAACAAAACCAATTCGCAAGACTACCATCTGAAAACCCAAACCAACATCTAAAAGTCTTTATCCAGTTGTCAAACACCTTTAAGACCAATGGCGCTAGTCTTGAGGCGATTTGTTTAAGACTATTTCCCTTTTCCCTTAGAGACAAAGCCCTAACTTGGTTAGATTCCCTTCCATCCAATTCTATAACAACATGGGAGGACCTTAGGAGAACATTCCTTGCTAGATACTTTCCCCCAAGAAAAACAACCATTCTCCGAAACCAAATAACAAGATTTACCCAAAACCAAGGAGAATCTCTATTTGAAGCTTGGGAGAGGTATAAAGACCTTCTAAGGGCTTGTCCACACCACGGTTTGGAGCAATGGTTGATTATACATACCTTTTACCACTGACTTCATTATAACACAAAGATGTCCATCGACGCTGCCGCTGGCGGTGCCCTGATGAACAAACCCTATCCTGACGCTTGTGGCCTCATTGAAGATATGGCTCAAAACCATCATCAATGGGGAAACGAAAGAGCAACAGTAGAAAAGAAAGAAGCCCAAGGAGGTAAACATGAAGTAAGCTCTATAGACATGATGCAAGCCAAAATGGATGCTATGGCCCTCAAGATCAATCAAATGTACGCACAACCAACCGCTGCAGCAGCAGTAGTATCGGATTGCGAACTTTGTGGTACTAAAGGTCATCAATCAGCTGACTGCCATCTGTTAAACGAGACTAACCCATACCCAGTCAATTATGCCCAAGGAAACCCGTTCTCAAATACTTACAACCCTGGATGGAGAAATCACCCTAATTTTTCCTACAAAAACAATAACCCTACCCAAAACCAAGCACCTCCGAGATCAACCAACAATCAAGCACCTAGACAAAACCAACCTATGCAAGCAGTGCCACCTAAGCCAAATATTGAGAAAGTGCTAAATGATTTTATGACAGCACAAGCCCAGCAAAACAAAGAGTTCCTAAATTAGAATATTCATGTGAATGAGCTGCTTACCCAACTAGGAACCAAAATAGATCAAATGGCCACCCACAGCAAGATGCTTGAAACCCAGATCTCTCAGGTAGCCTTAAAGAAAGCACCCCAAACTACTCCTGGAGGACAATTTCCTGGACAACCTCAACAGAACCCTCGAGGGCAAGCTAACGCTGTTACCTTACAAAGTGGAACCACTTATGAAGGGCCTAAAAACCCGACATTGAGTGACTCCGAAATTTCCAACAAAGATGCTGCCCCCGAAGGTGAGGAACCCGTAGAAATTGAGAAACCAAAAGACAAAGATAAAGGAGAAGTTACGGACGAAGCTTCAACACCCCCTCAGCCATACAAACCACCAATTCCCTATCCACAAAGACTTAAACAAACTAAGATCAATGACCAATTCCAGAAGTTTGTTAAAGTTATAGAAAAACTCCATGTAGAGATTCCTTTTACAGAAGCCATCACCCAAATACCATCTTATACTAAATTCCTGAAGGACATCCTCACCAATAAACGTAGACTTGACGATCCAAAACCAGTGGAGTGTAATTCCATTTCCGAGAACAAACGTGCCAAAAAAGACAAGATCCGGGGAATTTCTCCATACCTTGTATTTTGGGGAATCATGTCATAGATAAAGCCTTTCTGGACTTAGGAGCCAGTGTAAGCCTAATGCCCCTTGCAGTTTGTGAACGATTGAAACTAGGAGATTTGCAACCTACTAAGATGTCTCTCCAATTAGCTGACAGATCTATAAAATACCCTGTTGGCGTATTAGAAGACATCCCAGTTAGAATAGGCAAGTTGTTCATTCCCACCGACTTTGTCGTAATGGACATCAAAGAAGATAAAGATATCCCAATCCTCCTAGGTAGACCCTTCCTATCAACTGCAGGAGCCATAATAGATGTCAAGAAAGGAAAATTAACTTTTGAGGTAGGTAACGAAAAAATAGAGTTGTCCTAGCAAAGTTTCTCGCGGCACCAGTAATAGGAGATGCATGTTATGTAGTTGACGTCATTGATGAATGTGTCCGTGAACTTAACCAGGAAGAGCCAATAGAAAGAATAAAACTACCTTCAACGCCCATTGAGAAAGATGATGACAGTATGGAACCCTACACAGATGATAGCCTTTTTGAATGTCTATCCTTAACTCCAGATCCTATACAAAACCCCAGCAAACCAACCTTAGATTTGAAAGAATTACCCAAGAATCTAAGATATGAGTTTTTAGACCAAGAAATGGACAGACCAGTTATAGTCAGCGCCGTTCTGAACCAAAATGAAACAAACCAACTCTTGGATGTCTTGCGAAGATATCCCTCAGCACTAGGGTACAACATCTCAGATCTTAAAGGAATAAGTCCATCCGTGTGCATGCACCGGATTTCACTTGAGGAAGATGCTAAACCTTCGAGAGAACACCAAAGAAGGATTAACCCTATAATGAGTGAGGTAGTTAAGAAGGAAGTTCTTAAGTTGTTGGAAGTAGGGATAATATATCAGATCTCGAACAGTAAATGGGTAAGCCCTGTGCATGTAGTACCTAAAAAGGGAGGCATCACCGTGGTTCAAAACGAAAAAGGTGAGCATGTTACAAAACGGATAGAAGGAGGTTGGCGTATGTGCATAGATTACAGAAAATTAAACAAAGCCACTAGGAAAGACCATTTCCCATTACCTTTTATAGATCAGATGTTGGAATGTCTAGCTAGATATTCCTACTTCTGTTACCTCGACGGATATTCAGGTTTTTTCCAAATTCCTATACACCCTGATGACCAAGAGAAAACAACCTTCACATGCCCATATGGAACTTTTGCCTATAGACGTATGCCTTTCGGACTCTGTAATGCCCCAGCAACTTTTCAGCGTTGCATGATGTCAATCTTCGCTAATTATCTTGATGGAATTATGGAAGTATTCATGGACGATTTCTCAGTCTGCGGATTTGATTTCAATAACTGTCTAGTCAACCTTGAAAAGATCTTGAAGAGATGTATCGAAGTAAACCTGGTATTAAATTGGGAGAAATGTCACTTCATGGTCACTGAAGGCATAGTTCTAGGACATATCGTTTCTGAAAAAGGCAGTGAAGTTGATAAAGCTAAGATCGAGGTGATAGAGAATCTTAAACCACCCAAAACAATTAGAGAAGTTCGAAGTTTTCTTGGACATGCTGGATTTTACCGGCGTTTCATTAAAAATTTCTCTAAGATCACTAAACCTTTGACAGGTCTTCTGATGAAAGATGCCGAGTTCATTTTTGATGAAAAATGCAACGAAGCATTCAACCTTTTAAAACAAGGTTTAATCTCAGCACCCATTATGCAACCATCAGATTGGACAAAACCTTTTGAAATCATGTGTGATGCTAGTGATTACGCTGTAGGAGCAGTGTTAGGGCAAAGATCTGATAAGAAGTTACATGTGATTTACTACGCCAATAGAACTCTAGATGCCGCTCAGCTAAACTATGCAACCACAGAAAAAGAACTCCTATCCGTAGTTTTCGCCATAGACAAATTTAGATCCTATTTGGTGGGAGCCAAAATAATTGTTTACATTGATCATGCCGCCATCCGATACCTTTTGAATAAAAAGGATGCTAAACCTAGGTTACTTCGGTGGATACTTTTATTGCAAGAATTTGACCTTGATATCAGAGATAAGAAAGGCACCGAGAATGTAGTTGCCGATCACCTTTCCAAGCTTGAGTTCTTGAAACCTGATGTAGTACCCATAAATGATGACTTTGCTTATGACAGGTTAATTGCTAAGCTAGATGCCATTGGAGATGTAAGTTTAGAAACCTTAGAAGATTCTGAAAAATCCTTAGCGGTAAATAATGTACCTTGGTATGCAGATTTTGTTAACTATCTTGCTGCAGATATAATACCTCTGGACCTCAGTTATCAGCAGAAAAAAAAGTTCTTCAATGACGTTAAACATTTCTATTGGGATGAACCACTCCTTTTTAAGAGAGGCACTGACGGAATCATTCGCCGGTGTGTTCCAGAAGAAGAAGTGAACCATATCATAGAACATTGTCACTCAGCACCCTACGGAGGACACGCAAGCACATCTAAGACTCACGCTAAAATCTTAAAATCTGGTCTTTATTGGCCAACTATATGGCGTGACGTTCATACATATATAACTAAGTGTGACCCGTGTCAACGCTCCGGAAACATCTCGAGGAGAAATGAAATGCCATTAAGAAACATTCAAGAAGTAGAACTTTTTGATGTTTGGGGAATCGACTTTATGGGACCTTTTCCATCATCCTTAGGAAACAAATATATTTTAGTCGCTGTCGATTACGTGTCCAAATGGATTGAAGCTATAGCTGCACCCACAAACGACACCCGAGTACTGATTAAGATGTTCAAGCAGAATATATTCCCTAGATTCGGAGTTCCCAGACTGGTCATAAGTGATGGAGGATTACATTTTATATCTAGGATTTTTGACAAACTGTTGAGGAAGTATGGAGTTAAACATAGAGTAGCCACACCTTACCACCCGCAAACCAGTGGACAAGTAGAAGTATCCAATAGAGAGATCAAGCATATCTTAGAAAAAACTGTCTCGATATCCAGAAAGGATTGGTCACAGAAGCTTTCAGAAGCACTGTGGGCCTACAGGACAGACTATAAGACTCCCATTGGAACAACCCCTTACCAACTAGTTTACGGAAAATCATGTCACTTACCCTTTGAATTGGAACACAAAGCATATTGGGCCATCAGAACCTTAAATTTTGATTACCTAGCAGCTGGTGAGAAACGCATCTTAGACATACATAAGCTAGAAGAGCTCCGACAATCAGCCTATGAAAATGCCATCATATATAAAGAGAGAACCAAAGCATGGCATGACAAGAAGATCATCAAGAAAGACTTCAACATAGGTGACCCTGTTCTTCTATACAATTCAAGACTGCGACTTTTTCCAGGTAAGCTTCGATCTAGATGGACGGGCCCGTTCGAAGATTCCAAAGTCCTAAAATCCGGGGCAGTGGAAATTAAGAACAAATCTTGTAGTCCGTTCGTTGTAAATGGACAAAGGCTCAAGCTTTATGAAGGAGGTGACATTCCAGCATACTACTCCAGGTTCACGTTAACAGGCCCACCTATCCTCGCACCAGATACATGACTTGAACTCGTCGAGCTAACGACGTTAAACAAGCGCTGCATGGGAGGCAACCCATGGTTCTTTTCCTCTTCGTATTTATTTTATTTTATTTTGATTTACGTTTGTTTGCTTGTTTGTACATATATGTCTAACTTATTTTGTGTGTTTGATTTCAGGGCCTGTTTTTCCTAACCTTTTCTTTCAGGATGCCACCAGTTGACGACATGCACGTGACCTTTAGAGACGAAGCTCAGAGAGAGCGTTATGCGATGCTTTCTCTCAGACCTATGGCACCCACTCGCTACCCAGACAGTGATTGCATGGAAGCTTTGGGCATAGAGCCCAGTGTCCGATACTTGACCCACCAGCTCAAATGGGACCAGTACGCTGATGATTTGCATCCCACCTATAGGAACCTCACTCTAGAGTTCCTCAGCTCTTTCTCCTATGATCCGTACTTGGGACCAGATGGCCACACCAGCTTCAGGTTATTTGGCACAGAGTATTCGTTCACCCATACTGAGTTCAGTGATCTTTTGGATTTGAGACTGGAGTTGGCGCTATCCCTGAGCTGCCCATGGGTTACTTCATGAATAGAGACGTGGAGAAATTTTGGAGTGACATCTCTAGAGGTGGAGGCCCAGACCCTGATACTCATATTTCACAGGTTATCCATAACCCAGCTCTCCGATACTTTCAGATGATCATTGCCCATACATTCTTTGGGAGAGCAGATGCTGATGACCATGTTACTGAGGAGGACATATTTTTCATGTTTTGTGCAAATTAGTCACGTCGTTTAGCTTGTGGTAACTTTATGCTGTACTCTTTTAGTGGTGTTGCCAACTGGGCAGGAGGACCTATACATGTAGGAGGTAATGTGACTGAGATTTCTACTGCTCTAGGCCTTGGCCGAAAGCTATTTCATTTGACTCCCTACTACAGCCATACCACCATGGATATTGATTTTTGTTTAGATCGGGGGCTAATGAGAAGGAACTCCTTTAATCCCTCTCAGTTCAGACTCCTGATCGATGGTGAGACCATACATCATTTCACTTTGCCAGATCCTGTTATGACCAGTGTCCATGACCCAGTAAATTGGACATATGCCTTAGAAGGACACGGTGAGACGGTAGACGCACCACGACCCTGCCCAGAGCCAGAGTATGTTCCAGCTCCATCACCTGACAGGACCACGGTATGGTCAAATAATCATTCATTAGGTACTCCAGATATGCAGACCCAGATGGCGATGATGCGCCAGGAGATAGCAGATCTCCGACAGACTCTTGCTGACCTATACCTGAGGATGGAAGTGTCAGAGCTGACCCACGCTACTGAGTACGATGTGCTGTATGAAGACATGGCGGAGCTCCGTCGTGAGATAGCGAGACTCCGTGGAGATGACCAGACATCTTGATTTCCATTTCCGTATTATTTACTATATTTTTTATGCATTAATTTACTTCCAGTATCACCCAGACATATTTCCTACTATTTGCATTCGATATATTTCCGATTTATATTAAGATTTGAGTTTTTTATGTTTATATGCTAATATTTTCTTTTATTTTATTTTTTCTTTGACAAAATATATAAAAAAAAATTATTATAAAAAAAAATATGCTTGTGAAAATTTTGTGCAAAGCTACATTTTTAGGACATATGGAATGCTAAAAAGACCCCCCAAGGCCAAAGGAAGGACAAAAAGCCCATTCAAAAAGACAAATTGAGGCCCATCAGCGAATTTACTCTCGTCGCATCCGCGACACACCTGTCGCGCCCGCGACAGCGTCCCTGTAAATTCGGGACAGAACCTCCATTTCCACCATTTTTGAACCTCCAACCTCTTCAAACCCATTTTTTCCCTCCGAAAAATCCCTATAAAACCCCATTGAAACTCATATCTCTAGCATTCACCAACATCTCTTAACTTTCCATTTCAATTTCCACCAACAAAAACCCATAAAAATCCAACCTTTATCATACCACTTTTTCCACTTTCTTCACCATCTTCATCAATGGAGTTTAATGGAGTCATTCTTCAGGAAGGACAATCCGGGAATAGGCAGAAGCGGCAACTTCAAAAGCTTCAGGATCGAGAAATTCTCTCAACGAGGTATGTCGACGATACTTGCTTGCACGCTTTAGGGGTTCATCATAGCGTTTTCCAGTTGTTAGACTTTGTAGGTTTAGGCACTGTTTTCACCACAAAAGAACCCACCTATGAGAGGATGACGATTGAGTTTTTGAGTTTATTGGTTTATACCGTTCGTCCCGACACTGCTAGCACAGTCGGTACCGTGCATTTTAGACTGTTTCCTGTTGAGTATGAGTACAGTACCGATGAACTAGCAGGTCTATTGGGATTCCCTCATGGGGAGGGTACTGTTTGTGAGGCTCCTTCGGATGCTGAATGGTCAGTCGAGTTTTTCGCCTTCTGGCGCAGGTTGTCAGATACTATTGTTGATTCCTTTAAGGGAATACTCGCCTCGACCATTCATAACCCGACCATAAGAATTTTCAGATATCTTTTGGCATGCTCTATTTTTGGCCGGGAGAATCAAAACAAAGTTAATAGCAAAGAACTTTTGTTCTTGCAAGGATGCCTCACAAATGTAAGAATCAATCCGGTCCCATTTATGATCGCCCACATGTGCTTAACGGTAAATAAGGGTGGACCGATAGTTTTTGGCGGATTGATTACGTCTATTGCTCGGGCACTAAATTTGAATGATGAGATAGCTACTTTAGAACCACTGCCCCCTCGCACAATTAATTTAAAATTTCTGAAAGACATGAAATTGTGCCGATTGAGGAGGGCTGGTGGTTATGAGTTGATGATTCACGGGGTAGCCATCGAATCAATTGTTATGCCGTGCAGTAGACGTACAGATGTACGATTCGAGAGGAACTGGATCTATGACCTTACTACCCCACCTTTTCTAGGTCCAATTCCTCCTAATGACCATGACAATGAGGGGCCCGACACAGATGATGAGTATGACCATAGAGAGTGTGTGTCCCCCCTCGTCCTACACAATCACACACCGCACCATCTGCTTCTAACACTTTTGCAGGAGCTGCTCCCGGATTTTATATTACGGAGGAGATGTGGCGAGACCATGTGGCTAGAGAAGCACGACATGAAGACCTGCTCTCTTCCATTCAGCAATAGATGGCGGACCAGATGAGCTTTATGCAAGAGTCGCGGTGGAGAGCAGACCATCTCCCGTACTCTGCTTGCGATCACTAATGAGCAGTCCCGTCAACAACAATATAATCATCAGCACTTTCAGTTTATGGAGGCCACTCAGGGTTCCATCTTAGGTAACCTTCGTGAGGTGAAAGCTGCTCAGGCAGAATTGCAGGCTAGGATGGACCAGCGAGACCGTCACCGTAGCAGATCCCGTCGTTCCGGGCATACAGCACAGGGCGGCGAGGGCACCAGCGGTCCTCACTAGTTTTGCCAGGTTCCTTTCTCCTTAGCTTACTTCGAAACATTGGGGACAATGTTTGATTTAAGTGTGGGAGGATATTTTATCGTTTTTATTTCCGTCATTTTAGTAGTTTATTTTTATTTTCCTTCAGTTATTTACTTTTGTTTCTGTTTTAGAAAATGCATGTGTTTGAAGAGTCATTAGTATAAGTATATTTTGGTTCACCTTCATTTTTTCCCACATATTTTAACACCAAAAAAAAAATTTTCTAGAAAAAAGTGTTGTTCTGAAAAATTTTTGGGCTTTAAGACAGGTTCGGGTTAGGATGCGGTGACTTGGGAGAACCTTCGAAACATCGGTATCGTCCTTACACCATGAACTTCGTAAACATAAGAATCACACCTGAAACCCCATGTACCATGGCCCTAATTTCATTTCAAAATCATCCTTAGTAGTTTATTTCAGCAATCAGCTTCGGCCTAAACATGTTCTAAGTAGGAGACCGACGAATATAAGTGACTGATCTGAGTACAAGAAAAAGCAAAAAGAAAAATTTTTTTTTTGCACCGTTGCTGCAAAAGAAAGATAGAAAAAAGAAAGAAGAAAAAGAAAAAAAAAAGGTAATAAGATGTTTAGCTTGCTCATTTCAGTTGGTTCAGAGGTATCTGGCACTGAACTCGGTAGGGCGGATTACGATCCGATCCCCCACAACTGCACTTGAGAGGAATAAAAGGATTTTACACAGTTCCCTGTGCCAGAAATCCGGTATGAAAATATCAGAATCACTAACAGGTCACTCTACCATGAAGCATGTGCGGAAAACGGGCTTAATGTGATTGCGATTGAATGAAAAGGACTCAAAAGAGATGGAAAAGGAAGGCCTAAGTATTGTGGGATATAAGGGGTTGATTGGTATAGGAGCGAAGTTTGTGTCCGTATTTCCGGATTAGTGTCATCACGATGCCCTTGGTTCGCTCAGTTAGTACCGACCACTGCATCCAGACTCGGACTTAGAAGCCCTTTTCGCCCAAAAATCATCGATCGACACTGATTTTTCTATGAGCTTTAAATGTTTTGCTTGAGGACAAGCAAAGTTCTAAGTGTGGGAGAATTTGATGACACTAAATTATACTGTATTTTCGACTCTGATTTCACATGCATATTAGTTGTTTTTCTATTATTTTTGCTTTGTTATTGTTATGTTTCCCTTTGTTTTTAGGTTTTCAATAAATCGAGGTCCCAAACGAAAAAGGTTGCAAAAGGAGCAAGAATTCAAGTTTGGCAGCAATTTACTCTTGTCGCTTCTCCTGTCGCGGACGCCCCAGGGTAGGCGACGACGTGTCTCATGATCTGCACTGCTCAACTACCACGTTCCCACGACCTTTGCCATTTTTTTCATGTCGCGGGCGCGGTAGGCCTGTCGCGGGCGCGACAAGGCAAAAATCAGTTCCCGCCCATTTTCAAGCTAAGGTCACTTTTGTCTTTGCACCATGCCAACTTTGCCTATAAATACTCTCAGAACTCGAATTTTAGGATCATCCAATCTTAGTTTACTTCATCCTAGGCATAAATTTCACTCTTGTAAAGCGGTAATCTTCTCACATCGAGGAGTTATTGCACTGTGTGTGATCGAGTTTGTAATCAAGTCTTGGAGTGTCTGTAATCAAGTTGGAGCACTTTGGTAGAAGTAATCCTGCCAGCATTTTATTTTCCGTGTATTGTACCAGATTTAAAGACTCCGCTTTGGAGCAGGTTTTATTTTAATCGCATTTACTTTCATTTATTTCTTGCACTTGCTTTATTTTATTTATTTATTGTCTTGCCTTACTTTTCAAAACTTTACTTTTCAAAAGACTTAATTCCATACATGATAAGAATTAACATGACTGTTATAACTACCATGGCTGGCTAAGTTTTAGATAGGTAAGAATGTAAAGACCATAACCACTGTAATACGTCTATATGTTAATAGAAATACTTAAGGGCTGTTTTAATCATTAACACAAGTTTTCTGTACTTAAAAGCAATGTTGGGTAAGATCGAAAGCCGTCCAACTATTTGTGAACTTGTTTAGTTCTCAACTGATCAAATACAGCGAAAGCGCTTTGCTCAGTTGAGTAGGGATTTTTAACACTTTAGAAAAGAGATTTTAAAACTATTTTCGGACGCGTTAGTGGGATTAGAATCTGGTTCATTTTGAACCTCTTTAGTTTAGAGATTTCAGGTCAAAATACTTTTCTGTTTAGTTTAGAATTTTCATTTCTTAAAAGTAAGTTTTCCATGACTCTAACGCAATGCGCGCCTTTTTATAAGTGACAATAAAGGGGTTAGTTTAGAGGGTAAACTTGGTTCTGACTACGCGAAAGCGACAGTTCCTGTTAAATTGAATTCTTTTCTTAAAACAGAAGATATTGCCCGTAAGTAGTTCTGTTGATAAATATAGAAATATTATCAGTTATGAGAATTACATTCAAGCCTATTATTTTGTCTAAATTTTATTACCTCGTCATTTACTTTTATTTATTTTCCTCTGCATTAGTAAACCCTGAATTAAACTGCCTTAGATAAGCACTGTAACAAACGGAAATCGTTAGATCGGCATTTGGTCTCTGTGGATACGATAACTTTTTATATTACTCTGACGCGATTCGTGCACTTGCGAATACAACGCATCAGCGCAATTCCTACACCTTGCTTTGCTTACACCTAAAAGCGTCATTCCCCTTTTTCATTCTTGAGCCCAGAATTTAAAAATTTATACTCTTGGCCTAGTTGAATCCAAACATTTCCTAGTCTTCCTTACTCTAAGTTATGATATGCATGAATTCAGCAAAAGAATAATCAAACAAATGCCACACACATGTCATTAAAAACAAACATAAAACAACCAGGTCATCATGTTCTAGGGGCATTACAGCTTCCCCACAAAATCATTTAAAACATATGGCTCAAACACGGCCATCAAAAACAATATTCAAAATATTATCCAAATCAGAAATAAGTAAGACAACAGTAACAGACAGAAACGTTTGATTTCAGAGGGTTAGAGTTGGTGAAAATATGCTAAGCATTGATGCCCTCCCCCAAACTTAAAGTAAGGACAGTGTCCTCACTGTTCAGTTATGAGAGGCGGCAAGTCAGTGCATGCCTATTTCACCATACCACTTAGGCCCTAAGCCTGGAGCTCTTCCTAGGTGCTGGCATGGCTTGTTTCTTCTTCTTTTTCTTTGCCTCCTACACTCCTAGTTCTTTATTCTCGGTGCCCTCTTCAGCTGTGCCACCAGTAACCTCCTTCCTAGAAGCTTTACTTGGACTTTTGGCCTTCTTTTGAGGCTGCTCTTCAACTTTCTCCAGCTGCTCCTCCGCAACAATATTTTCTTCATTCACAATAGGTTCCTTGACAGGTTAAGGTTCTGGGTCAGCTATGATCTTTTCTGTCTCTTCGCTATCTGCCTCCTCATCTCCTTTGACAACTTCTTCTTTCTATGTCTCTGTTGAGGAGTAATACTTCCTCAGCTATTCTGCTTCTTTATCTTCTTCAGCTCCTTCTGACTGCACCATTTCTTCCTCTGGGTTCTCTTTCTCTTTACTCCCTTCTTCAGCCACGTCCTCCTTATTTATTTCCAAATCTTCATCATCTTTGTCTGCTTCTGCTAGGAATGTTTCCAAGACCATATCTTTTCCTGGACCTTCTCCCTCTTGATCAGATTTGTTAACGCCAAACTTGTTTGCATTGGTTACAGGACTAGCGGGTAGTTTCATAACTACATCAGTCTCTTTCTTTCTCCATTTTGCCTTCAACTTCTTCTGCTTTAGGCTGCCCTCTATTTCTGGAGGTGGAGAAGAATATGTCTTCCTCAGCTTCTTCTTTTTTTCACCTGGCTCTAGTTGGTCTCCACTGACACACCCTTACTGGTCTCTTCTACCTCTTTCTTTTTCAACTCCTTATCCTTCTTCTTCTTCTTCTTCTTAGCCTTCTCCTTTTTGGTGGGCTTCCTTTCCTTTCCTTCATCATTAGCAACAGTTGGTTCAATACTTCTTAGAATGTGATCCGGGAACTTTGGGGCCTTCAGCGAGTTGGATGGGGCTTGCATAGCCCACATTTTCTCTAGCCATGCCGGCCTGGCCTTTTGGTAAGCAAAGTATTTTTGCTGGTCTTTCTGCATTTACATTAAAATCTCCATGGCAGGGTCTTGCTGCTCAGTTGTCCCAGAAGAAGCTTGACTTGCTGCTGATGTTCTCTTCCTAGATCCCTTTGGTTTCATTAGGGTCATGATCAGGGTTTTGTCCAATGGCTGCTGTGGAGAACCAAAGTTGTCTGAGTCGTACTCAGGCATGCCATATCCCCTACACAGTGTTGTTATCAAGGAAAATATAGTATTCCCTTTTTTTTCGAGCAAGCATGAATCTCTTGCATGATTATCTTCCCAACATTGATAGCCCTCAAACCAGTGATGCAGTGTAGAAGTACCAGACTAGCCCTAGAGACCGTTTCGTTATGAGCGGTCGGCTTGATTGAATGCTTCAGGAATTGATACCACTCCTTGACTTCTGGCCTTAGATCCATCCTTTTTACAGCTTTGTCAACCCATTTTGTACCAGCAATGTACAAAGACTCCATATAGACGTCGTATTCGTCTTCTTTAGAACTGAGCACCAAGTTCTGGTACTCGTCTTCCGTATTCCCCAGCTTGAAGTAGAAGTTGATGTTGGACTCAGTTTAACTAATTTGTGTTCCTCTGATTATAACCTCTAACCTCTTGTGTCCAGTATCAGTCAGATTGGCATAAAATATCTTGACCAGTGTAGCGAACGATTTTTGTCGGTGACGCGACCACTTTATCTCTGGTTCTTCTTCTCACCGCAATGAGGAGGGAGGGTTGCTACTTTCGGATTTCTTATTTATCCCGTCAAGCTGGAAGGGAAAGTGAAGCTATCTAAAACTAACCTTGCACACGAATGTTTAACTGAACAAACGCTTTAAAGAGATTGGGGGGTCCGGGGTCAGGTTATACAATGGGTAGTTGTCAATTACCCATCCTATATGTGGTTATCCATAAGATATTAGCTTTAGGGTTTCGTTTTGTAACTGATGGTGTTTATCTTGTAATGGGTTGGGAAAGTTTCTTGGGAAGTATGAGTGAGTGAGTGAGATTTTGTTTGTGTTTGGGTTACTCCTGATATTTTTGGTAAGGTACTAGACCTAAGTTTTGATTGATATGAAGGTACTAGACCTAGAGTTTTTGATTAGTATGCTCGCTAAGATTTCGCAATCTTATGCCTACGTATTCCCGTTTAAACGAAACAGGGAAATAAGAGCAATCGTAGTTCCTCCTATTCTAAGGGAGAAAAATAAGGTTTTGGTGTCTTCTTCAAAGATCAAGATTGAAGCTAAAAGGGTATTTGTGTCTTGTTCAAAGCCCAAGATTGAAGCTAAAAAGTTAAGACTGAGAGAGAATTTGTTATCTCTAAAGAAGGATTGTTGATTTTTGTGTGCCTTGATCAAAGCACAAGGTTGATGCTAAAAGGTTAATTGACTTGGCTAGGGGATTTCTTTATGCAAAGCCTAAAAGAAGGCTAGAAGTGACCAACTCAACAAGAGAGTGTTTATCTGTGTCTTGTACAAAGCCCAAGATTGAGGCTAAAAGAAGACTGACTCTTTTGGGGATATCATTATACAAAGCCTAAGAGGAGGCAAAAAGTTTGACTTTTCCAGGGAAAATATTCTGTCTGTCTTGTACAAAGCCCAAGATTGAGGTTAAAAGGGATTTTGACTCTGCTGGGGAGGATTTGTATGTGTCTTGTACAAAGCCCAAGATTGAGGCTAAAAAGAGACTGACTCTGTGGGAAAGAAATCTTTATCTATCTTGTACAAAGCCCAAGATTGAGGCTGAAATGAAGACTGTACTGACTCGATTGAGGATATTTTATGTGTCTTATACAAATCCCAAGATTGAGGCTGCAATGAGTTTAAATTTACTTAGGGAAATTATTCCTCAAAGCCTAAACGAAGGCTGGGAGGAAATGACTCGGCTGAGGAAGATATCTGTCCCCAGTTTAAGAGATGGAAATTTATGTCTTGTATAAAGCCCAAGATTGAGGCTAAGAGGGTTGACTCAACAAGAGGGTCTGAAAAGGTGATTGACTCAACAAGAGAGTCTGAAAGTTGATTGACTCAACAAGAGAGTCTTTTATACTTAATAAGAGAGTGATTTGGTGTCTCGTACGAAGCCCGAGATTGAGGCTAAAAGGGTATTGACTCAACAAGAGAGTCTGGAAAGGTTAGCTCCTCTGGGGAGAATCGTTTGTACAAAGCCCAAGAGGAGGCTGACTTCGGTGAGGAAGGATCATTATACAAAGCCTAAGAGGAGGCTAGCTTTCTGCTGAGGAAAGGTCCTTATACAAAGCCTAAGAGAAGGATATCTTTTGCCGGGGATTGTTAAGATCCCGAGGCAGGTCCAAATGGGAAATCAACTCTTGTTGGGGATTGCAGAAGAGTTGAGATGTCAGATACCTTGAGGTTCTGATTTAAGATAGTGTTAACCCTGGTTGGGGAACTCTCATGAGAGAGACTGGGTTTCTGCTGGAGACCGATCCAGAATGCCTGGGGTTTCTTCCTATAGTTGTAAGGAACTTGAGAATGTCTTTGAGACCTAAGGGGATTTAGACTGTCCAAGTCTACAGGTGTGGAGGAGTTTTATCTTTTGTATAATGCCCAAGAGGAGGCACGGTCATTAAGGGATGAGATCAACCCTAAAATGGTCGGAGTTTTGACACTGGAAAGACTGTTCTAGCAAAGGATGACTAATTTCTGTCTTATACCTTTAAGAGGTCGTCTGGGTCCTTGTATTAAGCCCAAGAGAAGGCATGAGAACTTATAAGAAGCCGGAGGGTCCTTGTACAAAGCCCAAGAGGAGGCGGGGGTGATTTTAGGAAGCATGTGGGTCCCAAACCAAGAGGAGTTCAAGAAATGCAATTCACAGAGAAGAGATCATTTTAAGAAAGTTTGAGGTTTGAAGAAACTCAAGAGATACTATTCACAGAGAATAGATCAACTCCAGGGGAGTAGAATTTCTTTGACAATTTCTTGGGGTAACAGTCTGAGAAAAGGTTCACCGAGAAAACTGCCTTTCTCTTTGTTCCATATTGTTTAACCCCAAGAGAAGGGAAGACTGTATTTGGAAATCCTATGGGGATCTAGTTTTGTTTATATTTACGAGTGACCAACATGGCTTTACCTAGTTCTAGACCTAGTTGCTGGGGAAAACTCTAAATAACTATACTAGTATATATACAGTTGATATATGACAAGTATTTAAAAGGTATGAAAGAAGACTAACCATGCACAGCTTCCCACAATACAGTTATATATATATATTTGACGTGTATTTAAAAGAATGAAAGAAGACTAACCATGCGCCGCTTCCCACAATACAGTTATATATATTAAAGCGAGTAAATGAAAGCTGTTAAAACTTACGGGTGAGCGAGCTTCCATGCTGTATTGTTAGTTATTCAGGGAAATTAAAGAAAGTTTTGATAGCAACTGTATATTTGAACCTAAGTCAAAAGGGAGTTGTTTGTGGAAAAAAAGTTGGGGGTTATACTCAAGGAGAGGCCCAAGGTGTGAACAGTAATTGTACTGTTATTTGGAATATTGTGTCTGGACTTATACAACGACTGAGGCCCAAAAAGTTTCCTATACAAAGGGATGGGTCTTACAACTCAAAGAGAAACCCAAAGGTTTTTTAAAGAAAAGAAATAGTGAAATTCTGGTATCAGATATGTGATGTCAAGTGAGATGTCACAACATCAATATCTGTTATATGAACAAGACAACAATAGTAACAATACTTAACAATAATAACAAACACAAAAAATTGTTCACCCAGTTCAGTCTAACAACCTACATCTGGGGGCTACCAAGCCAGGGAGGAAATTCACTATTAGTAGTATCAATTTGTAGATTCTACAATCAACCCACCAGTTGACAATCTACTCACTTAATCACTACCCAATGATACTTCTACCTAAGACACTCTTAGGTATGAGAACCCTCTCACTCCCCCTCAACCACAGCAGTGATGAAAATAGAAAATAACAATGTAAGAAGACACACTTCAATGACAATACCTTGATCTTGCTTAAAAGCTTCAATCAAGAATAAACACTCGTGCTTAAAAGCTTAGAATGGACATCAGACAACTTAATTAAACAGTCCAATTCAAACATCAAAGAGATGAGAGAATGGCTCACAAATAAAACAACACGCACAAAGACTCAAAACCCTAACACAAGTAATACAACTCTTCAATTAAACTTCTCTAGCCGACAAGTAGGGTTGATACGTCTTAATATAGCAACTCTCTTCATGGGCTTGGGCAACATTAATTTCCAGATTTGAATCTCACATTAAAACATAATTAATCTTCAAATCTTTTAGCCCTAAAAATAGAACAGAATATACTTCATAAGGAATATAAAACGATTGCAACAGATAAAATCTCCTCCAAGAATCTTGCCTGCAATCTCTCGAACACTCCTCAAGATATAACAATTAACACGCAGCCCTAAACCACATAACTGATGTTCTGTCAATAGATGTTAAGACATCAGTCTTGACATCATGCATAGAAACTGCAACACACCACATGCAGAATGTTAGAAGCACATGTTAAGACATCTGACATGACATCTTGAACAAACACAAAGTTTTACCAAAATTACTGCCAATAAAAGAACTAACAATCTCCCCCTTTGGCTAATTTTGGCTAAAACAACATCAGCACACATCAGAGATACCTGCAACAGAAACAAACCAAACACACCATACCACTAATAATCAGCAACACTAAACAAAACAAAGGCTCCCCCTCAGGCCAAGGAACCACACATAGCAGACCAGAAAGCAACATACAACCCTGACATTCTTGAGTTAACACAGATCACTTAAAAACTACTGCATCTCCCCCTTCAGCCACCAAGAAGAACCCCATTCAGCTGTACCAAAAAAACTACTAGTCTACTTTATCTCCACCTTTTTAGCCATAATTGGACAAATTAAAGAAGAAGTAGTCAGACGCAAACTGTCATTGTTAGATTAGATAGCTAGCAATCAGTCACACAAGCTCTCCCTTGTTAGATTAGACTAACACCAACAAGATAACCAAGGCAAAAAATATCATATTGAAACTTTTAACAAGAGCAGTACAGACAAATTAAGTCACAAACCAAGCACACACAGGTGCCATCAGAAATCCAGAACAGCACACATAGGTGCCTAAAGAGAACCAAAAAGAAACAAAAAGAAAACACCAACATAGCCAACATAACCAGCAGAATCAATCTTTCTTAGGTCTAGAAGCATGAACTTTCTCATGTTGTTGAAACATCTGATGAGACAGGTTCTGTTTAGTGCCAGAAGAACTAGCATCTGACGAAGGTTTCTTCTCACTTTCAAATCCCAGCCCAGTCATGTCTCCTGCCAGTTTTCCAGTCTGAAGAATGTCATCCAAGATATCAGTCCCCTTGTTTAGCATTCTGATAGATTTAACCATTTGATCAAGCTTGGAGTTTAGCAGAATTACTTCATTCTCTAGATCAGTCTTTTCAGCCTTTAGTTGTACTATAACTTTCTTTTGCTTTTCCCCATCTAGACACACTTGTTCACTTCTAATGCACAACTCTCTATATGATGCAGCTAGCTCCTCATACGTAATCTCTCCATCACTTGAATCATTATCAGACTCATATATTCTAGTCATAGCTCTGACATGCTTGGTTGATTCTTCTTCACTTTCAGTGTCCTCATCAGACCACGTGACAGACAAACTCTTTTTCTGTTTAAGGTATATGGGAGATTCAGCTCTGATGTGACCAAAACCTTCACACCCATGGCATTGGATTCCTTTGTCATTATTAGGCCTATCCTCTGCTTTGGTTTTCTTCATCTGATTAGCTGACTTGTTGATGTCAGACGTGATGTTCTTGACATTAGGTTTATAATTTCTGTCTGTTCTTTTCATTACTTTATTAAACTGTCTTCCCAACATCACAATAGCATTGGATAGCTCCTCCTGAGTTTCAATATCACACTCTTCCTTTTCATTTTCAGAACTAGACATCAGTGCTATGCTTTTGGCCTTCTTTTCTGATCTGTCATTCAACCCAAATTCAAATGTCTGAAGTGAACCAATCAACTCATATACCCTCATCTGGCTGATGTCTTGAGCTTCCTCTATAGCAGTCACCTTCATATCAAATCTCTTGGGAAGAGATCTGAGAATTTTTCTCACCAGCTTCTTCTCAGACATCCTCTCTCCTAGGGCACTAGAAGCATTTGATTGTTCAAGTATGTTCATGTGAAAGTCATGAATGGTTTCTTCATCTTTCATCCTCAAACTTTCAAACTTTCTTGTTAGAAACTGAAGTCTTGACATCTTGACCTTGGAAGTTCCTTCATGAGTTATTTTCAGGATGTCCCAAGCCTCCTTAGCCACTTCACATGTGTTGACTAGCCTGAAAATGTTCTTGTCAATACCATTAAATAAGGCCTTCAAGGCCTTAGAATTCCCAAGAGCAAGTTCATCTTCTTCCTTGGTCCAATCTTCTTCAGGTTTCAGCTTTGACTGACCATCTTTTCCCACAACGACAGGATGTTTCCATTATTTCAAAACAGCCTTCCAAGCCCTGCTGTCTAAAGACTTCAAAAAGGCAACCATGTGAGGTTTCCAATAGTCATAATTTGATCCATCTAGAATATGGGGTCTATTCACAAATCCACCACTCTCCTTGTCCATTGCACCAGAAAGTAGCAGCCCTAGATCTCACCCAGATACAGAGCAGGATGACCTGCTCTAATACCAATTGAAATTCTGGTATCAGATATGTGATGTCAAGTGAGATGTCACAGCATCAATATCTGTTATATGAACAAGACAACAACAGTAACAGTACTTAACAATAATAACCAACACAGAAAATTGTTCACCCAGTTCGGTCTAACAACCTACGTCTGGGGGCTACCAATCCAGGGAGGAAATTCACTATTAGTAGTATCAATTTGTAGATTCTACAATCAACCCACCAGTTGACAATATACTCACTTAATCACTATCCAATGACACTTCTACCTAAGACACTCTTAGGTATGAGAACCCTCTCACTCCCCCTCAACCACAGCAGTGATGAAAACAGAAAATAAAAATGTAAGAAGACACACTTCAACGACAATACCTTAATCTTTCTTAAAAGCTTCAATCAAGAACAAACACTCGTGCTTAAAAGCTTAGAATGGACAACATACAACTCAATTAAACAATACAATTCAAACATCAAAGAGATGAGAGAATGGCTCACAAATAAAATAAGACGCACAAAGACTCAAAACCCTAACACAAGTAATACAGCTCTTCAATTAAACTTCTCTAGCCGGCAAGTAGGTTTGATACGTCTTAATATAGCAACTCTCTTCATGGGCTTGGGCAGCATTAATTCCCAGATTTGAATCTCACATTAAAACATAATTAATCTTCAAATCTTTTAGCCCTAAAAATAGAACAGAATATACTTCATAAGGAATATAAAACGATTACAACAGATAAAATCTCCTCCAAGAATCTCGCTTGCAATCTCTTAAACACTCCTCAAGATATAACAATTAATACGCAGCCCTAAACCACATAACTGATGTTTTGTCAACAGATGTTAAGACATCAGTATTGACATCATGCATAGAAACTGCAACACACCACATGCAAAATGTTAGAAGCACAAGTTAAGACATCCGACATGACATCTTGAACAAACACAAAGTTTTACCAAAATTACTGCCAATAAAAGAACTAACAAATAGGACTTACAACATGAGGGTAGGCCCAGTTAAAGATAGTTTGAAAACGAATATCTCGTCGGAGTGTCTGAAACTGTATCGGGACTTATACAAGGCACTGAGGCCTAAAAATGGTTTTAAAGGTGATTGGGTCTTACACTCTATTAGAGGCCCAAAGTTTATTTTTGTACAGGAGATGGGGCTTACAACTCAGGGAGAGGCCCAGATGATTTTGAAAAGGCGACGATCGCGCCGAGATTTTTGAAAACACCGTGGGTCTTATACAATGACTGAGGCCCAAACTATTTTGGTTTCAAAGAGGGATTGGGTCTTACACTCTATTAGAGGCCCAAAAGGTTTGAAAATGAATAAAGTTGGGTCTTATAGCTCAAGGAGAAGCCCAGGGATTCTGTTAAAAGGGCGACGATCGCGCCGAACTCTTGAAAATACACAGAGGGACTTATACAATGTGTGAGGCCCAAAAAGGTATTATTTACAAAGGGGTTGAGTCTTACACTCTATTAGAGGCCCATGAGCGTTTGAAAAAGATTTGTTAGGGTGAAAATAAAAGAAACCCTAATTTCATTTTCTTTTAAAAGTAATCCTTTTAATAAAAATGAATAAAATGACAAAAATACCAAATAAGTCTAAATAAACTACTTGTGATTTTTGGTTGAGGTTTGAAAAATGAGGTTTTAATCACAAGATGATTTAGGACTCGTTTGATTTTGATTTTCAAGATGAATATTCATTTTTAAAAGGTTTAAAAACAATAAAAAATGAATTTATTTACAAAAATACCAACTATATTAAATAAATAATATAAATCTGATTTTTTTGTGGAATAAAATATTTCAACATTTTTTTGATTTTTTACTAAAAGAACCAATAAAAAATAATTAAAATTGAGAGAGTTATTAATTTTACAAATCATTTAAAAAATAATATGAAAAATAATAAAAATGGAATAAGTGATAAAAAAGAGGTCTGGGGCGAGGGGGATTCGAACCCCAGACCTCTCGCTTGCCAATACTCACAAACCAGCTGATCAACCACTGGGGCGCAATGCCAATTCATTAAACATATGGCAAATGAAAAATATATAGAGAACTTGGTTTGAAAACCTGAAGAATGGTGCCATGGCCATCTTCTTCCTAGGGCCAGATGCGTGAAGCTCTCTATCTCACTCGTTTCTCAACCATTTGACACGATTCAAACACCAAATTCATGCGTTTTTTAACAAGGAACATGATGGCAATATTTGATTTCATTTATTTTCAGTGTGTAGTAAGTTACATCAACTTGAGTGTATGAACCTTAATTTTGCAAAAGCAATCGTGCAGACATGTTTGTGAGTGTTATGGTCAATTTTTTTTAGGGGAAACACTCAACATATGATGATAAGCAATTGGCAAAAGTATCATGCGAGGAAATATGCATGGATCATGTTATGAGAGTTTGAGGCTTACCTTACTGCAAGAAGAATTGGAACTCTGCACAAAGTGTGTTCTAGAAGTAATTTGATGACCTCTACAGCTTCAATGGATGTTATGGAGTGGATTGCAAGCCTTAGAACACTTTGAAAATCTTTGGATCAAGTTGTGGTATCCCAACTGCATAATGGCTAGGTTGAAGATTGAGATTTTGAATCACGTGTTTCAGAAGTAGTTTAGGTGTTTGGACAGCTTCTATACATCATATATGATGTGTTAGAAGTGATGGTTTGAGTTGCTTGGCTCTGCAACTCAAAACCCGATAGCACTTGCTCAAGAACAAAGAAATTTGGCACTTAAGGAGAGAATGAGAGAAAGCAATGTTGTAGGCTGCTTTGGGGTGATTTGAATGATCACTTAGGACCTCTATTTATAGTGGAGGAGTTGTGTTGAAGTGGTTCTCTTGAAGCTCAGAGGATAAGGCCATGGTTCAATGGTCTTAGCTTGGCATAAGTGCCTCTTGCACTAGGTGTAACAGCTGCCCCAAATAGATCAGCTGTGTATTGACTGATTCCACATTCCTCGGTCATTTTAATTGTTGTTTAATCAGAGAACTTGACTGAGGAGAGTGAGAATCTTGAAAGTGCACTATTCCACATTATTTCCCTTTGAATTTAAGGCATATATGCCAAAAACTCATCAATTCTCAAGGACAAGCTCTTGGCATTTCAGTCCAAGTTTGTTGGTTGGATCAGATGTATTGTGATCAGATTGGATGAACTTGGAATAGTGATCCTTGGCTTTGACTCAGAAATCATGTAAAGCAGGAAAACATGCAAACTGGTTTTTTCATGACAGCCTTGCCATGGTGTTTTGCAGCAGCCATAACTCTTGGCTCAAGCTGAGTTGTTTCATGCCAATAAGTTCCTTGGATTGTAGGAAATATGGACAACAACTTTGATGTTTACATCTTGAATTAATTCAGCCTAAAACTATTTGAAACAACCCTCCAAGTTTTGGTGTTTCACTTGAAATCTGCCTTGAGCAGAATTTTTCTAAGTGTTGGAAAAAGATGCATTTTCATGTTTTTAGTGATTTTGATCCAATCATAACTTGAAATCTATGAGGAATTGGAATGAGGTGTAGTTGACACTTTTGAAGTATGCCATGAGAGCTACAAATCCAGCTTTGGACCATCCAAAGTGGTTGCTTAGATCTCAAGTTATAATCCTTGGAAGTTGGTACCCTAGTCACTTTGTTCCATAACTTAGAAAAATTCTAAGTTTTTATGGTTACCCCTTTTACAAGTTATCCCACTTTCTTTGATTTTTATTGATGAATGATGATTCAAATCACATATTAACATTGTTTTAGGGTCAAGGAACCATAATTGTGAAAAATCTCAAAAAGTCAAACTTGACTTTTGTGCACAGTTGACTTTTTTATCATATGAATTCCAAACTGTGCGATCCTTTGTGAAATCAAGTCCCTGACCTAAATCAAACTTGATGGACATGTTCCATAGGTGTTATAGGGTGTATTGAGTCATGTCCCAAGGTTTGGGAGCATGTCCTGGTCAAAAGTCAAAGGTACAGTTGACTTTTTCCTCAAAACCCTAATTGTGGTCCTGATGAAAATGAAACTTGTGAGTCAAGCTTCTTGGATCAATCCATTGTTGAAAATGGGTCAATTTGGTTTATTAGAGACCCTAAAATCATGTCTTGAGGTCTTGACTCATGTTTTGTCCCAAAAGTCAACTTAGGGGTAAATTTGGTCAAGAAACCCTAATTCCTGATTTTTTTGTGAATGCATCCCCTAAGGTCAAATTGACTTGATGATTGGGTTTATGAGGTGCCTTAGAGTATATTGAGTTATATTTTGAAGCAATGGCTCATTCCCAGATGAAGATTTTCATCTGGAGGACCTGGTCGACCAAAACCCCAATTTGGTGACACTAGCGATCTTAAGGCTTAATCCACTTGGAATGCTGCAACCTTGTGCTTGATTCTTGATGTGAAAGTCCTCTTGATCCTTTATGGATGTTTTTAGAGGCTAGACAAGTTGAAGATTGTGTCATTCCTTGATTGATCCTTTGTCTAAGCTCTAAGAGGGCTTAAAACCATGATGCTTAATTGTAGTGAATGCTCAACAATCCTTGAGGAGACTGATGAGGCATGAAGGTACATCTATATTGTGATGATGATTTGCTCAATGATGGGAAATATTAGTGGTCAAAATTTGGGGCATGACAGATGCCCGTATTTAATCTTCTTGGACCCGAAGGTGTGAATGGCGAAGGTATTCGGGCATTCGGGGTGCAAGATGATTAAATATCAGAATACCGGAAATTTTGACAGTGATTATGAATGGTAGTTTACGCATTCATCTTCTTTTACTAAGCAATAATGCTTAGAAAAGGTAAAAATTTCCCCTCGATCCTGGTTTCCTACCAAAGAAACTGGTCTCAGTTTCTGATGTAAACTTCCCCTCGATCCTGGTTTCCTACCAAGGAACTGGTCTTAGTTTCTGATACAAACTTCCCCTCAATCCTGGTTTCCTACCAAGGAACTAGTCTCAGTTTCTTATATAAACTTTCCCTCGATCTTGGTTTCCTACCAAGGAACTGGTCTCAGTTTCTGATATAAACTTCCCCTCGATCCTGGTTTTCTACCAAGGAACTGGTCTCAGCTTCTGATATAAACATCCCCTCGATCCTGGTTTCCTACCAAGGAACTGGTCTCAGTTTCTTTTGTCAATAAACTTTCTTGACAAAAAACGCTACTCGTTGCGGTTTTTCCTCAAACTTCTCGCCGAATTTCTTTAACTGGGGTAATGCCATTTGATTGCAAAGGGTTAAGGTCAGACTTGCTGGGGAAACCCATTGGTCTAAGTTGTAGAGGTGTGCAAACTTCTCTGTTGGAGACGCCATTTGTTAACTCTACTGGGGAAAACGAGTCTCTTGAGATATCGTTTTCTGCTTGGGGATACTACATCATACTTTTCTTCGAGACTTTCTCGAAGAAATGTTATATAATGTACCCCAATTTTGAGGTGCTGATGACTTCATTAACATTGATTTTCTGGAGAGAAGAACCACTGTGTTGCTGAGAGTCTTTAGTTGCGAGGCTCTCTCTGGGATTTTCTTTAATCCGGGAAAGCAAAGATATCATCTTCAATGGCGAAGAGTGATGTTTGTCAAGAGTTTTCTTGTTTTTCAGAGGTTCAAGTTACCAAAGTGGTCGAAGACCGTCTCTAATCCAGAGATAAACTGGGAGTGAGATCGCTTAGATGATTTACTTCCTGACGAGTAAAGAACTGACAACTCGATTGAGAGTACTTTTATCACTAGGGGATAAGAATGACCGGAGTGATAGTGATGCAATATGAATATGAATGTAAATAAAAAATGCATGATGTATGTATGTTTATGCTGACAAAACTGACACGACATACAGACTAACGGATCAACACGACTGGATACTCGGCCACTGCAGGGGATGAAAAGTATCAATGGTCCAAAAGTAGCAATTCTGCCTTGCTTAGGAGAGGTAGTCCATGTGGGGAGCAACGTGAGTCGGGCTTAGGAGATAAGAGCTCTGTCGGGGATGTTGGATGGAATATTCGCATCCGACATAGCTGATCCTTCATTCAGGTGCGTTTGTTTAGAAGGAGTATTTTGATTCTGCACCTTGAAGCTCAATTGCTTCTGGAGAAGTGATCGATGTTCTTTCGATGTTCAATAGTCAAAAGAAATTGCCATCTTTATTTTGAAAAGCAGAAAAATTTTGACAGGTAAATTCATTTTTATTTTATTTCAAGAACAGTATATCATGTTAAAATGTAGTTCTGTAAAGCTAAAACAAATAAGAATTGCAAATAAAAGCACTAAGGCTCAAATTTTATTGATAGGATGGAGATCAGCCAAGCGCGTGATTCCTTAGAGTATTTACAAAGTTTAGAAAATGGCAATTTTAAGGGAACAGGGCTACATTGAAATATAGCGACCACTTTCCTTCTACCAACTTTGAATTCTAGACATCCTGAGCTTCCGTCGAAGATGACCTTGCTTGGAGTTTTCCTGATGGATGACATTACTGCTGAGGAGTTGAACTGATCAGACATAGTTACTTGCCATTATCCCTAACTTTTGCCTTGATTGTACTTTGATATTTCCAATCCACCAGGATGATTTTTGATTATGTCTCTAATTTTTTCTTGGACCTCCCTTTCTGGTTTTCAATCCACCGAGACGTTTTTTTTTATTTAGGCGAAGTATTTCTTGACTACATCAACATTCGTGGGGTAGGAAAATTCCTCTCCGTCCATGGTTGCAAGTCTCAAGGCGCCGCCTGAGAAGGCTTTCCTGACCACATAGGGTCTGTCATAATTCGGAGTCCATTTGCCTCGGGAATCAGTGAGGAATTATTGTACCTTCTTGAGCAATTTGAAGATTGGCGCGCATGTCGCGGTCATGAGAGATATGAATCTAGAAATGTAATTCAAACATCCCAGGAATCCTCTAACTTGTTTTTCAGTCTTTGGAGAAGGCATTTTTTGAATGGCCTTGACCTTGTCAGGATCAACCTCAATTCCTTTCTGGCTGACGATGAACCATAGCAGTTTCCCTGAGCGAACACCAAATGTGCACTTATTGGGATTCAAGCAGAGTTTGTACTTTCTTAACTGCTCGAATAGTTTTGACAGGTGGGTCACATGTTCCTCTTCTATCTTAGATTTGGCAATCATATCATCGGCATATATCTCGATTTCTTTGTGTATCATGTCATGAAACAGAGTAGTCATGGCCCTTTGATAGGTTGCCCTGGTGTTCTTCAAACCGAACGACATTACCTTGTAACAAAACGTGCCCCATGGGGTGATGAACGTAGTTTTCTCCATGTCTTTCAGTGCCATTTTGATATGATTATAGCCCGAGAATCCATCCATGAAGGATAAAACTTTGAACTTTGTTGTACTGTCTACCAGCATGTCTATGTGTGGTAAGGGAAAGTCATCCTTTGGACTTGATTTATTCAGATCCCTGTAGTCTACACACATTCCGACCTTTCCGTCCTTTTTCAAAACTGGCACTATGTTGGTTAGCCATTGAGGATACTCTGAGGTGGCGAGGAAACCCGCGTCAATCTGTTTTTGTACTTCCTCTTTGATTTTGATGGCCATGTCTGGGTGAGTCCGTCTCAGCCTTTGTTTTACTGGCAGACATTCTGATCTCAACGGTAGATGATGTTCCACGATGCTGATATCCAACCCTGGATATCCTGATAGGACCAAGCGAATACATCGGGAAACTCTTTGAGAAGCTTTGTCAAACTTTCTTTGACAATTGGACTGAGCATTGCCCCAATCTTGACCTCTTTTCTCTCCTCCTCTGAACCCAGGTTGACTGTTTCCAATGGCTCTTTGTGAGGTTCAATGGGTCTTTCCTCTTTTCTGAGTAGTCGGGATATCTCTTTTGGAATTTATTTGTCATTTTCTTCTTCAGCCTCAAATATCGGGAATTCAAAGTTGGGAGAAGGCATTGGATCGTATGTTTCAATGGGGTTTAAAACAAGCAATCTGCATGACATGATGATTGTTTTTAGAAGAGATAGAGAGAATTCAAGAGTGCGTGCAGTGTATTTTCTTTTTTTTTTACTGCTTGTTTTTATTATTCGAGTTATTTTTAGGATTACCATTTTCTGAAAAAGCGAAAAGAGAAAACAACAATAAATGCAGAAATTACAGAACGACATTATTTTATTTATGATTTTGTCGATTCTTGAAACTACAGCCCTATAAAACAAAACTCTGTGGCTTTGGCCGAAGCAAAGAGGTACATTTACAGAAAGCGAGCCCTATCAAAACATCTGTTTCACCTGGGCAGGATGAAAGGTTAAAGTAAAGACGACAATTACTTAGACTTATGAACGACTTTTGGAACCTTGACAGCAACCCATTGGCGGCAAACTCCTCGGTGAATCACAAAGTCTGGTACTTTCCTTCTCGGCTTTTCCTTAGAAATGACGCTGATTTTTGGTGGAGCAGGATTGTTGGAGTCTGTCTCCCAGGCAGAGTTGTCGTAGGAGAGCTCCTCTGTTGTATTTTGTGCAGTATTTGCACTCTCAGGTATATCTCCCCATCCAGTTGGCTGGATGTCTTCGAGCCTGATGCGAGAGCTTTCGGGAGCGGTGTACTTAACCAGGAAGTCGAATTTACCACTCTGTTGTCCTAAGGTATCCCACACTTCTTTGGAACTGGAGGAGTCATCCTTCTCGATGACGTTGACCTCGGGAAAAGCATAGTTGATGAATTCTAGTCCTGCAAGCTTTGTAAATTCATCGTCGTGCTGGATATTTTTTGAATGCCCTGAGTAATGATCCCATGACACGGTGGGGACGCATGTATTCTTTTCAATGATGCTCAACTGATATGCATCGTTGGGCTGACTCTTTTTCCCCAAGTCTCCTGGGTAAGGCTGCAACATAGGTAAGCCATCCATTAGGCCATAATAGTCATGGTCAAAGTTGTCTTTCATCATAGTGTCCTCCTATAATGAGTTTGGTGGAGCACGACATCCTTCCGGATCACAATCTCCGTATATCATTTTGACATCTGACCTCGGTATAAATCTCGGACTTTGTGCCAGAAAGCAAAACGATGTAGGCACCTCTTCCTGAGACATATAATCGTCCTCGTTAATATAGGACTTCCATTCTTCATCTGTATCGGAGGAATCTCCCTCGTTGATGGTATATACTTCTTGAGACACTGGGTGAAGGAAGCCTCCACTATGGAAGAAATCCTGAATGGGATGAAAAATTTCATCGTTAGTAGCAGTCTGGGTACAGGTTGAAGAGAAACTAAGACCTTTCTTCGTCTTGTTGTCAGTAGGAATGACAAGTTGTCCCCATCCTTTTGCATTGTTACTTCTGACCGCTTCAAGTTGTACGAAGAAATCGACGTTCCTCCTTTTGGTTGGTTGTCACAGCTCACCTAAAGTGCCTAGAACTGGGTTCCCACAACCTCCTCTGGTTCTACGCAAGTAGATGACGATAAGTTACTCACGATCAAGGCTTGCTCTCCGCAGACTGTGACGAGTTGGTCGTTCTTGACGAACTTCAGCTTCTGGTGAAGTGTCGAAGTGACTGCCCCAGTCTCGTGTATCCAAGGTCTTCCTAACAAACAGTTGTATGCTGCTCGGATGTCCATGACCTGGAAAGTGACTTGGAAAGTGTGAGGACCGATAGTTATGGGAAGATCGACGTCGCCGATAACTATTTATTGGGATCCGTCAAATGCTTTGACGATGACCTCACTACCTCTCATCGGAGATCCTTTAAATGATAGTCGCGTTAATGTAGACTTTGGCATGACATTTAAAGTAGATCCGGTATCCACCAGTACTCTGGCTAAAGCATCGTCCTGGCAGTTGACTATAATATTGAGTGTCATGTTATGACTTTTGCCTTCTTCCGGCAGTTCCTCATCACTAAACCCCAAGTTGTTGCAGGAAGTGATGTTGGAGATGATGTTGTCGAATTGTATTATTGTTACATCCTGTTCCACAAAGGCCTGCTCTAAGACTTTCTGTAGAGCTTCCCTGTGAGCTTCGGAACTGAGTAAAAGTGATAGTACAGAGATTTTTGAAGGAGTTTGCAACAGCTGATCAACAATGTTGTATTCACTCCTCTGGATGAGCTTCAGTATCTCATCGCTGTTTTTTGAAAGGTCGGGATTACTAGACTGACCGACTGGTTGATCAGGAACTTCTGTTTGAGGTTCCTTTTCTCTGGTAGGTTCTCCAACTCCTCAGTTGAAGATTCGACCACTCCGTGTTATTCGACTGATGTCTGCAATATTCACGACGGAGGGTAATGGAATCTCCTTTCTATTCTCAATTGTTGTTGCACCATATTTTCAAGGGATAATGTTAGTTGATTCATACGATAATGGTCCCGGTAGATAGATAACTACAGGAGCCTTCTGATTTTTCTGACCATTGTAAGTAATCTCAATCAGTTCCTGGTTGGGAACTTTCGATTCGTCAAGTAAAAGGATGATGGTACAAACATCTTTGGTCCTTTTATGATCAAAGATTATGACGACGTCTTTAATTTGATAAGTGAAATAGTCTGGCATCAATTTGATTGACCCAGAACTTAGACCCGGTCAAACCTCTTTGTGGTCCAACTGAATCTGAAGGGTTGCTCGCACGAGGTAATATCCTTGATTATCTTCAGAGCAAACTCTACAGTGTTCATAGTTGTGTGGTGGCACCCGACCACATCTGCTCTGTATGCAGTGTAACCTCACTAGATCTGTTTCCATTGATCGAACATCCTGACTTTGATGCCTAGTAGGGTTACCATTAATCATACTGACTTGTTGTGTGCCTTCATCCAGATAGATCGAAAGCCACCAGTGGTTTAACAAGTGTTGCAAAGTTCTTTGAACGAGAGTGCATCCCTGGTTGCTCTTACGGCATACTGCACAGTTCTGATAATTATGCGAAGTTAGAAAACCAAAATGGACTTGTGTAGCATGTAACTCCGCCAAGTTGGTATTCATCAAGCGAATATCAAAGATTTGAATCATATTCACTTGATGCTGATTTCTATCACGGTAATCCTGAATCCATCCAAGATCCATCTGACGCTGGAGGGCCTCTTATATAAAAGAGCATCCCTGATTATTTACCGAGCAAATCAGACAGGAATCATAATCATGTCGTGGCAGATTATGATGTTGGCTTTTTCTTGAGTGCATTGCCACCAAGTTGACATTCATCATACGGATGTCGTGGTTTTGAATAATGTTGGAATTCATATAAGTCATGTTGACCCCATGAATTCGGTGATCTTGGATCCATCCGAGATCCAACTGTTCCTGTAGAGCTGATTGCACCACAGAAAATCATTGACTGTTTTTAGAGCAGATATCACACTGGTGATAGTTATGAGATGGTACATGCCCATATCCGCTCTGTCTGCGATGCATTTTAACCAGGTTAGCCCTCAATAAGAGTACATCATGAATTTGATAGCTGTGGTTAGACTCTCCCTCTATCAAATTTACTGCAGCTTTCTCATGTTGAGGCAGCGGGTTTATCTGAACATTTGGATTCATATCCTTGAAGGATAAGACCCCACTCCTAACAAGCTTCTGTACATCAGATTTGAGGCTGAGACAGTTTTCTATGTTATGCCCTGGTTCTCCTTTGTGGTAAGGGCAAGTCTGATCCGCTTTGAACCAAAAAGGTGGATTTTTCGGTATTGCAAGAGGAGCCCTGGTTTGGACGTGCCCTTTGGCCAGTAGTAGCGAAAACAGTTCTGCATACAACATTGGTATAGGATAGAACCGTGGTGGTCGCGTTGTAAGATTGTTGTTATTGTACGGAGGACGAGCCTGCTGAAGAGGCCATTGTGTCCTTTACTAATATTGTTGTTGATTCGGTTGATTTTGAGCAACCTGAGGTTGATACGTTGGAACAGGCACAGGGTTGATTGCAGGAGTTACAGCTGCTACTGGTTGATACCGTCTCCTTTTCTTTCTGAGAGAGATATTACCAATATCTTGCTCTTTTTTCTTAGGGAGAGCACTACCGTATCTTTTGGTACTGCTTGATGGTCCGACATCTTTGACCAAATGTCCTTCCCGAGCTGCTTCTTTAAGACGAACTCCCATGCCTTCCATTTCAGTGAAGTCACTGGGCGCACTGGCAACTATTCTGTCGTAGTAAAATGAGCTCAAGGTTTTCAAAAGATCTTTGTCATATCTTTTTCCTCAAGAGGTGGACAAATCTGAGCGGCAATTTCAATCCATCTCTGAGCATACTCCTTGAAGGTTTCCTTATCCTTCTGCGACATGGCTCTGAGCTGATCTCTGTCCGGTGCCATGTCCAGGTTATACTTTTATTGTTGAACGAAGGCAGCGCCAAGATCTCTGAAAGTGACGATCTTAGTGCGGTTTAAATCCATGTAACATTTGAGTGCGGCACCAGTTAAACTATCCTGGAAATAGTGGATCAGTAGCTATTGGTTCTTTGTATGAGTTGACATCCTCCGAGCGTACATCACTAAGTGACTTTGAGTGCAAGAGTTACCCTTGTATTTTTCAAATTCGGGCACCTTGAATTTGTGCGGAACTTTCACATTATGGACCAAACAAAGGTTTGCAGCGTCCTTCCCAAATAGATCCTGACCGCGAATGGCCTGCAGTTCCTTCTGCATTTCCAGGAACTGATCCTAGAATTCCCTCATTCTCTCATCCATACTTTCGTTTCCACCAGACGGTATCTGGGAAATCTGTCCTTCTGGGACAGTGTGTACCACAGATGGTGGTATAGTCATCATGGCAGTGAATCTTGGTACTTCCCTCTCCTGAAGTTTGTAACCTTCAGGAGTTGCTGTCATGCCCCTGGCATCTTCGCTTTCCCAAAGTTTGTAACCTTCAGGCCCAGCGGGTCCTGCTGCAGTTTCCGGATCTTCAGTGATCGGCGAAATATATCCTTCTGGGATATAGTTGAGTGGCATGCCCCAGGGACGATCTTTAGGCATGGTATATCAAGGGTCATACTTTTCCACTATGGGCGTCGAGGTGATCTCTGAGAACACGGTCCTTTGTTGTTGCATTTGGGCTGCTGCCAAAGCTTGCATGTCATTGTGAAGTTTCCTCAGATCTTCTTTCAGAGCGTCGAGTTCTTCTCTCAACTCTTTGTTCTCTTCCTCGAGATTATCCATTTTCTTTTGTTGACTGGCCTGAGTATTGTACGAATGAGACAGTTTGACTCTAGAATTGAGACACAAACGTGAGATTCGTAGGGAAGAAGAATGCGTTATGTGAGAATGATGAATGATATGCAATGATTATATTAATTAATTATTTTTTGTTTAATCAAAATAAACTTCGACAATTGGATTGAAAATATCAAACAGTGGGGAAACCCTATTTTATTGAATTCAAAGATTGCGGAATGGAAATACAGTAATTTACATAGTGCTGTAAAAGGAAATGTCTAAGCTAATGGATCCTGAGTCCTCTCTGAGGAGGGCTCAGGTGCTGGTTCTGGTATTTTCCTTTTCTTTGACCGATACCCTTGAGCCGTTGTCGGGTTGTCATTCCTTTGCCAAGTGAAAGGAGCGAGAAAATTCCTTTGGTCATCTTGGCTTTCTACAGCATGTTGCTCCAAAATCTCGATTAGAGCGTATTTTTCTTTTAACAGTTGCAGTATTTTCTTACACTCCACATTGAGCATACGATACTTGTTCTTACAAGACTTCTTCTCCTGTTGAACTCTGTTGAGAGTGTCATACCCCAAATTTTGACCACTAAGATTTCCCATCATTGTGAAAATCATCATCACAATATGGAGGAACCATCATACCTCATCAGTCTCCCCAAAGATGGGTGAGCATCCACTACAATCAAATTTAGGGTTTCAAGCCCTCTCAGAGTTCTTAGACAAAGGATCAATCAAGAAATGACATGATATTCAACTTGTCTACACCTTTCAATTATCCACAAGGGATCAAGAGGACTCCCACTTTAAGGATTAAGCACAAGGTTGCTCCCTTCCAGGTGGATCAAGCCTCAAGATTGCCAGTGTCACCAAATTAGGGTTTGGTCGACCAGGGCCTCCAGACGGAAACTTTCCTCTGGGCATGAGCCAATGCTTCAAAGCATAACCTATTATGCTCCAAGGGACCTTATGAACCCAATCATCAAGTCAATTTAGCCTCAGGGGATGCATTCATCAAAAAAATCAGGAATTAGGGTTTCTTGACCTAATTCACCCCTAAGTTGACTTTTGGGACAAAACATGAGCCAAGACCTCAAGAGGGGATTTGAGGGTCTCAAATACATCACATTGATCCATTTGCAACAATGGATTGATCCAAGAAGCTTGAGCAACAAGTTTCAATTTCATCAGAACCACTGTCAGGGTTTCGCGACAAAAGTCAACTGTATCTTTGACTTTTGACCAGGACATGCTCCCAAAACCTAGGACATGATTCAATATACCCTATAACACCTATGTAACATGTCCATCAAGTTTTATTTAGGTCAAGGACATGATTTCCTAAAGGATCGCACAGTTTGGAATTCATCTGACAAAAAGTCAACTGTGCACAAAAGTCAACTTTGACTTTTTGAGATTTTTCACAAAAATGGTTTTTTAACCCTAAAATGATGTTAATGTATGATTTGAATCATCATTCATCAAGAAAAATCAAGAAAAGTGGGATAACTTGTAAAAGCGGTAACCATAAAAAACTTAGAAATTTTCTAAGTTATGAACAAAGTGGCAAGGGTACCAACTTTGGAGGATCATAACTCCTAAACCACAAAGTCGTTTTCCCCATCCAAAGCTTGATTTGTAGATCTCATTACCCTCTACAAAAGCTTAAAACTGACCTCCCTCCAAATTTCTTATGGATTTTGAGTTATGGAATGATCAAAATCACAAAAAGTGAAAATGTCACTTTTTTCACTAAGTCAGAATCTGCCTTCACTTTTTTCCAAATGTAGGGGAATTTTTCACTTGGATCCAAAAAGTATCAAAACCAATTATGATCAAATAGTTATTGTATCATATGAGGGCTTTCCAAAATGGCCAAGAACTCCATCAAATTCCACTTGAGCCATGAGATATGACAATGGCAATATGACTTGCTGAAAACTGCCAAGGCTAGGCAGAATTTTGCACTTTTACTCGATTTGGCAAAATCAGATAATTCCAAACCTTGTCATCACTTTGGACACATCTGAGGATCAAATCTAAAGGGAACAAACACTGATCCAAGCCTCCAAAGTCTTTGGAACAAGAATTAGCATGCCAAACCTAGAAATCCCTAAAAGAGGGACAAGACTCCAATTTTGGATTGGAGCATTTAATGGATGCACCAAGGTGTCATGGACTGACACATTTGCAACTGAATTCAGTCAAGATTCATCCAACAACTAGGGAACCACAGCTCTGTGCCCTAACCTCTAGTCAATGGCTAGAGGAGACTTGGATTCCTATTGATCAACATTGGCCAAACCTCTGCTACAGTTGCCATTCACTATTGATCCCAAAACAAACTTGCTCTACTATAAATAGAGCTCATTTATGCTTAGTTTGAGTACACCAAAGCCATCAAACAGATGCTTTCCTCAAAATCACCTTCTCACTTCCAATTTTTCCTTCTAAGGCAAGCCACCATTGGGTTTTGAGTTTGAGAGCAATTCTAATCAAACCAATCACACACACACCTCATAAACATCATATAGAAGTGATCCAAACACTCACATAACATCTGGAACACCAAAATCACAAAATCACTAGCCAATTTCTCAAGCCTTTGACAGATTTGCAGTTGGGGTGCCATCTCAAGTTCCAGATCATTTCAATCCATTCCAAGCATCCAGACACACTCCATAGCACCTAGGGAAGCTATCCAAATCATTGGAACCAAGCTGTAACACCTCTAACACAAAACACGATCACCAGCTGCAATAGGTAAGCATGAGCTCTTCTAACTCTATGATCTATGCAATTTTTGCTGCACAATAATTTGGCCATATGTTCATAATCATGCATGGAGTGTTTTCCCTCAATCAATTGCATTGTTTGAATCGTGTATGGAATTTCTGAACCTTCATGCAGAATTTAGGGTTCTTGAGGTTTCTCTTTGATTTCTTATTCCATGTTCAAAATAAATGAAATTAAAGACCATAGACATGATCGTGAGGTTGAAACGAGTAGATTGATATGTAGATTGCATGATATAATCAAGTATTCAGTGAGATTGGATAGAAAATGCAAATCTGCAGAAACAGAGGGTGGCACATGTTCTTGCCCTTGTTCTTGGCGCCCTTTTTGAAAATTCAAATATTTGAATTTTGTGATTTTATTTAATTGATTCAATAATTAATTTCTCTCTGAGTTTTAATGATTTTGAGTTGATTATTTTTGTAATAATTCACAAAAATGTTAAAATATTTTATTTTATCAAAAAATCCCAAAAATATTATTTATTTCATATAATTGATATGTTTGCAAAAAATTAATATTTTAATTGTTTTTGACATTTAAAATATATTTTCCTTCTTGATTTTGCAAATTTTTATGACTTCTAATCATTTTTTAGGTCAAAACATGATTTTTGAAACATTAATCCAAGATCACAATTTGTTTTCCACATGTTAAACAATTTTGATCACTTTAATTGAATTTTTATTCAATTAAAATACATTTTGGAAACAAATTAGGGTTTTGATTAATTCAACCCTCATCAAACCTTTTAAAAACACTTTTGGGCCTCTAATAGAGTATAAGACCCAATCCTTTGTAAATACAAACCTATTTTTGGGCCTCACTTATTGTCTAAGTCCCGTTGTATTTCAAAAAGTTCGACGCGATCATCGTCCATTGAAAAACAAACCTTGGGCCTCTCCTCGAGCTATATGACCCATTCAAAATACTTTGGGCCTCTATTAGAGTGTAAGACCCAACCCCCTTTGAAAACCAAACCATTTTGGGCCTCAATGCATTGTAAAAGACCCGCCGCATTTTCAAAAATCTCAGCGCGATCGCCATTTTCAAACAAATGACCCTGGGCCTCTCCTTGAGCTGTAAGCCCCACCACTTGTACAAAAATAAATCTTTTGGGCCTCTATTAGAGTGTAAGACCTGTACCCCTTTTACCCAAAACTTTTTGGGCCTCATTCACTTGTATAAGTCCCTCTGTACAAAACGAAAGTGCGATCACTAATAAACCTTGGGCCTCTCCTTGAGCTGTAAGCCCCAACATCTTTTCAAAATACTTTATCCTTTAATTTTGAATATACTGTTGTTTTCAATTTTTCTTTGTTGAACAACTAACCAAATAGCATGGAAGCTCTACAACCAAGTGTTTATATGCTTTCTTTATCCACTTTCATATACATATAACTGTATTGTGGGGCTGTTTCATTGTAAGTCTTCTTTCATAACCTCATATCAACTGTGTAATACTAGTATAGATATTTAGAGTTTCCCCGACAACTACATCTAGCACTAAGCCCAATTGATCACTCTTAAATAGACTAAACTAGATCCCCTATAGGATTACCAGACACAGTCTTCCCTCCTCTTGGGGTTAAACAATATGGAGACGTGAAAGGCAGCATTCTCGGTGAACCCTTTCACAGACTGTCACCCTTAGAAATCGTCAAAGAAACTCTACTCCCCAGAGATGATCTTTTCTCCGTGAATGACATCTCTTGAGTTTCTTCCAAATTCTCGGACTTTCCTGGCTTGATCTATTCTCTGTGAATAGCCTGTCTTGAATTTCTCGGGGTTTAGGGACCCACAGGCTTTCTAAAAGCATTTCCACCTCCTCTTGGGCGTTATACAAGGACCCTACGACTTCTTAGATGTATTCCTAGCCTCCTCTTAGACTTCGTATAAGGATTCTTCCTTCGGGAAGAGAGCCTCCTCTTGGGCTTCAAACAAATTATCCCTCGGCTTCTTAAAAGTTTCCAGCCTCCTCTTGGGCTTCGTACAAATTGCCCCGACGACCTCCTAGAGGTATAGGAACATAAATTAGTCATCTTAATAGAACAGTCTTTCAGAGTCTAGATCTTTCTACCGTGAACGTACTACTACCGTTTCTTTAGGCATAGTACAAAAGATAAAACTCTAGGCTTGGACAGTCTAATCTCCTTGAGTCTCGAAGGCATTCTCGAGTAGGGAAAAACACCAGTAGACTCGGATAGTCTCCAATACCGTATGGATTCCCCATTTTCTTAAAGAACAAGAAATAACCCTGATCCTCTGATCAATCCCAAAGCATAGCCTTACCTTTAATCAGTCTCTTTATAAGAACTAATTTTCTCTTTTAACCAACCTACTGGACCTGTCACTCAACTGAAACAACAATCCTTTTAAGCCTCTATCTCGGGCTTCGTACGAGATACAAAAAGACTCTCTTGTTGAGTCAATAATCCCTTTTACCCTCTATCTCGGGCTTCGTACGAGATATAAAAAGACTCTCTTGTTGAGTCAAACATTTTTAGCCTCTATCTCGGGCTTCGTACGAGATACAAAAAGACTCTCTTGTTGAGTCAAACATTTTTAGTCTTCATCTCGGGCTTCGTACGAGATACAAATCACTCTCTTAGTGAGGATAAAAGACTCTCTTGTTGAGTTAACCTTTAGCCTCTATCTTGGGCTTCGTACAAGACACATCTAAAAGTACTCTCTTGTTGAGTCAACCTTTAGCCTCCCTCTCGGGCTTCGTATGAGACACAAAAGCATCCTCTTGTTGGGCCAATAGCCTCCTCTTAGGCTTTGTATAAGAAAAACCCCGGTTGAATCAATCAACCTTTTAGCATCAAAACGGTCCCGCGTTCACAGGATACAAACATCAACAACTCCTTTCATCTAATCGCTGTAAGCGGCAACCCTCTGGATTATTTACATTCACACCACTGTCCCTCTTTTATCATGAGAAATTCCTAAAGAAAGATGGCATTGCTCTACACTAAGTTAAAGTCTTCTCCTTCAGGTTAAATCCCCCTATAAAGGAAATTATCGCATTGCTAGGATTCACATATCCCGGTTAAAGTAATCCTCCTTTATAGTCAGTTAGCCAACAGTCGTGACAAACAGACCTCCTTTAGAGATGATAAATTCTCTCGAAAGACAACACCTTTTTAGCTTCACATCTTGGGCTTCAAATAAGATATAAATAGACCCTTCAGCTTCACATCTTGGGCTTTGAACAAGATACAAACCCCCTTTAGCTTCACGTCTTGGGCTTTGAACAAGACACCAAAACACCATTTCCTCCCATAGAATAGGAGGAACTACGATCGCTCTGATTTCCCTGTTTCGGTAAATGGGAATTCGTAGGCATAAGATTGAAAGAAAAATGTTAGCGAGCACACCACATCAAAAAAACCTCAGGTCACAAATCCTCACATAACCCCCAAAATATCTGACTCCGTATTCCCCACCAAAAGTCTAAATTCAACCAAAATAACCTAAGAGAGGCCCCCCACATTGATCGCATCTGTAAACCAACAGTTTTAACTATTTGACCTCAGTTTGCAAAGCAGGGTTAGTTGGAGACATCTATTTCCCTTCCTTCATCAACTTCAATATGTAGCGAGCGATTTTGGACGTGGTTGTGAAGCACTATCGCTTTGGTACTACAGTTCGATTAATTTTTTATCCTATTGAAGCTGATGAAGGAAGGGAAATATATGTCTCCAATTAACCCTGCTTGCAAACCGAGTTTGAACAGATGACTGTTGGTTTATAGATGCTACAAAGATTGTGGGTCTCTCTTAGGTTATTTTGTTAAAATAGTGCCCGGGCGATTGGTGGGAGTTTAGGACCGATGCTTTTCGATTGATATGTGAAGGTATGGGATTTGGGTTTTGGATTAGTGTGCTCGCTAAGATTTTTCTTTCAATCTTATGCCTACGTATTCCCGTTTACCGAAACAGGGAAATCAGAGTGATCGTAGTTCCTCCTATTCTATGGGAGGAAATGGTGTTTTGGTGTCTTGTTCAAAGCCCAAGACGTGAAGCGAAAGGGTGGTTTGTATCTTGTTCAAAGCCCAAGATGTGAAGCTGAAGGGTCTATTTGTATCTTGTTCGAAGCCCAAGATGTGAAGCTAAAAGGTGTTGTCTTTAGAGAGAATTTGTCATCTCTAAAGGGGTCTGTTTGTCACAACTGTTTATAAAGGAGAATTACTTTAACCGGGATATGTGAATCCGACAATGCCAAAATTTCCTTTATAGGGGGTTCCAACCTGAAGGAGAAGACTTTAACTCAATGTAGAACAATGCTATCTTTCCTTAGGAATTTTTCATGCTAAAAGAGGGACAGTGGCACGGATGTAAATAATCCAGAGGCTTGCCGCTTACAGCGATTAGATGAAAGGAAATGAGTTGTTGATGTTTGTGTACTGTGAACGAGGTACAGTTTTGATGCTAAAAGGTTGATTGGCTCAACCTGGGTTTTCCTTATACAAAGCCTAAGAGGAGGCTATTGGCCCAACAAGAGGGAGTTTTTGTGTGTCTCGTACGAAGCCCGAGAGAGAGGCTAAATGGGTTGACTCAATAGGAGAATCTTTTATACTCAACAAGAGAGTGTTTTTGTATCTCGTACGAAGCCCGAGATGGAGGCTAATGATGGTGACTCACCAAGAGAATCTTTTATACTCAACAAGAGAGTGATTTTGTATCTCGTACGAAGCCCGAGATGGAGGCTAAAAGGTGATTGACTCAACAAGAGAGTCTTTTATACTCAACAATAGAGTGTTTTTGTATCTCGTACGAAGCCCGAGATGGAGGCTAAAGATGGTGACTCACCAAGAGAATCTTTTATACTCAACAAGAGAGTGATTTTGTATCTCGTACGAAGCCCGAGATGGAGGCTAAAAGGTGATTGACTCAACAAGAGAGTCTTTTATACTCAACAAGAGAGTGATTTTGTATCTCGTACGAAGCCCGAGATGGAGGCTAAAAGGGAGATTGGCTCAACAAGAGACCCTTTTATACTCAACAAGAGAGTGTTTCGGTATCTCGTACGAAGCCCGAGATGGAGGCTAAAAGTTTTGACTCAACAAGAGAGTCTTTGTATCTCGTACGAAGCCTGAGATGGAGGCTAAAGGTTTTGACTCAACAAGAGAGTCTTTGTATCTCGTACGAAGCCCGAGATGGAGGCTAAAAGGTTACTGTTTCAGTTGAGTGACAAGTCCAGTATATTGGTTCAACGAGAAAATCAGTTCTTATATGAGTAATATTGCACTCATGGATTTGATCTGAGAATCGGGATTGTTTCCTGTTCTTTAAGGAAATGGGAAATCCAAAGGGTATTGAGATTGTCCAAGTCTACGGGTGTCTTCCTATTTTTGAAATGGACTTGAGAATGTCTTTGAGACTCAAGGAAATTAGACTGTCCAAGTCTAGAGTTTTATCTTTTGTACTATGCTTAAAGAAACAGTTGTAGTACGTTCACGGTAGAAAGATCTATACTCTTTGAAAGACTGCTCTATTAAGATGACTAATTTTTATTCCTATACCTCTAGGAGGTCGTCGGGAAAATTTGTACGACGCCCAAGAGGAGACTGGAAACTTTTAAAAAGTCGAGGGACAATTTGTACAAAGCCCAAGAGGAGGCTATCATTCCCGGAGGAAGAATCCTTATACGAAGCCTAAGAGGAGGCTGTGAATACTTCTAAGAAGCCCACGGGTCCTTGTACAACGCCAAAGAGGAGGCGGGGATGCTTTTAAGAAGCCTGTGGGTCCCCAAACCCCGAGAAGTTCAAGACAGGTTATTCACAAAGAATAGATCAAGCCAGGAAAGTTCGATAATTTGGAAGAAACTCAAGGGATGAAATTCACAGAGAAGAGATCATCTCTGGGGAGTAGAGTTTCTTGACAATTCCTAAGGAGGACAGCCGAAGAGAAGATTGTATCTGGTGCTCCTATGGGGGATCTAGTATTGTCTATTTCTAAGAATGATCGAAACGACTTTACCTAGTGCTAGACGTAGTTGCTGGGGAAACTCTAAATATCTATACTATTATTACACAGTCGATATGAGTTTATGAAAGAAGACTTACAGCGAAACAGGCCCACAATACAGTTATATGTATATGAAAGCGGTAAATGAAAGCATATAAACACTTACTCGGTTGTAGAGCTTCCATGCTGTTTGGTTAGTTGTTCAACAAAGAAAGATTGAAAACAACAGTATATTTCAAAATCAAAGGAGAAAGTGCTTTGAAAGGAAAGATTGGGGCTTACAGCTTAAAGAGAGGCCCAGGGTTTTAGTAGTGATTGCACTATGATATGAGTTTGTACAGTGGGACTTATACAAGTGACTGAGGCCCAAAAAGTTTTCTGTACAAGGGGAATGGGTCTTAGACTCTCTCAAGAGGCCCAAAAAAATTAATTTAGAGAAAAGAAGCGGGTCTTACTACACGAGGGTAGGCCCAGATGATTTTGTTTAAAAAATGGCGATCGCACCGAGGTTTTAGAATGTACAGAGGGACTTATACAATAAGTGAGGCCCCAAAATGGGTTATGTAAAAAAAGGGGTTGGGACTTACACTCTATTAGAGGTCCAAGTGATTTTTAAGAAAAGAAATGGGTCTTACTACTCGAGGGTAGGCCCAATCGTTAATTTTGAAAAGGGCGACGATCGCGCCGAGGTTTTGGAAACACTGTGGGACTTATACAAGTGATTGAGGCCCAAAATTTTGGTATTTACAAAGGAATTGGGTCTTACACTCTATTAGAGGCCCAAAGGTTTAAAAATGAAAATAAATGGGACTTATAGCTCAAGGAGAAGCCCAATGGTCTTTTTTGTTAAAAGGCGACGATCGCGCCGAACTTTGTAAATGTACAGAGGGACTTATACAATATCTGAGGCCCAAAATATTTATTTACAAAAGGGATGGGACTTACACTCTATTAGAGGCCCAAAGTGTATTTTAGGAAAATAAATGGGGCTTACAACACGAGGGGAGGCCCAGATGATTTTCAGTTTGAAAATGGCGATCGCGCCGAGATTTTTAACGTATCGGGACTTATACAATAACTGAGGCCCAAAACAAAATTTTTGAAAAAAGATTTGTTAGGGTGAAAATCAAAGAAACCCCAATTTTATTTTTTAAAGGCATTTTTCAAAGAAAAATCAAGTAAAAAATGATAAAAATATCAAATAAAATCATTAATCATGTTATAAACAATGATTAAGGTTTATGAAAAAGTATTTTATCCACATGAATATTTAAAATCATTTTGGTTTTAAAAATCAAGAAAAAGAAATAATTTTAAAAGCATTTAAAACAATTTAAAACAATATTTTTAAATTTATTAAAAATAATCTAAAAATAATATTTTTTTGGCTAAAATACAGTTTTGGTCCCCTTGTTTGTCAAAATTCACGGTTTTGGTCCCCCCGTTTTATTTTTTAACAGTTTTGGTCCCCCAACCCAATTTTGACCCAAAAAAATGATGAACAGTAACTTGTCAGTACATGAACAGTACATGTCCGTACATGAACAGTACACGTTCGTACATGAACAGTACATGAACAGTGAGGGGTGGGGGACCAAAACTGTTAAAAAATACAATGGGGGGCCAAAACCGTGAATTTTGACAAACAGGGGGACCAAAACTATATTTATTTTGTGATTTTTTGTGGATTAAAATATTATGGGGTATGAATTGGAAAATGATGATTTTTGCTATGTAAAAGAATTGGTTGAGTTTTGAAAATAAAATAAGAAAAAAAGGAAAGATGTCACAACATCATCTTCGACATCTCTTACGAGGCAAAAAACCAGTACTGAAACTTTAGTTTTTATCACCTTTTATATCAAAGGCTTAATACCCTTTTTGGTCCTCTAGCTATAGGGGTAGGTCCAAATAGGTCTTCTAGCTTTTAAAAGTTCCAAATTGATTCCATACATTTTTAAATAGGTTCGTAGTGATCCTTTCCGTTAATTACATGGTAACGGTGTTAAAAATGATGATGTGGATTCTGACTTGGTTGGGGTGTGTAGCACAGTCAGCATCATCTTCCCAATTGAATCTGTAAATTTATAATTCGAATCCCAATTCCAAACCCTAGGCTACGAATTCATCCAAAATTTACCAAATTGAAAGGAAAATTCACTATCAATAATGAGTTATGGGCGTGCTTCTTCTTCATCTTCCTAAAATTGTTGTATAGGTGTCTCACACAAAACCTCTGTTCAACACTTGGTAACAATTCATCCATGGCTGGGAGAAGACCCTGTAAATGCATAAAAATTCAACATTAAATTCTAAATCAAGAAATACATTCAAACTTAAATAAAGGCAATAAATCTAGTGGTACCTTTTGCTGATCAGAAATGAAAGTGTAGGTCCTACATTCTTCTCTTCCACCCAGATCATCAATGAGGAGCTTTAAAAACCAAGTCCAAGAGTCTCTATTTTCCCCTTCCACCACAGCAAAGGCAATAGGCAACATTTGGTCATTGGGATCTGTTCCTATTGCAGATAAAATCTGGCCACCACATAGCTAGAGGACCAAAAAGGGTATTAAGCCTTTATCAAATTTCAAACACTCATAACTCTCTCAATTTTTAACGGAATTAAAATCCAGAAGTACCTATCTTGATCGATTTCTCGCAAGGAATCCAATGGTACCACACATATACACTGAAACTCGAAATATAAAACACGCGAATCGAAAAACCAAAACTGCACTTAATTTAAAACATCGTTTCTCGTCAAATTTCCAACACGCGTAACTCTCTCGATTTTTAATGGAATTAAGATCTAGAAGAGCCTATCTTGACCGATTTTTCACAAGGAATCCAATGGTATTACTCATGCACACTGAAACTTAATGTACAGAACACACAAATCGAAAAACCAGATCTGGACCGTTAATTCGACGTCGTTTCGCACCAAACTTCCGACGCGCATAACTCTCTCAATTTTTAACGGAATTAAGATCCGAAAGAGCCTATCTTGACCGATTTTTCACAAGGAATCCAATGGAATTACTCATGCACACTGAAACTCAACGGACAAAACACACAAATCGAAAAACCAGAACTGCACGTTAGTTTTCGACGTCGTTTCGCGCCAAACTTCCGACTCGCGTAACTCTCTCAATTTTTATCTGAATTAAAATCCGTAAAAACCTATCTTGATTGATTTTTCCAAAGGAATCCAATGGTATCACTCATACACACTGAAACTCAACGTACAGAATGCACGACGCAAATAACCAGAACTGGACTGTGATTTTAAAACAACATAAACTCCACATATAATGTTAAAATACAAACAGTGGGAGGATCACAACATACACATTAAGGACTACATTTTTGCTTCAAGAATTATTCAATATGATGCATGTATGTGGACAACAAAGGAAAGCATGATTCAAAGAATTCAAGTTGTGAATTTTACCTCTTTTTTGGAGATTTTGTGCAACATACCAAGTGCTTTGTTCCAGAAATGATTTGATGCTTTGGACACCCTCAAATGACCTCTTAGAAGCTTTTAGGTTGGTTGGAATCAGTTGGAAACCTCTGGAGCAAGTTTGAGCACTTTCTTGCAAAATGGGCAAAAGTGGCCAAAATGCCAACTCTCTCAAATGGTGTTCTAGATGTGTGGCACCATTTGGGACAATTCAAGGATGATATTTGGAGTGTGTTTGAGGTTTTATCTGGTTTGGAAAATGAATGAATCAAGACATGGCTTGAAAAATGCAAAAAAGTCCAATTTTGAGGTTTTGAGAGGTGACTTTGTAATGTTGGTGTTATAGGTCACTTGTGAGAGTTTGGATCACCTACATATGATGTTTATGAGGTGTTAGGATCATGATCTGTGATGGAAATGCTCTCTAACTCAAAAACTCAGAATTTCCTTACTAAAGAAAGCATTTTGGAGTGAAAGAGAGAATTTGAGGAAAGCATCTGTTTGATGGCTTTGGTGTACTCAAACTGAGCACAAATGAGCTCTATTTATAGTAGAGCAAGTTTGTTTTGCAAGCAATAGTGAATGGTGGCTGCAGCAGAGATTTGGCAAATGTTAGCCAATGAAAATCCAAGTCTCCTCTAGCCATTGACTAGAGGTTAGAGCACAGGCCTTTGGTTCCCTAGTTGTTGGATGAATCTTGACTGAATTCTGTTGGAGGAAGCTCAGTTCATGCCACCTCTAAGCATCCATTAAATGCTGCAAACCAAAATTGGAGTCTTGTCCCTCTTTTAGGGATTTTTAGGCTTTGGCATGCTAGTTTTGGTTCCTTGGACTTGGGAGGCTCATGGATCAGACCACCCCCCTTAGATTTGATCCTTAGATGTGTCCTAAATGATGACAAGGCTTGAAAATTCGTGTGGCACAAGAAATGTGCAAATCTGCCCTGAAAAATTCAGTTGCAGCAAGCCTTTTTGTAAAATCCATAACTCCCTGCTCGAGTATGCTACATGGACGTTCTAGGACTTTCTGGAAAGCTTAGATGACGTACTTCAACTTTGATGTTTGGCCCTAGACCTGGTTCAACTTGGATCATGGAGAAAAACAGCCTTGAAATTGGGACTTCATGCTGAAATTACAAGGCAGATTTTGGCTAAGTGCTGAAAAATGTCAATTTTAGGTTTTTAGCCATTTTGATCCAACCATAACTCAAAATCCATGATGAATTGGGATGAGGTGTAGTTGACACTTTCGTAGAGGGCCATGAGGGCTACAAATCAAGCTTTGGATGGGGAAAATGGCTTTGTGATTTAAGAGTTATGATCCTCCAAAGTTGGTACCCTTGCCACTTTATTTCATAACTTAGAAAATTTTCTAAGTTTTTATGGTTACGCCTTTTTCAAGTTATCCCACTTTTCTTGATTTTTCTTGATGAATGATGATTCCAATCACACATTAACATCATTTTAGGGTTAAAAAACCATTTTTATGAAAAATCTCAAAAAGTCAAGGTTTGACTTTTGGGCACAGTTGACTTTTTATCAGATGAATTCCAAACTGTGCGATCCTTTATGAAATCCAGTCCTTGACCTAAATGAAACTTGATGGAAATGTTCCATAGGTGTTATAGGGTGTATTGAATCGTGTCCCAATGTTTGGGAGCATGCCTGAGACAAAAGTCAAAGGTACAGTTGACTTTTCCCGCGAAACCCTAACTGTGGTTCAGATGAAATTAAAACTTGTTGCTCAAGCTTCTTGGATCAATTCAATGTTGCAAATGGATCAATGTGGTGTGTTAGGGATCCTCAAATCCTCTCTTGAGGCCTTGGCTCATGTTTTGTCCCAAAAGTCAACTTAGGGGTGAATTAGGTCAAGAAACCCTAATTCCGGAATTCTGGTAAATGCATCCCCTGAGGCTAAATTGACTTGATGATGGGGTTTATGATGTTCCATGGAGTGTATTAGGATATGCTTTAAAGCATTGGCTCATGCCCAGAGGAAAATTTCCATCTGGAGGCCCAAGTCGACCAAACCCTAATTTGGTGACACTGGCGATCTTGAGGCTTAATCCACCTTGAAGTGAGCAGCCTTGTGCTTAATCCTTGAAGTGGGAGTCCTCTTGATCCATTGTGGATATTTGAGAGGCTAGACAAGTTAAATATCATGTCATTTCTTGATTGATCCTTTGTCTAAGAGCTCTGAGAGGGTTTGAAACCCTAGTTTAATTGTAGTGAGTGTTCACCCATCTTTGGGGAGACTACTGAGGTACAAAGGTACATCCATATTGTGCTGATGATTTGCACCATGATGGGAAATCTTAGTGGTCAAAATTTGGGGTATGACAGATGCCCCTATTTAATCTTCTTGGACCCGAAGGTGTGAATGGCGAAGGTATTCGTGCATTCGGGGTGCAAGAGGATTAAATATCAGAATATCCAAAATTTTGATGGTGGTTATGAATGGTAGCTTACGCATTCGTCTTCTTTTGCTAAGAAATGATGCTTAGAAAAGGTAAACTTCCACTCGATCCTGGTCTTCAGCCAAGGAGTTGGTCTCAGTTTTCTTTTGAAATAAACCTCCCCTCGATCCTGGTTTCCAACCAAGGAACTGGTCTTAGTTTCTTTTGTCAACTTCCCCTTGATCCTAGTTTCCTACTAAGGAACTGGTCTTAGTTTCTGATTTGTAAACTTCCCCTCGATCCTGGTTTCCTACCAAGGAACTGGTCTTTGTTTCCGAAGTAAACATCCCCTCGATCCTAGTTTCCTACCAAGGAACTGGTCTCAATTTCTGATTTAAACTTCCCCTCGATCCTGGTTTCCTACCAAGGAACTGGTCTTAGTTTCTGAAGTAAACTTCCCCTCGATCCTGGTTTCCTACCAAGGAACTGGTCTCAGTTTCTGAAGTAAACTTACCCTCGATCCTGGTTTCCTACCAAGGAACTGGTCTTAGTTTCTGAAGTAAACTTCCCCTCGATCCTGGTTTCCTACCAAGGAACTGGTCTTAGTTTCTGATGTAAACTTCCCCTCGATCCTGGTTTCCTACCAAGGAACTGGTCTAAGTTTCTGTTGTAAACTTCCCCTCGATCCTGGTTTCCTACCAAGGAACTGGTCTTAGTTTTTTTTTTGTTAATAAACTTTCTTGGCAAGGGACGCTGTTTGTAGTGGTTTTCCTTCAAACTTCTCGCTGAATTTTCCTGGGGAGATGCCATTTGAGTGGAAAAAGTTTTGATGTCAGACTTGTTGGGGAACCCATTCGTTTGAATTGTAGAGGTACACAAACTTCTCTGTTTGGAGACGCCATTTGTTGATTCTACTGGGGAAAGCGAGTCTCTTGAGAGACTGTTTCTGTTTAGGGGTGTTACATCATACTTTTCCTGAGGTCTTTTCAGAGAAATGCCATACGATGTACCCCAATTTTGAGGGGCTTTCTCTGGGGATTTTCCTTAATCCGGGAAAGCGAATATATCATCTTCAATGGTGAAGAGTGATATTTGTTGAAATTTTTCTTGTCTTTCAGAGGTTCAAGTTATCAAAGTGGTCAAGGACCGTCTCTAATCCAGAGATAAATGGGAGAGAAATTACTTAGATGATTCACTTCCTGATGAGGAAAGATCTGACAACTCGATTGAGAGGACTTCTATCACTAGGGGACAAGACCGACTAGAGTGATAGTGATGCAATATGAATATGAATGTAGATCAATAATGCATGATGTATGTATGTATATGCTGACAAAACTGACGCAACATACAGACTAAAGGATGAACACGACTGGATACTCGACCACAGTGGGGCATGTAGAAATATTGCTGGTTCAAGATAGCAATTTTGCCTTGCTTAGGAGAAACGGTCCCTGTTGGGAGCGACGCTGGTCGGGCTTAGGAGATGAGAACTCGGCCGAGGGCATCAGATGGGAAAGCTGCATCTGATACAGTTGATTCTTTGTTCAGGCGTACTGGTCTAGAAGGAGTACTTTGATTCTGCACTTTGAGGTTCGAACACCTTTGGAGAAGCGACCGATGTTCTTCTAATGTTCAACACTCAAAAGAAATTGCCATCTTTATTTTAAAAGCAGAAAAAGCTTGACAAGTAAATTCATTTTTGTTTTATTTTCAAGAATCATTAATCATGTTAAAAACATCATTCTGTAAAGCTAAAACAAGTAAGAATTACAAACAAAAGCACAAGGGCTCAAATTTTATTGATAGGATGGAAATCAGCTGAACGCGTGATTCCATAGAGTATTTACAAAGTTTGAAAATGGTAATTTACAGGGAAAAGGGCTATGTTGAAACATAACGACCACTATCTTTCTACCAACTTTGAATTTGGGACATCCTGAGCTTCTGTCGAAGATGACCTTGACTGGAGTCTCTGATGGATGGCATGACTGCTGAAGCGCTGTATAGATCAGACGTAGTTACTTGCCATTATCCCTAACTTTTGCATGGATTGTACTTTGAAATTTCCAATCCACCGAGATGATTTTTTATTATGTCTCTAACTTTTGCCTGGACCGCCCCTTCGGATTTTCAATCCACCGAGACGTTTTTTTTTAGTTTAGGCAAAGTATTTCTTGACTACGTCAACATTTGTGGGATAGGAAAATTCTTCTCCATCCATGGTTGCAAGTCTCAAGGCGCCGCCTGAGAATGCTTTCTTGACCACATAGGGGCCATCATAATTCAGAGTCCACTTGCCTCGTGAATCAGTGAGAAATGATTGTATATTCTTGATTGAATATGGTTGCAAGTCTCAAGGCGCGGTTATGAGGAATATGAATCTGGAGATGTAGTTCAAATGTCCCAGGAATCCTCTGACTTGTTTTTCAGTTTTTGGAGAAGGCATTTCTTGAATGGCCTTGACCTTGTCAGGATCAACTTCAATTCCTTTCTGGCTGACGATGAACCCTAGCAGTTTCCCTGAACGAACACCGAACGTGCATTTGTTAGGGTTCAAGCAGAGTTTGTACTTTCTCAACCGCTCGAATAGTTTTGACAGGTGGGTCACATGTTCCTCTTCTGTTCTAGATTTAGCAATCATATCATCGACATATACCTCGATTTCTTTGTGTATCATGTCATGAAACAGAGTAGTCATGGCCCTTTGATAGGTTGCCCCGGCGTTCTTCAAACCGAATGGCATTACCTTGTAGCAAAAGGTACCCCATGGGGTAATGAACGAAGTTTTCTCCATGTCTTTCGGCGCCATTTTGATCTGGTTATAGCCCGAGAATCCATCCATGAAGCAGAAAATTTTGAACTTTGCTGTACTGTCAACCAACATGTCAATGTATGGTAAAGGAAAATTGTCCTTTGGACTAGCCTTGTTTAGATCTATGTAATCGACACACATTCTGACTATTCTGTCCTTTTTCGGAACGGGTACGATATTGGCTAACCATTGAGGATATTCAGATGTAGCGAGGAAATCCGCGTCGATCTGTTTCTGTACCTCCTATTTGATTTTGATAGCCATGTCCAGGTGAGTCCGTCTCAACCTCTGCTTTACTGGCGGACATTCCGATTTCAACGGTAAGTGATGTTCCATGATGATGGTATCCAACCCTGGCATATCCTGATAGGACCAAGCAAATACATCGGGGAATTCTTTGAGAAGCTTTATCAAACCCTCTCTGGCAATTAGACTGAGCAGTGCCTCAATCCTGATTTCTTTTCTCTCTTTTTCCGAACCCAAGTTTACCATTTCCAACGGCTCTTTGTGAGGTTCAATGGACCTTTCCTCCTGTCTGAGTAATTGGGAGATCTCTTCTGGAATTTCGTCGTTAACTTCTTCTTCAGCCCCAAATACCGGGAACTCATAGTCGGGAGAAGGCATCGGATCATATGTTTCAACGGGGTTTAAAACGAGCAATCTGCATGACGTGATGATTTGTTTTTAGAAGAGATAGAGAAAATGCGAGTGTGTGCAGTGTATTTTTATTTGGAAAACTGCTTGTTTTTATTATTGAGTTGTTTTTTAGGATTACCATTTTCTGAGAAAAGCAAAAAAGAGAAAACAACAATAAATGCGGAAATTACATAACGACATTATTTTATTAATGAACAAGTCAATTCTTGAAACTACAGCCCTATAAAACAAAACTCTGTCGCTTTGGGCAAAGCGAAGAGGGAAATTTACAGAAAGCGAGCCCTATCAAAACATCCGTTTCACCTGGTCATGGGTGAAAGGTTAAAGATGCCAATTACTTTGACTGATGAACGATCTTCGAAACATCGACAGCAGCCCACTAGCGACGAACTCCTTAGTGAATCACAAAGTTTGGCACCTTCCTCTATTTGTCTTCAGAAATAACGCTGATTTCTGGTGGAGCAGGATCATTGGAATCTGTCTCCCAGGCAGAGTTGTCGTAGGAGGATTCCTCTGTTGCATTTTGCATAGTATTTGTGTTCTCAGGTAGATCTCCCAATCCAGTTGGCTAGATGTCTTCGAGCCTGATGCGAGAGCTTTTGGGAGCAGTGTACTTGACCATATAGTCGTATTTTCTACTTGGTTATCCCAGGGTGTCCCACACTTCTTTGGAACTGGAGGAGTCATCCTTCTCGATGACGTTGACCTCAGGAAAAGCATAATTGATGAACTCTAGTCCTGCAAACGTTGCAAATTCATCGTCGTGCTAGGTATTTTCAGGATAACCTGGGTCTTGATCCCATGACATGGTGGGGACACAGGTATTCTGTTCAATGATGCTCAGCTGATTTTCATTGTTTGGCTGATTTTCTTGCCCCAAGTTTCCTGGGCACGGCTGCCAGATATGCAGGCCATCCATCGGGCCATAGTAGTTGTGGTCAAAGTTATCCTTCATCAGAGTGTCCTCCTCTAATGAGTTTGGTGGAGCACGACATCCTTCTGGATCACAATCTCCATATATCATTTCGACGTCTGACCTGGGTATAAGTCTCGGACTTTGTGTAGGAAAGCAAAATGGAATTTGCGTTTCGTCCTGAGATGTATAACCGTCCTCGTTGAGATAGGATTTCCATTCTTCGTCCACATCAGATGAATCATCTTTATTGATGGTATGTACCTCTTGAGTCACTGGTTGAAGGAAGCCTCCACTGTGGAAGAAGTTTTGAATGGGATGAAAACTTTCATCGTTAGCAGCTGTCTGGGTATAGGTTGCAGTAAAACCAAGACCCTTCTTTATTTTATTGTCAGTAGGAATGACAAGTTGTCCCCATCCTTTTGTATTGGTACTCTCGACCACTTTGATAGCATCTTTGTACGAGGAAATGAAAGTTCCCCCCTCAGATTGATCGTCCTTGTGTAGCGAAAGTGCTTGGAACTGGGTTCCGATTATCCCTTCTGGTTCCACATAAATGGATGACGATAAATTGCTGACGAGCAATGTAACACCCCATTTTCTACCCAACGTTTATTAAAAATCAGAGTGCAAAATTTTCAACATAAAACAAATGAGGTGTCACATTTTCAACTTAAACAACAAAACCAATAACATAAACCTGTATTTCTTTTTAAAATAGATACATAGCATTTGGCCTTCACAACTTATAAATGATATTCACTTTATTCAACTAGATCAAAACTTCAATTTAAAATTATTCAAGAATTATTGTAATAACAACAATTAGGAACAACAACATAAACAAAACATTTCCCCCCGAGTGCTACGTATCAGAGCATGACTCCAACTTGAACTAACAGCGACTAAGACTTCAAACCTTCACAGCTATTCTTGAGTACCTGCTCAGTTACCCATAATAGGTAACATCATTACAGAAGGGGTGAGATATCGAAAAATATAATCAAAGGCATGATAATTAATATATTAGATTAGAATCACACAAATTTCACCGCTTCATACAACAGTCATACAACAACTATTAGTAAACAACTTAAGAGCAACCACAACTTATAACAACAACCTATATCAAGCGACAACTTACAGCAATAACAATTTATAACAACAATACTCACAACAATAACAACTTATATCAACAACACCATCAATCAACACCAACGTAATAATATTAACAACTTTAACATGCAACTCAAATGCGACTCAACTATGCACATGCATGTGGTACCATCGGAGTAAAACTCCCAACTTAAACATATGCCAGGTTATCGAGACATTTTCAACTTAATCGGATGCCGTCAAGGCCAACTTAAATAGGTGCCATCAAGGCCAACTTAATCAATGCAAATGTATGCATGCAACAATAAGCACACCGTCACAACAACAACAACGCAATGACAACAACGAGAACAACAACTTAAACATGCACCACTTGCATCAACTTAATCCAACATTGGTCGTTCGACCTGCAACTTAATCAACAACATATTCAACATCATATCACCAACATTACCACATCAACAATGTATTCAACATCAACATAAAACATTGGTCATAAGACCTACAACTTAACAGTGCCCATAAACCGGGACAATTCAACCTATTCAACTGTACCTACAAATCAACTTAATCGACATAATTACCACAAAACAAACCAACCAAGAATGCCTACTAATTTATATTAGTTATCCCGCCAATTTTTATTAAATTCCGGACAACTAACCTTACCGCTTAATTACACTTATTCGACTAATTACATACATCAACCGACCAAAAATAACTACAATCACTTACGAATTTTTTCTGCAAAATTTCAACTTGTTTCGGTTAAACAATTATACCGGTTAAAACTACTAATATTATTATTCGGTACTATTTTAATACTCTGCTAACTCCTTTGGTCTGTAATTTGCTAATGGATTCCTGTACTAAAATAAAACCTGCTACTAACATTCCTAATTCCCCACATTACTGCTATTCCTCTGCATTATTAATCGTTAACATTGTTGAGGCATATTGCACGATAACACCTCAATCGCACACATTCACGACGGTAAAAAAAAAATCAACGCAACGATACGGTTTCAATTTTCTGCTATAATTGAACCAGATACAGACCTCAAAACCATTTTTCCTAGAAAGAACATCTCGTTAGCTTTCCAACGCTTCGAACGGGGGTCAAAACGGACTTACGGTTCAACAGTTATGAATTTTTGAAGTTTTTCCGAAACCAGAATTTTCTGCATAATTCTGCTACGGGTTTGAGCAATTTCACCCGAAAATCCGACCGATTCAATTATTTTTTTCAAAACAAATAAATACTCATTCATACCAAACATATAGTAGTGATTTGGAACCATCAAACGCGAATTCTACGACTTTCGATTTCAATCTTAATCTTAAATGGGTCTCTAAACTATTACTAAAAATCAATTTCTAAATACCCAAAATTTAGTAATTCCCGAAAATATTCTTCAACACATAATACCAGAATAAATTCCACAATAAAATCAACACAAAATCAACATCACAGTAGAGAAATTATATAACCCAATCACACGTACCAATTATCATATACCCGATTATAAAATTCGAACCCCACCCTTACCTGAAATTGAAGGCATCTCGAATTTCCAATCGACACCGAAGCTTTTTCCGACAATCTCTCGCGATCTCTCCTCTCCAACAGCCGTTTCTAAACCCTCTTGCACTCTCTGTAACTTTCTCTCTCGTACTGTTACTTCTTCCCACTTTCTTTTTCTCCTCTTACTGCTACTTAAACTCTTTTTTTTTTCTTTGTTACACTTACAGCCACTTATATCCTCTTTTCTTTTTATTTTATAATAATAATATTAATTAATCTAATTGGTTCATTGGGCTTACTAATCATACCTCCTTGTTTGCTATTTCTCACACAACAACTAAACCCAATTTAATTAGATAAATAGTCCAACTTAATAATATTATTTCTAATATTATTTCTCCGATTAAACCGACTAATTACTCGACTGTCCACTAAACACTCAAACAACATAATAATCCAATAATAATAATAATAATAATAACGGTATTATTTAATCTATTTGGGCTTCCCTTCATACACCTCCAAATTGCTATATATCACTCAACAACCAAATCCAATTTAATTAAATAATAGTCCATTATAATAATATTATTTCTCTCGACTAAATCGATTAATTACCGACTAACAAATAAATCGTCCAAACCACCAAATCAACACATTTAACCATAGACAGAAAATATTCAATATTATTTCCACAACTTAAATCAACTTATTAAATTAATTCAACTCGAACCAACTTAGAAACATCAACATAATATTCCGATATTCCGGAATCAACTTAAATCAACACAAATATCACAAACCAACGCAAATCGACACAACATACTACAATTATATTCAATTAAATACTTAATTAAATAAACTGGCGTTACAACTCTCCCCCACTTAGAACATTTTCGTCCTCGAAAATTCATCCGATACAACTACTCCAACTATGTGATTCCATCCGACTAATCAACTCTCATCTCCGAAGGCAGCCCACGTATAATACAAACAATTCATAACATCAACGGCGAAAACAACCCGAATATTACTCATGCAATACACTTTACAACTTAACATCATAACATAAGGAGTAACCAACTTAAGAATTCGCCGATTTAAGAACTAAAACACAACAACATACAAACACACAACTTAAACACGACATCAATACAACCAACTACCAACATCGTTGTTGCTCACGCATGAACAACTGTACAACACCACACGTTCGCTGCGCACTCTGATTACTTGCAAAGTATCAAGTCTACCCATTTTATTCCCAACAGGTATTCTACCCTCTCGTAGTTACCGAGTACTTCAACTTAGATCCGTAGGATAACTCCTCTGACATTCAACACCATTACAACGACGACTACTTCCAAATCTTGGATAATATATACATGTACTTCCACGAATTCTCCCGATTATCATCAAACATAAACTACAACCTTACCATCTTTTTATAACACATTCTCCAAAATTTTCTTAAACACGTAACAACATTACAATCACATATGGTACATGGGTCCAACTAATTCCGACAAGATAACTCATCCTTTTAACTTCCAACTAATCCAACATACCAAATTATCGACTTTTACTCATACTGACACAATCCTTCATAAATTCTTATCCGACTTAACACAACCAAGTAACTCATCTTTACCAACCAAAAGTTCCACTTTTACAATTCAACTTATAACTTCACTTCTTTTTCTACTTGCAACTCAATTCTCAAATTACCTAGAACTCAACTGCGAATTTCCATACTACTCATCAATTAAATTGCAACCCCACGCCATCATCCTTAAATTCAACTAATATGCTCATATATGAATCTACATCGGCAAAATAAACAATCCACAAGCACTTGGCTTGACTTCAACCAATTCAACGTATGTACTATACTAGTTGGCACGACACATCTATCCATCAATTATGATTTCGTCTACTATCAACAAGAGATTAAGGGTGATCAGTTCCTCAATTTGTCAATAGACAGCCGGCAACCATAACAGTGGCATAAATCATCATTACCCAACACAATAGCGTACTACAACTTGTGCCCAAAGTCCGTAAGCACAATGCTCTGCCAACTCTCAGAGGCTTATCAACGTCTTCTTAGTTTCCTTAATTTCAACTTCGTCAATTATACCAAAACGTCCAAAATCCAATACGTACTCTCTTATACATGCTCGTAGCACAACACAATTATTAAATATCTTCCCAACACCGGAATCGCTACTACTCCAAGTACTATCCAACTCGGCTCGCTCCAATTACAACTCCTATCCAAGTTAAAAATTTTAACGTTGCAATTCAACCATTCGTCTTTTTCTCAACATTACTATCACATGACATCATCACTTATTTCTCCTTATTCAACATAAATTGCATCTCGATACTTTCTCAGATACCGTCACATCCTTATAATTACCAACATATTATTCTCATCAAAATTTCACACTCGGTTTCATCTTTCCAAATTTTTCAGCAGTAGTCGTTCAACTTTAACCACATATATCTCTTTCGATACAGACCTCTCAATCACAAAATCATATTCTAAAATGAAGAGAATTTCGTAAAAATTCCAGAACTTCAAGAATCGCTTGAATCCGAGTTACGAGTAAAAAGTTATCATCCTTACAACGGGACTGGTTCAGAATTTCCATATGCAGAATTTTCCAAAAATCAGCATCAGACCCAAATATTAAAATGCACTTTTCTTCCTCTTCACAAACTTCCTGAAGACAAATCGTATATGTAAACTATAGGGAATTTCGTAAGCTTTCCGAAAAGTCCAGAATCGCTTTCATCGGAGTTACGAGTAGAAAGTTATGCCTCTTATACTGAAGGCTGTTACATAAATGTGAAAATAAAAACCGAAATTGGTGAACATGAGCTCTACCTCTTTCTCTTGCTTCCAAACTCTTCCAACAATCCTTGTTTTTCACTCAACTCTGAAAATCATCCGACTTTACTGCAGCTATACTCCACTTGCATATCACTATTCGTCACGTTGCCCTCTCTTCTCCGAGAAGCAAACATCGATCATACTAACTTGTCCTCCTTCAAATGTTTCAACTGGACCAACAGATAAAATCATGAGTCTATACTCTCGTCGATTCGCAACAACACAGTTCTGACAACACTTGCACTCCTGCGATCAATATCACCTTGATTCAACTTCATATACTACAAACATCTCTGAGAAGTAAACTTCTCCCCCACTTGTTTCAAACCAACTCCTGCATACCATCGATTAGGAAAACAAACAAGTACCGACAGTGTTCCACACACTTGTCGCGTACTAAGGGATAAACAACATTAGACAACTTGGCCGGACAGACCGACCTGCTCTGATATCACTTATGTAACACCCCATTTTCTACCCAATGTTTATTAAAAATCAGAGTGCAAAATTTTCAACATAAAACAAATGAGATGTCACATTTTCAACTTGAACAACAAAACCAATAACATAAACCTGTATTTCTTTTTAAAATAGATACATAGCATTCGGCCTTCACAACTTATAAATCATATTCACTTTATTCAACTAGATCAAAACTTCAATTTAAAATTATTCAAGAATTATTGTAATAACAACAATTAGGAACAACAACATAAACAAAACATTTCCCCCCGAGTGCTACGTATCAGAGCATGACTCCAACTTGAACTAACAGCGACTAAGACTTCAAACCTTCACAGCTATTCTTGAGTACCTGCTTAGTTACCCATAATAGGTAACATCATTACAGAAGGGGTGAGATATCGAAAAATATAATCAAAGGCATGATAATTAATATATTAGATTAGAATCACACAAATTTCACCGCTTCATACAACAGTCATACAACAATTATTAGTAAACAACTTAAGAGCAACCACAACTTATAACAATTAACAACTTATAACAACAACCTGTATCAAGCGACAACTTACAGCAATAACAATTTATAACAACAATAACTCACAACAATAACAACTTATATCAACAACACCATCAATCAACACCAACGTAATAATATTAACAACTTCAACATGCAACTCAAATGCGACTCAACTATGCACATGCATGTGGTACCATCGGAGTAAAACTCCCAACTTAAACATATGCCAGGTTATCGAGGCATTTTCAACTTAATCGGATGCCGTCAAGGCCAACTTAAACAGGTGCCATCAAGGCCAACTTAATCAATGCAAATGTATGCATGCAACAATAAGCACAACGTCACAACAACAACAACGCAATAACAACAACGAGAACAACAACTTAAACATGCACCACTTGCATCAACTTAATCCAACATTGGTCGTTCGACCTACAACTTAATCAACAACATATTCAACATCACATCACCAACATTACCACATCAACAACGTATTCAACATCAACATAAAACATTGGTCATAAGACCTACAACTTAACAGTGCCCATAAACCGGAACAATTCAACCTATTCAACTGTACCTGCAAATCAACTTAATCGACATAATTACCACAAAACAAACCGACCAAGAATACCTACTAATTTATATTAGTTATCCCGCCAATTTTCATTAAATTCCGGACAACTAACCTTACCGCTTAATTACACTTATTCGACTAATTCCATACATCAACCGACCAAAAATAACTACAACCACTTACGAATTATTTCTGCAAAATTTCAACTTGTTTCGGTTAAACAATTATACCGGTTAAAACTACTAATATTATTATTCGGTACTATTTTAATACTCTGCTAACTCCTTTGGTCTGTCATTTGCTAATGGATTCCAGTACTAAAATAAAACCTGCTACTAACATTCCTAATTCCCCACATTATTGATATTCCTCTGCATTATTAATCGTTAACATTGTTGAGGCATATTGCACGATAACACCTCAATCGCACACATTCACGACGGTAAAAAAAAAATCAACGCAACGATACGGTTTCAATTTTTGGCTATAATTGAACCAGATACAGACCTCAAAACCATTTTTCCTAGAAAGAACATCTCGTTAGCTTTCCAACGCTTCGAACGGGGGTCAAAACGGACTTACGGTTCAACAGTTATGAATTTTTGAAGTTTTTCCGAAACCAGAATTTTCTGCATAATTCTGCTACGGGTTTGAGCAATTTCGCCCGAAAATCCGACCGATTCAATTATTTTCTTCGAAACAAATACATACTCATTCATACCAAACATATAGTAGTGATTTGGAATCATCAAACGCGAATTCTACGACTTTTGATTTCAATCCGAATCTTAAATGAGTCTCTAAACTATTACTAAATATCAATTTTTAAATACCCAAAATTTAGTAATTTCCGAAAATATTCCTCAACACATAATACCAGAATAAATTCCACAATGAAATCAACACAAAATCAACATCACAATAGAGAAATTATATAACCCAATCCCACGTACCAATTATCATATACCCGGTTATAAAATTCCAACCCCACCCTTACCTGAAATTGAAAGCATCTCGAATTTCCGATCGACACCGAAGCTTTTTCCGACAATCTCTCGCGATCTCTCCTCTCCAACAGCCGTTTCCAAACCCTCTTGCACTCTCTGCAACTTTCTCTCTCGTACTGTTACTTCTTCCCACTTTCTTTTTCTCCTCTTACTGCTACTTAAACTCTCTTTTTTTTTTCTTTCTTACACTTACAGCCACTTATATCCTCTTTTCTTTTTATTTTATAATAATAATATTAATTAATCTAATTGGTCCATTGGGCTTACTAATCATACCTCCTTGTTTGCTATTTCTCACACAACAACTAAACTCAATTTAATTAGATAAATAGTCCAACTTAATAATATTATTTCTAATATTATTTCTCCGATTAAACCGACTAATTACTCGACTGTCCACTAAACACTCAAACTACATAATAATCCAATAATAATAATAATAATAATAATAATAATAATAATAATAACGGTATTATTTAATCTATTTAGGCTTCCCTTCATACACCTCCAAATTGCTATATATCACTCAACAACCAAATCCAATTTAATTAAATAATACTCCATTATAATAATATTATTTCTAATATTATTTCTCTCGACTAAATCGACTAATTACCGACTAACAAATAAATCGTCCAAACCACCAAATCAACACATTTAACCATAGACAGAAAATATTCAATATTATTTCCACAACTTAAATAAACTTATTAAATCAATTCAACTCGAACCAACTTAGAAACATCAACATAATATTCCGATATTCCGGAATCAACTTAAATCAACACAAATATCACAAACCAACGCAAATCGACACAACATACTACAATTATATTTAATTAAATACTTAATTAAATAAACGGGCATTACAAGCAAGGCCTGTTCCCCACAGACTGTGATGAATTGGCCGTTCTGGACGAACTTTAGCTTTTGGTGGAGGGTTGAAGTGACCGCCCCAGCCTGATGTATCCAAGGTCTTCCTGATAAACAACTGTATGTTGCCCGGATGTCCATGACCTGGAAAGTGACTTGGAAAGTGTGAGGACCAATAGTTATGGGAAGATCGACTTTGCCGATAACCATTTTTCTGGATCCGTCAAATGCTTTGACGACGACCTCGCTGGTTCTCATCGGAGGGCCTTTGAATGATAATTGCATCAAAGTGGACTTCGGCATAACATTCAGGGTTGACCCTATGTCTACCAGTACGCTGGCTAAAGCATCGTCCTGGTAGTTGATTGTAATATTGAGCGCCATGTTATGACGGCGACCCTCTTCATGTAATTCCTCATCACTAAATCCCAAGTTGTTGCAGGAAGTGATGTTAGAGACAATGTTATCGAAATGTCTGATGGTTACATCCTGTTCGACAAAGGCTTGCTCCAAGACTTTCTGTAGAGTCTCCCTGTGCGCTTCTGAACTGAGTAACAGTGATAATACCGAGATTTTTGAAGGAGTTTGTAACAGTTGATAAACAATGTTGTATTCACTCCTTTAGATGAGCTTTAGCATCTCATCATTGTCTTTTGAAAGGTCGGGATCACTGGATTGACCTACTGGTGGATTAGGAACTTCTGTCTGAGGTTCCTTTTCTTTGTTGAGTTCTCCAACTCCTCTGTTGAAGATTTGACCACTCCGTGTTACTCGACTGATGTCTGTAATATTCACGACGGAGGGTAATAGAATTTCCTTTCCATTCTCGACTATTGTTGCACCGTATTTGTAAGGGATAGCCTTAGTTGATTCATACGGTAGTGGTCCTGGCAGATAGATGACTATGGGAGCCTTCTGATTTTTTTGACCATCATAAGTAATTTTGATCCGTTCCTGGTTGGGAACTCTCGATTCGTCAAGTAGAGGGATGATGGCACAAACATCCATAGCCCTCTGATGATTGAAGAATACGACAACGTCCTCGATTTTATCAGTGAGATAGTTGACTGATCCAGAACTTGAGCATGGTTGAATTTCGTTGCGGTCCAACTGACTTTGAAGGGTTGCCCGCACGAGGTAGCATCCTTGATTGTTCACTGAACAAACTCCACACCGCTCATAGTTGTGTAGTGGCACCTGGCCGCGTCCGCTCTGAATATAGTGTAGCCTTACTGGGTCAGTTTCCACCGACCGGACATGCTGACTTTGATATCTAGTAGGATTCCCGTTAGTGATACTAATTTGCTGGGTGTCTTCATCCATATAGATTGGAAGCCACCAGTGGTTCAACAAGTGCTGAAGTATTTCTTAGACAAGGGCACAACCTTGATCATTTTCGCAACCCGCTTTACAGCTCTGATAATCATGGGATACCAGGAATCTGAGACGGACCTGTTCTATGTGTAACTCCACCAGGCTGGTATTCATCAAGCGAATATCGAAGATTTAAATCATGTTGATCTAATAGGGATTCCTATAATGGTAGTCCTGGATCCATCCAAGATCCATCTGATGCTGGAGGGTCTCTTGTACAAAAGAGCATCCCTGTTTTTTTACCGAGTAAGTCAGACAGGAGCTGTAATCGTACCGTGGCAGATTATGATACTGGCTTTGCCTGGTGTGCATCGCCACCAAGTTGACATTCATTGCACGGATGTCGTGGTTCTGAATGATGTTAGAATTCATGTAAACCATGTTAACTCTACGAACTCGGTGCTTTTGGATCCATCCGAGATCCATCTGTTCTTGTAGAGCTGATCGCACCACAGAACATCCTCGATTGCTTTTAGAGCAGATATCACACTGGTGATAGTTATGAGGTGGCACATGGCCATATCCACTCTGTCTATAATGAATCTTGACCAAGTTGGCCCTTAATAAGAGTACATCACAAATTTGATAGACGTTGTTAGTCTCTCCCTCTATTAAATTGACTGTAGCCTTATCGTGTTGAGGCAGCGGGTTCGTGAGAACATTAAGATTCGTATCTTTGAAAGATAAGACCCTGCTCCTAACAAGCTTTTGCACGTCAGATTTGAAACTGAGACAGTTCTCTATGTTATGCCCTGGTCCTCCTTTATGATAAGGGCAAGTCTGATCCGCTTTGAACCAAAAAGGCAGATTTTCCGGTACTGTAAGAGGAGCCTTGGTCTGGACGTGCCCTTTGACTAGTAATAACGGAAATAGTTCCGCGTATGGTACGGGTATAGGATCAAATCCTGGTAGCCGCATTGTACGGTTGTTGTTGTACTGAGGACAAGCCTGCTGAAGAGGCCGTTGTTTAGGTTGGCTCTGCGCAACCTGAGGTTGATACGTAGAAACAAGCGCAGGGTTGATAGCAGGAGTTACAGCTGCTACTGGTTGATAACGTCGCCTTTGCTTTCCGAGAGAGATATTCCCAATATCCTGCTCTTTTTTCTTAGGGAGAGCACTACCGTATCGTTTTGCACTACTTGATGATCCAGTGTCTTTAACTAAACGTCCTTCCCGGACGGCTTCCTCAAGACGAACCCCCATGCCCACCATCTCGGTGAAGTCACTGGGTGCACTGGCAACCATTCTGTCATAGTAAAATGAGCTCAAGGTCTTTAAGAAGATCTTTGTCATCTCTTTTTCCTCAAGAGGTGGAGAGATCTGAGCGGCAATTTCACGCCATCTTTGAGCGTACTCCTTAAAGGTTTCCTTGTCCTTTTGTGACATTGATCTGAGTTGATCTCTGTCTGGTTCCATGTCCAAATTATATTTGTACTGTTGGATGAAGGCAGTGCCAAGATCTCTGAACGTGCCGATCGTGGCGCGGTTTAAACCCATGTACCATTTTAATGCGGCACCGGTTAAACTATCCTGGAAGTAGTGAATCAGTAGATCCTGATTCTCTGTCTGAGCTGACATTCGCCGAGCATACATCACCAAGTGTATTTGAGGGAAAGAGTTACTCTTGTATTTTTCAAAGTCGAGAACTTGGAATTTGTGTGGGACTTTCACATTGGGGACCAAGCAGAGGTCCGCGGCGTCCTTTCCAAATAGATCATGACCGCGAATAGCTTGCAATTCCTTTTTCATTTCTAGGAACTGTTCCTGGAACTCGTTCATTCTTTCGAACATGCTTTCGTTTCCACCAGAAGGTATATGCAGAATCTGTCCTTCCGAGACAGTGTGTATCACGGGTTGTGGTATAGTCATTATGGCCGAGACTCTCAGTGCCTCTCGAAGTTTGTAACCTTCAGGAGTTACTGTCATTCCCCTGGTATCTTCGCTTTCCTGAAATTTGTAACTTTCAGGCCCAGCGGTTCCTGCAGTGATTTCCTGATCTTCAGTGATCGGCGGAACATATCCTTCTGGGATATAGTTAACAGGCATGCCCCAGGGACGATCTTTCGGCATTTGATACCTAGGATCATACTTCTCTACTATGGGCATTGAGGTGATCTCTGAGATCACGGTTCTTTGTAGATGAGCTTCTTCCATGGCTTGCATGTCGTTACGAAGCTTTCTCATATCCTCTTCTTTCAATTCTCTGTTCTCTTCCTCGAGATCATCCATCCTTTTCTGACGATTGGCCTGAGTATTGTACGAATGAGACAGTTTGACTCTAGAACCGAGACACAAACGTGAGATTCGTAGGTAACAAGAATACGTGATGTGAGAATGATGAATGCAATGATTATATTAATTGTTTTTTGGTTTAATCAAAATAAACTTCGACAATTAGATTGCAAATATCAAAGAGTGGGAAAAACCCCGTTTTATTGAAATTCAAAGGATTGCGGAAACAGAAATACAGTAGATTACAAGGTGCGGAAACAGAAACCTAAGCTAATGGGTCCCGAGTCCTCTCTGAGGAGAACTCGGGTGCTGATTCTGGTACTTTCCTTTTCTTTGACCGAGGCTCTTGGGCCATTGTCGGGTTGTCATTCCTTTGCTAGGTGAAAGGAGCGAGCAAATTCCTTTGGTCATCCTGATTATCCATAGCATGTTGCTCTAAAATCTCAATCAGAGCATCCTTTTCTTTCAGTAGTTGCTGTATATTGGCAAACTCCACGTTGAGAATGCGATACTTGTTCTTCCAAGACCTCCTCTCCCGTTGAACTTTGTTGAGAGTAACCTGAAGTTTTTCAGTTTCTGTCATGAAGTACATGACAGATTCCCTTGGCGGAAGAACTCTGTGACGAGGATACGACATCTTTAGCTTGAGAGCTCTAGGTTGTACCCAGTGGAGATAAGGCTCCACCGAGACACAATCCAGTTTTCCTAAAGACTCTCGTCCTTTCTTATGAACATGTTTCCAAGCGTGCATTATTTCCATCTTTAGTGCTCTGTCATTTTCTCCTTCTTTAAAGAAAAGACCTTCCAGATGAGCATTCCGTGGGACATGCCTCACCGGGTATCCAAAATGACGACGAACCAATGCCGGATGGTAGTTGATTCCTCCCTTAGTTCCTATAAGGGGTACGTTGGGGAAGTTTCCACAACGATCAATTATCCTGATCCTATCATAAATCCTATTTTACCAATCAATGTCAGAGTTGGTGAGAGACATGATTTTCTGCGACCAGCGTAAGGCACTCTTATGATCCCAAAAAGTAGCAGACTTAGGCAAATGGGAGATAAACCATTTATATAGCAGGGGCACACAGCACGTGATCTCTCCTCCGCTGTACAAATTCCCTAAGTGTACAGAATGATACGCATCTGCGAGCAAAGTTGGCACAGGGTTTCCAATGAGAAAAACCTTAATGGCGTTGATATCGACGAAGTTATCAATGTTGGGAAACAGAAATAACCCATAGGTGAGTAAAACAAAGATGCTTTCAAAAGCAGTCACGTTCGCTATACTAGCAAAGTATAGAGCTTTCTTTGTTAAGAACTGGGCTGGCAAACCTTGGATGCCACCCTTAGTGGTCATGTGAGTCCTGACTTCTGACTCATCCAAATAAATTGCTCTTGCAATGGTCTGGTCCTTAGGAATTTCTTCCAATCTAGAAAATGGAGCTTGATCAGTAATGTGTAGATCAGTCAGGTGAGAATACTCCTCCAGCATTGGTGCGAGCTGGTAATCCGGGAATGTGAAACAGTGATAGACCGGATCGTAAGACTGAACGAGTGCATCCATGATTCCTTCAATCACATAGATTCTTAACAGAGGTAGCAGACCTCCGTACTTGCCTCTGAAAGCCTTAGGGTTAGTGATTATCCTCGCTAACCTTCTCAAATCCTCAAGTTTTGGAACCTTGAAGGTGTACTGGTGAGTTCTCCTTCTACCTCAATCCATGAGCGCAATCGTTTTCTCTGACATTTGCAATCATTGTCTCAGTTTAATTTGAAAAAGAGAGACTAGAAGAGAAAATTTTTCTTTGTTTTAATGTTTTTTAGATGAATGCATGAATGCAGCACACAAAACATAGAAAAAACATGGGGTCAAAGGGTCGTTGTCATAAAGTCAAGGCTTTACCCATCCCCGAAAGGTTTATACTAGTGATTTTTGTACCTGTCTCTCAAAATCATCAGTTCTTGTCGAGAAAACACCAGCGGGCCGGGAACCGTGCTAGGTGATGTTTTTTCGAAGAACCTTCAGAAAAGGGTGGTATTGCGTGACAACCATTTCTGATAGTTTTCGCACCACTAAAAGAGGTTTTTCCTAGGTGTATACTCAATCTTTCCACATGTGGCATCACACGCATTCCCATTAGCAGAAAAATAAACACATATATCAATTAGGAAAAGCAGTATATATATTTGTCCTAATGTCCTAGACTTTTTAGAGCTATGAATCCTATGTTCCTGACAGAAAATGGCTCCCCGACGGAGTCACCATTCTGTGGTTCCTTCCCAACTTAAAGGTTTTGACCTAAGATCCTAGTGAAGTCAACAAAAGTTTCATTCCCAGTGAAGGTTTTGTCCAAGGCTTTCACCTTGAGTTTCCAAAGAAGGGCCCCACGGTGGGTGCCACTTTTCTGTGGCACTTTTTTAAGGTTTCTACCTAAGAGATGGGAAGAGAACAAAATCTCGTTGTCCCCAGTGAAGTCGCCATTTTTCTGTGGAAAATGGTGACTAATGATGACTAAGGTGAGATAGATCCTAATGACACTTCCCTAGTGAAGTCGCCATTTTTCTGTAGCGAGCGATTTTGGACATGGTTGCGAAGCACTACCGCTTTGGTACTACAGTTTGATTAATTTTTTATCCTATTGAAGCTGATGAAGGAAGGGAAATAGATGTCTCCAATTAACCCTGCTTGCAAACTGAGTTTGAACAGATGACTGTTGGTTTACAGATGCTACAAAGATTGTGGGTCTATCTTAGGTTATTTTGTTAAAATAGTGCCCGGGCGATTGGTGAGAGTTTAGGACTGATGCTTTTCGATTGATATGTGAAGGTACGGGATTTGGGTTTTGGATTAGTGTGCTCGCTAAGATTTTTCTTTCAATCTTATGCCTACGTATTCCCGTTTATCGAAACAGGGAAATCAGAGCGATCATAGTTCCTCCTATTCAATGGGAGGAAATGGTGTTTTGGTGTCTTGTTCAAAGCCCAAGACGTGAAGCGAATGGGTGGTTTCTATCTTATTCAAAGCCCAAGATGTGAAGCTGAAGGGTCTATTTGTATCTTGTTCGAAGCCCAAGATGTAAAGCTAAAAGGTGTTGTCTTTAGAGAGAATTTGTCATCTCTAAAGGGGTATGTTTGTCACAATTGTTTATAAAGGAGAATTATTTTAACAGGGATATGTGAACCGGCAATGCCATAATTTCATTTATAGGGGGGTTCCAACCTGAAGGAGAAGACTTTAACTCAGTGTAGAGCAATGCTATCTTTCCTTAGGAATTTTTCATGCTAAAAAAGGGACAGTGGCATGGATGTAAATAATCCAGAGGCTTGCCGCTTACAGCGATTAGATGAAAGGAAAGGAGTTGTTGATGTTTGTGTACTGTGAACGAGGCACAATTTTGATGCTAAAAGGTTGATTGGCTCAACCTGGGTTTTCCTTATACAAAGCCTAAGAGGAGGCTATTGGCCCAACAAGAGGGAGTTTTTGTGTGTCTCGTACGAAGCCCGAGAGAGAGGCTAAAAGGGTTGACTCAACAGGAGAATCTTTTATACTCAACAAGAGAGTGTTTTTGTATCTCGTACGAAGCCCGAGATGGAGGCTAAAGATGGTGACTCACCAAGAGAATCTTTTATACTCAACAAAAGAGTGATTCTGTATCTCGTACGAAGCCCGAGATGGAGGCTAAAAGGTGATTGACTCAACAAGAGAGTCTTTTATACTCAACAAGAGAGTGATTTTGTATCTCGTACGAAGCCCGAGATGGAGGCTAAAAGGTGATTGACTCAGCAAGAGAGTCTTTTATACTCAACAAGAGAGTGATTTTGTATCTCGTACGAAGCCCGAGATGGAGGCTAAAAGGGAGATTGGCTCAACAAGAGAGCCTTTTATACTCAACAAGAGAGTGTTTTGGTATCTCGTACGAAGCCCGAGATGGAGGCTAAAAGTTTTGACTCAATAAGAGAGTCTTTGTATCTCGTACGAAGCCCGAGATGGAGGCTAAAGGTTTTGACTCAACAAGAGAGTCTTTGTATCTCGTACGAAGCCCGAGATAGAGGCTAGAAGGTTACTGTTTCAGTTGATTGACAGGTCCAGTATGTTGGTTCAACGAGAAAATCAGTTCTTATATGAGTAATGTTGCACTCATGGATTTGATTTGAGAATCGGGATTTTTTCCTGTTCTTTAAGGAAATGGGAAATCCAAAGGGTATTGAGACTGTCCAAGTCTGCGGGTGTCTTCCTATTTTTGAAAGGGACTTGAGAATGTCTTTGAGACTCAAGGAAATTAGATTGTCCAAGTCTAGAGTTTTATCTTTTGTACTATGCTTAAAGAAATAGTTGTAGTACGTTCATGGTAGAAAGATCTAGACTCTTTGAAAGACTGTTCTATTAAGATGACTAATTTCTGTTCCTATACCTCTAGGAGGTCGTCGAGACAATTTGTACGAAGCCCAAGAGGAGGCTGGAAACTTTTAAAAAGTCGAGGGACAATTTTACGAAGCCCAAGAGGAGGCCATCATTCCCGGAGGAAGATTCCTTATACGAAGGCTAAGAGGAGGCTGTGAATACTTCTAAGAAGCCGACGGGTCCCTGTACAATGCCCAAGAGGAGGCGGGGATGCTTTTAAGAAGCCTGTGGGTCCCCAAACCCCGAGAAGTTCAAGACAGGCTATTCACAAAGAATAGATCAAGCCAGGAAAGTTCGAGAATTTAGAAGAAACTCAAGGGATGCAATTCACGGAGAAGAGATCATCTCTGGGGAGTAGAGTTTCTTGACAATTCCTAAGGAGGACAGCCGAAGAGAAGACTGTATCTAGTGTTCCTATGGGGGATCTAGTATTGTCTATTTCTAAGAATGATCGAAACGGGTTTACCTAGTGCTAGATGTAGTTGCCGGGGAAACTCTAAATATCTATACTATTATTACACAGTCGATATGAGTTTATGAAAGAAGACTTACAGCGAAACAGCCCCACAATACAATTATATGTATATGAAAGCGGTAAATGAAAGCATATAAACACTTACTCTGTTGTAGAGCTTCCATGCTATTTGGTTAGTTGTTCAACAAAGAAAGATTGAAAACAACAGTATATTTCAAAATCAAAGGAGAAAGTGCTTTGAAAGGAAAGATTGGGGCTTACAGCTTAAAGAGAGGCCCAGGGTTTTAGTAGTGATTGCACTGTGATATGAGTTTGTACAGTGGGACTTATACAAGTGACTGAGGCCCAAAAAGTTTTCTGTACAAGGGGAATGGGTCTTACACTCTCTCAAGAGGCCCAAAAAAAATGATTTAGAGAAAATAAGCGGGTCTTACTATGCGAGGGTAGGCCCAGATGATTTTGTTTAAAAAATGGCGATCGCGCCGAGGTTTTAGAATGTACAGAGGGACTTATACAATAAGTGAGGTCCCAAAATAGGTTATGTAAAAAAAGGGGTTGGGACTTACACTCTATTAGAGGCCCAAGTGAGTTTTAAGAAAAGAAATGGGTCTTACTACTCGAGGGTAGGCCCAATGGTTAATTTTGAAAAGGGCGACGATTGCGCCAAGGTTTTGGAAACACCTGTCGCTCCCGAAAGATTCGAATCCAACGGTACAAACGCGAGAGTGGCACAAAAGACACAGAGTCTCCAGCAAAGTGTATTTATCCCAAGAGAGGGAAAGGAAACACTGCGTAAACCTGGAAGAAGGGAAAGAGCATGGTCACGCGACCGAGAAAACGGGTACGGGAGTCGGTTACGCGAAGGGAAGGTGTTAGCACCCAACACGTCCATCGTACTCGATGGGATCCACGCTTGCGGTCTGCATCAAAGGGTGTCGTCATCTGGAACTCCACTGCTACTGGACCGGCGGAACGAACGAGAACGGAAAGAACGGAGAAACAAAGAAGAAAAGAAAAAGAAGTGACTCGATAGGACGTCCTCGGAGTCCTATGCCTACGTACTCCCTCAGTGCAATGGGAAAGTCAGAGTCAACGTAGTTCGGACGGGAACTGTGGGGGAAGGTTGCTCGCCAAGACAATCGCTGTCTTGTGCCTACGTATCCTCAATCGGACGAGATAGAGGAATCAGAGCTGACGTAGTTCGTGGGTACGACCACGGGTGGGTAAGTGTTTTTTACGCGAGCGACGAGCTCTTTTCTGAAAATGAAGTTGAAACCCAACAATCCCGAAGGATAAAAAGATTGAATTTGTTTGGTGTTTTTTAGACAGAAATGTCTTTTAAGCTGTTTCGCAACTTGCATTGAACCCAAGTCTTGAATACAGGAACGAATACTTTCGCGCATCGTCCCCAACAGGACAAACACTAGGTATCCTAGAAGAATGAGAGGAAGCCCCTCACTCCCCACTTCCCACATAGAAGGCTCAAGCGCAATACACGTTAACTTTTATTGCGTGTCTTAAAGAAGTTTTAAGATGAGAAGAGAGACGACACAAAGGATACTCTAACGGGGAACTAAGAGTCCTAATGTTATCATGCATGGATGTCCTATGGTTAGTGAGGTTTAGGAGAGACGACTACCTAACCTAATGCTAATCCTATTCCAAGCTTAATCAAAAATTAATTTGGACTAGGTAGCTCTAAGGGGAGAGAGTCTAAGACTTAAACAAGTCTCGAGACTCGAGGGATGAAAAGAGTGAAAGAGATGAAGAAGAAAGAGAAGGAGAAGATAAGTAACAAGATGGGGCAGCAAGTACATCATATCATAAATATCCAATTCAAGTCAATCAACATGTTTCAAAGATTAATGCAAATCACTTCAAGTAATCATGCAAAGGTAAACATGGAAGGATGCAAGCACACTTGAATTAAATGCACAATTAAACACACATGGATCTCATACCAAAGTGACATGAGAGAAACAAGATGAAAATGAAACAAGACCAGAACTCACATCATATCATCATCAATAGTTCACATATGCAAAAGAGGTTCACATTATGCAATATGATGCACCAAAGAAGTTACAAAGCAAAAGGGATGATATGCATCACATAATTCAAACCAAATGCACCCAACAATGCTCAAGTAACATGAAAATCAAGTATAGAACTCAAGAGGCAGAAGCATATACATCAATGTCATATCAAACCCAAACTTAAGTCATACAAGATCAAACATCCATCAACAACTTCAAAACATGCACCAAAAATGAGAAAGACATTCACTTAACATCTATGCAAACCAACAAAGAAGTGTGTGATGCAAAGAGTGAGAACATGTCACATAGAGCACCTCAAACCAAGAGGGTCAGAACCTCTAGCATATCATACAAATCAAACAAAAGGTTTCATACATGAGTGGATTCACACAAAGAAGCAATCACAAGATTAGGTTGAGCATTCCACAAAGTTCAAGTCCAAAGTATGCCTCATTCAAACTTGCATCACAAACAAAACTCAACCAAAAATAGCAAAGTAGATTAATAAAATCCCAAAAAATATTAAAACATAAGCTAATTCAGTCAAGTAACATGTGCAAAAAGATTGGATCAAAAAGTGTTAAAGAGCTTGTCTAAAAGTGATCCACAAGTCAAGATGTGCACATAACTGAACAAAGATCGAGGGTCAATAAAACTTGAGTGGCAAGTCACTAAAAGTAACTCAAACCACCCTCAAACCAGCATCAAAACATCCTCATATAATCCTCCACAAGTAACCAAGATATTGGTCTCAAATGATGAGTAAAAGTTAAGAACATCCTAACCCTAAATGAAAGGTATCATTGGAAACTCATTACCAAATTAAATCAAAATAAAATATGAAAATAAAATAAGAAATAAAAATAAAGATATGGAAAACAATCACAAGACATTAAATGATTAGAAAAATATTTTTGGTATTTTTATAAGGATTTAAACAATTAAAATAAAAATCAAAGTTAAAAAGGAAATAAAATGAAAATAGAATGGAGCCTAAGGCAGAGGGGGTGTACTCAGTAATAACAACCACAACAGCTTCCATGTTACATGCACAATGAGCCTCAAATGAGAGGGTGTTAAAAGGAAAAAACCACAGGCCCACGTACACCATAAATTCCATGCCATCAGCTTTTAAACAAAACAACCAAAAAAGAAAAGGAAAATAAAATAATGAAATAAGAAAAAAACAAGGAATGTCACGCACGCTCATGTGAACATTTATCAATGGGACACTTTAATTTAAGTCGCAAAAGACAAAAAAAAAACATGACCAATCAGATCCGGCCACGCCATCATCTTCTTCATGGAAAACCCCAACACACTTCCATGCATCGTGAAAGAGAAAGAAAAAACACAGTGCCAACAACTAGATTTCCACATCAAATTTCGCCATGAAATCTCAACCAAATCACGCAAAATAAAACCCTAAAATGGAGCACGAAGATCAAGGATTAACAATGTGCCATTAGTTTCTCAAAATACACATTCAAACACAAAGAAAAATGGGTCCAAAGTCGTGGTTTCAACGTGATTTCAGGTATTCAACAAAATCAACGAACTCAGATTCAAACAATCAAACAAATGCCATCATCTCAGGCTTTATCAGATGCAAAACATGAGCACAATATTCCACACCCTAACTCATTTGAACCTAAGCATGGGAGAGAAGATCATGAGAGGTTACCTAATGGAGAGAGTCCGTTGCTCCTTTCCAACAAGATCTGGCCGTGGAAAATGATCCGGATAACTTGAGAATCACTTGGAAGTTAGAGATCTTGACTTGCTTTGCTCAGAAACTTGTTAGAAGCCTTCACCAACTCAACTCGATAGTGATGAATAGAGAGCTTGTGGAGCTTTAAACAATGGATGCAGAGGTGATTATTTGCATACAGAAGTAAGATTGCACTTGGTAGTGAGTGATTCAACCAAGAAAATCTTGAGAGATCTCAGAAATTAGGGAAAACAAAAATGAGAAGTTTCAGAGAAAGTTTGATTCGGATTGGAAAAAATCTGTGAATGAGAATGGCTGCTCATTTTTAGGGTTTAGAGGACTTAAATATGATGGATTATGAGTGGTAGTTGGGCCTAAAATGAAATAGAGCATTCATTTGGGAGTTCTCTCACAAAGGCCATGTTGAGAGTGAGGTTCGGGTAAGGATTCATGAGGGGTGTGCGGAATGGTTTTTTGAGTGGAAATGGAACATGGAAAGAATGGTTGTACATGGCACGTGAGAGAGTGTGTGGTGAAGTCAGAAATGAGTGGAATCCAATTCTTGTTGTGCAAGTTTGGCTTTTCTAATTTTGGTCATGTAATTCAAATTAGTGTGTAATGGAGTGTAGTACATGTTTGGCAATTTGTAGTAAAGAAAAAGAAAGGGTATACGTGAGGTGATGTACACTAAAGTCATGCTGCAAGAGCATGCTACCAAATGCCAACAACACATATCCTACCATGCTTTAGAAATTAATTCATGCAACCCACTTTATGCCATGATATCTTCATGAGTTTCAATCCAAATTGTACCAATTGAATTTCATTGAAAAGCCTACACTTCAAGGAACATCTTTGGTGTTCAAAACTAGTGGAATTCAAGCTTGTAAGACACTGAAAACTTGCCATGAAAACTTGTCCTTAGAGCTGCCAAAAGAAGACTTAGAGAAAATTCTAAGTTTTTTTTGAACTCATCATGAATCATGAAAAACCTTGGATTTCAAGAGACCACAACTTGCTCAATATTGATCCAATCAAGGCATACTTGTACTCTTTGGAAAGAGGAGATTGTCCTCTACAATTCTTATGTTAGAAGTTTCTCAATCCAAGGCTTGGAAGTCATCCAAAAGTGAGCATGAACATGAGTGCACCAAACTGTCCAAGAACAACTTAGAAAAAGTTCTAAGTTTTCAAGTTTTTACAACTTAAAACCTCCATCTTTGAAACATCATAACTCTCTCAAAAATGATCCAAATGGGACAAACTTTACATGGTTGGAAAGCTTGAGACAAGCTCTATAACTTTCATGTTTGAGGAAAATTGAGATGAAGCATGGATCGTGAAGAAATTTTGCCTTGAAAGTGACCTCTAAACCATGGAAACTTGCCAAAAATAGTAAGTTCTAAAACCCTATTTTTTCCAAAAATGGAAACTTTCACAAATCCTTGATTTTTGATGATTCCTTGAACATATCTTGATCAAATCTCTTCCATGGATCATATTTGACTTGAAAATCACCATGTTGACCTTAAAAAGTCAGGAGTTGACTTTTTCACTGCCCAGTTGACTTTATTCCCAATTCTCCTGATTTTGAAATTTCTGATCAATTGAAAACCTTCTGAAGCAAATTGATGGACAATTCTCCAATCCTAGACACTTGAGGACATGAGGAATACCATGAGATCGAGTCTTGTCCTAAAAATCAGAAATAAACTGATTCTATAGGAAACCCTAATTTTGGCTCCTCTGGTTAGGAGAAATCAGCACATCCTCCAAATTCAAATTCCTCTGAGTATGATGTGTGTCATGTCCACCAATGATGATATGTGCCATTTGGAGATGATAAACAATCAAAGAGCTTGCTCATTTGAGGGTTAAATCTCATAATCTCCAAAACCCTAATTTAAGAAACCAAGTTAGAAGAGTGTGATTCTTTTGAATTCCCCTGCCAATCTTGATCTTGTGATGAGATGATGGACCAAATTAAACACCTTGAGGCTCAAGGCTCATTTGTGGTTCAAGAATTGATAGCATCAAGAATTTTCTCTCCTATTGGCCCCTTGAGCAATACACATGAACTGTTGCTTGAAACCCTGAAAAACCTCTTCTTCCCTTGAGTTAAACCTAGTACCTTGATCCCATGCTAGGACCCAATGCTATGCACAAATGCTAATGCAAAAAATGCAAGGAAACATAAGCCAGTTAGCTAAAGACAAACAAGGCAAATTTTGGGGTGTTATAGCTGCCCCTATTCAATCAACTTGATCCTGAAGGTATGATAGTGACGGCTATCATGTGTTCCAAGGATTCACGGAGATTGAATACCATAAGAAACCTGAAATTTGCAATCCTCAAAGGAGGGACGACTCCACTGGGGAACAAACAATAAATGCTGCACTGTCACAAAACATACGAGTGTTGGAAACCAAAACTGTATTGAAAAGTCCTGAAGTAAACACAAACGAATGTTAGCTACGCTGGGGATGAACGCGGACGGGTGTCAAGGAATCCAGGATATCAAATACGGACGGGTATTGAGAAGATACACGAACGGGTGTAAAATGTCAATGCGGACGGGCATTGAAATAAAAGTTCAAACACAGACTGGTGTTGAAAATGGTACACGGATGGGTGCCAAATGGATTCAATACAGACGGGCATTGAAAAAGGTACATGGACGGGTGTAAAAGATTTCAATACGGATGGGTATTGAAAAAGGTACACGGACGGGTGTAAAAGATTTCAATACGGACGGGTACTGAAAAAGGTACACGGACGGGTGTAAAAGATTTCAATACGGACGGGTACTAAAAAGGTACACGGACGGGTGTAAGAGGTTTCAATACGGACGGGTACTGAAAAAAGGTTGTAAAGCAACTTTATCGGGAATTAATCTCGCTGGGGAATGGAAGGCAACACGGACGAGTGTCATCAAAAGGTCAATACGGACGGGTATTGAAATCAAAGGTTCAAACACGGGCGGGTGCTGAAGGAAACACAGGCGAGTGTCAAATGTCAATGCGGACGGGCATTGAAACAAAAGGGTCAAACACGGACGGGTGCTGAAAGAACACGGACGGGTGTCAAAAGTCAATACAGACAGACATTGACTTAAAAGGTTCAAACACGGACGGGTGCTGAAGAAAACACGGACGAGTGTCTGACGGTAAAAATTTTGAGGGAATAAACCAAAGGACCACCTAGACGAAGGGGTACAAATAAAATCAAGGATAAACAATCCTGGCAAGACATTCTGCCGGGGAACTGTCAAATATTGCCTAACCCAACACCTGTGGGGTAAAGACATCTTTCTGAAATCCGGCTTTCCTGACGAAGGAAAACTCAAACCTGGCTCATGCTTCAGATGCATATGTTTGAATTTTGCCGTAATGCTCCACACGAAGTGGAAATGCTACACATTTGGGAGGATGCTATGCAAAACAAATGCTTATGCAATGCAAAAGAGACGTCCCAGCAAAATAAATGTTGAAGACCAGAAGCAACCCCGCTGGGGATGGCAAACTAAATTGCCACTGAAACAAAGTAAAACTTGTTGAGGAAAACTTCTCCCTGCTAGGGAAGATCACAATCACCAATTCTGTCGGAGATGGACGAAACTCCAAGAGAATATCCACTCTGTTGGGGAATATCAAGATCAACTACTCTGCTGGATATGGACGAAGCTCCGAGAGAATACCCACTCAGCTGGGGAGGGATATGAATACTGAAGATGGAAATTCCACCATTGGGGACGACCAACTATTTCAGAACTTGGCTTCGGTGCCTGCCGAAAACGATCGGCCTTAAGACCTGCTGGGGATACCACTCACCATCAGACTCTGCTTGGGGAAATGAGCTTAATCTGCTGCTAGGGAAGTAACTTTACCCTCACCCTGCTGGGTACTAGATCAAACCATTGTCGTCGAGACTATACTTTCTGACCAACCGAGGAAAGTAGACACCAGGACCCTGTGTGGATAATAACATCTTCGTCCACAAACTTCCTGTTGGAGGTACGGCAACACTCACCTTAAAGCAATCAACTTCTGAGTACTCGCTGGGGAATAATAATCCAAACACGACTGCGGCTGGGTATACAATCCTCTGTACTTTGCTGAGGAAGACGATCCTCAACGACTCCGCTTGGGAGAGAAAGTAATTGTCAACATTCACCTGCTAAGGGATAACACATGCTTCCTGACTAGCTGGGGAACAAATAGCTGTCCCATGCTCCGTGGGGAGACATCTCTTGCTGAAGAAAGATGTGCCAAGTCACAACTCTGGCCTGGGAAAAAAACCTCTTATATCCTGCTAAGGAGGACGATCCTTAACGACTCCGCTTAGGGAATTACTTCTTTATACTCTGGTTGAGGAAGACGACCCTCGATACTCTGATGGGGAAGAGTAATAACCTGCTGAGGACGATCAGACTTCAAAGTTGAGGAGAGCTCTACTCTACTGGGGAAAGCGTCCAACCGCTGAGGACGATCAGACTTCAAAGATGGAGAGAGCAACTCTACTGGGGGAAGTACACCTGTCATCCTGCAAAACCAATAAAAGTCTACGTGCAAGAATGAATACAATGATTATCCACATGGTGACTGTCGCCTAAGCAATTGCCACTGTTTTTCCATCTTGCGTCATAAAGCTCAACGTTTTAGCATGTAATTTTTTTTATCAAAAATATCGGACATTTTCACAAACAAAACAGGTAAAACAGAAAACAAAAGCTCTTTAACTGAAATGCAAACTTTATTGACTGAATTGGCCTGTGAATAGGCATTTACATCTGGAAGCAATTCCTGAAAAGAGGTAATTGCACAAAAAGCAAAAGAAAATACAAATGTCGGCAATGTGGGGAACAGACATCCACCATGACTCAACTCAGCTATATCCCATATGACTTGTTCATCCGCAGATACTTTGGCCTTCGAAGACGACTAACTGGACTGATTCCTTTCCTCCGAATTTTCCAAGTGCGAACAGTGATCACAGATCGAACGCGGATCGTAGTCTTTGCTTTAAAATCCCTAACTTTTGCCTGGATCGCCCTTCTCGGGTTTTCAATCCACCGGGATACCCATTTTTTCCAAGGTTGCCTTTTCAGGTTTTCAACCTTACGGGTTTATTCTTTTTTCTTTTTATCCCTAATTTTTGCCCGAACCTTTTCTTTTTATGGTTCGCCAGGATGCCCATTTTTGCCTGAACCTTCTTTTTATGCTCAGCGGGTCTCTTTTATGCAAAGTATTTTTTTACTACATCCGCGTTCACAGGGGACATAAAATCTTCGCCATCCATAGTTGAGAGTAATAAGGCTCCACCAGAGAAAACCTGTCTTATTACATATGGCCCTTCGTAATTCGGAGTCCACTTGCCCCTGTGATCTGTTTGAGGAGGAGTGATCCTTTTCAGAACTAATTCACCAGCTTGAAAACACCGAGGACGCACCTTCTGATCAAAGGCTTTCTTCATCCTGCTCTGATACAACCGGCCATGCGCAATGGCTTTCAATCTCTTCTCTTCAATGAGATTCAATTCATTCAGCCGGGAACGCACCCATTCAGCTTCATCCAGCTTCACATCCGTCAGAATCCTCAAAGAAGGAATCTCAACTTCTAATGGCAAGACTGCTTCCATGCCATACACCAGTGAGAAAGGAGTTGCCCCAGTCGAGGTGCGTACCGAAGTACGATAACCATGCAAAGCGTAAGGCAACATCTCATGCCAGTCTTTGTATGTCACTACCATCATCTGCACAATTTTCTTTATGTTCTTATTAGCCGCTTCAACAGCCCCATTCATCTTCGGACGATAGGGAGAAGAATTGTGATGTTCGATTTTAAAGCTCTGGCATAGCTCTTTCATCATCTTGTTATTCAGATTTGAACCATTATCAGTGATGATTCTCTCCGGGACTCCATACCGGCAAATGATGTCCTTCTTAATAAACCGGGCTACCACTTGTTTGGTGACGTTGGCATACGATGCAGCTTCCACCCACTTCGTGAAATAATCAATAACCACCAGGATAAAACGATGTCCATTTGAAGTAGTCGGCTCGATCTTTCCAATCATGTCAATGCCCCACATAGCAAAAGGCCAAGGTGACGACAAAACATTTAGAGGAGTAGGCGGTACGTGCACCTTGTCAGCATAAATCTGGCATTTATGACATTTCCGGGCGTATTTAAAACAGTCAGACTCCATAGTCATCCAATAATACCCCGCTCTCAACAATTTTCTGGCCATAGCATGCCCATTGGCGTGAGTACCGAAGGAACCTTCGTGAACCTCTTCCATTAACAAGCCTGCCTCGTGTTCATCAACACAACGTAGCAAGACCATGTCAAAGTTTCTCTTGTACAACACATCATCCTTGTTCAAAAAGAAGTTTCCTGATAACCTCCTCAATGTCTTTTTATCCTTGGAAGATGCCCCAGCTGGGTATTCCTGACTCTTCAAGAAGACTTTAATGTCATGATACCAAGGCTTGCCATCTGATACCCTTTCAACTGCAAATACAAAAGCAGGTCTATCCAAGCACATGATTCTGATTGAGGGAGCTTCATTCCAAAGATTCACTTTATACATTGATGACAAAGTTGCCAACGCATCAGCCATCTGATTCTCTATCCGGGGAATGTGATGGAAGTCTACTCTGTCAAAGAAAGGTAATAATCTTCTGGCATAATTGTTATATGGAACGAGATTTACTTGACGAGTCTCCCATTCTCCTGTAATCTGATTCACCACCAACGCAGAATCACCATAAACATCAAGGTTCTTGATTCTCAAATCAATTGCTTCTTCTAACCCCATGATGCATGCTTCATACTCCGCTTCATTGTTGGTGCATATGAACGCTAATCGGGCAGTAAAGGGTATATGAGAACCCTGTGGAGTCGTAATGATTGCCCCAATTCCGTTACCATATGAATTAATGGCTCCATCAAAGACCATCTTCCATTGAGACCCAATCTCAGGTCCTTCATCAGGCAAAGGTTCTTCACAATCCTTCATCTTCAGATACATGATGTGCTCATCCAGAAACTCAAACTTCATCTGTTGATAATCATCAATTGGCTGTTCGGTAAGATACTCTGACAACACACTTCCCTTAATGGCCTTTTGGGAAACATACTGAATATCATATTCTGTCAGAACCATCTGCCAACGGGCTATTCTACCAGAAAGTGCTTGCTTCTCAAACACATACTTGATCGGATCCATCTTCAAAATCAAAAGGGTTGTATGGTTTAACATATACTGCCTCAAACGCTTAGCGGCCCAAGCGAGTGCACAACATGTTTTCTCCAGCATCGAGTATCTTGACTCGCAATCAGTAAACTTCTTACTCAGGTAATAGATGGCGTGCTCTTTTTTACCTGACTCGTCTTGTTGACCGAGCACACAACCCATTGAATTCTCAAGAACCGTGAGATACATAATCAAAGGCCTTCCTGGCACTGGCGGCATAAGGACCGGAGGTTCCTGTAAGTATTCTTTAATCTTTTCAAACGCCTTTTGATAATTTTCATTCCACCTGACCGCTTGATCTTTTCTTAGCAACTTGAAGATTGGTTCACACGTGGCTGTGAGATGCGAGATGAACCTAGCAATGTAATTCAATCTCCCCAAGAAACCACGAACCTCTTTTTCTGTTTTCGGCACAGGCATTTCTTGTATGGCTTTTACCTTTGCAGGATCAACCTCAATACCTTTTTCACTAACAATAAACCCCAGCAATTTTCCTGATCTCACCCCGAAGGTGCACTTGTTCGGATTCAACCTCAGTCTGAACTTCCTTAACCTTTCAAATAACTTTTGAAGATTCACCAGATGTTCCTCTTCCGTCCGTGACTTCGCAATCATATCATCGACATAGACTTCAATCTCCTTGTGAATCATATCATGAAAGAGAGTCACCATCGCCCGCTGGTAAGTTGCCCCTGCATTTTTCAATCCAAAGGGCATCACTTTGTAGCAGAAAGTTCCCCACGGTGTTATGAATGTTGTTTTCTCCATGTCCTCTGAGGCCATCTTGATTTGGTTATACCCAGAGAAGCCATCCATGAAGGAAAACACAGAATACTGAGCAGTATTGTCAACTAACACGTCAATGTGAGGGAGCGGGAAATCATCCTTTGGGCTGGCTCTATTCAAATCCCTGTAATCAACACACATCCTGACCTTCCCATCCTTCTTAGGTACAGGCACGATGTTAGCAACCCATGGAGGATAATTTGTTACAGCAAGAAATCCGGCGTCTAGCTGTTTCTGAACCTCTTCCTTGATTTTGACAGACATCTCCGGTTTAGTTCTTCTCAACTTTTGCTTGACCGGAGCACAACCTTCTTTGAGTGGTAGCCGGTGTACAACAATATCAGTATCCAGCCCGGGCATGTCTTGGTAAGACCAGGCGAAGATGTCCACATACTCACGGAGCATTTCAATCAATCTTCCCTTGACACTGTCTTCCAACGCAGCCCCTACTCTTACTTCCTTTCTAGCGTCCTCGGTTCCCAGATTCACAATCTCAATTTCCTCCTGATGAGGTTGGATGACTCTCTCCTCTTGCTTCAACAATCTGGCCAACTCTTCGGGCAGTTCACACTCTTCGTCAGCCTCTTCTTCAGCCTGATAAATTGGAATGTCAAAGTCATACCGAGCTATAGCTGAGTCATGATCGGTGTCATCTGAACAAAAAGACCTGCAATGATTTATGAGGTATGTTTTATTATGATGCAACAAAAGAAACACATTGACATTTTGATGTGGGTTTTTTAATGCACAAAAATAAAAACAGAAAGACAGAGATCAAAATATTTGAGTGTGAAAAGTCCTTTATTGATGACAAAGCAAAACATGCGACAGTTAAAAGCCCTACAAACAGAATCACTACGTCTTGGGCAGAACGTAGGATTAACAAAATAGGAAAACAAAGCAATTACTCGAAGCCTGTCACTTGAATGACTTTCTCGGAAGACCAGTTGTGCAGACTTTCCCCTGGGACACAAGGACGGATCCAGCTATCCATGTCACAATCACTGTCTCCTTCTTCTTCAATAGCATTAACTCTGTCGAAGAAAACTCCAGCGCTAGTGAACCGGACAGGGCCATAGAATTTTGGGGGATCCTCATCTCTTTTGGATGGCTTATATCCCAATCCATAAGTATCCTTCTTTTTCTGGACTTCAACCACTTGGCCCCACCTCTGTGAGCTACTAGCTTCAACCACAGCTTTGGCGTCTCTCAACGAAGACATGGAACCCTCAGGTTGATTTGCCACTACGGGCTGCACTACAGCTTCAGACTGAACAACTTCTTCAGAAACTTTCACCTTCTCAAATCCCTGGCACAACGTTTCGTGGATTTCCCCATCCACCTCCACGTATTTGAAGGTTGACAGCTGACTGATCATTATGTCTTCTTCTCCGCACACTGTCACTATGTGACCATCAACCATATACTTCAGCTTTTGATGCAAAGTGGAAGTTACAGCACCTGCCCCATGGATCCAAGGATGACCCAATAAATAGCTGTATGCTGGCTGAATATCCATAATGTAAAACGTTGCATTAAAGATTTCCGGTCCAACCTTGATTGGAAGCACAATCTCGCCAAAAATAGATCTCTTCGAGCCATCAAAAGCTCGCACCACCAAGTCGCTTGGTGTACAAATAAGTCCTCGAGTATCCAACTTCATTAACGCTTTCTTGGGCAATACATTCAACGATGAACCAGTATCAACCAAGACATGCGACATCAGCGAGCCACGGCATTCGATCGAAATATGCAGGGCATTGTTATGATTCCTGCCAGCAGAAGTCAAGTCAAGATCTGTAAAACCCAGGCCGTTACCCGCATTCACGTGCGCTACAACCCCTTCCAATTGATTAACAGAAATCTCTTGAGGAACGTATGCTGCATTCAAAACCTTCAAAAGAGCATTCCTGTGAGCCTCAGAACACAAGATCAGAGACAGAATAGAGATCTTGGACGGGGTCTGATGTAATTGGTCCACAATCTTATAATCACTTTTTCGGATGAGCCTCATAAACTCTTCTACATTTTCCGAAAAAGCATCATCAACCGGCTTCACTGTAGATTTCACAATCACTGGAGTCTGAACAGAACCATCCATCGCCTGTTTTCCTCTATCTTGCCTAGAGGTACCGGGTTGATCGTTAACCGGAGGGAGCACTCTACCACTTCTGGTTATAGCATCAGTCTCAACTTTAACCCCTGAACTAGAACCCACTGGTGAAGTATTCATTAGCTCTTGCTTTTGCCCATTGACAAACACCTCTGCACCATAATTCCACAGAATAGCCTTAGAACTCTCGTACGGAATGGGTCCAGCCCTTGTGATAATGACTGGAGGTGGCCTTGCTGGACCAGAAATAGTAATTGTTTTGAACGGAATAGTGATAGTGGCAACCTTCTCACTAACAACCTCTTCTAGCTGATTACCTCTAAAACTGTAAACAGCCCTCATCAATCAGATTCTGAATACCCCTCTTCAACGAATCACAACCATTAGCCTTTATCAAACAATCTGAGCAGTTCTCACCACAGCCCGGATAGACATCACCTTTCAATAACCTGTTCTTAACCACCACCAATGGAGTCTTCAGTTCCTCCACATCCATGACCAAATTCAAAGTTTCACAGTCTTCGATTATAGCATTCACCCTTGGCCCATTGTGATTAGGCATCGGGTTTTGAATAACATTGGGTCTGTCATTCGAGAAATTGATGGCTTTAGAGTCCACAAAGTCCTGCACCTTGCGCTGAAATGCCCTGCACTTCTCCACCGTGTGCCCCGGAGCACCAGAATGAAAATCGTAGTGTGCGTTAGTATCGTAGCCTCGTGGGAGTTCCCCTGTTGGTGGAGCCAGGGTACGAAGCTCAACTAGACGCAACTGCAATAAATGTTGCAACAACTGTGCATATGACATTGGGGGTTGATCAAAATGCCTCTCTGCATTCCTCTGTCTGTTCTGATACTGACCCTGCTGCCTATTCTGATTAGCATTACCCCTTTGCTGCTGTGGTGGAGGTAATGTTGCTGGAATGGTTACTGATGCTACTTGTTGATTGTTAAACTGGCGCTGTTTCCCTTTTCCCCTGTGGGAGGATACAACGTTGGTCTCTCCTTTCTTCTTATAATTATCAAACGGCTTTTTTCCCTGTCCGGAAGACGATCCATCACCGCTAGAAACCTTCCTAGCCTTAATTCCCACCTCTATCTTCTGTCCAATAGCAATCACATCTGCAAACTTGCCTAGAGAACAAGGCAAAAGCTTCTCATAGTAGTGCTTAGGCAGTGTGTCCATGAACATATCCAGCATCTCTTTCTCTAGCATTGGTGGCTGCACCCTAGCCGCCAACTCACGCCACCTTTGCGCGTATTCTTTGAAACTCTCATCATTCTTCTGGGACATGCTCAATAACTGAGTTCTGTTGGGAGCCATGTCCGTGTTGTACTGATAATGCTTGATGAAAGCTGCAGCTAGCTCTCTCCAGGTACGAACATCTCTGCTTTCTAGCCCCATGTACCATTCCAAAGACGCGCCAGACAGGTTGTCTTGGAAGAAGTGCATCATTAACTTTTCATCCTTAGCGTGAGCAGCCATCTTCCTGGTATAGGCCTTCACATAAGTCCTTGGGCAGGTAGAACCATTGTATTTTTCTAACGTAGGAATCTGAATCTTGTGTGGAATAACAACATCAGGGACCAACCCTAGGTCGTCCAAATCAATCCCCAAATCATCCTGTTTCACCACTCCTTTCAATTGAGCTTCGATTAAACGGATTCTTTCATCACTGACCACAGGAAGGGCAGCATCTAAACTTCTGACCGAGAACACATCGTCCTGTTGATCATCAAAATGATGGCCATGGATAGCCCGAACAGTACTTCCCTCTCCAACCACTGTAGGAATTCTGCCCTGTCCACCAGCACCAACTCCGCCCAGAGGGATATTACGGTTAATAAGACCACCGTGTAGGATACCATTTTCGTCGACCTGCGCCACTAACGGCTGAACCAGAGTTCTGAACTCGTTCTGACTTTGCACCACACCCTGCATCATTTCCATGAACTGGTCGATGCGAGCTTGCATAGCGGCCATATCTGCTTGAACTTTGTCCATCACTCTGTTTTGATTGAGCCTGGTAGAATAACGATGAGTTGGTTGATCAATCCTGACTGAAAGAAAGAGAGAACATAAGAAAATCGGAGAAACCCAAGAAAACCTGCAATGCAAAGAATGAATATGATTATGCAAATGCGAATGCAACAAACATATTTGAACATTTCCAAGGTATATCCGCTTTGATTCCATTCCAAGCAACCGGGCCAGGGATTAGACGCAATATCGGAAAATAAATCCGACCCAAAAATACCACCGGATCCAACCACTGGAAACCAATCACAAAAAATAGAAAACTACCAAGGCAAAAATATCTGAATCAAACATTCTATTAGCAAGATGGAAGAATTCATACAAACAAAGTCAATCATAACCAACAGGGATTCCATCAACAATCCTGATGGTAACCACATAAAAACAGATACACAATAACTACAATTCTACCCCAAACAGGCTAGCCTCCACTTCTTCCAGAAGATTCAAAGTGTCAGGATGTGCCGGTCGCGAGATTAGCCCTTTGATTAACCTGTTTCTCTTTGCAATCTCTTGGTTCATCGTTGCAATATGTTCTTCAGCGTTGCTACTTTCATGTCTTACCTTCTTGATTCCAACTTGTAATTTGAGCTCTTTAATCTCCTTTTGGGACTCTTTCCACTTGTTGAAGAAATGCTTCCCCTTTTTTTTTGCCTTTTGCAGCTCTTTGTTTAGCACCTCGTTTTCGACTTGGACCTCACTCCACATCTCTTGATAAACATCAAGCTCGGTTTCAGTCTTAGCCAAAAGCTTCTTAGTTGTCCTGGTGGTCTGGCTTGAAGTCTCTACTGCCATGCTAATCTTCTTGAAATACTGAATTCTGCTATTCAGATCATTTTCTGTCTTCTTCAGACGCTCAGTCGACTCTTTGACCTGCCACTTCAGCTCCAAATTGTCATGCAAAGCTCCTTGCAGCTGACTACTCATACCGGAATTCTATGCCCTCAATTCTTGCACCAACTTCTGCTGCTTGTTGAACTCTTCAATAGGCACAGTAAGTCTTTCCTCCACACCTTCTGGGTACAGCATAGGTGCTCGATCAAAAGGCAAGTAACACTCCTTAACTCTCTGTTTTATCCACTCCACATAAGGAAGGAAAGCCTGATTGTTAGGTTTGCCCAGAACGGCCTTGCCTTTCTTCAATATACTACCCCAAGCTTCAGAAGCTCTCCGCACCTCTTCTAGTCCTTCAGATGAGTGAAAATACAAAGATTCTTCCACATCTCTCTTAATAGGTGGACCCACCAGAGCATAACCAAACTGTCTGACGGCCAAGGAAGGGTTATAATTAATCCCGCCCTTCCTCCCTATCAGAGGAACATTAGGATATTGACCACAACTGTGAATGATGTTCTTGCCAAGCAATCCATGATTTATCCACACAATGTCTTTACTGACCAATCCCATCAGGCGCCGACTCCACTCTAGAGAATCCTTAGAATCAACAAAGGCACCAGATTGAGGTTGACGACTTGCGAACCATTTAAAAAATAATGGCGCGCAGCAATGAACCATTCTTCCTCTATTCTTCTCATTCCTATTGTATAAGGCATAATGGAGATCTCCCAACAGGGTTGGCACAGGATTCCTCGTTATGAATATCCTGATAGCATCTTCGTCGACGAAATCTGGCTCATTGGGGAACAACACAATGCCATAAACACAAAGAGCTAACACTGCATTGAACACAATCCAGTCTTTATCCTCTGCTGCTTTCTGAGCCTTCTTCGTTAGATACCCCAGCTTGAAACCACAGATCTTTCCTTTGGTAGAAAGGTTGGCTTCTAACTCTGACTTGCTCAAATAAAGAGCACCGACCAATTTCCCACAATCCAGGTCTCATTTAGAGCCAAAGAAAGGAGGAACTTCCTTGATATCAATCCCTAGCATGTTAGAGTATTCCTCCAAGGTAGGTACCAATAATCCGGGAACAAGAAACACCTCAGTGGAGGGTCATAGAACTGCATTAGAGTATGAAGACCTCGGAACTCATAATCGTCGATGTTACGAACAAAAGACAGAATCCACCCATACTTCTCTGCAAAAGCATTCAATACATCAGGACTTGCCATCCCCTTCAGAATAGTGAGAGGACCTATTGCTGGCTTGTGAAACTTGTAGATGATAATATTCTTCTTACCCCTTGGAACATCCATCCCTAATACTGCCCTCTGACTGGAATCACGGATTCAGATACAACCTGGAAATGCAAAAATATGAATGTCAGAGAAAAAGAATGGAATGCAATGCAAAACATGGGATCAAGGCACCAAGCCTCTGCGCTGAACTGGCTGGACAATCTTAAGGCTCTGTACAAACTCTCGAGTCAAACCAGAATAACAGAATGACCACACTGATACGGCTGTAGAGACAAAGAATCCAAAAATACCGGGTAGGTAGATGGTCACGGTTACCTGCAAACCTGTAAACAACCCGCCCCTCTCACGTGTGGGTACTAGGATGTTCAGTATCATGGGCTCTCAGGTCGAGAAATGATGATACGTTCACCATTTTTGGTTTGGCATCATCATCAGTCGAGGGGGCCTCAACTGATTCTCCAAGACGAAAGGTCATCAGCTTCAGAGGTTTGAGAAGCAATAGCACATTCAGCCCGAAGGATACAATGCTACCGCCAATCAAAGAGGTCGTCCGCTGATTCCCCCTCACAAAAGGAAAACCTATAGCAAGTTCCCAGCATTGGGTCCTCGGGTCGAGAATGTGCAATGGGTTTACCACAGAGCGTGGTCTGCCACTGTCACATCACAGGAGGAGTGTCGCAACTAAGTCCTCGGGAATGGTCTCCAGAGTCGACAATCCCTCAAGAGAATACCTATTAGCCTGTACCAACGCACAGTAGCAGGTAGCTCCTGATAGAACCTCGTCTGGTTGTGGGTCTCATGAACAACAATACATGGCCACCCCCATGCAAGCGTCACGACTATCCACTCTAAAACCTATGTGTATGCTCGAGCCTGGGTAGTGAGCTCATCTCTCAGAACATCCCAACCTGCCAAACAAAAAAACCAGCCAGTACAGCACAGTAATATCCAGAATGACAGTAATAGAATGCAATGCAATGCAGTAAAAGCTGTAAAAATAGTAAAACGAATAAAACAACAATACAATAATATACAACAAAGCAAAGCACCACAGAAACACCCAACGAAAATAAACAGACAAGCGCTAGGATTGACTCGCTAAAGGGGAAGGACCAGCAATAGGTCAACCAGAGTCCCCAGCAGAGTCGCCAGCTGTCGCTCCCGAAAGATTCGCATCCAACAGTACAAACGGAGAGTGGCACAAAAGACACAGAGTCGCCAGCAAAGTGTATTTATCCCAAGAGAGGGAAAGGAAACACTGCGTAAACCTGGAAGAAGGGAAAGAGCATGGTCACGCGACCGAGAAAACGGGTACGGGAGTCGGTTACGCGAAGGGAAGGTGTTAGCACCCAACACGTCCATCGTACTCGATGGGATCCACGCTTGCGGTCTGCATCAAAGGGTGTTGTCATCTGGAACTCCACTGCTACTGGACCGGCGGAACGAACGAGAACGGAAAGAACGGAGAAACAAAGAAGAAAAGAAAAAGAAGTGACTCGATAGGACATCCTCGGAGTCCTATGCCTACGTACTCCCTCAGTGCAATGGGAAAGTCAGAGTCAACGTAGTTCGGACGGGAACTGTGGGGGAAGGTTGCTCGCCAAGACAATCGCTGTCTTGTGCCTACGTATCCTTAATCGGACGAGATAGAGGAATCAGAGCTGACGTAGTTCGTGGGTACGACAACGGGTGGGTAAGTGTTTTTTACGCGAGCGACGAGCTCTTTTCTGAAAATGAAGTTGAAACCCAACAATCCCGAAGGATAAAAAGATTGAATTTGTTTGGTGTTTTTTAGACAGAAATGTCTTTTAAGTTGTTTCGCAACTTGCATTGAACCCAAGTCTTGAATACAGGAACGAATACTTTCGCGCATCGTCCCCAACAGGACAAACACTAGGTATCCTAGAAGAATGAGAGGAAGCCCCTCACTCCCCACTTCCCACATAGAAGGCTCAAGCGCAATACACGTTAACTTTTATTACGTGTCTTGAAGAAGTTTTAAGATGAGAAGAGAGACGACACAAAGGATACTCTAACGGGGAACTAAGAGTCCTAATGTTATCATGCATGGATGTCCTATGGTTAGTGAGGTTTAGGAGAGACGACTACCTAACCTAATGCTAATCCTACTCTAAGCTTAATCAAAAATTAATTTGGACTAGGTAGCTCTAAGGGGAGAGAGTCCAAGACTTAAACAAGTCTCGAGACTCGAGGGATGAAAAGAGTGAAAGAGATGAAGAAGAAAGAGAAGGAGAAGATAAGTAACAAGATGGGGCAACAAGTACATCATATCATAAATATCCAATTCAAGTCAATCAACATGTTTCAAAGATTAATGCAAATCACTTCAAGTAATCATGCAAAGGTAAACATGGAAGGATGCAAGCACACTTGAATTAAATGCACAATTAAACACACATGGATCTCATACCAAAGTGACATGAGAGAAACAAGATGAAAATGAAACAAGACCAGAACTCACATCATATCATCATCAATAGTTCACATATGCAAAAGAGGTTCACATTATGCAATATGATGCACCAAAGAAGTTACAAAGCAAAAAGGATGATATGCATCACATAATTCAAACCAAATGCACCCAACAATGCTCAAGTAACATGAAAATCAAGTATAGAACTCAAGAGGCAGAAGCATATACATCAATGTCATATCAAACCCAAACTTAAGTCATACAAGATCAAACATCCATCAACAACTTCAAAACATGCACCAAAAATGAGAAAGACATTCACTTAACATCCATGCAAACCAACAAAGAAGTGTGTGATGCAAAGAGTGAGAACATGTCACATAGAGAACCTCAAACCAAGAGGGTCAGAACCTCTAGCATATCATACAAATCAAACAAAAGGTTTCATACATGAGTGGATTCACACAAAGAAGCAATCACAAGATTAGGTTGAGCATTCCACAAAGTTCAAGTCCAAAACAACAACACTTTGTAAAATCACGAACAAATAGGAAAATGAGTGAAAAGAGATGATTCCAAAGCCACAAGTAAGCACAAACAGAACATGATCACACCATATAAACATCTCAAGCATCACTCAATCACAAGTAAGCAAATGTACACAAACTAGGTCAAGTATCAAAGTATGCCTCATTCAAACTTGCATCACAAACAAAACTCAACCAAAAATAGAAAAGTGGATTAATAAAATCCCAAAATATTAAAACAGAAGCTAATTCAGTCAAGTAACATGTGCAAAAAGATTGGATCAAAAAGTGTTAAAGAGCTTGTCTAAAAGTGATCCACAAGTCAAGATGTGCACATAACTGAACAAAGATCGAGGGTCAATAAAACTTGAGTGGCAAGTCACTAAAAGTAACTCAAACCACCCTCAAACTAGCATCAAAACATCCTCATATAATCCTCCACAAGTAACCAAGATATTGGTCTCAAATGATGAGTAAAAGTTAAGAACATCCTAACCCTAAATGAAAGGTATCATTGGAAACTCATTACCAAATTAAATCAAAATAAAATATGAAAATAAAATAAGAAATAAAAATAAAGATATGGAAAACAATCACAAGACATTAAATGATTAGAAAAATATTTTTGGTATTTTTATAAGGATTTAAACAATTAAAATAAAAATCAAAGTTAAAAAGAAAATAAAATGAAAATAGAATGGAGCCTAAGGCAGAGGGGGTGTACTCAGTAATAACAACCACAACAGCTTCCATGTTACATGCGCAATGGGCCTCAAATGAGAGGGTGTTAAAAGGAAAAAACCACAGGCCCACGTACACCATAAATTCCATGCCATCAGCTTTTAAACAAAACAACCAAAAAAGAAAAGGAAAATAAAATAATGAAATAAGAAAAAAACAAGGAATGTCACGCACGCTCATGTGAACATTTATCAATGGGACACTTTAATTTAAGTCGCAAAAGACAAAAAACAAACATGACCAATCAGATCCGGCCATGCCATCATCTTCTTCATGGCAAACCCCAACATTCTTCCATGCATCGTGAAAGAGAAAGAAAAAACACAGTGCCAACAACTAGATTTCCACATCAAATTTCGCCATGAAATCTCAACCAAATCACGCAAAATAAAACCCTAAAATGGAGCACGAAGATCAAGGATTAACAATGTGCCATTAGTTTCTCAAAATACACATTCAAACACAAAGAAAAATGGGTCCAAAGTCGTGGTTTCAACGTGATTTCAGGTATTCAACAAAATCAATGAACTCAGATTCAAACAATCAAACAAATGCCATCATCTCAGGCTTTATCAGATGCAAAACATGAGCACAATATTCCACACCCTAACTCATTTGAACCTAAGCATGGGAGAGAAGATCATGAGAGGTTACCTAACGGAGAGAGTCCGTTGCTCCTTTCCAACAAGATCTGGCCGTGGAAAATGATCCGGATAACTTGAGAATCACTTGGAAGTTAGAGATCTTGACTTGCTTTGCTCAGAAACTTGTTAGAAGCCTTCACCAACTCAACTCGATAGTGATGAATAGAGAGCTTGTGGAGCTTTAAACAATGGATGCAGAGGTGATTATTTGCATACAGAAGTAAGATTGCACTTAGTAGTGAGTGATTCAACCAAGAAAATCTTGAGAGATCTCAGAAATTAGGGAAAACAAATATGAGAAGTTTCAGAGAAAGTTTGATTCGGATTGGAAAAAATCTGTGAATGAGAATGGCTGCTCATTTTTAGGGTTTAGAGGACTTAAATATGATGGATTATGAGTGGTAGTTGGGCCTAAAATGAAATGGAGCATTCATTTGGGAGTTCTCTCACAAAGGCCATGTTGAGAGTGAGGTTCGGGTAAGGATTCATGAGGGGTGTGTGGAATGGTTTTTTGAGTGGAAATGGAACATGGAAAGAGTGGTTGTACATGGCACGTGAGAGAGTGTGTGGTGAAGTCAGAAATGAGTGGAATCCAATTCTTGTTGTGCAAGTTTGGCTTTTCTAATTTTGGTAATGTAATTCAAATTAGTGTGTAATGGAGTGTAGTACATGTTTGGCAATTTGTAGTAAAGAAAAAGAAAGGGTATACGTGAGGTGATGTACACTAAAGTCATGCTGCAAGAGCATGCTACCAAATGCCAACAACACATATCCTATCATGCTTTAGAAATTAATTCATGCAACCCACTTTATGCCATGATATCTTCATGAGTTTCAATCCAAATTGTACCAATTGAATTTCATTGAAAAGCCTACACTTCAAGGAACATCTTTGGTGTTCAAAACTAGTGGAATTCAAGCTTGTAAGACACTGAAAACTTGTCCTTAGAGCTGCCAAAAGAAGACTTAGAGAAAATTCTAAGTTTTTTTTGAACTCATCATGAATCATGAAAAACCTTGGATTTCAAGAGACCACAACTTGCTCAATATTGATCCAATCAAGGCATACTTGTGCTCTTTGGAAAGAGGAGATTGTCCTCTACAATTCTTATGTTAGAAGTTTCTCAATCCAAGGCTTGGAAGTCATCCAAAAGTGAGCATGAACATGAGTGCACCAAACTGTCCAAGAACAACTTAGAAAAAGTTCTAAGTTTTCAAGTTTTTACAACTTAAAACCTCCATCTTTGAAACATCATAACTCTCTCAAAAATGATCCAAATGGGACAAACTTTACATGGTTGGAAAGCTTGAGACAAGCTCTATAACTTTCATGTTTGAGGAAAATTGAGATGAAGCATGGGTCGTGAAGAAATTTTGCCTTGAAAGTGACCTCTAAACCATGGAAACTTGCCAAAAATAGTAAGTTCTAAAACCCTATTTTTTCCAAAAATGGAAACTTTCACAAATCCTTGATTTTTGATGATTCCTTGAACATATCTTGATCAAATCTCTTCCATGGATCATATTTGACTTGAAAATCACCATGTTGACCTTAAAAAGTCAGGAGTTGACTTTTTCACTGCCCAGTTGACTTTATTCCCAATTCTCCTGATTTTGAAATTTCTGATCAATTGAAAACCTTCTGAAGCAAATTGATGGACAATTCTCCAATCCTAGACACTTGAGGACATGAGGAATACCATGAGATCGAGTCTTGTCCTAAAAATCAGAAATAAACTGATTCTATAGGAAACCCTAATTTTGGCTCCTCTGGTTAGGAGAAATCAGCACATCCTCCAAATTCAAATTCCTCTGAGTATGATGTGTGTCATGTCCACCAATGATGATATGTGCCATTTGGAGATGATAAACAATCAAAGAGCTTGCTCATTTGAGGGTTAAATCTCATAATCTCCAAAACCCTAATTTAAGAAACCAAGTTAGGAGAGTGTGATTCTTTTGAATTCCCCTGCCAATCTTGATCTTGTGATGAGATGATGGACCAAATAAAACACCTTGAGGCTCAAGGCTCATTTGTGGTTCAAGAATTGATAGCATCAAGAATTTTCTCTCCTAGTGGCCCCTTGAGCAATACACATGAACTGTTGCTTGAAACCCTGAAAAACCTCTTCTTCCCTTGAGTTAAACCTAGTACCTTGATCCCATGCTATGACCCAATGCTATGCACAAATGCTAATGCAAAAAATGCAAGGAAACATAAGCCAGTTAGCTAAAGACAAACAAGACAAAGTTTGGGGTGTTACAACACCGTGGGACTTATACAAGTGATTGAGGCCCAAAATTTTGGTATTTACAAAGGAATTGGGTCTTACACTCTATTAGAGGCCCAAAGGTTTAAAAATGAAAATAAATGGGACTTATAGCTCAAGGAGAAGCCCAATGGTCTTTTTTGTTAAAAGACGACGAGCGCGCCGAACTTTGTAAATGTACAGAGGGACTTATACAATATTAGAGGCCCAAAATATTTATTTACAAAAGGGATGGGACTTACACTCTATTAGAGGCCCAAAGTGTATTTTAGGAAAAGAAATGGGGCTTACAACACGAGGGGAGACCCAGATGATTTTCAATTTGAAAATGGCTATCACGCCGAGATTTTTAACGTATCGGGACATATACAATAACTGAGGGCCAAAATATTTTTGTACAAAAGGGGTTGGGTCTTACACTCTATTAGAGGCCCAAAATTTTTGAAAAAAGATTTGTTAGGATGAAAATCAAAGAAACCCCAATTTCATTTTTTAAAGGCATTTTTTAAAGAAAAATCAAGTAAAAAATGATAAAAAATATCAAATAAAATCATTAATCATGTTATAAACAATGATTAAGGTTTATGAAAAAGTATTTTATCCACATGAATATTTAAAATAATTTTGGTTTTAAAAATCAAGAAAAAGAAATCATTTTAAAAGCATTTAAAACAATTTAAAACAATATTTTTAAATATATTTAAAATAATCTAAAAATAATATTTTTTTGTGATTTTTTGTGGATTAAAATATTATGGGATATGAATTGGAAAATGATGATTTTTGCTATGTAAAAAAATTGGTTGAGTTTTGAAAATAAACTAAGAAAAAGAGGAAAGATGTAACAACATCATCTTCGACATCTCTTACGGGGCAAAAAATCAGTACTGAAACTTTAGTTTTTAACACCTTTTTTATCAAATTTCAAACACTCATAACTCTCTCAATTTTTAACAGAATTAAAATCCGGAAGTACCTATCTTGACCGATTTTTCGTAAGGAATCCAATGGTACCATACATACACACTGAAACTCGACGTACAAAACACGCGAATCAAAAAACCAGAACTGCACTTAATTTAAAACATCATTTCTCGTCAATTTCCAACACGCGTAACTCTCTCGATTTTTTACGGAATTAATATCCGGAAGAGCCTATCTTGACCAATTTTTCGCAAGGAATCCAATGGTATTACTCATGCACACTGAAACATAATGTATGGAACACACAAATCGAAAAACCAGAACTGGACCGTTAATTCGACGTCGTTTCGCGCCAAACTTCTGACGTGCGTAACTCTCTCGATTTTTAACGGAATTAAGATCCGAAAAAGCCTATTTTGACCAATTTTTTGCAAAGAATCCAATGGTATTACTCATGCACACTGAAACTCAACGTACAAAACACGCGAATCGAAAAACCAGAACTACACGTTAGTTTTCGACGTCATTTCGCGCCAAACTTCCTACTCGCGTAACTCTCTTAATTTTTATCGGAAATAAAATCCGTAAAAACCTATCTTGACCGATTTTTTGCAAGTAATCCAATGGTATCACTCATACACACTGAAACTCAACGTACAGAACGCACGACGCAAAAAACCAGAACTGGACTGTGATTTTAAAACAACATAAACTCCACATATAAACATGTTAAAATGAAAACAGTGGGAGGATCACAACATACACATTAAGGACTACACTTTTGCTTCAATAATTGTTCAATATGATGCATGTATGTGGACAACAAAGGAAAGCATGATTCAAAGAATTCAAGTTGTGAATTTTACCTCTTTTTTGGAGATTCTGTGCAACCTACCAAGTGCTTTGTTCCAGAAATGGTTTAATGCTTTGGACACCCTCAAATGACCTCTTAGAAGCTTTTAGGATGGTTGGAATCAGCTGGAAACCTCTGGAGCAAGTTTGAGTAATTTCTTGCAAAATGGGCAAAAGTGGCCAAAATTCCAACTCTCTCAAATGGTGTTCCAGATGTGTGGCACCATTTGGGACAGTTCAAGGATGATATTTGGAGTGTGTTTGAGGCTTTATCTGGTTTGGAAAGTGACTAAATCAAGACATGGCTTGAAAAATGCAAAAAAGTCCAATTTTGAGGTTTTGAGAGGTGACTTTGTGATGTTGGTGTTATAGGTCACTTGTGAGAGTTTGGATCACCTACATATGATGTTTATGAGGTGTTAGGATCATGAGCTATGATGGAAATGCTCTCTAACTCAAAAACTCAGAATTTCCTTACTAAAGAAGGCATTTTGGAGTGAAAGAGAGAATTTGAGGAAAGCATCTGTTTGATGGCTTTGGTGTACTCAAACCGAGCACAAATGAGCTCTATTTATAGTAGAGCAAGTTTATTTTGCAAGCAATAGTGAATGGTGGCTGCAGCAGAGATTTGGCAAATGTTGGCCAATGAAAATCTAAGTCTCCTCTAGCCATTGACTAGAGGTTAGAGTACAGGCCTTTGGTTCCCTAGTTGTTGGATGAATCTTGACTGAGTTCAGTTGGAGGAAGCTCAGTTCATGCCACCTCTAAGCATCCATTAAATGCTGCAAACCAAAATTGGAGTCTTGTCCCTCTTTTAGGGATTTCTAGGTTTTGGCATGCTAGTTTTGGTTCCTTGGACTTGGGAGGCTCATGGATCAGACCATCCCCCTTAGATTTGATCCTTAGATGGGTCTAAAATGATGATGAGGCTTGAAAATTCATGTGGCACAAGAAATGTGCAAATCTGCCCTGAAAAATTTAGCTGCAGCAAGCCTTTTTGTAAAATCCATAACTCCCTGCTCGAGTATGCTACATGGACGTTCTAGTACTTTCTGGAAAGCTTAGATGACGTACTTCAACTTTGATGTTTGGCCCTAGACCTGGTTCAACTTGGATCATGGAGAAAAACAGCCTTGAATGTGGGACTTCATGCTGAAATTACAAGGCAGATTTTGGCTAAGTGTTGAAAAATGTCAATTTTAGGTTTTTAGCCATTTTGATCCAACCATAACTCAAAATCCATGATGAATTGGGATGAGGTGTAGTTGACACTTTTGTAGAGGGCCATGAGGTCTACAAATCAAGCTTTGGATGGGGAAAAATGGCTTTGTGGTTTAGGAGTTATGATCCTCAAAGTTGGTACCCTTACCACTTTATTTCATAACTTAGAAAATTTTCTAAGTTTTTATGGTTACCCCTTTTTCAAGTTATCCCACTTTTCTTGATTTTTCTTGATGAATGATGATTCCAGTTGTCGCTCCCGGGATTTTCATCCAAGTACAAACGCGAAAGTGGCACCGAAACAGAGTCGCCAGCAATGTGTATTTATCCCAAGAGAGGGAAAGGAAACACCGCGTAAACCTGAGAGAAAGGAAAAGCATGGTCTTACGACCAAGAGAACTGGGTTCGGGAGTCGGTTACGCGAGAGGAAGGTATTAGCACCCCCACGCGTCCATCGTACCCGATGGGATCCACGCTTGCTTGTCTCGATCAAAGGGTGTAGGAAAAGATACTGGAAAAGAACTGAAAGAAAGAAAGGAGAAAGAATGGAAAAGGAACAAGAAATAAATGTAGGGAAAATAAAAGAAGTGCTCGCATGGGCCCTACCCCACTGCCTACGTATCTCATCGGGAGCATGAGAATCAGAGCGACGTAGTTCCCCTCACTAGGGGTGGATTGTGTTTTTTAGAGAACGGCTTACGTTCTAGCTCAGGTGTTGCAGGCTCGCTGGTCCGAGTGCGTTACCATCTTGCAAGAGAACGAGTAGAAGCACGTTCATACGTTGAGAATGAATGAGGTGAGAAAAGAATTCCCGAAGGAAAGACGTTATTGTTGGTTTTTGTCTTTTAAGAGTCTTTTCATTTGTTTGCATATGACAGTGTATCTGGATCTTAGCCATTGGAATGTGCACATTCTCACATTCCAAGATGGAATGGGTAAGAATGCACACTAAGAGTGAAGAAGACCCCCACACTTAGCTCCAATTGTCAAGGTTCAAACACACTAGCATACTTGTGTTTATTAAGTGTTTTGTTGATTATGAAATGAAGAAGTGTTTTTTATTATTTGCACCTTCAACAAGTATTGCATTTAAGTCCCCCATACAAGATCAAATATGTAACACATTGACCTAAGATGGGCCATATGCTACACATCTTAAGATTATAAGAGAAGACCCCTTATAATCTTTTCTTTATATGAAAGGCCTAAATGCAATAAATGCCTACCTTTATTATATGTTTTGAATTTTCTTTGAGATGAGAAAAGAGACTCAAGAGAGGAGAAAAGGTAAAACCTATATGGACTAAGACTCAATCCTAATTGAAGATTAAAGGGAGTGATCCTAAAGGTTTGTGAGGTTTCAACCTAAAGTCTAAAGAAAGAAAGAATTAAACAATTCACTTCCAAAGTAGAAGATGAATTGTAATTCAAAAAGGGAAAGTAATGAGTTATTAAAAGAAAGCACATAAGTGCTTAACAAAACACAAAATGGAATTGTAAAAGAGAAAGGATAGAAGTTGAATGTGGATTCCTTATCCACACTCAATTGAAACTTACCAAAGCCCCTACATGGTTAGTAAACATGTATAAGAAGTATAAGAAGTAAAAGAACATGTAATGCATCATAAAACTCAAAAGAATTAAATGAGAAAACAAATCCTAGAACCACAACCAGAATGGGCATCATATGGACAACAAGTGAATATCATCATACAAGTGCAAGTGAATAAGCAACAAGCATCACCCATTAGCATTTAAACATGTTACAAGAAGAAGGGATAGATGAAAGATGGAAAGAAATGAAGAGGACATGCATAAAGGGAACATGTAAATCAACAACCAGAATTGAAACTAAATGGAAAATGGTTTATAAACATCTCAAAAGTATTTATGAGGTAAACATCAAAACATTTAAGAAGTGATAGAAGAAATAGAATTGAAATGGAAGTTCAAAAGAGAACACAAGTACAAACACAACATGTTAAAGGTGCACAAGGTTTAAATGAAAGTCAACATGCAAGGATGACATATAATATGTACCAATGACCTATAATGTCAAGTGAATGGTTCACCAAATATGCAAATGATCATGCAAGTATACACCAAAGAAAACATGTACCAAAGATTACAATGATATGACATGTTATAATGCTTTAAATGAAATGCATCAAACAAAAATCAAATGGCCTCATGAAAAATATGAAAACATGGTATTGGAGTTCACTAATCAGAGATGAATCACATATCAAAATAGCATATCAAAATTCAAAGCAAAATGACTTCAAACAAAGCAATTAGGTCAAGTTGAAATGTCATGCAAAGTGGTACAAATATAGGCATCAAGACATGTCATAAAGTGGTCCAAAAAACCAAACAAAAACCATTTAACATGCTTAAATGTATTAATGACTCAATGCAAAAAGAAGAGCATCAAAACAATTTTTAATGATCAAGAACAAAATTAAACAAGATCATGTACCATATTAAGAATGCACATCAAAGAAATTCAAAGAAAATTATGGAGCAGGGGCAAAAAGGTCATAAAATCAGAAAATAAAAACATGAAAAATTTCATAAATGTTTCAATGATGTTCATGAATTTTTGTGGAATTTTATGATATGTTTTGGTATTTTTAAAAATTAAAAATCAAACGTGTAGAAAGAAATAAAAATGAAAAATAAATGCAAAATGCAGGGGGTATGAACATAGCAATTGGACAGTATAAATTCATTGGGCTTCCAAACAGAGGGGGTGTGATTATCAATCTGCATATGTCCATTAAGCACGCAGAACATACTAACAAGCATGAACCCTCAGTCAACAATCTTGACTCACTCACAACCATTAGATCAAGTCCAAGTCAAACCAAAGTCAAAGTACTCAAAATCAACGCATGCACGTGAGGACACATGCCACTTACCATGTACCAGGCCACACAAGGTTTAAATAAAATTCAGAAAAATGCACGTGAGTGGCATGTGATTTTTAATGTGCTGTCACATTTTGGAGCGTACGATCATGAAAAACACACGGCTGAGATTAAAACGCACACAAACCCTAACAGTTAAAGTCACCAGCCGGAGATGACCTCCGGTCATCTTCTCCGGCCAGCAGCCACCACCTGCAACTCACATTTTCTCCAGAAATTCACAAGCCATATACCAAACGAAAGCTAAGCTCATGAGGAACACAAATCCAACAACAAAATTCAAAGATCAAGCATGGATACAGAGAATCGAAGAAGAGAAATTTGCCCTAAGTTTCAGTTCTAAACTCCTAAGGAGCTCTATCAACTAACCGGTTTCATATAGCTTCTAATAAGCTCAAATAACACATCAACCAGTTAAAATAACATCAAATCGTGCAAGCAAAGTTTGAGAACTTTTGGAACCTGAAACTTGAAGATCTTTGGATTTTTGAGAAAACCAGAGGTGAGAACTTGTTCTTGAACTTCTAGAACTTCAATTTGAGCAAAATAAATGCTATTTGATCTTGAGAATAAGAGGAAATCTGAATCTGAAATTGGAGATAACTGTGCTATTCCATGCTTCAGTGATGTCTTCTTGCTTGATTGTGAAGGTTGAAGAAGAACTTGAGGAATTCGTGCAGGTAGAGAGAAAATTCAGAGAGAAAGTTGAGAGTGCTTTTGGAGTGAGAGTGAAACAATGAGAATCTCCCTTTCCAAATCTGTTAGAATTGTTTATATAGGCGTGGTTATGATTTGACCCTGGTGGTTGATGGTTAGAACTACAGTTAACTGAGTTAGTTAACTGAGTTTGAGTTAACAGAATGAGTCATGACAGTTAGTGACACGAGTTGGAGAGGTTTTGTTTTAGTGTGGAAGAGCTCATGGTCACTTATGGTGAGGATAATGGTGAGGTGGTGTTATGCAGCAGTAGCTTGTGGTGGAAGTTTTGCAAGTTTCCCTTCTCATGTAAGAAGTAACAAAGTGGAAGCACGTGCAAGAATGTTTGGGCAAATGAGGAAAAGAAATCAGCTGGTGATGATGAAGTGTTTGTGGTGTGACTGAACCAAAAAAATGTGTGAACTGCTACACATGACAGTCAATGCATCAATGCAGATGGTGATGTTTGAACATGGATTTCTTTATGACCAAGGCACGAAAATGAATCATCTTGGTGTCAATGGATTGAGGAAGCATCATAGGACAATTTTGGTGTTGGACTTGAGTTGAAAAGGTACCTCAAACATGTCTAAAAATAATCATAAACAGATGGAAAAACGACTGGTGCATGGGCGAGCAATTTGTGGCATGGCATGGCAAGGTGTGCATGGCATGGATTTTCAGTTGTGTTGACCAATCTTTGAGCTATCATAACTCCTTGTCCTTTGATCAAATGAAAAAATCATGAACATCAATCTTGAAGATCTCACATAGGGGAACAACTTTGATGTTGCGAGATTTTTCATTTGAAGCCTTTAACCATGAGTAAAATGAGTGGACATTTGGCCCACCACATGTTTGTTAAAATGACTGCGCGCGTGCCCTGAAAATCTTGGCCATGACCTAGTTTTGAACCTACTTTGCTCAAACTTTGATCAATCATATCTCCCTCATTTTTTATCCAATGGAGATGTTCCACACATGGATTTGAAGCTTAAAGCAAGGCCTTTCATTGAGGAAGAGTGGAATTTTCATTTGGTACTCCAAATTTGAATGGCCTTGGTTCAAATTCTGATGCAAAATGGCCAAAACTTGCTATTTTTAGTAACCCTTCCTCTTCCAAAAATGGCAACTTTCCACATCTTGATTTTTTCATGATTCCTTTGGAGTTTCTTGACCAAATTTTGTACATTGGACATATATAACATGAATTTCATGAATTTGGCCTCAAAAAGTCAAGAGTTGACTTTTTCCTCTGATTATTTGACTTGGCCCCAAATTCCCTGATTTTTTATTTTTCTTCCAATTGAACCACTTCTAAAACCAATTGAGATGCAATTTTCCACATACATACACTTAGGGACATATGGAATACCATGACATCAAGTTTTGTTCAAAAAAAGCAGAGATACCCTGATTTAATTGGAAACCCTAATCTTGACCCCCTCTGGTTAGGAGGAAATTGCACATCTTCCAAATCCAAATTCCTCAGAGTATGTTGTGTATCCTCTTAAAGGATGATGAGAAATGCCACTTGAGGATGATTTTGAATCAATGAGCTATCTCTTTTGAGGGTTTTCCTTCAGTTTTTTGAACCTCTTGCATGTTGAAGTATGTAATGCTTCAATCTCCTATTGAATCTCACCTTCTTGAGGTTGTGGAAGATCAATTGGGATAGTATGAGACATGAGAGACCTCTTGGCTTGCCTTGAGGCCACTTATTTGACCCTTTGTGCTTTGAATGATCCTTTGACTGTTCATCTTCCACCTGATCACATGCCCTGATGGTAAGAAGGATGCCATGCTTCATTTTTCTATGTTAAATGCAATGCAATGCTAATGAGATGGATATGATATGATAAATGATAATGCCATGCTATGATGACAAAGAGGGAGAGCAAATTTTGGGGTATTACAGCTGCCCCTATTCAAGCGCTGTAGACCTGAATGCCTGAAAGCAATTGCTTTCGGACTTTCAAGGTATATAGTGATTGAATACCAAAAATAACCAAAAATTTGCTCTGGGTGATGAAGAAGAAAAGGGATATAAACCCAACAAGACTGCTGGATTGAATCTTCGATGAAACGTCGGAGAGATCTGTCTTTTGAACGACGCCAGACGACTACTGGCTTGCCACGCTGCTGGTGGACTTTAATAATGTCTTTTATGCAACTCCAGACGACTACTGGCCTGCCACACTACTGGTGGACTTTGATAACGTCTTTTGAACGACGCCAGACGACTACTGGCTTGCCACACTACTGGTGGACTTTAATAATGTCTTTTATGCAATTCCAGACGACTACTGGCCTGCCACGCTACTGGTGGACTTTGCAGCTTCGTGCCACCCGAAGATGGACTTTTGCCAATCCACTGTTGGACTTCTGCCACCCGAAGACGGACTTTTGCCAATCCACTGTTGGACTTTTAGAATATGCCACCCTTAGATGGACCTTTCGCCAATCCACTGTTGGACTTTTAGAATATGCCACCCTTAGATGGACTTTTGCCAATCCACTGTTGGACTTTTAGCTGCTTTGCCACCCGAAGATGGACTTTTGCCAATCCACTGTTGGACTTTTGCCACCCGAAGACGGACTTTTGCCAATCCACTGTTGGACTTTTGCCACCCGAAGACGGACTTTTGCCAATCCACTGTTGGACTTTTGCCACCCGAAGACGGACTTTTGCCAATCCACTGTTGGACTTTTGCCACCCGAAGACGGACTTTTGCCAATCCACTGTTGGACTTTTAGAATTTTAAAATCGAATTACTCTCTGCCTCTGCGCCAGACATCTCTGCCGACTCTGCTGAGGAACCACAATCAATGATTTAATCTCGGAGACTCCTAAAAGGATAATATCTCTGCTGGCGAATGGATGAACAATCCGTCTGCTTCGAATTGTCAAGCTTGCCAAAAATAAATTGGACTTTAAGATATGAGGGAATGACGACTCTGCCAGGAATTATTCCATCTGTTTGGGGCTGGATTCTGGTCACAGCAACTCCGCTGGGGATGAGAATTTTTAAATGACGTCCTGCTGGGGAAATGAGCCATTAAAACTCTGCTTGGGGATTTATTCAACCCAAGATCCTTTATAGGGATTATCAACCTTCTGACCCGGCTGGGGCGTATTGCTGACAAGATTCAATGCTGACCTCTGTGGGGAATCATTACTAGAGACACAATCTTGTTGGGGATCATGGCTACTCTGCCAGGGATATGCAAATCCTGGTTAGAACATTCCACTGCAACTTGCTAGAAAGAGTCCTTAGAGATCTGTTGGGGAAACCCAAAGCAAATCCACAGTAGTCTGCTGAAGAATATGACTGTCGAGCTTAGGATAAGTACTACAATGCCCCATGTTAGGCGAGCTTTCCTTTAGACAATTCCGTTGGGGATGACGAGTTTATAACAAACTCTGCTGGAGAAAACTGCTTTAAAGCGTCTCGTGTTGGGGAATGCCTTTTGAGAGGATTTTACAGAAGACCAACTGTCCTCAAACTCTACTGGGGATGATCAACACTTCATGCTGGGGGAACCGAACAATTTGTCCCCGAAGAGGATGTCATAAGAGGATTTTACAGAAGATTTAGCCTCTTCAAACTCCTAGTGATTTCAACGGGGATAATGACCATCCGTTTCGGTGTCGACGAGACCACTCTTTTGGGGAACCTGTGACCGTTATCGACACAGAAAAGCTTGTAGTTGTTGGAAGTACTGAATGAGAGAATCGACTTAATAAGATACAACGGTACCCAGTTGAACTTAATTCACTGAGATCGACCCGATGAACGCCGATCTCCTTACCCATAATTGCCCCAGTCTTTTGAGTGGGGTGATTTATTGCTGGTCTTGTGCTTAAAATCATCTGCACCTGCTACCTGCAACAAAAGAATATGCCCACATGCCCCGAATATTGCGTGGCTAGAATCCACCATCCGGGAGTATTCAACATTCGAAGTAATTTCAAATGTTTTTTCTGCGCATGTTATTGCAAGGCTGCCATGTTTTCAAATGCAATGTTTTATCAAAAATTAGGACGTTTTTGCAAACAAAGCAATAAAACAAAAATAGAAAGCTTTTTACTGAAATTCAATTTATTGACTGAGAGCCCAGAATAGGCAATTACATCTGGAAGCAATCCCTGGAAAGAGGTGATCGCTGAAAATTGAGAAAAGAAACTATCCTAATGGCAATGTGAAAACGGAATTCCACTGAGTTTCCATTCTGTTATGACCAGTATGTCTTCAAAACTCCCCGACCTTGCCTTCTGAGGAATGATCGGACCGATTCCTATCCTTTAGAATGTCAGTTGTTCAAACGGTAATGGGGGATAGATAACTCAAACCGTAGTCATTCGCTTAAATCCCTCTTTTGTGTGGACCGCCCTTTCAGGTTTTCGATCCACCAGGATACCCTTTTTTGCCTAAGTTGCCCTTTCGGGTTTTCAACTTACCGGGTGTACAATTTTTTCAATTATATCCCTAATTTTTGCCCGAACCTTATTTTGTTTTTGGTTCGCCGGGATGCCCTTTTTTGCCTGGATTTTTTTTTATTTTTATTATCCAGCGGGTCTATTCATGCGAAGTATTTTTTGACTACGTCCGAGTTGACAGGGGATGAAAAGTCTTCGCCATCCATGGTTGTAAGCAATAAAGCTCCGCCCGAAAAGACCTTTTTAACCACGAATGGACCTTCATAATTAGGAGTCCATTTGCCCCTGTGATCTGTATTGGGAGGAAGGATCCTTTTGAGTACCACATCTCCGACTTTGTAAACCCGAGGACGCACCTTTTGGTCAAATGCCTGCTTCATTCTGCGCTGGTATAGTTGCCCATGACATACAGCCGCCAATCGCTTTTCCTCAATAAGGCTCAGCTGATCAAATCTGGCTCGTACCCATTCAGCTTCATCTAGCTTAACATCCATCATAACTCTGAGGGACGGAATTTCTACTTCAACTGGTAGCACTGCCTCCATACCATATACAAGTGAGAATGGGGTTGCCCCAGTGGACGTGCGTACCGACGTTCGATACCCATGCAAAGCAAATGGTAACATCTCATGCCAATCTTTGTACGTGACAACCATCTTCTGCACAATCTTCTTGATATTTTTGTTGGCCGCTTCGACCGCGCCATTCATCTTTGGGCGGTACGGAGAAGAATTGTGATGTTCGATTTTGAAGTCCCGACATAACTCAGCCATCATCTTATTATTCAAATTAGAACCATTATCAGTAATGATTCTTTCGGGAACTCCATATCGGCAAATGATATCCCGTTTTAAGAAACGAGCTACCACTTGTTTTGTAACATTGGCATAGGATGCGGCTTCAACCCATTTGGTGAAGTAATCAATTGCCACCAAGATGAAACGATGACCATTGGAAGCTGTAGGCTCAATCTTTCCGATCATATCAATGCCCCACATGGCAAACGGCCAAGGCGACGACATGATACTCAACGGATTTGGAGGCACATGCACTTTATCTGTGTAGATCTGGCATTTATGGCATTTGCGGGCATATTTGCAACAATCTGACTCCATAGTCAACCAATAATATCCCGACCTTAACAACTTTTTAGCCATTGCATGCCCTCCGGCATGGGTACCGAAAGAGCCTTCGTGCACTTCAATCATCAACAAGTCTGCTTCATGTCTATCCACACATCTAAGCAGGACCGTGTCAAAATTCCTTTTATACAGCACGCCATCTTTGTTCAGGAAGAAACTACCAGCTAACCTTCTCAACGTCTTCCTGTCTTTGGACGATGCCCCGGACGGGTACTCTTGACTTTTCAAGAAACACTTAATGTCATGAAACCATGGCTTGTCATCAGACGTTGCATCTACCGCAAACACAAATGCTGGTCTGTCAAGGCGGGATACCTCAATCTTAGGTACATGGTTCCATCCTTGCACTTTGATCATGGAAGACAAAGTGGCCAAGGCATCAGCGAACCTATTCTCATCTCGAGGAATGTGGTACAGTTTCACTGTTGTGAAAAACGTCAGCAACCTCCTTGTATAATCTCTATACGGCACTAGATTTGCTTGGTGCGTGTACCAACTCCCTTTCACTTGATTGATTACCAAGGCTGAATCACCAAATATATCAAGGGTCTTAATCCGTAGATTAATCGCCTCCTCGATCCCCATTATACAAGCTTCGTACTCTGCTTCATTGTTGGTGCATCCGAAAGTTATTCGTGCAGTGAAAGGCATATGAACACCTTCCGGCGTGATAAGAACTGCTCCAACTCCGCACCCATTCATATTGACAGCCCCATCAAACATCAGACTCCATTTGGATTCAGGGTCTGGCCCCTCCTCCGGAAGTGGTTCCTCACAGTCTTTAGCTTTGAGAAACATGATGTCTTCATCAGGGAAGTCAAATTTCATGGGTTGGTAATCATCAATCGGCTGTTGCGCAAGATAGTCGGACAAGATACTTCCTTTGATGGCCTTTTGTGAAGTGTACTGAATGTCATACTCTGTCAAGACCATTTGCCACCGTGCAACTCTGCCTGTCAATGCTGGTTTCTCGAAAATATACTTGATAGGATCCATTTTTGAAATCAACAAGGTTGTGTGCCTAACCATATATTGCCTCAATCGCTTAGCGGCCCATGCAAGTGCACAGCATGTCTTTTCAAGCATTGAGTATCGGGACTCACAATCATTGAACTTTTTGCTCAGGTAGTAAATAGCATGCTCCTTCCTACCTGTCTCGTCATGTTGACCGAGAACACAACCCATGGATCCTTCAAGCACTGTCAGATACATTATCAGCGGTCTCCCTTCAACTGGAGGCATTAGAATCGGAGGTTCCTGTAAGTATTCTTTTATCTTATCGAATGCCAATTGGCAATCGTCATTCCACCTGACCGTTTGATCTTTCCTTAACAATTTAAATATTGGCTCGCACGTGGCTGTTAGGTGAGATATGAACCTTGCAATGTAGTTCAATCTACCCAAGAAACCACGAACCTCTTTTTCTGTTCTCGGTTCAGGCATTTCTTGTATTGCTTTCACCTTGGCAGGATCAACCTCGATTCCTCTTTCGCTCACAATGAAACCTAGCAACTTTCCAGAACGCACCCCAAACGTGCACTTGTTTGGATTTAATCTCAGACGGAACTTTCTCAACCTTTCAAACAGCTTTTTCAGGTTAACCAGATGTTCCTCTTCTGTTCTCGACTTGGCAATCATATCATCTACATAACATTCGATCTCCTTATGAATCAAGTCATGAAACAATGTCACCATCGCCCGTTGGTACGTTGCCCCTGCGTTTTTCAACCCAAAAGGCATTACTTTATAACAATATGTACCCCACGGAGTAATGAACGTGGTCTTCTCCATATCTTCAGGTGCCATCTTGATCTGGTTGTACCCGGAGAAACCGTCCATAAATGAGAACACTGAAAACTGAGCTGTATTATCGACCAGCACATCAATATGAGGTAGTGGAAAATCATCTTTCGGGCTAGCTTTATTAAGATCTCGATAATCCACACACATTCTCACTTTTCCATCTTTCTTCGGTACTGGCACGATGTTGGCTACCCATGGAGGATACTTTGTCACAACAAGAAACCCAACATCCCACTGCTTCTGGACTTCCTCCTTAATCTTTAAAGCCATGTCGGGGTGAGTCCGACGAAGTTTCTGCTTGACTGGCGGACATTCTTCTCTCAATGGTAGCCTGTGCACGACAATATCCGTATCCAACCCCGGCATGTCTTGATACGACCAGGCGAAGATGTCAACATACTCGCGCAACATTTCCGTCAAAGTTTGCTTCACATCTGCTTGCAAGCTGGCACCAATCCTGATCTCTTTCTTGGCGTCCTTGGTACCAATATTGATGATTTCTACAGTCTCCTGATGAGGCTGGATGACCCTTTCCTCTTGTTTCAACAATCTGGCCAGTTCTTCAGAAAGTTCACAATCTTTCTCATCCCCTTCTTCGGCTTGATAAATCGGATTGTCAAAGTCATACATGGCCATATCAAAATCGTTATCAGTGGTATCCGGAGGATCAAGTCTGCATGAACGGGTTCATGCCTTATTTTAGAATTTATTTTTAAGCAAAACAAAAGAAAATGAAACATTGCCATTTTATATTTTTTGTGCAAAAATAAAAACTGAAAGACAGAGAACAAAATTTGATTGCAAAACGTCCTTTATTAATGATTAAACATTGCAAATGCAACCATGGTGGCCCTACAAATGAATCTATACGCCTTGGGCAGAGCGCAAGATTTTGTCATGCATTATGGTTAGAAAAAACAAAGAAAAATTACTCTGTCTGAAGAGTAACCCGGATGACTTCTTCAACGGACCAGTTCTGCACTTGTTGTCCCGAAGCATGAGGGCGTACCCAGTTGTCCAGGTCACAATTACTGTCAACACTATCCTCTGTGGCTGTACAAGACTGGTCCATGTAGATAATTCCCCCACTATTGAAAGTAATGGGTCCCCTGCTCCCCGCATCTGAAGTTGTAGAGGGGTGATAACCAATACCAAATTTGTCTTCCTTCATTGGGGTCTCTATCAACCTGCCCCAGCCTTGGGCGTTGCCTGCCCTGACGACTTCGACAGCTTGTTTGTAAGATGAAATGGAGGTACCAGCCCCAACTGGTACAGAAGAAGACTCAGGTGCATCGTCAATGTTGACTGCTTCAAATGATTGGCACCGCATCTCATGAATTTCCCCATCCATTTCAATGTACTTGAACGTGGACAAGTGACTCACAAAGATGTCTTCTTCCCCACACACTGTCACAACCTGCCCTTCAAACTCATACTTCAGCTTTTGATGTAGAGTAGAAGTAACAGCCCCGGCTCCGTGGATCCAAGGGCGTCCCAATAGGCAGCTATATGCAGGTTGTATGTCCATTACATGGAACGTGGATTTGAATACCTGTGGTCCAATTTGTACGGGCAATTCCACCTCACCAAACACAGATCGTCTGGTCCCATCGAATGCTCTGACCACCAATTCACTAGGCCTTAAGATCAAACCATCAACTTCCAGCTTCATTAATGCCTTCTTGGGCAAGACATTGAGTGATGAACCAGTGTCTACCAGTACATGAGATAACACTGCGCCCTTACACTCCATCGTGATATGCAAAGCCTTGTTGTGGTTTCTTCCTTCAACCGTCAAATCTCTACTTGTAAAGCCCAAGCCATGGCTAACATTAACATTGGAGATTACGCCCTCGAGCTGATTAACAGTAATTTCTTGTGGCACGTACGCACTCTTCAACACTTTCAACAACGCCTGCCAGTGCGCATCAGAGCACATCAATAGTGACAAGATTGAAATCTTTGAAGGGGTCTGATTCAGTTGGTCCACAATCTTATAATCGCTTTTCTTGATTATTTTCATAAATTCTTCCATTTCCTTATCAAAAGTAATCTTTGTCTCTGCTTCAGGTGTAAGCGCACTTTCAACCACCTGTTTACCCTTAGCCTTTGCTGCAGCTTCTGCCTCTTTATCACTTCTCAAGGTTTGGGGAGCGAACAACCTTCCACTCCTTGTAAAGCCCCCTACACCCCCTACGTTATCAATATTTGGGCTGATTGATGATTCAACTTCCTGCTTTTTACCTTTGTAGTATACATCTGCCCCATAGTGCCATGGGATAGCTTTCGTAGATGTGAACGGAATGGGTCCTGGCACCGTGATAGTTACAGGACTGGGCCTTTCGGGCGCAACACTCGCCACGGGAACTGCATTGACCGGCATTTGAATCTCAGCGGGAGTGTAATAGATGGTCACGGTTGATATCTCATCAGTGTCTTTCACGACTCTGTCGAACTGTAGACATCCTTCATCGATCAGATTCTATAAACCCATCTTCAACTTCTCACAGCCGTTCTCCTGATTCATACACTCAGAGCAATCTTGATTACAGCCCGGGAACACCTGTCCCTTCAATAAACGATCTTTTACAACCAACAAAGAAGTTTTCACTTGATGAACGTCTAACACCAAATTCAATCTCCTCCCATCTTCAATAGCGTACACATTTGCTGCACTATGATCAGGCATGGGATGCTGAGTAATATTAGGAGCGGGAGAGAAATTGATGGCTTTAGCATCAATCAAATCTTGTACTTTATGATGGAAATCCCAGCATTTTTCAATGGAGTGCCCCTGAGCACCTGAGTGGAACTCACAACGAGCATTAGCATCGAAGTTAGGTGGCAGGTTTCCAGCAACCGGAGCTTTCATAGTACGGAGTTCTACCAACTTTAACTCGAGTAGCCGGGGCAACAGCGCGGCATAAGTCATAGGGAGAGGATCCATCTTACGATCCCTCTGTCTAGACCTTTGCTGGAAAAAAGGTTGTTGCTGTTGAACTTGTTGTTGGGGTTGTTGTTTCTGAACAGACGGTGTGGGGATTGTTACAGCATCTACCTGATAATAAGCTCGAGAACGCCCTCTGCCTCGTCCTCTAAACACAGCATTCGTATCACCTTCTCTTCTTTTCTGGTTACTAGCAAACGGTTTCTTCGTCCCCGAAGAGCCAGCCCCACTCACATCCTGGATCTTTCCAAGCTTTAACAGACTTTCTATTCTTTCTCCCGCAATCACAATATCAGCAAATCCAGTTGACGGACAAGCAGCTAATCTGTCAAGATAGGCCCCTTGCAAGGTGCCCATGAACATATCTGCCATTTCTCTGTCTGACAAGGGAGGTTGGACCTGGGCAGCCATTTCCCTCCACCTTTGTGCATATTCTTTGAAACTCTCCTTGGCATTCTGGGACAATCCCTGCAATTGGGTGCGGTTGGGCGCCATGTCAATATTATATTGGTATTGCTTCAGGAACGCTTCTGCCAGATCTTTCCAATTCTTCACAGCAGCTCTATTCAACTTCATGTACCAGGTCAAGGACGCCCCAGCCAGACTGTCCTGAAAATAGTGCATCCATAGCTTCTCGTCATCCGTATGGGCTGAAATCTTCCCAAAGTAAGCTTGAAGATGCGTTTGGGGACACGCATTGCCGTGATACTTATCAAAAGTGGGAGGTTTGAATTTAGGGGGAATTCTGACTCCTGAGACCAGCCCCAAGCTGGTAACATCAATACCCATAGAGTTCTTGCATTCTATGGCCCTGATCTTTTCTGCTAACTCATCATACCTTCGATCCCCTTGATTACCCACATCAGCATCCAGCAGAGTAAATTGGTCTTCCAGAGTATCTTCAAGAGTAACACCAGCATGCCTACCATTTCCATTACCCCGATTGTTACCACCAGGAGGAGGGTTGCCACCGGGAGGAGGAATGCCATGTCCCTGTGAATTGTCATGATGATCACCTTCGGGCCCGTTGTCGGGACGCTCTACCAGAAGCCTCAGTCTCTCCTGATTTTGCGCCATGCCAGTCATGAGGGTCATGAACTGGTCCATACGCGCCCTCATTTCCGCCAAATCACTTTGCACTTGATCCATGATTCTTACTTGATTTCTTCGCGTCGAATATCGGTGAATATGACTCTCCGCTATACTGCCTGAAACCAAATAAAGGTTAGAGTTCCTGCAACGAGTACCTGAAAAGCAAGTAACAAAAATGCAAAATGATATGCAATGCCATGCAATGCCATGTTTGTCATTTCCGAGGTGCTTTATACCCTGATTCCAATCCAACCACAGAAATCTGAAGACCAGAAATTGTGATATAAAGAGACGTGTCGTGGTCATGTGCTTGTGTGCAGCTATCTGATAAGGAATAATTCCGAATAAAAACTGCTCATACTCATTCAACAAAGTATTCAAGTACATTTAAGAAAGGCTCATCCGCAAATGCAATACAAGGAAAAATGGATCCATCAACAAGCCTGATGGTAACCATTAATAACAAAATATAAGGAAAAGAACATCAGTCTAACAATTCCACATCCTTCAGCTTATCACTTGAGTATTTGATCTCCTCAAAAAGTATACGGGTACGCTGGTGATTCGGCTTTTCAATCATTTCTTTGATCAAGACATCCCTTTTCTCAAGAGCTTCAGTTAAAGAACCCAAATGCAGCATCAGAGCCTCGTCATCACACACTCCTTTGTGTCTCTTTATGCCGGCTTGCGTCTTGAGTATCTCCCTTTCTATCATGACTTCTTCAAGCTCTTTCTTGGTATTCCTCAGCTCACCTCTAGCTTCTTCTAACTGTTCTTGACTCTTACCGAGGCTTTCCCGATACTTTCTCCTCTGCTCATGCGCCTTTTCAAGCTCTTCGTCCTTAATCTGCAATTGTTCCTGTAATTCAGCATTCTCTATCCTAACTTCGTCCCAAGCGTGCTGAAACTTTGTTAACTTTTCTTTGGTCTGTGCTAACGCCTGTTTGGTTTGCTTGTGGGCTTGAGTAGCATCATCAGCACCTTTACTAATCTTCCGAAAATGTTGGGCTCTTCCAGCAAAGTCTTTTTCTTTTGCAGTTAGGATTTGTTCAGCATCTTGGGCTTTCCGCTCCAGCTCTTTGTTGGCATGTAGAGCATTCTGAAGACGGCTACTCAACTCGGAATTCTCTCCTTGGAGCTTTTTCACCAAGGCTTGCAACTTGTCAACTTCTTCCACCGTAGCAGTGCTTCTTGCTTTCTCATTCTCCGGATACAAAAGAGGTGCCTTACCAAAAGGCAAGAGAAAATCTTCAACTCTTTTCTTCACCCACTCTTCATATGCTGGATAAACCCGGTTGTTAGGCTTTCCTAGAGTAACTTTCCCCTTTTTCAGTATGCTACCCCAGCTTTTAGAAGCTTTCTGTGCTGCTTCCCAACCATCTGATGTATGAAAATAGAGGGACTCCTCCACATCTCTCTTAATAGGCGGACCTGTCAGGGCATACCCAAATTGCCGAATGGCCAAAGAAGGATTGTAGTTAATCCCACCCAATCTTCCTATCAGTGGAACGTTAGGGAACTTACCACAGCTGTGGATAATATTCTTGCCAATCAGCCCATGATCTACCCATACGATGTCCTTGGCCACCAATCCCATTAAACGCTGTTTCCACTCTAGAGAATCTTTGGAATCCACAAAAGCCCCTGATTGTGGTAAACGGCCCGCAAACCACTTATAGAACAAGGGTGCACAACAACGAATTATCCCTCCTCTTTTCTTTTCGTTTCGGTTGTACAATGAGTAGTGAAGATCTCCCAGTAGCGTTGGCACCGGGTTCTTCATCATGAATATTCGTATAGCGTCCGTATCAATAAAATCCGGCTCGTTGGGAAACAACACTATGCCGTATATACAAAGGGCTAGCAAGGCATTAAAAACAAGCCAATTCTTGCCTTTAGCTGCTTCCTGGGCCTTCTTAATCAGATATTCCAGCTTGTAACCACGAATCTTTCCTTTGTTGGAGACATTGTCACTTAACTCTGATTTGCTCAAATAAAGAGCACCAGCCAACTTCCCAAAGTCAAGATCCCCCACCGATCCAAAGAAAGGGGGCTCCTCCTTGATAGCAATCCCCAACATGTTGGAATACTCCTCCAGGGTAGGAACCAACACATAGTCTGGAAATACAAAACACCTCAGAGGCGGATCATAGAACTGCATCAACGTATGGAGACCTCTGGCTTCATAATCACTGACATTACGGACCATAGATAAAATCCACCCATATTTCTCTTCAAAAGCTTCTCTTGCTGCAGGGCTCGCCATTCCCTTCAACATAACAATAGGGCCCAAAGTAGGCGTAAGGAACTTATAGCTGATGATATTCTTCCTCTCTTTAGTGTTCATCTTTGCAGGGACCTGATGACTGGAATCAAGGGTAATATATGCACCTGGAAATGAATAAACATGTATGTTAAAATATGATAATGCAATGCAAAGGGCAATGTGATCAGGTAATCAGGTGTCTGTGCTGAACTGTGGACGGTGTCAGTGTAGCTCTGAGACTAATATAGAACCATAGATAAGAACCATCTGAATACAATAGGATGAAACTTCCTTTTGGTGCAATGATGATAGAAAACCAGGTATGTAGGAGGTCATGGTTACCTGCAAACCTGTAAACAACCCGCCCTTCTCACATGTGGGTACTAGGATGTTCAGTATCCCGGGCTCTCAGGTCGAGAAATGATGATACGTTCACCATTTCTGGTTTGGCATCATCATCAATCGAGGAGGCCTCAACTGGTTCTCCAAAACAAAAAGGTCCTCAGCTTCTGGCACTGAGGTCGAGAAGCAATAGTACATTCATCCCTCAGGGTACAGTACTATCGCCAATCGAGGAGTGCCTCCGCTGATTCTCTTTCAAAAAGGGAAGTCCTATAGCAAGTTCCCAACATTGGGTCCTCGGATCGAGAATGTGCAATGGGTTTGCCACGGAATGTGGTCTGCCACTGTCATATCTCGGGAGGAGTGCCGCAACTGAGTCCTCGGGAATGGTCACCAGAGTCGACAGTTCCTCAAGAGAATAACCACTGGCCTGCATAACATGCAGTAGCAGAAAGCTCCTGATAGAACCTCGTCTGTTTGTGGGTCTCATGAACAACAATACGTGGTCACCACCACGCAAGCGTCATGACTATCCACTCTAATACCTATGTATGTACTCAAGCCTTGGTAGTGAGCTTATCTCTCAGAACACCCATCCCGCCAAACAGACAAAACAGTGCAACACAATATAATATATGATATGTAATGCTAAAATGCGGTAAATACAGTAAAATAAATAAACAACAACATATAGCACAACAGTAAACACCCAATGAAAGAAAAGCAGACAAGCGCTAGGATTGACTCGCTAAGGAAACCAGAGATTCTGGGTTCGATCCCCAGCAGAGTCGCCAGCTGTCGCTCCCGGGATTTTCATCCTAGTACAAACGCGAAAGTGGCACCGAAACAGAGTCGCCAGCAATGTGTATTTATCCCAAGAGAGGGAAAGGAAACACCGCGTAAACCTGAGAGAAAGGAAAAGCATGGTCTTACGACCAAGAGAACTGGGTTCGGGAGTCGGTTACGCGAGAGGAAGGTATTAGCACCCCCACGCATCCATCGTACCCGATGGGATCCACGCTTGCTTGTCTCGATCAAAGGGTGTAGGAAAAGATACTGGAAAAGAACTGAAAGAAAGAAAGGAGAAAGAATGGAAAAGGAACAAGAAATAAATGTAGGGAAAATAAAAGAAGTGCTCGCATGGGCCCTACCCCACTGCCTACGTATCTCATCGGGAGCATGAGAATCAGAGCGACGTAGTTCCCCTCACTAGGGGTGGATTGTGTTTTTTAGAGAACGGCTTACGTTCTAGCTCAGGTGTTGCAGGCTCGCTGGTCCGAGTGCGTTACCATCTTGCAAGAGAACGAGTAGAAGCACGTTCATACGTTGAGAATGAATGAGGTGAGAAAAGAATTCCCGAAGGAAAGACGTTATTGTTGGTTTTTGTCTTTTAAGAGTCTTTTCATTTGTTTGCATATGACAGTGTATCTGGATCTTAGCCATTGGAATGTGCACATTCTCACATTCCAAGATGGAATGGGTAAGAATGCACACTAAGAGTGAAGAAGACCCCCACACTTAGCTCCAATTGTCAAGGTTCAAACACACTAGCATACTTGTGTTTATTAAGTGTTTTGTTGATTATGAAATGAAGAAGTGTTTTTTATTATTTGCACCTTCAACAAGTATTGCATTTAAGTCCCCCATACAAGATCAAATATGTAACACATTGACCTAAGATGGGCCATATGCTACACATCTTAAGATTATAAGAGAAGACCCCTTATAATCTTTTCTTTATATGAAAGGCCTAAATGCAATAAATGCCTACCTTTATTATATGTTTTGAATTTTCTTTGAGATGAGAAAAGAGACTCAAGAGAGGAGAAAAGGTAAAACCTATATGGACTAAGACTCAATCCTAATTGAAGATTAAAGGGAGTGATCCTAAAGGTTTGTGAGGTTTCAACCTAAAGTCTAAAGAAAGAAAGAATTAAACAATTCACTTCCAAAGTAGAAGATGAATTGTAATTCAAAAAGGGAAAGTAATGAGTTATTAAAAGAAAGCACATAAGTGCTTAACAAAACACAAAATGGAATTGTAAAAGAGAAAGGATAGAAGTTGAATGTGGATTCCTTATCCACACTCAATTGAAACTTACCAAAGCCCCTACATGGTTAGTAAACATGTATAAGAAGTATAAGAAGTAAAAGAACATGTAATGCATCATAAAACTCAAAAGAATTAAATGAGAAAACAAATCCTAGAACCACAACCAGAATGGGCATCATATGGACAACAAGTGAATATCATCATACAAGTGCAAGTGAATAAGCAACAAGCATCACCCATTAGCATTTAAACATGTTACAAGAAGAAGGGATAGATGAAAGATGGAAAGAAATGAAGAGGACATGCATAAAGGGAACATGTAAATCAACAACCAGGATTGAAACTAAATGGAAAATGGTTTATAAACATCTCAAAAGTATTTATGAGGTAAACATCAAAACATTTAAGAAGTGATAGAAGAAATAGAATTGAAATGGAAGTTCAAAAGAGAACACAAGTACAAACACAACATGTTAAAGGTGCACAAGGTTTAAATGAAAGTCAACATGCAAGGATGACATATAATATGTACCAATGACCTATAATGTCAAGTGAATGGTTCACCAAATATGCAAATGATCATGCAAGTATACACCAAAGAAAACATGTACCAAAGATTACAATGATATGACATGTTATAATGCTTTAAATGAAATGCATCAAACAAAAATCAAATGGCCTCATGAAAAATATGAAAACATGGTATTGGAGTTCACTAATCAGAGATGAATCACATATCAAAATAGCATATCAAAATTCAAAGCAAAATGACTTCAAACAAAGCAATTAGGTCAAGTTGAAATGTCATGCAAAGTGGTACAAATATAGGCATCAAGACATGTCATAAAGTGGTCCAAAAAACCAAACAAAAACCATTTAACATGCTTAAATGTATTAATGACTCAATTCAAAAAGAAGAGCATCAAAACAATTTTTAATGATCAAGAACAAAATTAAACAAGATCATGTACCATATTAAGAATGCACATCAAAGAAATTCAAAGAAAATTATGGAGCAGGGGCAAAAAGGTCATAAAATCAGAAAATAAAAACATGAAAAATTTCATAAATGTTTCAATGATGTTCATGAATTTTTGTGGAATTTTATGATATGTTTTGGTATTTTTAAAAATTAAAAATCAAACGTGTAGAAAGAAATAAAAATGAAAAATAAATGCAAAATGCAGGGGGTATGAACATAGCAATTGGACAGTGCAAATTCATTGGGCTTCCAAACAGAGGGGGTGTGATTATCAATCTGCATATGTCCATTAAGCACGCAGAACATACTAACAAGCATGAACCCTCAGTCAACAATCTTGACTCACTCACAACCATTAGATCAAGTCCAAGTCAAACCAAAGTCAAAGTACTCAAAATCAACGCATGCACGTGAGGACACATGCCACTTACCATGTACCAGGCCACACAAGGTTTAAATAAAATTCAGAAAAATGCACGTGAGTGGCATGTGATTTTTAATGTGCTGTCACATTTTGGAGCGTACGATCATGAAAAACACACGGCTGAGATTAAAACGCACACAAACCCTAACAGTTAAAGTCACCGGCCGGAGATGACCTCCGGTCATCTTCTCCGGCCAGCAGCCACCACCTGCAACTCACATTTTCTCCAGAAATTCACAAGCCATATACCAAACGAAAGCTAAGCTCATGAGGAACACAAATCCAACAACAAAATTCAAAGATCAAGCATGGATACAGAGAATCGAAGAAGAGAAATTTGCCCTAAGTTTCAGTTCTAAACTCCTAAGGAGCTCTATCAACTAACCGGTTTCATATAGCTTCTAATAAGCTCAAATAACACATCAACCAGTTAAAATAACATCAAATCGTGCAAGCAAAGTTTGAGAACTTTTGGAACCTGAAACTTGAAGATCTTTGGATTTTTGAGAAAACCAGAGGTGAGAACTTGTTCTTGAACTTCTAGAACTTCAATTTGAGCAAAATAAATGCTATTTGATCTTGAGAATAAGAGGAAATCTGAATCTGAAATTGGAGATAACTGTGCTATTCCATGCTTCAGTGATGTCTTCTTGCTTGATTGTGAAGGTTGAAGAAGAACTTGAGGAATTCGTGCAGGTAGAGAGAAAATTCAGAGAGAAAGTTGAGAGTGCTTTTGGAGTGAGAGTGAAACAATGAGAATCTCCCTTTCCAAATCTGTTAGAATTGTTTATATAGGCGTGGTTATGATTTGACCCTGGTGGTTGATGGTTAGAACTACAGTTAACTGAGTTAGTTAACTGAGTTTGAGTTAACAGAATGAGTCATGACAGTTAGTGACACGAGTTAGAGAGGTTTTGTTTTAGTGTGGAAGAGCTCATGGTCACTTATGGTGAGGATAATGGTGAGGTGGTGTTATGCAGCAGTAGCTTGTGGTGGAAGTTTTGCAAGTTTCCCTTCTCATGTAAGAAGTAACAAAGTGGAAGCACGTGCAAGAATGTTTGGGCAAATGAGGAAAAGAAATCAGCTGGTGATGATGAAGTGTTTGTGGTGTGACTGAACCAAAAAAATGTGTGAACTGCTACACATGACAGTCAATGCATCAATGCAGATGGTGATGTTTGAACATGGATTTCTTTATGACCAAGGCACGAAAATGAATCATCTTGGTGTCAATGGATTGAGGAAGCATCATAGGACAATTTTGGTGTTGGACTTGAGTTGAAAAGGTACCTCAAACATGTCTAAAAATCATCATAAACAGATGGAAAAACGACTGGTGCATGGGCGAGCAATTTGTGGCATGGCATGGCAAGGTGTGCATGGCATGGATTTTCAGTTGTGTTGACCAATCTTTGAGCTATCATAACTCCTTGTCCTTTGATCAAATGAAAAAATCATGAACATCAATCTTGAAGATCTCACATAGGGGAACAACTTTGATGTTGCAAGATTTTTCATTTGAAGCCTTTAACCATGAGTAAAATGAGTGGACATTTGGCCCACCACATGTTTGTTAAAATGACTGCGCGCGTGCCCTGAAAATCTTGGTCATGACCTAGTTTTGAACCTACTTTGCTCAAACTTTGATCAATCATATCTCCCTCATTTTTTATCCAATGGAGATGTTCCACACATGGATTTGAAGCTTAAAGCAAGGCCTTTCATTGAGGCAGAGTGGAATTTTCATTTGGTACTCCAAATTTGAATGGCCTTGGTTCAAATTCTGATGCAAAATGGCCAAAACTTGCTATTTTTAGTAACCCTTCCTCTTCCAAAAATGGCAACTTTCCACATCTTGATTTTTTCATGATTCCTTTGGAGTTTCTTGACCAAATTTTGTACATTGGACATATATAACATGAATTTCATGAATTTGGCCTCAAAAAGTCAAGAGTTGACTTTTTCCTCTGATTATTTGACTTGGCCCCAAATTCCCTGATTTTTTATTTTTCTTCCAATTGAACCACTTCTAAAACCAATTGAGATGCAATTTTCCACATACATACACTTAGGGACATATGGAATACCATGACATCAAGTTTTGTTCAAAAAAAGCAGAGATACCCTGATTTAATTGGAAACCCTAATCTTGACCCCCTCTGGTTAGGAGGAAATTGCACATCTTCCAAATCCAAATTCCTCAGAGTATGTTGTGTATCCTCTTAAAGGATGATGAGAAATGCCACTTGAGGATGATTTTGAATCAATGAGCTATCTCTTTTGAGGGTTTTCCTTCAGTTTTTTGAACCTCTTGCATGTTGAAGTATGTAATGCTTCAATCTCCTATTGAATCTCACCTTCTTGAGGTTGTGGAAGATCAATTGGGATAGTATGAGACATGAGAGACCTCTTGGCTTGCCTTGAGGCCACTTATTTGACCCTTTGTGCTTTGAATGATCCTTTGACTGTTCATCTTCCACCTGATCACATGCCCTGATGGTAAGAAGGATGCCATGCTTCATTTTTCTATGTTAAATGCAATGCAATGCTAATGAGATGGATATGATATGATAAATGATAATGCCATGCTATGATGACAAAGAGGGAGAGCAAATTTTGGGGTATTACACCAGTCACACATTAACATCATTTTAGGGTTAAAAAACCATTTTTATGAAAAATCTCAAAAAGTCAAAGTTTGACTTTTGGGCACAGTTGACTTTTTTTCAGATGAATTCCAAACTGTGCGATCCTTTATGAAATCCAGTCCTTGACCTAAATCAAACTTGATGGACATGTTCCATAGGTGTTATAGGGTGTATTGAATCGTGCCCCAATGTTTGGGAGCATGCCTGGGTTAAAAGTCAAAGGTACAGTTGACTTTTCCCGCGAAACCCTAATTGTGGTTCAGATGAAATTGAAACTTGTTGCTCAAGCTTCTTAGATCAATTCATTGTTGCAAATGGATCAATGTGGTGTGTTAGGGATCCTAAAATCCTCTCTTGAGGCCTTGGCTCGTGTTTTGTCCCAAAAGTCAACTTAGGGGAGAATTAGGTCAAGAAACCCTAATTCTGGATTTCTGGTAAATGCATCCCCTGAGGCTAAATTGACTTGAAGATGGGGTTTATGATGTTCCATGGAGCGTATTAGGATATGCTTTGAAGCATTGGCTCATGCCCAGAGGAAAATTTCCATCTGGAGACCCTAGTTGACCAAACCCTAATTTGGTGACACTAGCGATCCTGAGGCTTGATCCACCTAGAAGGGAGCAGCCTTGTGCTTAATCCTTGAAGTGGGAGTCCTCTTGATCCATTGTGGATATTTGAGAGGCTAAACAAGTTGAAGATCATGTCATTTCTTGATTGATCCTTTGTCTAAGAGCTCTGAGAGGGTTTGAAACCCTAGTTTGATTGTAGTGAGTGTTCACCCGTCTTTAGGGAGACTAATGAGGTACAAAGGTACATCCATATTGTGCTGATGATTTGCACCATGATGGGAAATCTTAGTGGTCAAAATTTGGGGTATGACACAATAGGATAAAAAATGAATCGACCTGTAGTAACCCAGAGCGGCAGTGCTTAAGAACCACGTCCAAAATCGCTCGCTACAGAAAAATGGCGCCCACCGTGGGGTCCTCTTTTTTATCTCTCAGGTAGAAACCGAAGAATGATGACTTCACTAGGGACTTCACTGGGATAGGACTTTTTTGACTTCACTAGGATCTTAGGTCAAAACCTTTAAAGTTGGGAAGGTACCACAGAATGGCAACTCCGTCGGGGAGCCATTTTTGTCAGGAACATAGGATTCATAGCTCTCTAAAGTCTAGGACTTTAGGACAAATATATATACTGCTTTTCCTAATTGATATATGTGTTTATTTTTCTGCTAATGGGAATGCGTGTGATGCCGCATGTGGAAAGATTGAGTATACACCTAGGAAAAACCTCTTTTAGTAGTGCAGACACTATTGGAAATGGTTGTCACACGATACTACCCTCTTTGATGGTTCTTCAAAAAACATCACCTAGCACGGTTCCCGGCCCGCTGGTGTTTTCTCGACAAGAACTGATGATTTTGAGAGATAGGTACAAAAATCACTAGTATAAACCTTTGGGGGGGGGGGGTAGAGCCTTGACTTCATGACACCGACCCTTTGACCCCATGTTTTTTCTATGTTTTTGTGTGCTGCATTCATGCATTCATCTAAAAAACATTACATCAAAGAAAAACTTTTCTTCTAGTCTCTCTTTTTCAAATTAAACTAAGACAATGATTGCAAATGTCAGAGAAAAAGATTGCGCTCATGGACTTTGGTAGAAGGAGAACTCATAAGTATACCTTCAGGGTTCCAAAACTAGAAGATTTAAGAGGATTAGCGAGGATGCTCACTAACCCTGAAGCTTTCAGAGCCAAGTACGGAGGTCTGCTACCTCTGTTAAGAGTCCATGTGATTGAAGGAATCATAGAAGCACTCATTCAGTTTTAGGAACTGGTCTATCACTGTTTCACATTCCCGGATTACCAGCTCGTACCAACGCTAGAGGAGTATTCTCACATAACCGATCCACACATTACCGATCGAGCTCCATTTTCTGGACTGGAAGAAATTCCAAAGGATCAGACCATTGCAAGAGCAATCTATTTGGATGAGTCAGAAATCAAGACTCACATGACCACTAAGGGTGGGCTCCCAGGTTTGCCAGCCCAGTTCCTTACAAAGAAGGCTCTGTACTTTGCTAGTATAGGGAACATGACTGCTTTTGAAAACATCTTTGTTTTACTCACCTACGGGTTATTTCTGTTTCCCAACATTAATAGCTTCGTCGATATCAACGCCATTAAGGTTTTTCTCATTGGAAACCCTGTGCCAACTTTGCTCGCGGATGCGTATCATTCTGTACACTTAGGAAATTTGTACAGCGGAGGGATGATCACATGTTGTGTACCCCGGCTATACAAATGTTTATCTCCCATTTACCCAAGTCTGCTACGTTTTGGGATCATAAGAGTGCCTTGCGTTGGTCGCAGAAAATCATGTCTCTCACCAATTTTGACATAGGTTGGTGCAATAGGATTTATGATGGGATCAGGATCATTGATCGTTGTGGAAACTTCCCCAACATACCCCTCATATGAACTAAGGGAGGAATCAACTACCATCCAGGATTGGTACGCCGTCAATTTGGATACCCGATGAGGCGTGTCCCGCGTAATGCTCATCTGGATAGTCTTTTCTTCAAAGAAGGAGAAAATGACAGGGCACTAAAGACGGAAATAGTGCATGCTTGGAAACATGTTTATAAGAAAGGACGAGAGTCTCTAGGAAAACCGAACTGTGTCTCGGTGGAGCCTTATCTCCACTGGGTACAAACTAGAGCTCTCAAGCTAAAGATTCCTTATCCTCGTCACGGAGTTCTTCCACCGAGGGAATCTGTCATATACTTCATGATTGAAATGGAAAAACTTTAGGTTACTCTCAACAAAGTTCAACAGGAGAGGAGGTCTTGGAAGAACAAGTACCGCATTCTCAATGTAGAGTGTACCAAAATACAGCAACTGCTAAAAGATAAGGATGCTCTGATTGAGATTTTAGAGCAACATGCTGTGGATAATCAGGATGACCAAGGAATTTGCTCATTCCTTTCACTTGGCAAAGGAATGACAACCCGACAACAGCCCAAGAGCCCCGGTCCAAGAAAAGGAAAGTACCAGAATCAGCACCCGGTTTCTCCCCGGAGATGACTCGGGACCCCTTAGCTTAGGTTTCTGTTTCTGCACCTTGTAATCTACTGTATTTCTATTTTCGCAATCCTTTGAATTCAATAAAATGGGGTTTCCCCACTGTTTGATATTTGCAATCTAATTGTCGAAGTTTATTTTGATTAAACAAAAAAATAATAATTAATATAATCATTGCATTCATCATTCTCACGTCACATATTCTTCTTACCTACGAATCTCACGTTTGTGTCTCAGTTATAGAGTCAAACTGTCTCATTCGTACAATACTCGGGTCAATCGTCAGAAAAAGATGGATGATCTCGAGGAAGAGAACAAAGAGTTGAGAGAAGAGATCGGCGCTCTGAGAGAGGATATGAGAAAGCTTCATAATGACATGCAAGCTATGGCAGAAGCTCAGCTACAAAGAACTATGATCTCGGAGATCACCTTAATGTCCATAGTGGAGAAGTCCGATCCGAGGTACAAAATGCCAAAAGATCGTCCCTAGGGCATGCCACTTAACTATATCCTGGAAGGATATGTTCCACCGATCAATGAGGATCAGGGGACCGCAGCAGGAACTGCTGGGCCTAAAGGTTACAAACTTCGGGAAAGCGAAGATGCCAGGGGCATGACAGCAACTCCTGAAGGTTACAAACTTCGGGAGGCACCGAGAGTCTCGGCCATAATGACTATACCACCGCCCGTGGTACACACTGTCCCGGAAGGACAGATTCCACAGATACCTTCTGGTGGAAACGACAACATGTTCGAAAGAATGAATGAGTTCCAGGAACAGTTCCTGGGAATGCATAAAGAACTGCAGGCCCTTCGCGGTCAGGATTTATTTGGAAAGGACGCCGTGGACCTCTGTTTGGTCCCTAATGTGAAAGTCCTGCACAAATTCCAGGTGCCCGACTTTGAAAAGTACAAGGGTAACTCTTGCCCTCAGAGTCACTTGTTGATGTACGCTCGGCAAATGTCAGCTTAGACAGAGAATCAGGATTTACTGATTCACTACTTTCAGGATAGTTTAACCGGTGCCGTCCTAAAATGGTACATGGGTTTAAACCGTGCTACGATTAGCACTTTCAGAGATCTTGGCACTGCCTTCGTCCAACAATATAAATACAATCTGGACATGGCACCCGACCGAGATCAACTTAGATCAATGTCACAAAAGGACAAGGAAACCTTTAAGGAATACACTCAGAGATGGCGTGAAATTATCGCTCAAATGTGTCCACATCTTGAGGAAAAAGAGATGACAAAGATCTTCTTAAAGACCTTAAGCTCATTTTATTATGACAGAATGGTTGCCAGTGCGCCCAGTGACTTCACCGAGATGGTCGGTATGGGAGTTCGTCTTGAGGAAGCCGTCCGAGAAGGACGTCTAGTCAAAGACACTGGATCATCAAGTAGTACAAAGCGATACGGTAGTGCTCTCCCTAAGAAAAAAGAGCAAGATATTGGGAATATCTCTCTCGGAAAGCAAAGGCGACGTTATCAGCCAGTAGCGGCTGTGACTCCTACTATCAATCCTGCGCCTATTTCTACATATCAACCTCAGGTTGCGCAAAGCCAACCTAATCAGCAAAGGACTCAACAGCCTCTTCAGCAGGCTCGTCCTCCATACAATAACAACCGTACAACGCGGCCACCAAGATTTGATCCTATACCCGTATTGTACACAAAACTATTTCCTTTACTATTGGCTAAGGGGCATGTTCAGACTAAGTCCCCTCTTACAGTACCGGAAAATTTGCCTTTTTGGTTTAAGGTGGATCAGACTTGCCCTTACCATCAAGGAGGACCAGGGCATAACATAGAGAACTGTCTCAATTTCAAATTCGACGTGCAAAAGCTTGTTAGGAGCGGGGTCTTATCTTTCAAAGATATGAATCTTAATGTTCTCACGAACCCGCTGCCTCAACACTATAAGGCTACAGTTAATTTAATAGAGGGAGAGACTAACAACGTCTATCAAATTTGTGATGTACTCTTATTAAGGGCCAACTTGGTCAAGATTCATTGTAGACAGAGTGGATATAGCCATGTGCCACCTCATAACTATCACCAGTGTGATATCTGCTCTAAAAGCAATCGAGGATGTTCTGTGGTGCAATCAGCTCTACAGGAACAGATGGATCTCTGATGGATCCAAAAGCACCGAGTTCGTGGAGTTAACATGATTTACATGAATTCTAACATCATTCAGAACCACGACGTCCGTGCAATGAATGTCAACTTGGTGGCGATGCACACCAGGCAAAGCCAGTATCATAATCTGCCACGGTACGATTACAACTCCTGTCTGACTTGCTCGGTAAACAAACAGGGATGCTCTTTTGTACAAGAGACCCTCCAGCGTCAGATGGATCTTGGATGGATCTAGGACTACCATGATAGGAATCCCTATCATATCAACATGATTCAAATCTTTGATATTCGCTTGATGAATACCTGCATGGTTGAGTTACATGCTAAACAGGTCCGGCTCGGGTTCCTGGTATCACATGATTATCAAAGCTGTAGGGCGGGTTGCGAAAACAATCAAGGTTGTGCCCTTGTCCAGGAAACACTTCAGCACTTGTTGAACCACTGGTGGCTTCCAATCTATATGGATGAAGACACCCAGCAAATTAGTATTACCAACGGGAACCCTACTAGGCATCAAAGTCGGGACGTTCGATCTGTGGAAACTGACCTAGTGAGGTTACATTGTATTCAAAACGGGCGTGGCCAGGTGCCACCACACAACTATGAACGTTGTAGAGTTTGTTTGGAAAGTAACCAAGGATGTTACCTTGTGCGAGCAGCTCTTCAGGGGTCAGGTGGATCGTAGAGAGATTCGCCCATATCCGGGTTCCGGACCAATCAACAGGGCGTCGGACTACCTCACTGATCAAATTGAGGATGTTGTCGTAATCTATGATCATCAGAAGGCTAGGGATATTTGTACCATCATCCCTCTACTTCACAAATCGAGAGTTCCCAACCAGGAACAGATCGAAATTACTTACGATGGTCGGAAAAATCAGAAGGCTCCCATAGTCATCTATCTACCGGGACTATTACCGTATGAATTAACTAAGGCTATCCCTTACAAATACGGTCCAACAACAGTCGAGAATGGAAAGGAAACTCCATTACCCTCCATTGTGAATATTGCAGACATCAGTCAAGTAACATGGAGTGGTCGAATCTTCAACCGAGGAGTTAGAGAACTTAACAAAGAAAAGGAACCTTAGACAGAAGTTCCCAATTCACTAGTCGGTCAATCCAGTAATCCTGACCTTTCGAAAAATGATGATGAGATGCTGAAGCTCATCCAAAGGAGTGAATACAACATTGTTGATCAGCTATTACAAACTCCTTCAAAGATCTCTGTGCTGTCACTTTTACTCAGTTCAGAAGCGCACAAGGAGGCTCTACAGAAAGTCTTGGAGCAAGCCTTTGTAGAATAGGATGTAACAATCAGACAGTTCGATAGCATTGTCTCTAACATCACTTCCTGCAATAACTTGGGATTTAATGATGAGGAATTACCTTAAGAGGGTCGCCGTCATAACATGGCGCTCAACATTACAGTCAGCTGCCAGGGCGATGCTTTAGCCAGCGTACTGGTAGACACAGGGCCAGCCCTGAATGTTATGCCGAAGTCCACTTTGATGCAATTATCCTTCAAAGGACCCCCGATGAGAACCAGTGAGGTCGTCATCAAAGCATTTGACGGGTCCAGAAAAACGGTTACCAGTGAAGTCGATCTTCCCATAACTATTGGTCCTCACACTTTCCAAGTTGCTTTCCAGGTCATGGACATCCGGGCAACGTACAGTTGTTTATTAGGAAGACCTTGGATACATCAGGCTGGGACGGTCACCTCGACCCTCCACCAAAAGTTAAAGCTTGTCCAGAACAACCAGCTCGTCACGGTCTGTGGAGAACAAGCCTTGCTCGTAAGCAACTTATCATCATCTACTTGTGTAGAACCTGAGGAGGTTGTTGGAACTCAGTTCCAAGCACTGTCGGTGAGCAAGGACAATCAATCCAAAGTGGGAACTTCCATTTTCTCATACAAAGATGCTATCAAAGCGGTCGAGAGTACCAATACAACAGGATGGGGACAGCTAGTCATTCCTACTGACAATAAAACAAGGAAGGGTCTTGGTTTTTTTGCAACCTATACCCAGACAGCTGCTAACGATGAAAGTCTTCATCCCATCCAGAACTTCTTCCACAGTGGAGGTTTCCTTCACCCAGGGCCTCAAGAAATGCATACCATCAATAAAGATGATCCCTTTGATATGGAGGAAGAATGGGAGTCCTATCTTAACAAGGACGGTTATATGTCTCAGGACGAAACGCAGACTCCCTTTTGCTTTCCTACACAGAGTTCGAGATTTATACCGAGGTCAGATGTCGAAATGATATACGGAGATTGTGATCCTGAAGGATGTCGTGCTCCACCAAATTCATTAGAGGAAGACACTCTGATGAAGGACAACTTTGACCACAACTATTATGGCCCGATGGATGGCCTGCCAATGTGGCAGCCGTATCCAGGAGACTTGGGGCAAGAGAATCAGCTGAACAATGAAAATCAGCTGAGCATCATTGAAAAGAATACCTACGTCCCCACCATGTCATGGGATCAACAATCGGGTCATTCAGAAAATATCCCGTACGACGATGAATTGGTAAAGCTTGTCGGACTAGAATTCATCAACTATGCTTTTCCTGAGGTCAACGTCATCGAGAGAGATGACTCATCCAGTTCCAAAGAAGTGTGGGACACCCTGGGACAAACAAGTGGGAAATACGACTATATGGTCAAGTACACTGCTCCCGAAAGCTCTTGTATTAGGTTCGAAGACATCCAGCCAACTGGATGGGGAGATCTACCTGAGAGCACAGATGCTATGCAAAATACAAGTGAGGAATCCTCCTACGACAATTCTGCCTGGGAGACAGATTCCAATGATCTTATTCCACCATAAATCAGCGTTATTTCTGAAAAAAAATCAAGGAAGGTGCCATACTTTATGATTCACCGAGGAGTTCTCCGCCAATGGGTTGTTGTCGATGTTCCAAAGATTGTTCATAAGTCAAAGTAATTGTCGTCTTTAACCTTTCACCCTGCCCAGGTGAAACGGATGTTTTGATATGGCTCGCTTTCTGTAATTTTCCCTCTTCGCTTTGTCCAAAGCGACAGAGTTTTGTTTTATAGGGCTGTAGTCTCAAGAATCGACTTGTTCATTAATAAAATAACGTCGTTCTATAATTTCCGCATTAATTGCTGTTTTCTCTTTTCATTTTTCAGAAAATGGTAATCCTAAAAAACAAATCAATAATAATAAACAAGCAGTTTTTCAAAGAAATACACTGCACACACTCTTGCATTCTCTCTATCTCTTCTAAACACAAATCATACCGTCTTGCAGATTGCTTGTATTAAACCTCGTTGAAACATACAATCTGATGCCTTCTCCCAACTTTGAGTTCCCGGTATTTGATGCTGAAGAAGAAAATGACGACAAAATTCCAGAAGAGATCTCCCGATTACTCAGACAGGAGGAAAGGTCCATTTAACCTCATAAAGAGCCGTTGGAAATGGTAAACTTAGGTCTGTAAAAAGAGAGAAAAAAAATCAGGATTGGGGCACTGCTCAGTCCTACTGCCAGAGAGGGTTTAGTAAAGCTTCTCAAAGAATTCCCCGATGTATTCGCTTGGTCCTATCAGGATATGCCAGGGTTGGATACCAGCATCGTGGAACATCATTTACCGTTGAGATCGGAATGTCCACCAGTAAAACAGAGGTTGAGACGGACTCACCCGGACATGGCCATCAAAATCAAAGAGGAGGTACAGAAACAGATTGACGCAGGTTTCCTCGCTACGTCAGAATATCCTCAATGGTTAGCCAACATCGTACTCGTTCCAAAAAAGGATGGAAAAGTCAGAATGTGTGTGGATTACAGAGATCTAAACAAGGCTAGTCCAAATGACGACTTCCCTTTACCACACATTGACATGCTGGTTGACAGTACATCAAAGTTCAAAGTTTTCTCCTTCATGGATGGATTCTCGGCTATAACCAGATCAAAATGGCGCCGAAAGACATGGAGAAAACTTCGTTCATTACCCCCTGGGGTACCTTTTGTTACAAGGTGATGCCGTTCGGTTTGAAGAACGCCTGGGCAACCTATCAAAGGGCCATGACTACTCTTTTTCATGACATGATACACAAAGAAATCGAGGTATATGTTGATGATATGATTGCCAAATCTAAGACAGAGGAGGAGCATGTGACCCACCTGTCAAAACTATTCGAGCGGTTGAGAAAGTACAAACTCCGCTTGAATCCCAACAAATGCACCTTCGGTGTCCGTTCGGGAAAAATTTTAGGGTTCATCGTCAGCCAGAAAGGAATTGAGGTTGATCCTGACAAGGTCAAGGCCATTCAAGAAATGCCTTCTCTGAAAACTGAAAAACAAGTCAGAGGATTCCTGGCACGTTTAAACTACATCTTCAGATTCATATTCCTCATGACCGCGACATGTGCACCGATTTTCAAATTACTTAAAAAGAATCAGGACTGCGTTTGGACAGAAGACTGTCAAACCACCTTCGACAGTATTAAGGAATACCTGTTGAACTCCCCGATTTTATCACCTCCAGTGGAAGGAAGGCCGCTGATTATCTACCTCACCGTCTTGGAAGACTCCATGGGCTGTGTACTTGTCCAACAAGACGAAACCAAACGAAAAGAGTCTGCCATCTACTATTTGAGCAAGAAATTCACCGACTGCGAGACTCGATATACTATGCTTGAGAAAACTTGATGCGCTTTGGCTTGGGCAGCCAAACGTCTGCGCCAGTACATGATTCGTCACACAACTTGGTTGATCTTTGAAATGGATCCAATCAAGTATGTCTTTGAAAAACCTGCTCTCACGGGAAGGATTGCCCGTTGGCAGATGTTGTTAACGGAATATGACATCGAATACCACGCTCAGAAAGCCGTTAAGGGAAGTATTTTTGCCGATTATCTGGCTCATCAATCGATTGACAATCAAGAATCAATCGGGTTTGACTTCCCAGGCGAAGATGTCATGTATCTAAAAATGAAAGACTGTGATGAACCGCTACCCAATGAAGGGGCAGAACTAGGTTCCCAATGGGGGCTTATCTTTGACGGAGTTGTCAATCATTACGGAAACAGAATTAGGGCAATCATTATCACCCCTCAGGGTACCCACATTCCTTTCACCGCCAGACTGACATTCAAGTGCACAAACAACGAGGCCGAATACGAAGCTTGTATTATGGGTCTCGAGGAAGCGATTGATTTGAGGATCAAAAACTTGGACGTATATGGTGACTCAGCCCTGGTTATCAATCAGATTAAAGGAGATTGGAACACATACCAATCAGGATTGATTCCTTACAAAGACTATGCAAGAAGGTTGTTACCTTTCTTCAACAGAATTGAGTTTCATCACATCCCTCGTGATGAGAATCACCTGGCCGATGCATTAGCCACTCTCTCTTCCATGATTAGTGTAGGTCAATGGAATGACATACCTAAGATAGACATAATGCGCCTTGAACGGCCCACTTACATCTTCGCGATTGAAGCAGTCATAAACGACAAACCTTGGTATCACGATATCTAATGCTTCCTTCAGAAACAAGAGCACCCACCTGGGGCACTAAGGAAGGATAGGAAAACCCTTAGAAGGCTGGCAGGCAGTTTCTTCCTGAGCAGTGATACACTCTATAAGAGGAACTTTGACATGGTCTTGCTCCGATGCGTAGACAGACCAAAAGCAGACATGCTGATAAAAGAAATTCACGAAGGATCCTTTGGCACTCATGCCAATGGACACACAATGGCGAGAAAAATTCTAAGAGCAGGGTATTATTGGTTGACAATGGAATCCGACTGCTACAAGTACATGAGGAAGTGTCACAAGTGTCAGATATACTCCCACAAAATTCATGTACCGCTAGCACATCTCAAAGTTCTTTCTTCCCCATGGCCTTTCTCCATATGGGGAATCGACATGATTGGCTTGATTGAGCCTAAAGCTACCAACGGAAATCGGTTCATTCTCGTAGCCATTGATTACTTCACTAAGTGGGTCGAAACAGCGTCGTACGCCAACGTAACCCGACAAGTGGTGGTCCGATTTATCAAAAACAATATCATCTGCTGTTATGGTGTTTCTAGTCAGATCATTACTGAAAATGGATCAAACTTGAACTATAAGATGATGAAAGAGTTGTGTGCGGAGTTCAAGATCGAACACCATAACTCATCTCCCTACCAACCCAAGATGAACAGAGCGGTAGAAGCGGCTAATAAGAACATCAAGAAGATCGTTCAAAAGATGGTTGTAACCTACAAAGATTGACATGAGATGCTACCCTTTGCTCTTCACGGTTATCGCACATCTGTCCGCACTTCAACAGGGGTAACCCCTTTCTCTCTAGTATATGGCATGGAAGCAGTGCTTCCCATAGAAGTAGAGATCCCATCAATCCGGGTATTGATGGAAGCTAAGCTTACAGAAGCTGAATGGTGTCAAAGTCGACACGACGAACTCAACCTAATCGAAGAGAAACGAATAACGACATTATGCCACGATCAGTTGTATCAGCAAATAATGAAGAAGGCATTCGACAAAAAGGTTCGACCTCGCATCTTCAGAAAAGGAGACCTTGTGCTAAAAAAGATACAATCTTTTCTCACTGATTCTCGGGGCAAATGGACTCCGAATTATGACAACCTCTATGTGGTCAAGAAAGCTTTATCAGGTGGTGCCTTGAGACTTGCAACCATGGACGGAGAGGAATTTTCCTACCCCACAAATGTTGATGTAGTCAAGAAATACTTCGCCTAAAAAAACGTCTCGGTGGATTGAAAACCCGAAAGGGCGGTCCAGGCAAAAATTAGAGACAAAGTAAAAAAAATCATCCCGGTGGATTGGAAATCTCAAAGTCCAATCCAGGAAAAAGTTAGGGATCCAATCCAGGAAAAAGTTAGGGATAATGTCAAGTAACTACTTTCGACAAAAGGGCAAGTCCCTCAGCAGCAGTTACATCATCCGCCAGGAAAGCTCCAGTCAAGGTCATCTTCGATAGAAGCTCAGGATGCCCAGAATTCAAAGTTGGTAGAAGGATAGTGGTCGTTATGTTTCAACGTAGCCCCTTTTCCCTGTAAATTACCATTTTTTTAACTTTGTAAATACTCTATAGAATCACGCGTTTGACTGATTTCCATCCTATCAATAAAATTTGAACCCTTGTGCTTTTGTTTGCAATTTTTATTTGTTTTAGCTTTACAGAACGACGTTTTTAACATGATTAACGATTCTTGAAACGAAACAAAAATGAATTTACTTGTTAAAATTGTTCTGCTTTTAAAAATAAAGACGGCAATTTCTTTTGACGGTTGAACATCGAAAGAACATCGATCGCTTCTCCAAAGGTGTTCGAGCCTCAAAGTGCAGAATCAAAGTACTCCTTCTAAACCAGTATGCCTGAATGAAGGATCGGCTATGTCAGATGCAAATGCTCCATCTGACCTCTTCGTCCGAGTTCTCATCTCCTAAGCCCGACTAGCGTAGCTCCCAACAGGGACTGTTTCTCCTAAGCAAGGCGGAACTGCTATCTTGAACCAGCGGTACTTCTTCGCCCCGCGATGGCCGAGTATCCAGTCATGTTCATCTATTAGTTTGTATGTCGCGTCAGTTTTGTCAGCATATACATACATACATCATGCATTATTGATTTGCATTCACATTCATATTGCATCACTATCACTCTTGTCGGTCTTATCCCGTAGTAGTGATAGTCTTCTCAATCGAGTTGTCAAGTTCTTTCCTCGTTAGGAAAGGTTGCGTCTGAACAATCTCTCTCCTCCAGGTTATTTCTGGATCAGAATTGGCCCTTGACCACTTTGATAACTTAAACCTCTGAAAAACCAGAGAACTTTCGACCAACATCACTCTTCGCCATTGAAGATGATATCTTCGCTTTCCCGGATTAAGGAAAATTCCCAGAGAAAGCCTCTCAACCGAAGACTATCAGCAGCACATTGGTTCTTCTCTCCAGAAAGTCAATGTTAACAAAGTCATCGGCACCTCAAAATTGGATCACATCATATGGCATTTCTTCGGGAATATCTCGAGGAAAAGTATGATGTAATATCCCCAAGCGACAACAGTCTCTCAAAAGACCTGCTTTCCCCTGTAGAGCCTACAAATGGCGTCTCCAACAGAGAAGTTTGTGCACCTCTACAACTCAGACGACTGGGTTCCCCAACAACTCTGACATCAAAACTTTTTCTATCAAATGGCATCTCTCCAGGAAAATTTGGCGAGAAGTTTGAGGAAAATCGCTATGAATAGCGTCCCTTGTCAAAAAAGTTTATTGACAAAAGAAACTTAGACCAGTTCCTTGGTAGGAAACCAAGATCGAGGGGAAGTTTACTTCAGAAACTAAGACCAGTTCCTTGGTGGGAAACCAGGATCGAGGGGAAGTTTATTTCAGAAACTAAGACCAGTTCGTTGGTAGGAAACCAGGATCGAGGGGAAGTTTTTACCTTTTCTAAGCATCATTGCTTAGCAAAAGAAGAAGGATGTGCAAGCTTCCATTCTTAACCACCATCAAAATTTCGGGTATTCCGATATTTAATCCTCTTGCACCCCGAATGCCCGAATACCTTCGTCATTCACACCTTTGAGTCCAAGAAGATTAAATAGGGGCATCTGTCATACCCTAAATTTTGACCACTAAGATTTCCCATCATTGTGAAAATCTTCATCACAATATGGAGGAACCATCATACCTCATCAGTCTCCCCAAAGATGGGTGAGCATCCACTACAATCAAATTTAGGGTTTCAAGCCCTCTCAGAGTTCTTAGACAAAGGATCAATCAAGATAAGACATGATCTTTAACTTGTCTACACCTCTCAAATATCCACAAGGTATCAAGAGGACTCCCACTTTAAGGATTAAGCACAAGGCTGCTCCCTTCTAGGTGGATCAAGCCTCAAGATCGCCAGTGTCACCAAATTAGGGTTTGATCGACCAGGGCCTCCAGATGGAAATTTTGCTCTGGGCAAGAGCCAATGCTTCAAAGCATAACCTATGATTCTCCAAGGGATCTTATGAACCCAATCATCAAGTCAATTTAGCCTCAGGGGATGCATTCATCAAAAAAATTAGGAATTAGGGTTTCTTGACCTAATTCACCCCTAAGTTGACTTTTGGGACAAAACATGAGCCAAGACCTCAAGAGGGGATTTGAGGGTCTCAAATACATCATATTGATCCATTTGCAACAATGGATTGATCCAAGAAGCTTGAGCAACAAGTTTCAATTTAATTAGAACCACAGTTAGGGTTTCGCGAGAAAAGTCAACTGTATCTTTGACTTTTGACCAGGACATGCTCCCAAACCCTAGGACATGATTCAATATACCCTATAACACCCATGGAACATGTGCATCAAGTTTGATTTAGGTCAAGGACATGATTTCCTAAAGGATCGCAGAGTTTGGAATTCATTTGACAAAAAGTCAACTGTGCACAAAAGTCAACTTTGACTTTTTGAGATTTTTCACAAAAATGGTTTTTTAACCCTAAAATGATGTTAATGTATGATTTGAATCATCATTCATCAAGAAAAATCAAGAAAAGTGGGATAACTTGTAAAAGGGGTAACCATAAAAACTTAGAAAATTTTCTAAGTTATGAACAAAGTGGCAAGGGTACCAACTTTGGAGGATCATAACTCCTAAACCACAAAGCCATTTTTCCCCATCCAAAGCTTGATTTGTAGATCTCATTACCCTCTACAAAAGCTTAAAACTGACCTCCCTCCAAATTACTCATGGATTTTGAGTTATGGAATGATTAAAATCACAAAAAGTGAAAATGTCACTTTTTTCCAACACTTAGTGAAATTTTCACTAAGTCAGAATCTGCCTTCACTTTTTTCCAAATGTAGGGGCATTTTTCACTTGAATCCAAAAAGTATCAAAACCAATTATGATCAAACAATTATTGTATCATATGAGGGCTTTCCAAAATGGCTAAGAACTCCATCAAATTCCACTTGAGCCATGAGATATGACAATGGCAATATGCCTTGCTGAAAACTGCCAAGGCTAGGCAGAATTTTGCACTTTTGCTCGATTTGGAAAAATCAGATAATTCCAAGCCTTGTCATCACTTTGGACACATCTGAGGATCAAATCTAAAGGGAACAAACACTGATCCAAGCCTCCAAAGTCTTTGGAACAAGAAGTAGCATGCTAAACCTAAAAATCCTTAAAAGAGGGACAAGACTCCAATTTTGGATTGGAGCATTTAATGGATGCACCAAGGTGGCATGGACTGACACATTTGCAACTAAATTCAGTCAAGATTCATCCAACAACTAGGGAACCACAACTCTGTGCCCTAACCTCTAGTCAATGGCTAGAGGAGACTTGGATTCCTATTGATCAACATTTGCCAAACCTCTGCTGCAGTTGCCATTCACTATTGATCCCAAAACAAACTTGCTCTACTATAAATAGAGCTCATTTGTGCTCAGTTTGAGTACACCAAAGCCATCAAACAGATGCTTTCCTCAAAATCACCTTCTCACTTCCAATTTTGCCTTCTAAGGCAAGCCACCATCGGGTTTTGAGTTTGAGAGCAATTCCAATCAAACCAATCACACACACACACACCCCTCATCAACATCATATAGAAGTGATCCAAACACTCACATAACATTTGGAACACCAAAATCACAAAATCACTAGCCAATTGCTCAAGCCATTGACAAATTTACAGTTGGGGTGCCATCTCAAGTTCCAGATCATTTCAATCCATTCCAAGCATCCAGACACACTCCATAGAACCTAGGGAACCTATCCAGATCATTGGAACCAAGCTGTAACACCTCTAACACAAAATACGATCACCAGCTGCAAGAGGTAAGCATGAGCTCTTCTAACTCTATGATCCATGCAATTTTTGCTGCACAATAATTTGGCCATATGTTCATAATCATGCATGGAGTGTTTTCCCTCAATCAATTGCATTGTTTGAATCGTGTATGGAATTTCTGAACCTTCATGCAGAATTTAGGGTTCTTGAGGTTTCTCTTTGATTTCTTATTCCATGTTCAAAATAAATGAAATTAAAGACCATAGACATGATCGTGAGGTTGAAACGAGTAGATTGATATGTAGATTGCATGATATAATCAAGTATTCAGTGAGATTGGATAGAAAACGCAAATCTGCAGAAACTGAGGGTGGCGCGTGTTCTTTCCCTTGTTCTTGGCGCCCTTTTTGAAAATTCAAATATTTGAATTCTGTGATTTTATTTAATTGATTCAAAAATTATTTTCTCTCTGAGTTTTAATGATTTTGAGTTGATTCTTTTTTTAATAATTCACAAAAATGTTAAAATATTTTATTTTATCAAAAAATCCCAAAAATATTATTTATTTCATATAATTGATATTTTTGCAAAGAATTAATATTTTAATTATTTTTTACATTTAAAATATTTTTTCCTTCTTGATTTTGCAAATTTTTATGACTTCTAATCATTTTGTAGGTCAAAACATGATTTTTGAAACATTAATCCAAGATCACAATTTGTTTTCCACATGTTAAACAATTTTGATCATTTTAATTGAATTTTTATTCAATTAAAATACATTTTGGAAACAAATTAGGGTTTTGATTAATTCAACCCTCATCAAACCTTTTAAAAACACTTTTGGGCCTCTAATAGATTGTAAGACCCAATCCTTTGTAAATACAAACCTATTTTTGGGCCCCACTTATTGTCTAAGTCCCGTTGTATTTCAAAAAGTTCGACGCGATCATCGTCCATTGAAAAACAAACTTTGGGCCTCTCCTCGAGCTATATGACCCATTCAAAATAATTTGGGCCTCTATTAGAGTGTAAGACCCAACCCCCTTTGAAAACCAAACCATTTTGGGCCTCAATGCATTGTATAATACCCACCGTGTTTTCAAAAATCTCAGCGCGATCGCCATTTTCAAACAAATGACCCTGGGCCTCTCTTTGAGCTGTAAGCCCCACCATTTGTACAAAAATAAATCTTTTGGCCCTCTATTAGAGTGTAAGACCCAATCCCCTTTTAACCAAAACTTTTTGGGCCTCAGTCAATTGTATAAGTCCCTCTGTACAAAACGACAGTGCGATCACTGATAAACCTTGGACCTCTCATTGAGCTGTAAGCCCCAACATCTTTTCAAAATGCTTTCTCCTTTAATTTTGAATATACTGTTGTTTTCAATCTTTCTTTGTTGAACAACTAACCAAACAACATGGAAGCTCTACAACCGAGTAAGTGTTTATATGCTTTCTTTATCCGCTTTCATATACATATAACTATATTGTGGGGCTGTTTCACTGTAAGTCTTCTTTCATAACCTCATATCAACTGTGTAATACTATTATAGATATTTAGAGTTTCCCCGGCAACTACGTCTAGCACTAAGCCCAGTTGATCACTCTTAAATAGACTAAACTAGATCCCCCATAGGATTACCAGACACAGTCTTCCCTCCTCTTGGGGTTAAACAATATGGAGACGGGAAAGGTAGCATTCTCGGTGAACCCTTTCACAGACTGTCACCCTGAGAAATCGTCAAAGAAACTCTACTCCCCAGAGATGATCTTTTCTCCGTAAATGGCATCTCTTGAGTTTCTTCCAAATTCTTGGACTTTCCTGGCTTGATCTATTCTCAGTGAATAGCCTGTCTTGAATTTCTTGGGGTTTGGGGACCCACAGGCTTCCTAAAAGCATCCCCGCCTCCTCTTGGGCGTTGTACAAGGACCCTACGGCTTCTTAGAAGTATTCCCAGCCTCCTCTTAGGCTTCATATAAGGATTCTTCCTTAGGGAAGAGAGCCTCCTCTTGGGCTTCGTACAAATTGTCCCTCGGCTTCTTAAAAGTTTCCAGCCTCCTCTTGGGCTTCGTACAAATTGTCCCGACGACCTCCTAGAGGTATAGGAACAGAAATTAGTCATCTTAATAGAACAGTCTTTCAAAGAGTCTAGATCTTTCTACCATGAACATACTACTACTTTTTCTTTAAGCATAGTACAAAAGATAAAACTCTAGGCTTAGACAGTCTAATCTCCTTGAGTCTCGAAGGCATTCTCAAGTAGGGAAAAACACATGTAGACTCGGACAGTCTCCAATACCCTCTGGATTCCCCATTTCCTTAAAGAACAGAAAATATCCCTGGTCCTTTGATCAATCCCAAAGCCTAGCCTTACCTTTAATCAGTCTCTTTATAAGAACTGATTTTCTCTTTTAACCAACCTACTGGACCTGTCACTCAACTGAAATATCAATCCTTTTTAGCCTCTATCTGGGGCTTCGTACGAGATACAAAAAGACTCTCTTGTTGAGTCAAACATTTTTAGCCTCTATCTCGGACTTTGTACGAGATACAAAAAGACTCTCTTGTTGAGTCAAACATTTTTAGCCTTCATCTCGGGCTTCGTACGAGATACAAATCACTCTCTTGGTGAGGATAAAAGACTCTCTTGTTGAGTCAACCTTTAGCCTCCATCTTGGGCTTCATACAAGACACATCTAAAAGCACTCTCTTGTTGAGTTAACCTTTAGCCTCCCTCTCGGGCTTCGTACGAGACACAAAATAATCCTCTTGTTGGGCCAATAACCTCCTCTTTGGCTTTGTTTAAGAAAAACCTCGGTTGAATCAATCAACCTTTTAGCATCAAACTGTGCCGTGTTCACAGGATACAAACATCAACAACTCCTTTCATCTAATCGCTGTAAGCGGCAAGCCTCTGGATTATTTATATTTACGCCACTGTCCCTCTTTTAGCATGAGAAATTCCTAAGAAAAGATGGCATTGCTATACACTGAGTTAAATTCTTCTCCTTCAGGTTAAAACCCCCTATAAAGGAAATTATGGCATTGCTAGGATTCACATATCCCGGTTAAAGTAATCCTCCTTTATAGTCAGTCACCCAACAGTCGTGACAAACATACCTCCTTTAGAGATGACAAATTCTCTCTAAAGACAACACCCTTTTAGCTTCACATCTTGGGCTTCAAACAAGATACAAATAGACCCTTCAGCTTCACATCTTGGGCTTTGAAAAAGATACAAACCCCCTTTAGCTTCACGTCTTGGGCTTTGAACAAGACACCAAAACACCATTTCCTCCCATAGAATAGGAGGAACTACGATCGATCTGATTTCCCTGTTTCGGTAAATGGGAATACGTAGGCATAAGATTGAAAGAAAAATCTTAGCGAGCACACCACATCAAAAAAATCTTAGGTCACAAATCCTCACATATCCCCCAAAATATCCGAGTCAGTATTCCCCACCAAAAGTCTAAATTCAACCAAAATAACCTAAGAGAGGCCCCCCCACATTAATCGCATCTGTAAACCAACAGTTTTGACTGTTTGACCTCAGTTTGTAAAGCAGGGTTAGTTGGAGACATTTATTTCCCTTCCTTCATCAGCTTCAATAGGATAAAAAATGAATCGACCTGTAGTAACCCAGAGCGGCAGTGCTTAAGAACCACGTCCAAAATCGCTCGCTACAGAGAGTAACCTGAAGTTTTTCCGTATCAGACATAAAATAAAGGACAGGGTCCCTTAACGGAAGAGCTTCTTGATGAGGGTAAGGCATCCTCAGCTTGAGAGCTCTAGTTTGTACCCAGTGGAGATAATGTTCCACGGAGACATAGTCCGGTTTTCCTAGAGACTCTCTTCCTTTCCTATGAACATGTTTCCAAGCATGCACTATTTCTGTCTTTAGTGCTCTGTCATTTTCTCCTTCCTTGAAGAAAATACCTTCTAGATGAGCATTACGCGGGATATGCCTCATCGGGTATCCAAATTGACGACGAACTAAAACTGGATGATAGTTGATTCCTATGAGGGGTACATTAGGGAAGTTTCCACAACGATCAATGATTCTGATCCCGTCATAGATTCAGTTGTACCAATCGATGTCAGAGTTGATAAGAGACACGATTCTCTGTGACCAACGTAAAGTATTCTAAGTATTCTTAGGATCCCAAAATGCAGCAGACTTGGGTAAGTGGGAAATGAACCATTTGTACAGCAGGGGTACACAGCAGGTGATCATTCCTCCGCTGTACAAATTTCTTAAGTGTACATAATGATAAGCATCTGCGAGCAAGGTCAGTACAGGGTTTCCAATCAGAAAATCTTAATGTCATTGATATCTACGAAGTTATCGATGTGTGGAAACATAAATAACCCGTAGGTGAGAAAAACAAAGATGCTCTCGAAAGCAGTCACGTTCCCTATACTAGAAAAGTACAGAGCCTTCTTTATCGAAAACTTGGCTGGTAAACCTTGGATTCCACCCTTAGTGGTCATGTGAGTTTTGACTTCTGACTCGTCCAAATAGATTGCTCTTGCAATGGTTTGATCCTTTGGAATTTCTTCCAGTCCAGAAAAGGGAGCTTGATCCGTGATAGGTAAATCAGTCAGGTGGGAGTACTCCTCCAGTGTTGGTGCTAGCTGATAATCCGGGAATATGAAACAGTGATAGACCGGATCAAAAAATTGAATGAGCGTAGCCAGTATTCCTTCAATTACATGGACCCTTAACAGAGACAGCAGCCCTCTGTATTTGGCTCTAAAAGCATCAGGGTTGGTGATCATCCTTGCCAGACCTCTCAAATCCTCTAGTTTTGGAACCTTGAAGGTGTACTTGTGAGTCTTCCTTTTACCGAAATCTATAACGCAGTCTCTTTTCTCTGATATTTGCAATCATTGTCTTAGTTTAATTTGAAAAAGAGAGACTAGAAAAGAAGATTTTCTTTGTTTTAACGTTTTTTAATGAAATGAATGCATGAATGCATCACAAAAAAACATAGATAAAACATGGGGTTAAAAGTTCGGTGTCATGAAGTCATGGCTCTACCCATCCCCAAAGGTTGTACTGGTGATTTTTTGTACTTGTCCTCAAAATCATTGACCCCTCTTGGGATAACAACAGCAGGCTGGTTCACCCGAGCGAGCTGCAGTATCTTAGAGTAATCTCAAATGAGGGTAGTATTGCATGACAACTATTTCTGATAGCTTCCACACTACAAAATAGTAACATGGTTTCAGTCTACTAAAATCCACAGCTTCTCAAATAACCCAATCGAACAATCTGCTTTCAACAACCGAAGTCGTATAGGCATTGAATCTGCAAAGAGTATCTCCACTGATTCGATGGTCGACCGAGACCTCTTATTTGGGAGTCACTCCCTGTAAGATTACCCGTCTAGTGCCATCACTTATCTTAGGTGTATACTCAATCTTTCCAGATGCGGCATCACCCGCAGTCCCATTAGCAGAAAAATAAACACTGATATAAATTAGGAAAAGAGATATATATATATATATATATATATATTTATCCTAAAACTAACATCCTAGACCTCTTAAGAGCTATAGCCTATAATCCTAACAGATCAATAACGTCCCAGCAGAGTCACCATTTTCCTGTAGCGAGCGATTTTTGTCGGTGACGCGACCACCTTATCGCTGGTTCTTCTCCTCACCGCAATGAGGAGGGAGGGGTGCTACTTTCTGATTTCTTATTTATCCCGTGAAGCTGGAAGGGAAAGGGAAGCTATCTAAAACTAACCTTGCATGCGAATGTTTAACTGAACAAACGCTTTAAAGAGATTGGGGGTCCGAGGTCAAGTTATACAATGGGTAGTTGTCAATTACCCATCCTATATGTGGTTATCCACAAGATATTAGCTTTAGGCACTACTACAAAATGCGCAAACAACAACGTCAGGCTTATAGCGGCTTGCCTATAGACCATTGTAATAGATTCGTGCATTTTTTAATGACGGTTAATATTCAAACCTTGGTGAAATGTGAGGCATTTCACCACGGGCATTTAAAAAACCGTCATTATAGGTAGCGTCTGGTCATGGGTTCAATTTCCAGCACCAACATTTATGGTTTTTTACATATTTTTTCAAAATTCCCACAACCGTTCACCACAATTATGTTTTCAACCGTCATTACAGCCTATAGTTTAGTTTTAGGTCTTGCTCTTCAAAAAATTGGTTTTAGGGAAAATCCTCTCCTTTTTGAGATCTGTTTCGTGCATCTGAAGTAGAAAAATCGTGCGGTCATTAGTCCCTTACTCTAGAAGAGTTATCGGACTTCACCCTCAAAACCCCAAATTCATCTTTTTTCTATTTTTAATGAATTTTTTACTGTTTTCATAGTCTCAAAAAATTCTAAAAAAATTCTCAAAATTCTTATTTTACCTAATTAGATTAAATTTTGTGTTTTTAGATTTTTCTGAATTTATTTTAATCATGTTACTTCTTTCCTATTTTTTTAAAATGCTGATAGACCTTTAACTACAGGTAATTATACCAACAGTCATTATAGGTAGTGTTTTTTACATATTTTTTCAAAGTGCTTACAAATCTTTCACCACGGGTAATTTAAACCAACCGTCATTATAGGTAGCGTCTTTTCATGGGTTCAAGTCCCAGCACCAGCCTTTTTGGTTTTTTTACTTATTTTTTCAAGTCTCATTACCAACATTATAGGTGGCGCGCATATTGAGTTTATTCATTATCCTTCAACAAATCTTGGTCGTCCATTTAGTGATTATCAACGACCAAGACACTACTATTAGTGATCCGCGTGAAACCTAAAACTTAGACATCTTCTACCTCCGAACATCTTCTTTCATTTACGATACTCTATTTCTCCACTAAACCAAATTTCAGAACAAATTTCAAAACTCAAGTTAGCAATGTTAGTTGTTGGTTTTCTTTTTTAATTATTGTTGTTCTTGTTGTTCTTTTTTATTATTGTTGTTCTTGTTGTTCTTTTTTATTAATGTTGTTCTTGTTGTTATTATTGTTATTATTATTATTGTTGTTGTTGTTGTTGTTGTTGTTGTTCTTGTTCTTGTTCTTGTTATTGTTCTTGTTCTTATTCTTGTTCTTGTTCTTGTTCTTGTTCTTGTTCTTGTTCTTGTTCTTGTTCTTGTTCTTGTTCTTGTTCTTGTTCTTGTTCTTGTTGTTGTTGTTATTGATGTTGTTGTTGTTGTTATTGATGTTGTTGTTGTTGTTGTTGTTGTTATTCTTATTCTTATTGTTGTTCTTGATGTTCTTGTTGTTCTTGTTCTTGCTGTTGTTCTTGTTCTAATGCTGCAATTTATTTTATTTTATTAAAAGACATACAACAACGGTTATTTAAAATAACCGTCATTATAGGTAGCACGCTTTGTTGTTTTACATAATTTGCTTCGAACCCAGAACCTAAGTGAATGTATCACAACGGTTTATTATCATAACCGTTGTGATATATTGTGCGCGTCCTTCCTTTCAATGATGGTTTCCAGATCGTTGTAGAAACAGCGAACCTACAACGACAATCTACATAACAACGCCTTCGCCTGCAATATTATATGTCATTCCCAACCGTTGTTAAATGGGTTTTTCGTAGTAGTGAGGGTTTCACTTTGTAATTGATGATGTTTATCTGGTAATGGGTTGGGAAAGTTTCTTGGGAAGTTTGAGTGAGTGAGTGAAATTTTGTTTGTGTTCAGGTTACTCCCGATGTTTTTAGTAAGGTACTAGACCTAAGTTTTGATTGATATGAAGGTACTGGACCTAGAGTTTTTTATTAGTATGCTCGCTAAGATTTCACAATCTTATGCCTACGTATTCCCGTTTAAACGAAACAGGGAAATCAGAGCAATTGCAGTTCCTCCTATTCTAAGGGAGGAAAATGAGGTTTTGGTGTTTTCTTCAAAGCCCAAGATTGAAGCTAAAAGGGTATTTGCGTCTTGTTCAAAGCCCAAGATTGAAGCTAAAAAGTTATGACTGAGAAAGAATTTGTCATCTCTAAAGAAGGATTATTGATTTTTGTGTGCCTTGATCAAAGCACAAGGTTGATGCTAAAAGGTTAATTGACTTGGCTAGGGGATTTCTTTATACAAATCCTAAGAGGAGGCTAGAAGTGTCCGACTCAACAAGAGAGTGTATATTTGTGTCTTGTACAAAGCCCAAGGTTGAGGCTAAAAGGAGACTGACTCTTTTGGGGATATCAATATACAAAGCCTAAGAGGAGGCAAAAAGTTTGACTTTGCCGGGGAAAATATTATGTCTGTCTTCTACAAAGCCCAAGATTGAGGCTAAAAGGGATTTTGACTCAGCTGGGGAGGATTTGTATGTGTCTTGTACAAAGCCCAGGATTGAGGCTAAAAAGAGACTGACTCTGTGGGAAAGAAATCTTTATCTGTCTTGTACAAAGCCCAAGATTGAGGCTGAAAAGAAGATTGTACTGACTCGATTGAGGATATTTTAGGTGTCTTGTACAAAGCCCAAGATTGAGGCTGCAATGAGTTTGAATTTGCTTGGGGAAATTATTCCTCAAAGCCTAAACGAAGGCTGGGAGGAAATGACTCGGCTGGGGAAGATATCAGTCCCCAGTTTAAGATATGGAAATTTATGTCTTGTATAAAGTCCAAGATTGAGGCTAAGAGGGTTGACTTAACAAGAGGGTCTGAAAAGGTGATTGACTCAACAAGAGAGTCTGAAAGTTGATTGACTCAACAAGAGAGTCTTTTATACTCAACAAGAGAGTGATTTGTTGTCTCGTACGAAGCCCGAGATTGAGGCTAAAAGGGTATTGACTCAACAAGAGAGTTTGGAAAGGTTAGCTCCTCTAGGGAGAATTGTTTGTACAAAGCCCAAGAGGAGGCTACTTCGCCGAGGAAGGATCATTATACAAAGCCTAAGAGGAGGCTAGCTTTCTGTTGAGGAAAGGTCCTTATACAAAGCCTAAGAGGAGGCTATCTTTTATCGGGGATTGTTAAGATCCCGAGGCAGGTCCAAATGCGAAATCAACTCTTGTTGGGGATTGCAGAAGAGTTGAGATGTCAGATACCTTGAGGTTCTGATTTAAGATAGTGTTAACCCTGGTTGGGGAACTCTCATGAGAGAGACTGGGTTTCTGCTGGAGATCGATCCAGAATGCCCGGGGTTTCTTCCTATAGTTGTAAGGAACTTGAGAATGTCTTTGAGACTCAAGGGGATTTAGAATGTCCAAGTCTACTGGCGTGGAGGAGTTTTATCTTTTGTATGATGCCCAAGAGGAGGCACAGTCATTAAGGGATGAGATCAACCCTAAAATGGCCAGAGTGTTGACACTGGAAAGGCTGTTCTAGCAAAGGATGACTAAGTTCTATCTTATACCTTTAAGAGGTCGTATGGGTCCTTGTATTAAGCTCAAGAGAAGGCATGAGAACTTCTAAGAAGTCGGAGGGTCCTTGTACAAAGCCCAAGAGGAGGCGGGGATGCTTTTAGGAAGCCTGTGGGTCCCAAACCAAGAGGAGTTCAAGAAATGCAATTCACAGAGAAGAGATCATTTCAAGAAAGTTCGAGGTTCGAAGAAACTCAAGAGATGCTATTCACAGAGAATATATCAACTCCGGGGAGTAGAATTTCTTTGACAATTTCTAGGGGTGACAGTCTGAGAAAAGGTTCACCGAGAATACTGCCTTTCTCTTTGTTCCATATTGTTTTACCCCAAGAGAAGGGAAGACTGTATCTGGAAATCCTATGGGGATCTAGTTTTGTTTATATTTAAGAGTGCCAACATGGCTTTACCTAGTTCTAGACCTAGTTGCTGGGGAAAACTCTAAATAACTATACTAGTATATATACAGTTGATATATGACAAGTATTTAAAAGGTATGAAAGAAGACTAACCATGCGCAGCTTCCCACAATACAGTTATATATATATATATATATATATATATATATATATATATATATTTGACGTGTATTTAAAAGAATGAAAGAAGACTAACCATGCGCCGTTTCCCACAATACAGTTATATATATTAAAGCGAATAAATGAAGTTGTTAAAACTTACAGGTGAGCGAGCTTCCATGCTGTATTATTAGTTATTCAGAGGAATTAAAGAAAGTTTTGATAGCAACTGTATATTTGAACCTAAGTCAAAAGGGAGTTGTTTGTGGAAAAAAAGTTAGGGCTTATACTCAAGGAGAGGCCCAAGGTGTGAACAATAATTGTATTGTTGTTTGGAATATCGTGTCGGGACTTATACAACGACTGAGGCCCAAAAAGTTTCCTATATAAAGGGATGGGTCTTACAACTCAAAGAAAAGCCCAAAGGTTATTTAAAGACAAGAAATGGGACTTACTACACGAGGGTAGGCCCAGTTAAAGATAGTTTGAAAACGACGATCTCGTTGGAGTTTCTGAAACTGTATCGGGACTTATACAATACATTGAGGCCCAAAAATGGTTTAAAAGGTGATTGGGTCTTACACTCTATTAGAGGCCCAAAGTTTATTTTTGTACAGAAGATGGAGCTTATAACTCAGGGAGAGGCCCGGATGATTTTGAAAAGGCGGCGATCACGCCGAGATTTTTGAAAACACCGTGGGTCTTATACAATGACTGAGGCCCAAACTATTTTGGTTTCAAAGAGGGATTGGGTCTTACACTCTATAAGAGGCCCAAAAGGTTTGAAAATGAATAAATATGGGTCTTATAGCTCAAGGAGAAGCCCATGGATTTTGTTAAAAGGGCGACGATCACGCCGAACTTTTGAAAATACACAGAGGGACTTATACAATGTGTGAGGCCCAAAAAGGTATTATTTACAAAGGGGTTGGGTCTTACACTCTATTAGAGGCCCATGAGTGTTTGAAAAAGATTTGTTAGGGTGAAAATCAAAGAAACCCTAATTTCATTTTCTTTTAAAAGTAATCCTTTTAATAAAAATGAATAAAATGACAAAAATACCAAATAAGTCTAAATAAACTACTTGTGATTTTTGGTTAAGGTTTGAAAAATGAGGTTTTAATCACAAGATGATTTAGGACTCATTTGATTTTGATTTTCAAGATGAATATTCATTTTTAAAAGGTTTAAAAATAATAAAAAATGAATTTATTTACAAAAATACCAACTATTTTAAATAAATAATATAAATCTGATTTTTTTTGTGGAATAAAATATTTCAACATTTTTGTGATTTTTTGCAAAAAGAACCAATCAAAAATAATTAAAATTGAGAGAGTTATTAATTTTCCTAATCATTTAAAAAATAATATGAAAAATAATAAAAATGGAATAAGTGATAAAAAAGAGGTCTAGGGCGAGGGGGATTCGAACCCCAGACCTCTCGCTTGCCAATACTCACAAACCAGCTGATCAACCACTGGGGCGCAATGCCAATTCATTAAACATATGGCAAATGAAAAATATATAGAGAACTTGGTTTGAAAACCTGAAGAATGGCGCCATGGCCATCTTCTTCCTTGGGCCAGATGCGTGAAGCTCTCTATCCCACTCGTTTCTCAACCATTTGACACGATTCAAACACCAAATTCATGCGTTTTTAACAAGGAACATGATGGCAATATTTGATTTTATTTATTTTTAGTGTGTAGCAAGTTACATCAACATGAGTGTATGAACCCTAATTTTGAAAAAGCAAACGTGCAGACATGTTTGTGAGTGTTATGGTCAAAGTTTTTGAGGGGAAACACTCCACATATGATGATAAGCAATTGTCAAAAGTATCATGCGAGGAAATATGCATGGATCATGTTAGGAGAGTTTGAGGCTTACCTTGCTGCAAGAAGAATTGAAACTCTGCACAAAATGTGTTCCAGAAGTAATTTGATGACCTCTACAGCTTCAATGGATGTTATGGAGTAGATTACAAGCCATAAAACACTTTGAAAATCTTTGGATCAAGTTGTGGTATCCCAATTGCATAATGGCTAGGTTGAAGATTGAGATTTTGATTCAAGTGTTTCAGAAGTGGTTTAGGTGTTTGGACAACTTCTATACATCATATATGATGTGTTAGAAGTGATGGTTTGAGTTTCTTGGCTCTGTAACTCAAAACCCAATAGCACTTGCTCAAGAACAAAGAAATTTGGCACTTAAGGAGAGAATGAGAGAAAGTAATGTTGTAGGCTGCTTTGGGGTGATTTGAATGATCAGTTAGGACCTCTATTTATAGTGGAGGAGTCATGTTGAAGTGGTTCTCTTGAAGCTCAGAGGATAAGGCCATGGTTTAATGGTCTTGGCTTGGCATAAATGCCTCTTGCACTAGGTGTAACAGCTGCCCCAAATAGATCAGCTATGTATTGACTGATTCCACATTCCTCAGTCATTTTAATTGTTGTTTAATCAGATAACCTAACTGAGGAGAGTGAGAATCTTGAAAGTGCATTATTCCACATTAATTCCCTTTGAATTCAAGGCATATATGCCAAAAACTCATCAATTCTCAAGGACAAGCTCTTGGCATTTCAGTCCAAGTTTGTTGGTTGGCCAGATGCACTGTGATCATATTGGATGAACTTGGCATAGTGATCCTTGGCTTTGACTCAGAAATCGTGTAAAACAAGAAAACATGCAAACTGGTTTTTTCATGACAACCTTGCCATGGTGTTTTGCAGCAGCCATAACTCTTGGCTCAAGCTGAGTTGTTTCATGCCAATAAGTTCCTTGGATTGTAGGCAATATGGACAATAACTTTGATGTTTACATCTTGAATTGATTCAGCCTAAAACTATGTGAAACAGCCCTCCAAGTTTTGGTGTTTCACTTGAAATCTGCCTTGAGCATAATTTTTCTAAGTGTTGGAAAAAGATGCATTTTCATGTTTTTAGTGATTTTGATCCAATCATAACTTGAAATCTATGAGGAATTGGAATGAGGTGTAGTTGACACTTTTGAAGTATGCCATGAGAGCTATAAATCCAGCTTTGGACCATCCAAAGTTGTTGCTTGGATCTCAAGTTATGATCCTTGGAAGTTGGTACCCTAGCCATTTTGTTCCATAACTTAGAAACATTCTAAGTTTTTATGGTTACCCCTTTTACAAGTTATCACACTTTCTTTGATTTTTCTTGATGAATGGTGATTCAAATCACATATTAACATTGTTTTAGGGTCAAGGAACCATAATTGTGAAAAATCTTAAAAAGTCAAACTTGACTTTTGTGCACAGTTGACTTTTTTATCAGATGAATTCTAAACTGCGCGATCCTTTATGAAATCAAGTCCCTGACCTGAATCAAACTTGATGGACATGTTCCATAGGTGTTATAGGGTGTATTGAGTCATGTCCCAAGGTTTGGGAGCATGTCCTAGTCAAAAGTCAAAGGTATAGTTGACTTTTTCCTCAAAACCCTAATTGTGGTCCTGATGAAAATGAAACTTGTGAGTCAAGATTATTGGATCAATCCATCGTTGGAAATGGATCAATGTGGTTTATTAGAGACCCTTAAATCATGTCTTGAGGTCTTGGCTCATGTTTTGTCCCAAAAGTCAACTTAGGGGTGAATTAGGTCAAGAAACCCTAATTCCTGATTTTTGGTGAATGCATTCCCTGAGGTTAAATTGACTTGATGATTGGGTTTATGAGGTCCCTTAGAGTATCTTGAGTTATATTTTGAAGCAATGGCTCATGCCCAGATGAATATTTTTATCTGGAGGCCCTGGTCGACCAAAACCCAAATTTGGTGACACTAGCGATCTTGAAGCTTAATCCACTTGGAATATTGCAACCTTGTGCTTGATTCTTGATGTGAGAGTCCTCTTGATTCTTTATGGATGTATTGAGAGGCTAGACAAGTTGAATATCATGTCATTCCTTGATTGATCCTTTGTCTAAGCTCTAAGAGGGCTTAAAACCCTGATGCTTAATTGTAGTGAATGCTCAATAATCCTTGAGGAGACTGATGAGGCATGAAGGTACATCCATATTGTGATGATAATTTGCACAATGATGGGAAATCTTAGTGGTCAAAATTTGGGGTATGACAACCAGATTAACATTATACACACCAGGTTGCTTTCAAAATTTTTCCCATTTCAAGTGTGAGATTGTTATGCCAATGTCACCTGGTAGTCCCAGTTTCTCACCGTCCATATCCATGATGAATCCACGTTCAGCAAACACACTCATCTTACTGAAGTGTTCCATGAAACGTCTGTGTGCTTCCACGTTGACAAAAATCTCATCTTCATCCTGACTGGATATGTCGATTGTTGGGGCGACATTCTTCTTTCCTGTGGTTTTGTAACGGTGGCCAGTATTTGGGTCTCTTGTCATTTTTTCTTTGGGTAATGGAGGAAATAGGGTTTGAGAGATTTTAGGGTTACGGAGAGGATGATGAAAAGTGAAGTGAATGGTTTTGTTTGAATGTTTGGGTATAGAGAGAAGTGGAGGGAAGTTGTTAAGGTGCTTGGAAAAAGTTTTTAGAAAATAATAAAATAAAACGTCTTTGAAAGATGGAGAGAGAAATTTTCCTTTTTTGTGATTAGTAGGGCAAGGAGTGAAAGGACTTAGGTCTGACATCTGAAAAGACTCTCTTAGTGGGTTTGCATGTTTAGGTGGCTGCACAGTCTGACGTGGCAGACATGGCCATCATGACTCTGCTACACACGGCCCAAGATGCTCAATCCCTATGTTACGCTTCAATTCTCTCTCTTCCTCTTTAAACACAACGATCCATTGTCTTTCTGAATTCCAAAATAAAATATTTAATGCCAACTCAGCATTAATATTATTCTCTTTGGACTTAGCAAAAATTAATTCCTTCAACTTTTCCAATATTCCAATTCAACTTTTCTCGTGTCTCTTGCTGGCATGTCACATCTTGTCATGAGCTGATGCCACCAAAAACTATCATGATCCTGTACAAAATAAAACAAAAGAAAAATGCATAAAGTTGGGCTGCCTCCAAGTAGCGCTATTTTAAGGTCTTATCACCTGACCAAAACAAGTGTTCATCTATCAATGAAATGGAGAGAATCCCTTGGGTTGTTTGAGGGTTCTCCAAAATAAGTCTTGACCCTTTGGCCATTAACCTTAAATTTCTCTCCAGTTTTCTCATTCAACAGTTCCACAGCACCATAGGGGTAAATTTCTTCCAAAATAAATGGGCCAGACCATCTTGATTTTAATTTCCCAGGGAATAGCTTCAACCTTGAGTTAAAGAGTAAAACTTTTTGGCCTTTCACTAATTCCCTTTTCTCACATTTCCCATCGTGCCACCTTTTGGTATTTTCTTTGTATAACTCAGCATTCTCGTATAAGAACAGCCTATGCTCATCTAACTCATTTAATTGGAGCATTCTAGCTTGGCCAGCATTTTGAATATTAAAATTTAGGTGCTTCACAGCCCAAAATGCCTTATGCTCCAATTCAATGGGTAGGTGACAAGCCTTCCCATAGACAAGTCTATAAGGAGACATGTCTAAGGGAGTTTTATAGGCAGTCCTATACGCCCATAGTGCCTCGTCCAAATGCTTGGACCAATCCTTTCTCGTGGGGTTAACCCATTTTTCCAAGATTCTCTTGATTTCTCTATTAGAAAGCTCCACTTGTCCACTAGTTTGTGGGTGGTAAGTTATAGAAACCTTGTGTTTAGTCCCATATTTTGCCATTAAGTTTTCAAAAAGTTTATTGCAAAAATAAGATCCCCCATCACTGATGATAGCTCTAGGCGTGCCATGTCTTATCAAGATGTTCTTGAGCAAGAACTTGGTTACCACCTTAGTATCATTGGATGGTGTTGCTTCTGCTTCAATCCATTTGGACACGAAGTCCATACCTACAAGGATGTAAAGATTGCCAAGGGATGAAGGGAATGGTCCCATGAAGTCAAGGCCCCATTGTCATACCCCAAATTTTTACCACTAAGATTTCCCATCATTGTGCAAATCATCATCACAATATGGGTAAACCATCCTACCTTGTCAGTCTCCCCAAAGAGGGGTGAGCATCCACTACAATCAAAATTAGGGTTTCAAGCCCTCTCAGAGCTTAAACAAAGAATCAGTCAAGAAATGATGATCTTCAACTTGTCTAACCTCTCAAACATCCACAATGGATCAAAAGGACTCCCACTTTAAGGATTAAGCACAAGGATGCTCCCTTTCAGGTGGATTAAGTCTCAAGATCGACAGTGTCACCAAATTAGGGTTTTGGTCGACCAGGGCCTCCAGATGGAAATTTTCATCTGGGCACAAGGAAATGATCCAAAACATAACCTAATATGCTCCATGGAACCTCATGGACCCAATCATCAAGTCAATTTTGCCTCAGGGGATGCATTCATAAAAAAAATCAGGAATTAGGGTTTCTTGACCTAATTCACCCCTAAGTTGACTTTTAGGGCAAATCATGAGCCAAGGCCTAAAGAGAGGGTTTTAGAGTCTCTAATGAACCAAATTGATCCATTTGGAACAATGGATTAATCCAAGAAGCTTGAGTAACGAGTCTCAAGTTCATCTGCACCACAATTAGGGTTTTAAGGGAAAAGTCAACTGTAACTTTGACTTTTGACCAAGACATGCTCCTAAGCCCTAAGACATGATTAAATATGCCCTATGACACCCTTGGAACATGTCCATCAAGTTTGATTTAGGTCAAGGACATGATTTCCTGAAGAATTGCACAATTTGGAATTCATTTGATCAAAAGTCAACTGTGCACAAAAGTCAACTTTGACTTTTTAAGATTTTTCACTAAAATGGATTTTTAACCCTAAAATGATGTTAATGTATGATTTGAATCATCATTCATCAAGAAAAATCAAGAAAAGTGGGATAACTTGTAAAAGGGGTAACCATAAAACTTAAGAAATTTTTCTAAGTTATGGAAAAGTACCACTAATGCACCAACTTTGAAGGACCATAACTCCTAAACCACAAGGCCATTTTTTCTCATCCAAAGATGGATTTGTAGCCCTCATTACCCTCTACAAAAACTTCAACTAGACCTAACTCCAATTCATTAAGGATTTTGAGTTATGGAGTGATCAAAATGGTTGAAAAATGAAAATGTCACTTTTTCCAACACTTAGTGAAATTTTCACTAAGTCCAAATCTGTCTTCACTTTTTGCCAAATGTAGGGGGATTTTTCACTTGGATTCAAAAGAGATCAAAACCAAACATGTTCAAACAGTTGTTATATGATGTAAGGGCTTTCCAAAATGACCAAGAACATTGCCAAATTCCATTTGAGTCATGAGATATGACATTGGAAAGTTGCCTTGCTGAAATCTGTCAAGGCAAGGCAGAATTTGTAACTTTGGTCGATTTGCCAAAATCAGTCAAATCCAAATGCTCCTATCCACTTGGACACCTCAGAGGATTGAATCTAAAGGGGACAATCACTGAGCCAAGTCTCCAAAGTCCATGGAACAAGAAATAGCATGTTGAACCTAGAATGGCCAAAATAGGGACAAGACTTCAAATTTGGATTGGAGCATTCAATGGAAGCATCAAGGTGGCATGGACTAAGCCATTCTCATTTGAAATCAGTCAAGACTTATCCAAGACCAAGGGAACCAATGCTCTGTGCCCTAACCTTTAGTCAATGGTTAGAGGAGACTTGAAATTCCATTGGACAACATTGGCCAAACCTACTTAGCAGCTGCCATTCACTATTCCTTGCAAAACAAACTTGCTCTACTATAAATAGAGCTCAATTGTGATCAGTTTGAGTACACCAAAGCCATCTAACAGATGCTCTTGGCAAAAATGCCTTTCTAGGAAGGTAGCTATTGGGTTTTGAGTTTGAGAGCTTTTCCAATCAAACCAATCACTCACACACCTCACATACATCACATATGAGCTGATCAAACACTTAGATCACTTCTGAAACACCAATTTCACAAAATCACCAGCTGGTTGCTCAAATTTTCAAACAAGTTGCAGCTGAGGTACCACAAAGTGATCCAGCCAATTTCAATCAAGTCCAAGCATTCAAACACAATCCATAGGGTGTAGGGAAGCTGTTCAGATCATCACCACTCATCTGTAACACCTCCAAATCAAAAATCACATTGCTCTTGCTGTCACGGCCTAGAGGTAAGCACATACTTGGTCATCTCTCAATCTATGCATATTTCCTCGCACAATAATTTGGCCATATGTTCATAATCATGCATGGAATGTTTTCCCTCAATTAATTGCATTGTTTGAATCGTGTATCAAAAATCCTAGCCTTCATGCAGAAATTAGGGTTCTTGAGGTCTCTTCGTGATTTCTTGTTGTATGTTTAATTTAAATGAAATTAATGGACATAGACATGATCGTGAGGTTGAGACGAGCATAATGATATGTGGATTGCATGTTATAATCAAGTATTCAATGAGATTGAGGAGAAAATGCAAATCAGCCAAACCCAGAACACGTGCGTGTTCTTGGTGTGTTCTTGGCGCCATTTTTGAATAATTTGAATATTTGAATTTTGTGATTTTGTTTAATTGATTCAAAAATTTATTTCTCTCTGAGTTTTAATGATTTTGAGTTGATTCTTTTTTTAATAATTCACAAAAATGTTAAAATATTTTATTTTCCCAAAAAATCCCAAAAATATTATTTATTTCATATAATTGATATTTTTGCAAAGAATTAATATTTTAATTGTTTTTGACATTTTAAATATTTTTTCTACATTGATTTTGCAACTTTTAATGCTTTCTAATTATTTTGTAGGTCAATACTTAATTTTTGAAACATTAATCCAAGATCACAATTTGTTTTCCATATGTTAAACAATTTTGATCATTTTAATTGAATTTTTATTCAATTAAATACATTTTTTGAAAACAAATTAGGGTTTTTGGATTAATTCAACCCTCATAAATCATTTTCAAAACTTTTTGGGCCTCTAATAGAGTGTAAGACCCAATCCTTTTTTGACCAAATCATTTTTGGGCCTCAGTGTATTGTATAAGTCCCGACATCGTCAAAAACGAACGGCGCGACCGTCGTCTTTTTAAAATAACCTGGGCCTCTCCTCGAGCTATAAGACCCATTCAAAACACTTTGGGCCTCTATTAGAGTGTAATAACCAATCCCCTTTTAACCAAAACATTTTGGGCATCACTTATTGTATAAGTCCCTCTGCGTTAAAAGGAAACCTCGGCGCGATCGCCATTTTAAACGAAAAAAATCAACTGGCCCTACCCTCGTGTTATAAGCCCCACTTTTTTACTTTAAACCTTTTTGGGCCTCTTGAGAGAGTGTAAGACCCACCCCTTTGTACAGAAAACTTTTTGGGCCTCAGTCACTTGTATAAGTCCCTCTGTACAAATTCAACAGTGCGCTCACTGATAAAACCCTGGGCCTCTCCTTGAGCTGTAAGCCCCAAATCTATCTTTTTCAAAGCACTTTCTCCTTTGATTTTGAATATACTGTTGTTTTCAATCTGTCTTTCTTGAGCAACTAACCAAACAACATGGAAGCTCTACAACCGAGTAAGTGGTTATTGCTTTCATTTACCGCTTTCATATACATATAACTGTATTGTGGGACTGTTTCATTGTAAGTCTTCTTTCATAAACTCATATCAACTGTGTAATAATAGTATAGATATTTCGAGTTTCCCCGGCAACTACGTCTAGAACTAGGTGATGCCGTTTCGTTTATTCGTAGAAATAGACAACTAGATCCCCAATAGGATCACCAAATACAGTCTTCTCTTCGGCTGTCCTCATTAGGAATTGTCAAGAAACTCTACTCCCAAAGATGAATGTCTTCTCCGTGAATGGCATCTTTGAGTTTCTTCCAAATTCTCGAACTTTCCTGACTTGATCTATTCCTTGTGAATAGCTTGCCTTGAATTTCTCGGGGTTTGGGGACCCACGAGCTTCTTAAAAGCATCGGCCTCCTCTTAGGCATCATACAAGGACCAATAGGATTCCTAAAAGCAACCCCGCCTCCTCTTGGGCTTAGTACAAGGACCCTACGGCTTCTTAGAAGTATTCACAGCCTCCTCTTAGGCTTCGTATAATGATCTCTTCCTCCGGGAATGATAGCCTCCTTTTGGGCTTAGTACAAGGACCGATCGGCTTCTTAAAAGTTTCTAGCCTCCTCTTGGGCTTCGTACAAATTATCCCGACGACCTCCTAGAGGTATAGGAACAAAACTTAGTCATATGCGTAGAGCAGTCCTTTCAAAGAGTCTACTAATGTTTCTCAAAGCATAGTACAAAAGATGAAACTCTAGACTTGGACAGTCTAACTTCCTTGAGTCTCAAAGACATTCTCAAGTGACCCCTTCGTTAAATAGGAAGGAAACCCGCAGACTCGGACAGTCTCAATACCCTTTGGATTTCCCGCTTCCTTAAAAAACAGGAATAACCCGGATCCTTGAAATCAGATCCTTGAGTACAGTGTTGCTCATATAAGAACTGATTTTCTCTTTCAAAATTAGTATACTGGACCTGAAACTTAAACAGTTACCATGGCCTCCTCTTGGGCTTTGTACAATGATTCTCCCCGTCGGGTCAAAAACCTTTTAGCCTCCATCTCGGGCTTTATACGAGATACCAAAAGATTCCCTCGTCGAGTCAAAACCTTTTTCGCCTCTCTCTCGGGCTTTGTACGAGACACATATTAGCCTCCTCTTAGGCTTTATATAAGAAAACCACTGGTTGATCCAATCAACCTTTTAGCATCAAAACTGTGCCTCATTCACAGTACACAAAACATCAACAGCTCCTTCCCCTTCATCTAATCGCTGTAAGCGGCAAGCCTCTGGATCATCTATATCCACGCCACTGTCCCTCGTTTAGCATGAGAAATTCCTAAGGAAATATAGCATTGCTCTACACTGAGTTAAAGTCTTCTCCTTCAGGTTAAAATCCCCTATAAAGGAAATTATGGCATTGCTAGGATCCACATATCCCGGTTAAAGTAATCCCCCTTTATAAACCAGTCACCCAACAGTTGTGACAAACAGACCTCTTTAGAGATGACAAATTCTCTCTAAAGTCATACTTTTCAGCTTCATATCTTGGGCTTTGAACAAGATACAAACTACCTTCAGCTTCATATCTTGGGCTTTGATCAAGATACAAAATACCTTTCACTTCACGTCTTGGGCTTTGAACAAGACACCAAAAACCATTTCCTCCCATAGAATAGGAGGAACTACGAACACTCTGATTTCCCTGTTTCGGTAAACGGGAATACGTAGGCATAAGATTGAAAGAAAAATCTTGGAGAGCATACTAAACAAAAACCCAAAATCCCATACTCTCATAAACATCAGTCCTAACATCCTAATCCTTGTTCCCCGCCAGAAAACTTCTGCCTAGATAACAAACCAGTATTGGCGAAAATACAAATAACCAGTACAAAGGCCCCCCCACATTGATAGCATTCGTAACTTAACAGACCGCTGTTTAAACTCAGTATGCAAGCAGGGTTAATTGGAGACATCTATTTCCCTTCCTTATTCAGCTCACAATAGGATAAAAAATGAATCGACCTGTAGTTTAAGCTCAAACCGCAGAGAGCGACCAACGCTTAAGAACCGCGTCCAAAATCGCTCGCTACAGAAAAAAATGGCGCCCACCGTGGGGCCTGTAGAAAGTTAGATCTAGGCACGGTCTTCCTTTTCTTCACTTATGTGAATGCCACAGATTGGGGCTTCCGTCGGGGAACCCATTTTCTGTCAAGAACTTAGGATCCTTAGCTTTAAAGGTCTAGGATGTTTAGGACAAATATATATACTGCTTTTCCTAATTGCTATACGTGTTTATTTTTCTGCTAATGGGAATGCGGGTGATGCCGTATGTGGAAAGACTGAGTATACACTTAAGATAAGTGATGGCGACAGGGTCGACCATCAACCTCAGTGGAGGCTGACCAACGCAACCCATTCACTCTCTTAGCCAATGGGCCGGTTGTTAAGTCTGAGAAGCTGAGGAGCCAAACCCTTTCGTAGTGCGGAAACTATCGAAAATAGTTGTTACGCGATACCACCCTCATTTGAGGCTGGTGATCTATTCTCGGTGAATGGCACTTACTCTAAGATTGCTCTACAACTCGCTGGCGATCCGCTTGTTGTTTTGCTTTCCTGGGAGGAGCTGATGATAATGAGTATAGGTACAAAAATCACCCTAGTACAAACTTTTGGGGATGGGTAGAGCCTTGACTTCATGACAACGACCCTTTGACCCCATGTTTTTTCTATGTTTTTGTGTGCTGCATTCATGCATTCATCTAAAAAACATTAAAACAAAAAAAAAACTTCTCTTCTAGTCTCTCTATTTTTCAAATTAAACTAAGACTGTTTTTGCAAATATCAGAGAAAAGGATTGCACTAATGGATTTCGGTAGAAGGAGAACTCATAAGTACACCTTCAAGGTTCCAAAACTAGAGGATTTAAGAAGGTTAGCAAGGATGATCACTAACCCTGAGGCTTTCAGAGCCAAACACGGAGGTCTGCTGCCTCTGTTAAGAGTCCATGTGATGGAGGGAATCATGGACGCGCTCATTCAGTTTTACGATCTGGTTTATCACTGTTTCACATTCCCAGATTACCAGTTAGCACCAACGCTGGAGGAGTATTCTCATCTGACTGATCTATATATCACTGATCGAGCTCCATTTTCTGGACTAGAAGAAATTCCAAAGAATCAGACCATTGCAAGAGCAATTCATTTGGACGAGTCTGAGGTCAGGATTCACATGACTACTAAGGGTGGCATCCAAGGTTTGTCGGCCCAGTTCTTGACGAAGAAGGCCCTGTATTTTTCCAGTATAGGGAACGTGACTGCTTTTGAAAGCATCTTTGTCTTGCTCGCCTACGAGTTATTTTTGTTTCCCAACATTAATAATTTCGCCGATGTTAAATCCATTAAGGTTTTTCTCATTGGAAACCCTGCGCCGACTTTGCTCGCAGATGCGTATCATTCTGTACACTTGGGAAATTTATACAGCGGAGGGGAGATCACATGCTGTGTGCCTCTGCTTTATAAATGGTTCATCTCTCACTTGCCCAAGTCTGCTGCTTTTTGGGATTGTAAGAGTGCCTTACGTTGGTCACAGAAGATCATGTCTCTTACCAACTCTGATATAGACTGGTGTAATAGGATCTATGATGCAATCAGGATCATTGATCATTGTGGAAACTTCCCCAACGTACCCCTTATAGGAACTAAAGGAGGAATTAACTACCATCCGGTATTGGTTCGCCGTCAATTTGGATACCCGATGAGACACGTCCCACGAGGTGTTCATCTGGAAGGTCTTTTCTTCAAGGAAGGAGAAAACGACAGAGCACTAAAGATGGAAATAGTGCAAGCTTGGAAACATGTTCATAAGAAAGGACGAGAGTCTCTGGGAAAACCGGACTGTATCTCGGTGGAGCCTTATCTCCATTGGGTACAAACTAGAGCTCTCAAGATAAAAATGCCTTATCCTCGTTACGAAATTCTTCGGCCGAGGGAATCGGTCATGTACTTCATGACGGAAACTGAAAGGCTTCAGGTTACTCTCAACAAAGTTCAAAAGGAGAGAAGGTCTTGGAAGAACAAGTACCGCACCCTCGACATAGAGTGCATCAAAATATAGCAATTACTGAAAGAGAAAGATGCTCTGATTGAAATTTTGGAGCAACATGCTGTAGAGAACCAAGATGAACAAAGGAATTTGCTCACTCCTTTCACCTGGCAAAGGAATGACAACCCGACAACGGCCCAAGAGCCCCGGTCAAAGAAAAGGAAAGTCCCAGAATCAGCACCCGATTTCTCTTCAGAGAGGACTCGAGACCCATTAGCTTAGGTTTCTGTTTCTGCATTTTGTAATCTACCGTATTTCCATTTCTGTAATCCTTGGAATTTAAATAAAAAGGGGTTTCCCCACTGTTTGATATTTGCAATCTAATTGTCGAAGTTTATTTTGATTAAACCAAGAAAAAACAATTAATATAATCATTGCATTCATCATTCTCACATCGCGTATTCTTCTTCCTTACGAATCTCACGTTTGTGTTTCGATTCTAGAGTCAAACTGTCTCATTTGTATAATACTCGGGCCAATTGTCAGAAAAAGATGGATGATCTTGAGGAAGAAAATAGAGAATTGAAAGAAGAGATCGACGCTCTGAGAGAGGATATGAGAAAGCTTCGTAACGACATGCAAGCCATGGCAGAAGCTCAGCTACAAAGGACTGTGATCTCAGAGATCACCTCAATGCCCATTGTGGAGAAGTATGATCCTAGGTATCAAATGCCGAAAGATCGTCCTTGGGCCATGCCTGTTAGCTATATCCTGGAAGGATATGTTCCGCCGATCACTGAGGATCAGTGAATCACAACAGAAGCCGCTGGGCCTGAAGGTTACAAACTTCGGGAAAGCGAAGATGCCCGGGGCATACTGAAGACTCCTAAAGGTTACAAATTTCGGGAAACGCCAAGATTTGCTGCCGTAGTCACGGTCCCACCCTCTGTGGTGCACACTGTCCCGGAAGGACAGATTCCACCAATACCTGCTGGTAAAAAGGAAACTATGTTTGACCGAATGGATGAATTCTAGGAGCAGTTCCTGGAAATGCAGAAGGAGCTACAAGCCATTCGCGGTTAGGATCTATTTAGAAAGGACACCGCAGATCTCTGCTTGGTCCCTAACGTGAAAGTTCCGCACAAATTCCAAGTGCCCGACTTTGAAAAGTACAAGGGTAACTCTTGCCCTCAAAGCCATCTGGTGATGCACGCTCGGCGGATGTCAGCTCAGACTGAGAATCAGGACCTACTGATTCACTACTTTCAGGATAGTTTAACCGGTGCCGCACTCAAATGGTACATGGGTTTAAACCGTACTACGATCAGCACTTTCAGAGATCTTGGTACTGCCTTCATCCAACAATACAAATACAATTTGGACATGGCACCCGACAGAGATCAACTCAGATCAATGTCACAAAAGGACAAGGAAACCTTTAAGGAGTATGCTCAAAGATGGCGTGAAATTGCCGCCCAAATTTGTCCACCTCTTGAGGAAAAAGAGATGACAAAGATCTTCTTAAAGACCTTAAGCTCGTTTTACTATGACCGAATGGTTGCCAGTGCACCCAGTGATTTCACCGAAATGGTCAGCATGGGTGTAGGTCTTGAGGAAGCTGTCCGAGAAGGACGTTTGGTAAAAGACACTGGATCGACGAGCGGTACTAAAAAATACGGTAGTGCTCTCCCTAAGAAGAAAGAACAAGATATTGGGAATATCTCTCTCGGAAAGCAAAGGCGACGTTATCAGCCAGTAGCAGCTATGACTCCTGCTATTAGCCTTGCGCCTATCCCTACTTATCAACCTCAGGTTGTGCAGAGCCAACCTGATCAGCAAAGGACACAACAGCCTCTACAACAGACTCGTCCTCAATACAACAACAACTGTACAACACGGCCACCAGGATTTGATCCTATACCCGTAACGTACGCAGAGCTGTTTCCCTTACTGCTAGCCAAGGGGCACATTCAGACTAAGCCCCCTCTTACAGTTCTGGAAAATCCTCCTTTTTGGTTTAAGGTGGATCAAACTTGCCCTTATCATCAAGGAGGTTCAGGGCATAGCATTGAAACTTGTCTTAATTTCAAGTCTGACATGCAAAAGCTTGTTAGGAGCGGGCTCTTATCTTTCAAAGATACGAATCCTAATGTTCTTACGAACCCGCTGCCTCAACATGAGAAGGCTGCAGTCAATCTGATTGAGAAAGAGACTAACAACGTCTATCAAATTCGTGATGTATTCTTGTTGAAGACCAATCTGGTCAAGATTCATTGTAGACAGAGTGGATATGGCCATGTGCCACCTCATAATTATCATCAGTGTGATATCTGCTCTAAAAACAACCAAGGATGTTCTGTAGTTCAAGCGGCTCTACAGGAACAAATGGATCTCGGATGGATCCAAGAGCACCGGGTTCGTGGAGTTAACATGGTCTATACAAATTCCAATGTCATTCAGAACCACGATATCCGTGCAATGAATGTCAACTTGGTGGCAATGCACTCAAGGCAAAGCCAGTATCATAATCTGCCGCGGCACGATTACAATTCCTGTCTGACTTGCTCGGTAAACAAACAGGGATACTCTTTCATACGGGAGGTCCTCCAGCGTCAGATGGATCTTGGATGGATCCAAGACTACCATGATAGGAATTCCTATCAAATCAACATGGTTCAGATCTTTGACATTCGCGTGTTGAATACCAACCTGGTAGAGTTGCATGCTGAGTAGGTACGACTTGGATTCTTAATATCACATGACTATCGAAGCTGTAAAGCGGGTTGCGAAAACGATCAGGGTTGTACCGTTGTCCAAGAGGCACTTCAGCACTTGTTAAATCATTGGTGGATGCCAATCTATATGGATGAAGATACTCAGAAAATTAGTATCATTAACAGGAATCCTACTCGACGTCAAAGTCAGGATGTCCGATCAGTGGAAGGTAACCTAGTGAGGTTACATTGTATTCAAAGTGGGCGTGGCCAGGTGCCACTACACAATTACGACCGTTGTAGCGTCTGTTCGGAAAGTAATCAAAGGTGTTACCTTGTGTGAGCGGCTCTTCAGGGTCAGATGGATGGTGGAGAGATTCGTCCATATCCGGGTTCTAGACCTATCGACTGGACGCCGAACTACCTTACTGGTCAGATCAAGGATGTTGTCACCATTTCTGGTCATTACAGGACCAGAGATGTTTTTGCCATCATTCCTCTACTTGACGAATCTAAAGTTCCCAACCAGGAACGGATCGAGATTACTTATGATGGTCAGAAAAATCAGAAAGTTCCCATAGTCATCTATCTGCCGGGACCATTACCGTATGAATCAACTAAGGCTATCCCTTACAAATACGGTGCAACAATAGTCGAGAATGGAAAGGAAATTTCATTACCCTCCGTTGTGAATATTGCAGACATCAGTCGTGTAACACGGAGTGGTAGAATTTTCAACCGAGGGGTTGGGGAAGTTAACAAAGAAAAGGAACTGCAGACAGAAGTTCCCGATCCACTACTCGGTCAATCCAGTAATCCCGACCTTTTGAAAAATAATGATGAGATGCTGAAGCTCATCCAAAGGAGTGAATACAACATTGTTGATCAACTGTTACAGACTCCTTCAAAGATCTCTGTATTATCACTGTTACTCAGTTCAGAAGCCCACAGGGAGGCTCTACAGAAAGTCTTGGAACAAGCCTTTGTGGAACAGGATGTAACAATCAGACAGTTCGATAGTATTGTCTCTAACGTCACTTCCTGCAATAATTTGGGATTTAGTGATGAGGAATTACCCGAAGAGGGTCGCCGTCATAACATGGCACTCAATATCACAGTCAACTGCCAAGACGATGCTTTAGCCAGCGTACTGGTAGACACAGGGTCAGCCCTGAATGTTATGCCGAAGTCTACTTTGATGCAGTTATCATTCAAAGGCCCTCCGATGAGAGTCAGTGAGGTCGTCGTCAAAGCATTCGACGGATCCAGAAAAACAGTTATCGGCGAAGTCGATCTTGCCATAACTATTGGTCCTCACACTTTCAAGGTCACTTTCCAGGTCATGGACATCCGGGCAACATACAGTTGTTTATTAGGAAGACCTTGGATACATCAGGCTGGAGCGGTTACGTCAACCCTCCACCAAAAGCTAAAGTTCGTCAAGAACGATTAACTTGTCACGGTTTGTGGGGAACAAGCCTTGCTTGTGAGCAACTTGTCATCATCTACTGGTATAGAACTCGAGGAGGTTATTGGAACATAGTTCCAAGCACTGTCGGTAAGCAAGGACAATCAATTCAAAGGAGGAACCTCGATTTCCTCATACAACGATGCTATCAAAGCGGTCGAGAGTACCGATACAACAGGATGGGGACAACTTGTCATCCCTATTGACAATAAAACAAAGAAGGGTCTTGGTTTTTCTGCGACCTGTACCCAGACAGCTGCCAACGATGAAAGTCTTCATCCCCTTCAAAACTTCTTCCACAGTGGAGGTTTCCTTCACCCAGTGTCTCAGACAGTTAATGCTATCAATGAGGAAGATCCCTCTGACACAGATGAAGAGTGGAAGTCCTATCTTAATGAGGACGGCTATATGTCTCAGGAGGAGGTGTCTATGCCTTGTTGCTTTCCTACAGAAAGTTTGAGATTTATACCAAGGTTAGATGTCGAAATGATATATGGAGATTGTGATCCGGAAGGATGCCGTGCTCCGCCAAATTCATTGGAGGAGGACACTCTGATGAAAGATAACTTTGACCACAACTACTATGGCCCAATGGATGGTCTGCCAATGTGGCAACCTTACCCAGGAAACTTGGGGCAAGAAAGTCAGCCGAACAATGAAAATCAGCTGAGTCTCATTGAACAGAATACCTGTGTCCCCACCATGTCATGGGATCAACACTCAGGTCATTCAGAAGCTACTCAACATGAAGATGAATTCGCAACATTTGCAGGACTTGAGTTCATCAACTTTGCTTTTCCCGAGGTCAACGTCATCGAGAGAGAATGACTCCTCCAGTTCCAAAGAAGTGTGGGACACCCTGGGACAGCCAAGTGGAAAATACGACTTTATGGACAAGTACACTGCGCCCGAAAGCTCTCATATCAGGTTCAAAGACATCCAGCCGACTGGATGGGGAGATACAGCTGAGAGCACAAATGCTATGCAAAATACAACTGAGGAATTCTCTTATGACAATTCTGCCTGGGAAACAGATTCTAACGATCCTGCTCCACCAGAAATCAGCGTTATTTCTGAAGACAAATCGAGGAAGGTGCCAGACTTTGTGATTCACCGAGGAGTTCGCCGCCAATGGGTTACCGTCGAGGTTCCGAAGGTCGTTCATCAGTCAAAGTAATTGCCATCTTTTAACCTTTCACCCTGCCCAGGTGAAACGGATGTTTTGATAGGGCTCGCTTTCTGTAAAATTTCCTCTTCGCTTCGCCCAAAGCGACAGAGTTTTGTTTTATAGGGCTGTAGTTTCAAGGATCGACTTCTTCATTAATAAAATAACATCATTCTGTAATTTCCGCATTAATTACTATTTTCTCTTTTCGTTTTTCAGAAAATGGTAATCCTAAAAAACAATTAAAAATAAAAACAAGCAGTAAAATAAAACACTGCACACACTTGCATTTTTCTCTATCTCTTCTAAACACGAATCATCACGTCATGCAGATTGCTTGTTTTAAACCCCGTTGAAACATACGATCCGATGCCTTCTCCCAACTTTGAGTTCCCGGTATTCGAGGCTGAAGAAGAAAATGACGACAAAATTCCAGAAGAGATCTCCCGATTACTCAGACAAGAGGAAAGGTCCATTGAACCTCACAAAGAGCCGTTGGAAACGGTAAACTTGGGTTCAGAAAAAGAGAGAAAAGAAATCAGGATTGGGGCACTGCTCAGTCCAACTGCCAAAGAGAGTTTGATAAAGCTTCTCAAAGAATTCCCCGATGTGTTCGCTTGGTCCTATCAGGATATGCCAGGGTTGGATACCAGCATCGTGGAACATCACTTACCGTTAAGATCGGAATGTCCGCCAGTAAAGCAAAGGTTGAGACGCACTCACCCGGACATGGCCATCAAAATCAGGGAGGTGGTACAGAAACAGATCGACGCGGGTTTCCTCGCCACATCTGAATATCCTCAATGGTTAGCCAACATCGTACCCGTTCCCAAAAAGGACGGAAAAGTCAGAATGTGTATTGATTACAGAGATTTGAACAAGGCAAGTCCAAAGGACGACTTTCCTTTACCACACATTGACATGCTGGTAGACAGTACAACAAAGTTCAAAGTTTTCTCCTTCATGGATGGATTCTCAGGCTATAACCAAATCAAAATGGCACCGAAAGACATGGAGAAAACTTCATTCATTACCCCATGGGGTACTTTTTGTTACAAGGTAATGCCGTTCGGTTTGAAGAACGTCGGGGCAACCTATCAAAGGGCCATGACTACTCTGTTTCATGACATGATACACAAAGAAATCGAGGTATATGTCGATGATATGATTACAAAATCAAGAACAGAGAGTGAGCACGTTGGACACCTGTCAAAATTGTTCGAACGTCTAAGAAAATTCAAGCTCTGCTTGAATCCCAACAAGTGCACCTTCGGTGTTCGTTCAGGGAAACTACTAGGGTTCATCGTCAGCCAGAAAGGAATTGAAGTTGATCCTGACAAGGTCAAGGCCATTCAAGAAATGCCTTCTCTGAAAACTGAAAAACAAGTCAGAGGATTCCTGGGACGCTTGAACTACATCTCCAGATTCATATTCCTCATGACCGCCACATGTGCGCCGATATTCAAATTACTGAAAAAGAACCAGGATTGCGTTTGGTCAGAAGATTGCCAAACTGCCTTCGACAGTATTAAGGAATATCTGTTGAATCCACTGATTCCATCACCCCCAGTGGAAGGAAGACCACTGATCATTTGCCTCATAGTTCTAGAGGACTCAATGGGATGTGTACTTGGCCAACAAGACGAAACTAAAAGGAAAGAGTCTGCCATTTACTATCTAAGCAAGAAATTCACCGACTGTGAAACTCGGTACACGATGCTCGAGAAAACTTGCTGTGCTTTGGCTTGGCCAGCCAAACATCTTCGCCAGTACATGATTCGTCATACTACTTGGTTGGTCTCCGAAATGGATCCAATCAAATACGTTTTCGAAAAACCTGCTCTTACGGGAAGGATCGCCCGTTGGCAGATGCGGTTATCAGAATATGACGTAGAGTACCATGCTCAGAAAGCCGTTAAAGGAAGTATTTTAGCCGATCATTTGGGTCATCAACCGATTGACGATCAAGAATCAATCGGGTTTGACTTCCCAGACGAAGATGGCATGTATCTAAAAATGAAAGATTGCGATGAACCGCTACCCAGTGAAGGGCCAGAACCAGGTTCCCAGTGGGGACTTATCTTTGATGGAGCAGTTAATCATTATGGAAATGGAATTGGGGCAATCATTGTTACTCCTCAGGGTACCCACATTCCTTTCACCGCTCGACTTACGTTCAAGTGTACAAATAACGAGGCCGAATACGAAGCTTGTATTATGGGTCTCGAAGAAGCGATTGATTTAAGGATCAAGAACTTGGATGTATACGGTGACTCAGCCTTGGTTATCAATCAGATAAAAGGAGATTGGAACACATACCAATCAGGATTGATTCCTTACAAGGATTATGCAAGAAGGTTGCTACCTTTTTTCAACAGAGTTGAGTTTCCTCACATCCCTCGTGAGGAGAATCACATGGCTGATGCATTAGCCACTCTCTCTTCCATGATTAGTGTAGGTCAATGGAATGACTTGCCTAAGATCGACATCATGCGCCTTGAACGGCCCGCTTACATCTTCACGATTGAAGCATTCATAGATGACAAACCTTGGTATCACGATATCAAATGCTTTCTTCAGAAATAAGAGTACCCATCTGGGGCACTCAGAAAAGATAGAAAAACCCTCAGAAGATTGGCTGGAAACTTCTTCCTGAGCAGTGACACTCTTTATAAGAGAAATTTTGACATGGTTTTGCTCCAATGCGTCGACAGACCAGAAGCAGACATGCTTATGAAAGAAATTCACGAAGGGTCCTTTGGCACTCACGCCAACAGACACACAATGGCGAGAAAAATTTTAAGAGCAGGGTACTATTGGTTGACCATGGAATCCGACTGCTACAAGTACATGAGGAGGTGTCACAAGTGTCAGATATACTTCGACAAAATTCATGTACCGCCATCACATCTCAAAGTTCTTTCTTCCCCATGGCCTTTTTCCATATGGGGAATCGACATGATTGGTTTGATTGAGCCTAAGGCTTCAAACGGACATCGGTTCATCCTTGTAGCCATTGACTATTTCACCAAGTGGGTCGAAGCAACGTCATTCGCTAATGTAACCCGACAAGTGGTGGTCCGATTTATCAAAAACAGTATCATATGTCGTTATGGTGTTCTGAGCCAGATCATTACTGATAATGGATCTAACTTGAACAATAAGATGATGAAAGAGTTGTGTACTGAGTTCAAGATTAAACACCATAACTCATCTCCCTACCGACCCAAGATGAACGGAGCGGTAGAAGCGGCTAACAAGAACATCAAGAGGATTGTTCAGAAGATGGTTGTAACATACAAAGATTGGCACGAGATGCTACCCTTTGCTCTTCACGGTTATCGCACATCTGTCCGCACTTCAACAGGGGCAACCCTTTTCTCTCTAGTGTATGGCATGGAGGCAGTGCTCCCCATAGAAGTAGAGATCCCGTCAATCCAAGTATTGATGGACGCTAAGCTTACAGAAGCCGAATGGTGTCAAAGTCGACACGACGAACTGAATCTGATCGAAGAGAAGCGAATCACAGCACTGTGCCACGGTCAGTTGTATCAGCAAAGAATGAAGAGGGCGTTCGACAAAAAGGTTCGACCTCACGTCTTCGTAAAAGGAGACCTCGTGCTCAAGAAGATACAATCATTTCTCACTAATTCGCGAGGTAAATGGACTCCAAATTATGATGGCCCTTATGTGGTCACGAAAGCTTTCTCAAGCGGCGCCTTGAGACTTGCAACCATGGACGGAGAGGAATTTGCCTACCCCACGAATGTTGATGTAGTCAAGAAATACTTCGCCTAAACTAAAAAAAAAAATCATCCCGGTGGATTGGAAACATCAAAGTACAATCCAGGAAAAAATTAGGGATAATGGCAAGTAACTATGTTCAACAGAGGCAAATCCCTCAGCAGCAGTTACACCATCCATCGGAGGAAAACTCCAGTCAAGGTCATCTTCGACAGAAGCTCAGGATGTCCCAAATTCAAAGTTGGTAGAAGGATAGTGGTCGTTATGTTTCAACGTAGCCCTTTTCCCTGTAAATTACCATTTTCGAACTTTGTATATACTCTTTGGGATCACGCGTTTGGCTGATCTTCATCTTATCAATAAAATTTAAGCCTTTGTGCTTTTGTTTGTACTTCTTATTTATTTTAGCTTTACAGAACGACGTTGTTAAACATGATTAACGATTCTTGAAATAAAACAAAAATGAACTTACTTGTAAAACTTTTTCTGCTTTTAAAATAAAGATGGCAATTTCTTTTGACTGTTGAACATCGAAAGAACATCGATCGCTTCTCCAGAAGTAATCGAACCTCAAAGTGCAGAATCAAAGTACTCCTTCTAACCCAGTACGCCTGAATGAAGGGATCAACTGTGTCAGAGACCTTGTTTCGTCTGACCCGCCTCGGCCGAGTTCTTATATCCTAAGCCCGATCAACGATATTCCTCGCAGGGACTATCTCCCCTAAGCAAGGTGGAATTTCTATCTTGAACCAGCGATATCTCTACACGCCCCACGATGGCCGAGTATCCAGTCATGTTTATCTTTTAGTTTGTGTGTCGCGTCAGTTTTGTCAGCATAAACATACATGCATCATGCATTATTGATTTAAATTCACATTTCAGATTGCATCACCATCACTCTAGTCGGTTTTGTCCCCTAGTGGTAGAAGTCCTCTCAATCGAGTTGTCAGTTCTTGACTCGTCAGGAAACGCTGCGTTTGGACAACCTCGCTTCCAGTTTATCTCTGGAAAGAAGTTGGTCCTTGACCACTTTGATAATTTGAACCTCTGAAAAGCCAAAGGAACGTTCAACAAATGTCACTCTTCGCTATTGAAGATGATATCCTTGCTTTCCCAGATTAAAGAAAATCCTAAAGGGAAGCCTCGTAATCAGAAATTCGGCAGCATGCCAGTTTCGCTCCGAAAAGACCACTGATGAAAAGGTCATCGGCACCTCAAAATTGGACCCCATCATATGGCATTTCTCCAGAAAGATCCCGAGAAAAGTATGATGTAAGCTCCCAAAGGAAAACAGTCTCCCAAGAGACTCGCTTTCCCCAGTAGAATCGACAAATGGCGTCTCCAACAGAGAAGTTTGTGCAACTCTACAACTCAGACGACTGGGTTCCCCCAGCGAATCTGACATCAAATTTTTCTATCAAATGGCATCTCCCCAGGAAAATTCGACGAGAAGTTTGAGGAAAACCGCTATGCATAGCGTCCCTTGTCAATAAAGCTTATTGACAAAAGAAACTGAGACCAGTTCCTTGGTAGGAAACCAAGAACGAGGGGAAGTTCATTTCAGAGACTAAGACCAGTTCCTTGGTAGGAAACCAGGATCGAGGGGAAGTTTATTTCAGAAACTGAAACCAGTTCCTTGGCTGAAAACCTGGATCGAGGGGAAGTTTATTTCTTCAAGAAACTTAGACCAGTTCCTTGGTAGGAAACCAAGAACGAGGGGAAGTTCATCTCAAAAGAAAACTGAGACCAGTTCCTTGGCTGAAGACCAGGATCGAGGGGAAGTTTACCTTTTCTAAGCATCATTGCTTAGCTAAAGAAGATGAATGCGTAAGCTACCATTCATAACCACCATCAAAATTTTGGGTATTCTGATATTTAATCCTCTTGCACCCCGAATGCCCGAACACCTTCGTCATTCACACCTTCGGGTCCAAGAAGATTAAATAGGGGCATCTGTCATACCCCAAATTTTGACCACTAAGATTTCCCATCATTGTGCAAATCATCATCACAATATGGGGAAACCATCCTACCTTGTCAGTCTCCCTAAAGAGGGGTGAGCATCCACTACAATCAAAATTAGGGTTTCAAGCCCTCTCAGAGCTTAGACAAAGGATCAGTCAAGAAATGATGATCTTCAACTTGTCTAACCTCTCAAACATCCACAATGGATCAAAAGGACTCCCACTTTAAGGATTAAGCATAAGGATGCTCCCTTTCAGGTGGATTAAGTCTCAAGATCGACAGTGTCACCAAATTAGGGTTTTGGTCGACCAGGGCCTCCAGATGGAAATTTTCATCTGGGCACAAGGCAATGATCCAAAACATAACCTAATATGCTCCATGGAACCTCATGGACCCAATCATCAAGTCAATTTTACCTCAGGGGATGCATTCATAAAAAAATCAGGAATTAGGGTTTATTGACCTAATTCACCCCTAAGTTAACTTTTAGGGCAAATCATGAGCCAAGGCCTCAAGAGAGGGTTTGAGAGTCTCTAATGAACCAAATTGATCCATTTGGAACAATGGATTAATCCAAGAAGCTTGAGTAACGAGTCTCAAGTTCATCTGCACCACAATTAGGGTTTTAAGGGAAAAGTCAAATGTAACTTTGACTTTTGACCAAGACATGCTCCTAAGCCCTAAGACATGATTAAATATACCCTATGACACCCTTGGAACATGTCCATCAAGTTTGATTTAGGTCAAGGACATGATTTTCTGAAGAATTGCACAATTTGGAATTCATCTGATAAAAAGTCAACTGTGCACAAAAGTCAACTTTGACTTTTTGAGATTTTTCACTAAAATGGATTTTTAACCCTAAAATGATGTTAATGTATGATTTGAATCATCATTCATCAAGAAAAATCAAGAAAAGTGGGATAACTTGTAAAAGGGGTAACCATAAAACTTAGAAATTTTTCTAAGTTATGGAAAAGTACCACTAATGCACCAACTTTGAAGGACCATAACTCCTAAACCACAAGGCCATTTTTTCTCATCCAAAGATGGATTTGTAGCCCTCATTACCCTCTACAAAAACTTCAACTAGACCTAACTCCAATTCATTAAGGATTTTGAGTTATGGAGTGATCAAAATGGTTGAAAAATGAAAATGTCACTTTTTCCAACACTTAGTGAAATTTTCACTAAGTCCAAATCTGTCTTCACTTTTTGCCAAATGTAGGGGGATTTTTCACTTGGATTCAAAAGAGATCAAAACCAAACATGTTCAAACAGTTGTTATATGATGTAAGGGCTTTCCAAAATGACCAAGAACATTGCCAAATTCCATTTGAGTCATGAGATATGACATTGGAAAGTTGCCTTGCTGAAATCTGTCAAGGCAAGGCAGAATTTGTAACTTTGGTCGATTTGCCAAAATCAGCCAAATCCAAATGCTCCTATCCACTTGGACACCTCAGAGGATTGAATCTAAAGGGGACCATCACTGAGCCAAGTCTCCAAAGTCCATGGAACAAGAAATAGCATGTTGAACCTAGAATGGCCAAAATAGGGACAAGACTTCAAATTTGGATTGGAGCATTCAATGGAAACATCAAGGTGGCATGGACTGAGCCATTCTCATTTGAAATCAGTTAAGACTTATCCAAGACCAAGGGAACCAATGCTCTGTGCCCTAACCTCTAGTCAATGGCTAGAGGAGACTTGAAATTCCATTGGACAACATTGGCCAAACCTACTTAGCAGCTGCCATTCACTATTCCTTGCAAAACAAACTTGCTCTACTATAAATAGAGCTCAATTATGATCAGTTTGAGTACACCAAAGCCATCTAACAGATGCTTTTCTCAAAATCTCTTTCTCTTGGCAAAAATGCCTTTCTTAGCAAGGTAGCTATCGGGTTTTGAGTTTGAGAGCTTTTCCAATCAAACCAATCACTCACACACCTCACATACATCACATATGAGCTGATCAAACACTTAGATCACTTCTGAAACACCAATTTCACAAAATCACCAGCTGGTTGCTCAAATTTTCAAACAAGTTGCAGCTGAGGTACCACAAAGTGATCCAGCCAATTTCAATCAAGTCCAAGCATTCAAACACAATCCATAGGGTGTAGGGAAGCTGTTCAGATCATCACCACTCATCTGTAACACCTCCAAATCAAAAATCACATTGCTCTTGCTGTCACGGCCTAGAGGTAAGCACATACTTGGTCATCTCTCAATCTATGCATATTTCCTCGCACAATAATTTGGCCATATGTTCATAATCATGCATGGAATGTTTTCCCTCAATTAATTGCATTGTTTGAATCGTGTATCAAAAATCCTAGCCTTCATGCAGAAATTAGGGTTCTTGAGGTCTCTTCGTGATTTCTTGTTGTATGTTTAATTTAAATGAAATTAATGGACATAGACATGATCGTGAGGTTGAGACGAGCATAATGATATGTGGATTGCATGTTATAATCAAGTATTCAATGAGATTGAGGAGAAAATGCAAATCAGCCAAACCCAGAACACGCGCGTGTTCTTGGTGTGTTCTTGGCGCCATTTTTGAATAATTTGAATATTTGAATTTTGTGATTTTGTTTAATTGATTCAAAAATTAATTTCTCTCTGAGTTTTAATGATTTTGAGTTGATTCTTTTTTTAATAATTCACAAAAATGTTAAAATATTTTATTTTCCCAAAAAATCCCAAAAATATTATTTATTTCATATAATTGATATTTTTGCAAAGAATTAATATTTTAATTGTTTTTGACATTTTAAATATTTTTTCTACATTGATTTTGCAACTTTTAATGCTTTCTAATTATTTTGTAGGTCAATACTTAATTTTTGAAACATTAATCCAAGATCACAATTTGTTTTCCATATGTTAAACAATTTTGATCATTTTAATTGAATTTTTATTCAATTAAATACATTTTTTGAAAACAAATTAGGGTTTTTGGATTAATTCAACCCTCATAAATCATTTTCAAAACTTTTTGGGCCTCTAATAGAGTGTAAGACCCAATCCTTTTTTGACCAAATCATTTTTGGGCCTCAGTGTATTGTATAAGTCCCGACATCGCCAAAAACGAACGGCGCGGCCGTCGCCTTTTCAAAATAACCTGGGCCTCTCCTCGAGCTATAAGACCCATTCAAAACACTTTGGGCCTCTATTAGAGTGTAAGACCCAATCCCCTTTTAACCAAAACATTTTGGGCCTCACTTATTGTATAAGTCCCTCTGCATTAAAAGGAAACCTCGGCGCGATCGCCATTTTAAACGGAAAAAAATCATCTGGGCCTACCCTCGTGTTATAAGCCCCACTCTTTTCCTTTAAACCTTTTTGGGCCTCTTGAGAGAGTGTAAGACCCACCCCTTTGTACAGAAAACGTTTTGGGCCTCAGTCACTTGTATAAGTCCCCCTGTACAAATTCAACAGTGCGCTCACTGATAAAACCCTGGGCCTTTCCTTGAGCTGTAAGCCCCAAATCTATCTTTTTCAAAGCACTTTCTCCTTTGATTTTGAATATACTGTTGTTTTCAATCTGTCTTTGTTGAGCAACTAACCAAACATCATGGAAGCTCTACAACCGAGTAAGTGGTTATTGCTTTCATTTACCGCTTTCATATACATATAACTGTATTGTGGGGCTGTTTCATTGTAAGTATTCTTTCATAAACTCATATCAAGTATGTAATAATAGTATAGATATTTTGAGTTTCCCCGGCAACTACGTCTAGAACTAGGTGACGCCGTTTCGTTTATTCGTAGAAATAGACAACTAGATCCCCAATAGGATCACCAGATACAGTCTTCTCTTCGGCTGTCCTCATTAGGAATTGTCAAGAAACTCTACTCCCAAAGATGAATGTCTTCTCCGTGAATGGCATCTTTGAGTTTCTTCCAAATTCTCGAACTTTCCTGACTTGATCTATTCCTTGTGAATAGCTTGCCTTGAATTTCTCGGGGTTTGGGGACCCACGGGCTTCTTAAAAGCATCGGCCTCCTCTTGGGCATCATACAAGGACCAACAGGCTTCCTAAAAGCAACCCGCCTCCTCTTGGGCTTAGTACAAGGACCCTACGGCTTCTTAGAAGTATTCACAGCCTCCTCTTAGGCTTCGTATAATGATCTCTTCCTCCGGGAATGATAGCCTCCTCTTGGACTTAGTACAAGGACCGATCGGCTTCTTAAAAGTTTCTAGCCTCCTCTTGGGCTTCGTACAAATTGTCCCGATGACCTCCTAGAGGTATAGGAACATAACTTAGTCATATGCGTAGAGCAGTCCTTTCAAAGAGTCTACTACTATTTTTCAAAGCATAGTACAAAAGATGAAACTCTAGACTTGGACAGTCTAACTTCCTTGAGTCTCAAAGACATTCTCAAGTGACCCCTTCGTTAAATAGGAAGGAAACCCGCAGACTCGGACAGTCTCAATACCCTTTGGATTTCCCGCTTCCTTAAAAAATAGGAATAACCCGGATCCTTGAAATCAGATCCTTGAGTACAGTGTTGCTCATATAAGAACTGATTTTCTCTTTCAAAATCAGTATACTGGACCTGTCACTTAAACAGTTACCATGGCCTCCTCTTGGGCTTTGTACAATGATTCTCCCCGTCGGGTCAAAAACCTTTTAGCCTCCATCTCGGGCTTTATACGAGATACCAAAAGATTCCCTCGTCGAGTCAAAACCCTTTTCGCCTCTCTCTCGGGCTTTGTACGAGACACATATTAGCCTCCTCTTAGGCTTTATATAAGAAAACCACTGGTTGATCCAATCAACCTTTTAGCATCAAAACTGTGCCTCGTTCACAGTACACAAAACATCAACAACTCATTCCCCTTCATCTAATCGCTGTAAGCGGCAAGCCTCTGGATCATCTATATCCACGCCACTGTTCCTCGTTTAGCATGAGAAATTCCTAAGGAAAGATAGCATTGCTCTACACTGAGTTAAAGTCTTCTCCTTCAGGTTAAAATCCCCTATAAAGGAAATTATGGCATTGCTAGGATCCGCGTATCCCGGTTAAAGTAATCCCTCTTTATAAACCAGTCACCCAACAGTTGTGACAAACAGACCTCTTTAGAGATGACAAATTCTCTCTAAAGTCAGACTTTTCAGCTTCATATCTTGGGCTTTGAACAAGATACAAACTACCTTCAGCTTCATATCTTGGGCTTTGATCAAGATACAAAATACCTTTCGCTTCACGTCTTGGGCTTTGAACAAGACACCAAAAACCATTTCCTCCCATAGAATAGGAGGAACTACGAACGCTCTGATTTCCCTGTTTCAGTAAACGGGAATACGTAGGCATAAGATTGAAAGAAAAATCTTAGCGAGCACACTAAACAAAAACCCAAAATCCCATACTCTCATAAACATCAGTCCTAACATCCTAATCCTTGTTCCCCGCCAGAAAACTTATACCTAGATAACAAACCAGTATTGGCGAAAATACAAATAACCAGTACAAAGGCCCCCCCACATTGATAGCATTCGTAACTTAACAGACCGTTGTTTAAACTCAGTATGCAAGCAGGGTTAATTGGAGACATCTATTTCTCTTCCTTATTCAGCTCACAATAGGATAAAAAATGAATCGACCTGTAGTTTAAGCTCAAACCGCAGAGAGTAACCAGCGCGTAAGAACCGCGTCCAAAATCGCTCGCTACACCCACACATCAAAAATTTCCACTTCAAGAATATTCGTGAGTGGCATCTCATGTCTAATGGACACATTTTCAACTCTTTGGCCTCTATCACACCTGTTTGTTAATTCATGAGCATCTTTGGAAATAGAAGGCCAGAAATAACCTGATTGCAGCACTTTTGCTGCAATTCTAACTCCACCAAAGTGTCCACCATATGGGGCTTTGTGGCAGGCTGATAAGATATGTCGCCCCTCCTCATAGTCAACACATCTCCCCAATAAATGATCTGCACACTTTTTGTACAGGTAAGGCTTATCCTAGAAATAGTTCTTGACGGTGTGAAAGAACCTCTTTCTTTGTTGGAAGTTGAATTCTGGTGGCACAACTCTGCTGACCAAGTAGTTAACAATGTCAGCGTACCAAGGAGTCATGCCATTAGTAATCACCAACAGCTTCTCATCCGAAAAACTTTCTTTAATCTCTCCACTGCTTTGAGATTGAACTTCTTCTGGTAATCTTGAGAGATAACCAACAACTGAGTTTTCTACTCCTTTCTTGTCTATTATTTCCAGGTCAAACTCTTGTAAGAGAAGCATCCATCGTATGAGCCATGGCTTTGCATCTTTTTTGGCAATCAAATATTTGATTGCTGCATGATCTGTGTACACAATGACTTTAGTTCCTACCAAGTTGTAGCGCGATTTTTGTGGTCCTGAGTCACGATCGGTTGGGCACTACAGTTTGATTCATTTTTTATCCTATTGAGCTGATTAAGGAAGGGAAATGAAGTCTCCAATTAACCCTGCTTGCATACTGAGTTTGAACAACGGTCTGTTAGGTTACAAATGCTATGTGGATGTGGGGCCCAATCTTTGGTTTATTTTGCTAAGAACATAGTGTCTGGATTATTTGTGAGGTTTTTGGTAATGTGTTTAGATTTGATGCTTTTGGGTTGATATATGAAAGTACGGGATTTTGGGTTTTTGATTAGTATGCTCGCTAAGATTTTTCTCAATCTTATGCCTACGTATTCCCGTTTGATGAAACAGGGAAATCAGAGCGATCGTAGTTCATAGGAGGAAAAAGGTTGTTTTGGTGTCTTGTTCAAAGCCCAAGACGTGAAGCTAAAGGTGGTTTGTATCTTCTTCAAAGCTCAAGATGTGAAGCTAAAGGGTTTTGGATGAGAGAGAATTTGTCATCTCTAAAGAGAAGTTGTTGATGTTTGTATGCTATGAGCAAGGCACAACTTTGATGCTAAAAGGTTGATTGACTCAACCGGGGTTTCCTTTATACAAAGCCTAAGAAGAGGCTAGTGACCCAACAAGAGGGTGTTTTTATATGTCTTGTACGAAGCCCAAGACGGAGGCTAAAGAGGTTAGACTCAACAAGAGAGTCATGAACAGGTGATTGACTCGACAAGAGAGTCTGGAGGTTGTTTGACTCAATGAGAGAGTCTTTTATACTCTACAAGAGAGTGTTTTGTATCTCGTATGAAGCCCGAGATAGAGGCTAAAGTGTTTGACTCAACAAGAGAGTCTTTTATACTCAACAAGAGAGTGAATTTTATCTGTCTTATATGAAGCCTAAGACGAAGGCTAAAAAAGGGTTTGACTCAACAAGAGAGTCTTTTATACTCAACAAGAGAGTTTTTTATATCTCGTACGAAGCCCGAGATGGAGGCTGAAAGGGATTTGACTCAACAAGAGAGTCTTTTATACTCAACAAGAGAGTGTTTTTGTGTGTCTTGTACGAAGCCCAAGACGGAGGCTAAAGAGGTTTGACTCAACAAGAGAGTCTTGACCATGTGATTGACTCAACAAGAGAGTCTTTTATACTCAACAAGAGAGTGTGAAAAGGTCAGCTCCGCTGGGGAGAATCATTATACAAAGCCCAAGAGGAGGCTATTTATGCTAGTGACTGTTTCAGTTTTGTGACAGGTCCAATATGTGGGATAAAAGAGAAAATCAGTTCTTATGAAGGAGAGATTAAAGGTACTGTTGTGCTTTGGCATTGATCAGAGGATCAGGGGTATTTCCTGTTCTTTAAGGAAATGGGAAATCCAAAGGGTATTAAGATTGTCCAAGTCTACTGGTGTTGTGAGAAATTGATTCTCAGATAGTGAATGATCTTTACATGATGCCAAAGAGAAAGCTGGTACGTTAAGGGATGAAGGTCAACCCATTAACTGGTCTGACACGTGACTCAGAAAGACAGCTCTAGCAAATTGATGACTAGGTTTTGTTCCTATACCTGTAGAGGTCTCTGGGTCCTTGTACTAAGCCCAAGATAAGGCATGAGAGCTTTTAAGAAGCTGAAGGGTCCTTGTACAACGCCCAAGAGGAGGCGGGGATGCTTTTAGGAAGCCTGTGGGTCCCCAAACCCCGAGAAGTTCAAGACACGCCATTCATCGAGAATATATCAAGCCAGGAAAGTTCGAGAATTTGGAAGAAACTCAAGAGATGCCATTCACAGAGAAAAGATCATCTCTGGGGAGTAGAATTTCTTTGACAATTTTTAAGCGTGACAGTCTGAGAAAGGGTTCACTGAGAATGTTGCCTTTCACGTCTCCATATTATTTAACCCCAAGAGGAGGGAAGACTGTGTCCGGTAATCCTATGGGGATCTAGTTTTTTTTGTATTTAAGAGTGACCAACAGGGTTTTACCTAGTTCTAGACGTAGTTACCGGGGAAAACTCTAAATAACTATACTAGTATTACACAGTTGATATTTGACAAGTATATAAAAGTTTGTGAAAGAAGACTTACAATGAACGACCCCATAATACAGTTATATATATATATGAAAGCGGATAAAGAAAGCGGGTAAACACTTACTCGGTTGTAGAGCTTCCATGCTGTTTTGTTAGTTGTTCAACAAAGAAAGCTTTGATAACAATATTATATTTAAAATCAAAGGAGAAAGTGCTTTGAAAAGATTGTTGGAGCTTACAGCACAAGGAGAGGCCCAGGGTTTTATCAGTGATTGTACTGCTTGTACAGGGACTTATATAAGTGACTGAGGCCCAAAAAGGTTTTCTATACAAAGGGATGGGTCTTACACTCTCTCAAGAGGCCCAAAGGTGTTTAAAGAAAAGGAATAGGGCTTATAACATGAGGGTAGGCCCAAATGATTTGATTTTTGAACTTGGCGATCATGTCGAGGTTTCTTTACCGTACTGGTTCTTATACAATGATTGAGGCCCAAAAAAAGTTTTGGTTAAAAGGGGGTTGGGTCTTACACTCTATTAGAGGCCCAAAAATGATTTTAAAAGAAAAGATGGGGCTTACAACTCAAGGAGAGACCCAAGGGTTTTATTTGAAAAATGACGATCGCGCCGAGATTTCATTAGCGTATTGGGACTTATACAATGCACTGAGGCCCAAAAAGGTTTGTATTTACAAAAGATTGGGTCTTACACTCTACCAAGAGGCCCAAAGTGTTTGAAAAAGATTTGATGAGGGTTGAAATGATCAAAACCCTAATTTGTTTTCAAAATATATTTTAATTGAATAAAAATTCAATTAAAATGATCAAAATTGTTAAACATGTGTGAAAAACAAATTGTGGCCTTGGATTAATGTTTGACAAATCATGTTTATACCCACAAAATAATTGGAAATCAATTAAGTTTGGAAAATCAAGGGAGAAAAAATATTTCAAATGTTAAAAATAAATAAAACATTAATTCTTTGCAAAAATATCAAATATATGAAATAAGTAATATTTTTGGGATTTTTTGGTAAAATAAAATATTTTAACATTTTTGTGGAATTATTAAAAAAAGAACCAACTCAAAATCATTAAAACTAAGAGAGAAATTAATTTTTGAATCAATTAAATAAAATCACAAAAACTCAAATATTCAAATATTTGAAAAAGGGCGCCAAGAACATCTTGGCCTTGCCCGCGTGCTCTGTTTTGCCCGGATTTGCATTTTCTCATCAATCTCACTGAATACTTGATTATATCATGCAATCTACATATCAATTTGCTCGTTTTCACCTCACGATCATGTCTATGGTCTTTAATTTCATTTATTTTAAGCATAGAATAAGAAATCAAAGAGAAACCTCAGGAACCCTAAAATTTGCATGAAGGCTCAGAAATTTCATACACGATTCAACCAAAGCAATTGATTGAGGGAAAACACTCCATGCATGATTATGAACATATGGTCAAATTATTGTGCAGCAAAAAATGCATAGATCTTAGAGTTAGAAGAGCTCATGCTTACCTCTTGCAGCTGGTGATCGTGTTTTATGTTAGAGGTGTTACAGCTAGGTTCCAATAATGTGGATAGCTTCCCTAGGTGCCAAGTGATATGCCTGAGTGCTTGGAATGGTTTGAAACAAGCTGGAACTGAAGATGGTATCCCAACTGCAACTTGGTTAAAACCTTGAGCAGTTGGCTGGTGATTTTGTGAAATCAGTGTTCCAGATGTTGTTTAAGTGTTTGGCTCACTTCTATATGATGTTTATGAGGTGTGTGTGTGATTTGGTTTGGTTGGAATAGCTCTCAAACTCAAAACCTGATAGCGACTTGCTTTGGAAGGCAATTTTGGAGTGAAGAAGGAGATTTTGAGGAAAGCATCTGTTTGATGGCTTTGGTGTACTCAAACTGATCACAAATGAGCTTTATTTATAGTAGAGCAAGTTTGTTTTGGGAGCAATAATGAATGGCAACTGCTGCAGAGGTTTGGGCAATGGTTGCACTTTGGAATCTCAAGTCTCCTCTAGCCATTGACTAGAGGTTAGGGCACAGGCTGCTGGTTCCCTTGGTCTTGGATATGTCTTGACTGAATTCAGTTGGAAATGGCTCAGTCCATGCCACCTTGGTGCATCCATTAAATTCTCCAAAACAAAATTGGAGTCTTGTCCCTCTTTTAGGCATTTCTAGGTTTGGCATGCTACTTTTGGTTCCAAAGACTTGGGAGGCTGACAGATCAGTGTTTGTCCCTCCTTGGTCTCCCCCTGAGGTGTTCAGATGGATAAGTGTGTTTGTCATTTGCACAAATTTGGCAAATCGAGCAAAATGCACAAATCTGCCTTGATTTGACAGTTTTCAGCAAGGCATATTGCCATTGTCATATCTCATGGCTCAAGTGGAATTTGATGGAGTTCTTGGCCATTTTGGAAAGCCCTCATATGATACAACAACTGTTTGATCATAGTTGGTTTTGATACTTTTTGGATCCAAGTGAAAAATGCCCCTACATTTGGAAAAAAGTGAAGGCAAATTCTGACTTAGTGAAAATTTCACTAAGTGTTGGAAAAAAGTGACATTTTCACTTTTTGTGATTTTGATCATTCCATAACTTAAAATCCATGAGGAATTGGAATGAGTTGTGTTTCAAGCTTTTGTAGAGTGCCATGAGAGCTACAAATCCAGCTTTGGATAGGGAAAAATGACCTTGTGGTTTAGGAGTTATGATCCTCCAAAGTTGGTACCCTAGCCACTTTGTTCCATAACTTAGAAAATTTTTTAAGTTTCTATGGTTACCCCTTTTACAAGTTATCCCACTTTTCTTGATTTTTCTTGATGAATGATGATTCCAATCACACATTAACATCATTTTAGGGTTAGGGGACCATAATTGTGAAAAATCTCAAAAAGTCAAAGTTGACTTTTGTGCACAGTTGACTTTTTATCAGATGAATTCCAAACTATGCGATCCTCTATGAAATCAAATCCTTGACCTAAATCAAACTTGATGGATTGATTTCATAGGTGTTATAGGGTGTATTGAATCATGTCCCAAGGTTTGGGAACATGTCCTGGTCAAAAGTTAAAGGTACAGTTGACTTTTCCCCCGAAACCCTAATTGTGGTTCTGATGAAATTGAAACTTGTTGCATAAGCTTATTGGCTCAATCCATTGTTGCAAATGGATCAATGTGGTGTATTTGAGACCCTCAAATCCTCTCTTGAGGTCTTGGCTCATGTTTTGTCCCAAAAGTCAACTTAGGGGTGAATTAGGTCAAGAAACCTTAATTCCTAATTTTTTTATGAATGCATCCCCTGAGGTTAAATTGACTTGATGATTGGGTTTATGACGTCTCTTGGAGCATCTTAGGTTATGCTTTGAAGCATTGGCTCATGCTCAGAGGAAGATTTCCATCTGGAGGCCCTGGTTGACCAAAACCCTAATTTGGTGACACAGGCGATATTGAGGCTTAATCCACTTGGAATGTTGCAGCCTTGTGCTTGATACTTGATGTGGGAGTCCTCTTGATCCATAGGGGATGTTTGAGAGGCTAGACAGGTTGAAGATCATGTCATTTCTTGATTGATCCTTTGCCTAAAAGCTCTGAGAGGGCTTGAAACCCTAAATTTGATTGTAGAGAATGCTCACCCATCTTTGGGAAGACTAATGAAGTACAGTGGTCCATCCATATTGTGATGATGACTTGCACAATGATGGGAAATCTTAGTGGTCAAAATTTGGGGTATGACAGATGCCCCTATTTAATCTTCTTGGACCCGAAGGTGTGAATGGCGAAGGTATTCGGGCATTCGGGGTGCAAGAGGATTAAATATCGGAATACCCAAAATTTTGATGGTGGTTATGAATGGAAGTTCACGCATCCTTCTTCTTTTGCTAAGCAATGATGCTTAAAACAGGTAAACTTCCCCTCGATCCTGGTCTTCAGCCAAGGAACTGGTCTAAGTTTCTGAAATAAACTTCCCCTCGATCCTAGTTTCCTACCAAGGAACTGGTCTTAGTTTCTGATATAAACTTCCCCTTAATCCTGGTTTCCTACCAAGGAAATGGTCTTAGTTTCTGATATAAACTTCCCCTTGATCCTGGTTTCCTACCAAGGAACTGGTCTCAGTTTCTGATACAAACTTCCCCTAGATCCTAGTTTCCTACCAAAGAAATGGTCTTAGTTTCTGATTTAAACTTCCCCTCGATCCTGGTTTCCTACCAAGGAACTGGTCTCAGTTTCTTTTGTCAATAAACTTTCTTGACAAGGGACGCTATTCGTAGCGATTTTCCTCAAACTTCTCGTTGAATTTTCCTTCTCTGTTAGAGGCGCAATTTGTTGGCTCTACAGGGGAAAGCAGGTCTCTTGAGAGACTGCTGCCGCTTGGGGTATTACATCATACTTTTCTCGGGATCTTCTCGGAGAAATGCCATATGATGTGATCCAATTTTGAGGTGCTGATGACCCTTTCGTCAGCGAAATTTTTAGAGAAAAACGGTTGCATTGCCGAATCTCTGATTAAGAGGCTTTCTCTGGGGATTTTCCTTAATTTGGGAAAGCGAGGATGTCATCTTCAATGGCGACGAGTGACGTTTGTCGAAAGCTCTCTGGCTTCTCAGAGGTTAAAGTTATCAAAGTGGTCAAGAGACCGCCTTCAATCCAGAAATAAACTGGAGGAGAGATTGTTTAGATGATTCACTTCCTAACGAGGAAAGAACTGACAACTCGATTGAGATGACTTTTATCACTTGGGAACAAGACCGACTCGAGTAATAGTGATGCAATATGAATATGAATGAATCAATAATGCATGAAGTATGTATGTATAAGCTGACAAAACTGACGCGACATATAGACTAGTAGATGAACACGACTTGATACTCGGCCACAGTGGGAGATGAAATGTATCACTGGTTCACGATAGCAATTCTGCCTTGCTTAGGAGAAATAGTCCCCACGGGGAGCTACGTTGGTCGGGCTTAGGAGATGAGAACTCTGTCGGGGATGTCAAACGAAACAAGGTCTCTGACACAGTCAATCTGTCTCTCAGTTGCACTGGTTTAGAAGGAGTACTTTGATTCTGCACTTTAAAGCTCGATTACCTTTGGAGAAGCGATCGATATTTTATCGATGTTCAACAGGCAAAAGAAATTGCCATCTTTATTTTAAAGCAGAAAAGTTTGACAAGTAAATTCATTTTTGTTTTATTTCAAAAATCGTTAATCATGTTAAAACGTCGTTCTGTAAAGCTAAAACAAATAAGAATTGCAAACAAAAGTACTAGGGCTCAAATTTTATTGATAGGATGGAAATCAACCAAGCACGTGATTCCATAAAGTATTTACGAAGTTAGAAAATGGTAATTTAAGGGAAAAGGGTTGCATTGAAACATGACGACAACTATCCTTCTACCAACTTTGAATTCGGGGCATCCTGAGCTTCTGTCGAAAATGACCCTGACTGGAGTTTTTCTTCTGATAGATGGCATGACTATTGAGGAGTTGAACTGATCAGACGTAGTTACTTGCCATTAATCCCTAATTTTTGCCTGAATTGTACTTTTAAGATTTCCAATCCATCGGGATGATATTTGATCATGTCTCTAATTTTTGCCTGGACCGCCCTTTCGGGTTTTTAATCCACCGAGACGTTTTTTTTTTAGTTTAGGCGAAGTATTTCTTGACTACATCAATATTTGTGGGGTAGGCAAATTCTTCTCCATCCATGGTTACGAGTCTCAAGGCCCCGCCTGAGAAGGCTTTCTTGACCACATAGGAGCCGTCATAATTCGGAGTCCATTTGCCCCGAGAGTTAGTGAGAAATGATTGTATCTTCTTGAGCACAAGGTCTCCTTTCCTGAAGACGCGAGGTCGAACCTTTTTTTCAAACACCTTCTTCATTCTTTGCTGATACAACTGACCGTGGCATAGTGTCGTTATTCATTTTTCTTCGATCAGATTGAGTTCGTCGTGTCGACTTTGACACCATTCAGCCTCTGTTAACTTAGCTTCCATCAATACCCAGATTGATAGGATCTCTACTTCTATGGGAACCACTGCCTCCATGCCATATACTAGAGAGAAAGGGGTTGCCCTTGTTGAAGTACGGACAGATGTGTGATAACCGTGAAGAGCAAAGGGTAGCATCTCGTGCCAGTCTTTATAGGTTATGTAGCGGCAAAATCGTGAGTGTAAGCTATTGATTAACTTAACTCGAAAAAGCAAGAGTCGCCACCGTACTTTTATTTTATCTAAAAAAGGAAAGGAAAAAGAGCGAACAAAACCTACACAAGCTCTACAACAAGAACAAGTGAAGAGAGTCCGGGTAAGGGGGTTGGTTACCCAATGGGAAGGTGTTAGCACCCAAAACGTCTATAGTACTCTATAGGAGCCCTTTGAAATATCTACCGCTTTTGGTCTGAAAAAGTTTGCTTGAAAAGTGATTGAGGAGATGAGAAGAGAAATTGTTTTTAAAATTTTTGTGTTTGGAGGGACTTGTCGTCTCATGCCTACGTACCCACGATGTGCAATGTAGGATCAAAACCCCGTAGTTCGTGGTACAAAGAATGAAATTTGTTTGTTTTGGTTCTTTTTAAATGTAAAGATAAGTCGTCATTTCTAAGCGAATAATTCCGCTTAAAGAAATGAATCATGTCTAAACTTATGAAAAAGTTAAAAGAAAAGTGCACGAGGGCACAAAAGAGAGTAAGTGAGTTTGGTGTTTTTTAAGTCTTTTGAAAAAGGTGTCAATATGCTTATGTAGTTTAGAATTTGTTAAGAAATGAAAAGAAAAGAGTAAAATCACTTGACAAAGTCAAGGTTTGATTATGAAAGATGTGAAAGTTTGAAATCAAAATGGTTTTGAAAAGAGAGAGAGAGAGTTTTGAAAATTGAAGAATGGGGAGGGGAAGAAGTGACTATCCTAAAGCATAAAGTAAAAGCTAAGGATAAGAATGGCCTAACAACACAAGTAAGCTCCAAGTCTTTGAACCACAACTCCAAAGCAAAGGGAGAAAGGTCCTAAGTCTAAGTCCAAGGTTCCAAGAATTGCATTGGATGTCCAAGGTCTAGGTGCAAAACTCCATGTCCATTGCAGAGGATAGTAACCATAGTCCAAGATTAGAAGCACAAGTTTTTTAGAGGTTTTGGCCTTTATTAATGTTTTCGGTCCAAGTGGACAAAGAGAAAAAGGCATAAGCATAAACATGTGTCCAACGGACAAAGGAAAAATTGTGGAAGCATAAACATATGTCCAACGGACAAAGGAAAAAATTGCGGAAGCATAAACATGAAATGAAATGATAAAATGAAGCATAAAAGTAAAAGAGATAAGGAGCGATAAGGAATTGTAAATGATTAGTACAATAGTAATGTTAGTAAGTTAGTGATTAGTTGTTAGAGTTAGTGATCAATAATAATTGAATAATTGCACTTAGGTCAAGATTAATGAGAACTCATTAGAGGATTGATAAGACCAAAGCCTCCTAACAACAAGTTTCATAAGTTTTGAACCAAAAGAAAAATAGTCAACAATTCTTAATGGTTTTCCGATACGGGACAAATATTGCGCTATGTTAAGCAATCGCCGAGTAATTTATGGAGTAATTACCCTACAATGAGGCCGGTCAATAGCTCTATATGCTAATGTATGCTAGATGAACGATATGTAAATCGTCATCCAAAAGCGATACCGCACGAAAAGAAAAATGGTAGAGATCTAGTCTTGATCGAAATTCAATAAAAGAATTCCAAGATCTATTAGACTTTCATCGATCAAAAAGAAAAAGAATTAAGATGAAGAGAAAGTGGATCTAACATTTATGATCCACCAACAACCAACAATAAAAAGAAAATAGAATTAAAAAAATGAAATCAAGAATTAAAATATACATATGATATATTTTTTGTATGACTTTTTTTTTTCAAGAAAATGCTTTCAAACCAAAATTCAAAAACAAAATTGAAATCACATGAAAAAAGTTTTTAAAAAGAAAATTATATAAAACTAAGGTTTAAAGAAAAATAGTAGAAATAAAAAAGATAAAAAAAAAGAGGTTAAAAAAAACCAGATGATGGTGGTGGTAGTACTTGTTACGGGCTAGGCCCAAATCAAATGGAAAGGATTTTTATTAAACAAAATTCAAAGTAAAGAAATCAGAAAAAACAAGTGACATCTTCTTCTTCTCCATGGTTCGCTGCAGTACTATTCACGACGGCGGGGAGAGAGTACGACGGAGCTCACGGCTGACGACGGGACACGGAATCACCATAAAAATGATCAGAACGTAGTGCATATTCCAATTACATCTTCAATTTCTTGAAACGGTGCTAAGATAATTCAGATCGGAACGGCGAGGTTCGACAAGAAAGCTCCGATTACCTTCAAAATCCGGTCAGGAATGATTCAACTCTTCTTCTCTCTTCTTATGACGCAAGCTAAATGTTGTTTTTGTTGATGTTGATGTGAATCAAATGCTGTTGATATTGATCGTGGTTGATGAAATGGGTGATGTTAGTGTTGCTGCAGTTTAGTTTATGAATTTTCTACAGGTTTTGGTTATGTGGAGATGATGAATTGAATTTGGAGATTGAAGGTGGTTGAAGGTTATGGAAGAGAAATTAAGCTTTGGTGTGATTTTTGCAGGGATTTATTGGCTTTTTAAAGCTTGAGGAATCAGAGTAAAAGAGCTTGTTATTTATAGAGTTAATTGGAGGTGAGTATTGGATTGCCGTTTACGCATTTCTTTTCGCGTTTTGAATTGCAATTATTCACTGCAGTTTGTTTTCATTTGCTTGCTGCCATTTCAATCTTTTGCTGTATTTTGATTTTTATTTGGTGATGTCGTTTTGCAGGTCATGCTTTGCTCACGCGTTTTGCTTCTCGGGCATGAGATGTTGAGCTGCGCTGCTGTTTCGTGTAGAAGCTTGCGATGGTTGTTTTGTTCAGCTGTAGCTGCGCATTGAAATGGCTTGGAAATTGGTAGTGTATGGCTTGATATTTTGTGTATGATGGCTCGCGTGTATTTGTGTTGAAGTAGCTTTTCATGTGGCTTGGTGTTGGCTGAAGAAATGGAAAAAATGGGTCTGGCAATTGTTGTTTGTTCATAGCTTTTTTTTCTTTTTTTTTTCTTGCAATTAAATGTATCATGAGTTTGGGCTTTTTGTGATTTATGGATGAAAATGAAATGGGTTTATATAAAAAAAAGGTAATGGGTAAATAAAAAGAAAAGGTAATGGGCTTATGATATTTTTGGACATGGAAATTGTTTTTAGAGTTGGATAATGTTTTATGGAAAAAATGGATTAATTGGATTGAAATGGAATTTGGATAAATGGATTTTTGAATAATATGGATAATGGATGTGAAATATGGGTAATTGGTTATAAAAAATGGGTATGGATAATAGAAAAAAAAATATGGATATTGGTTGTTATAGAAGTGGATATGGATTTTAAAAAAGATAAAGTAGAAATGGATATTGATTTAAGGAAAAAAAAGGATTTCTTGAAAATATGGACAATGGTTTATGGTTTTGAATAAAATGGATATTGAAAGTTGGATAAGTAAATGGATTTAAAATGGTTGTTGAATATTTCAATAATGAATTGGATAAAACAAAGGATATTTGGATTTTAAATTGGATAATGGTCATGAAAAGTGATTATTGGAAAACGGTCATATTGAAATGGAATTGGATATGGAGAAAATGGTTTAGAAAATGGATATGGAATGAAATAGATATGGATAAAAAATGAAATGGATAATTGGATATTAATGGATAGAAATGGTTTAGCAAATGGATGAAAATGGACATGGATCATGGATGACAAATCTTTATTTTTTAGCCCAAACCCAATCTTGACCTTTTTTCCGCAAGCCTATGAACCACTGCTTGATAAACTGAAGAATCTCAGCTCAAGACATCTTTCTTTTGAACAACCACATGTGACTTGAAATTACTTCATTGTCTTTGACAACCCTGCACAACACACAGAGAGAGAAACCAATAAACAGTAGCAAATTTTTTGGTATTTTGGTTAGAGGTTAGTAAACAGAAACAAGTAAGAATAATATACAGATGCTCAGGAGAAACACAGATTGTTGTCTTGTTTGTGGTATGAAATGCAAATTAAATGAGTGAAATCTTAGGGGTAAAAATTAGGGTTCAACAGCTGCCCCTATTTAAGTTTCTTCTATCAGGAGATATGAAGGTTAAAAACTTCGTCTCGACAAGATTGAAGATACTTAAATACAGGAAACCAAATTTTTAGCCATAAGATGCCACAAGATGATATGAATGCAAAGGATGAGACAGACTGCAGGGAAACTTGAAACAAAGGATATAAGGTAAATTGAGAGAGAAAACGCGAAAAGACACGCCGGGGAACACAAGCTGTTTCTGGAGATCTGTCAAAGTGACAAGAAGTATCCATCAATATTTGGAAGGAGAGGGACAAGACCCTAGGAAGACGAGTAGTGACATCCAAGAATAGCATTGGATGGAAACTACAAACGAGACAAAAAGGTATGCTAAAAGATGTCCAAGAATGGCATTGGACAATAACAGGAAAGATTCTGGTAAAAACAACGGCATCATCCAAGAATAGCATTGGATGGAGGTGAAAAACACTCTATTGGGGATAAGATATTCAATAATAGCATTGGATAAAAGAAACTACAACATTCAAAAATGGAATTGAATGGGCAACAGCAAACATCAGAGTCATCCAAGAATAGCATTGGATAGAAACAAAATTCCATTTGAAAACTTCATTGGGGATATCCAAGAATGGCATTGGATGGCAAGGTTAAATATTAAAGATATCCAAGAATAGCATTGGACTTGGCTGGGGAAAAGGTGTCCAAGAATGGCATTGGACAAAAGAAATCTCAACATCCAAGAATGGCATTGAATGTAGTGAGAAAAGTTCTGGAAAATACATCACAATTATCCAAGAATGGCATTGGATAAAAAGGTTCACGATATCCAAGAATGGCATTGAATAAAGTGAGCAGGGACTTTCAAGAATGGCACTGAAAGGTAAAGGTAAATCACTACATTCAAGAATGGCATTGAATGATAGTGAGAAAGACTCATCCAGGAATGGCACTGAATGAACAGATAAAACTTTCAGGAATGGCACTGAAAGATATCCAAGCAAATATGATGGGGATTGCAGAAGAGGGGCAAAACTTCCAGGAATAGCACTGGGAGAAACAAGAGGCACAAGATATCCAGGAATGGCACTGGAGATCAAAAGAGACAGACATCCAGGAATGGCACTGGAGTGAAAGGAAAGACAAACTTCCAGGAATATCACTGGAATGGAAGAAACAAACATCTAACAATAAGACAAGATACACAGGGAAACGACAACATCCAGGAATAGCACTGGAAAGAAAGAAAACAAACAGGATATCCAGGAATAGCACTGGGTGAAAAGACAGGTAAACAATAACATTCAGGAATGACACTGAATGAAAAGGTAGGTAAAAGTTTTGGTAGGCGCCAAGTAAGTTGGACTTTGATCACAAGGTAAGATGTTGATATCAACAGGACCTCGGAAAATGCATATGAGCACGAAGCACACTTCGAGCTATGAAAATCTTTCTATGTATGATAGATGAATGATTTATGTATGCAAATGCAGATGATAGGGACAACTAAGATAGACTCCTTTATGAGGGAAGAATGGACCTGATTCCTCAACACAGGGAACACTGCCCACTCTGCTTGGAGAGAAGATGTTGAACACATCTCTGTCACACTTATGAATTGTATAAGGCTGATAGCCTTTTGAATAAAGACATCTTGAGGGTTCTTGAAGAAGATTGCCCCAGATTGATTGACTGAGGAAAATAAACTGATCATAGCTTCAGTTTGACTGCTGCAGGGGAAGAATGAACCGATCATGGCTTCAATTCTTGAAATGAATGCTGAGGATAAACTGATCATGGCTTCAGTTACTGGGGATGGACTGATCATGGCTTCAGTTCTTGAAATAAATGTTGAGAAGGCTAAACTCAATATGAATCTTGAAAGAGATCTTCTGATTAACCAATTCTGAGAATAACTTGCACTGAGCAACAAATTTTGAACTGATTCACAACAGGATCTGGAAGTAATGTGCCCATGATAGGATCACTGACCAAGTTTCTCAACTGTTTGAAAATTTCTTGATGAGGAAAGTTTGCCTGCAAATAGGATTATTCAAACAAACATGGTAATTTTAATGCAAAGCTCATGCAATTTTGAAATCAAAAATCATTTTTGGAATGATATTATTGATATAAAGCAAAATGAATCACTTGTCAAAACACGGCGGTTTAGACATTCAAAAATGAAATAGAAAGCAAAGGTAAGACATCAAAGCAAATGATTGGCAACAAACATAGGAGTCAATTTATGCAACCTTGCTGTAGTATGCTTTCAAAAGAAACCTGGCTTCAATTAGGTCTTTTGAATAGGCTCAAAGTTTATTTGTACCCAACCCATTCTTCGTGATGACCTTCAGTCCTATGCTCAGTTAATTCACACGATGCATTCAGGTTCCAAGAGATTTTGGAATTGCAACACAGTTATGATGATGGCTCAAGAGATTTTTGAGATGGCAGTCACTCTTTTACAACATTTTGTTGTTTTTGATGAGGACCTTAGTCAACTCGTTTTGTCTTTGAGGATTTTGGTAACCTCTTTCTTTTTCTTTTGTTATCCCTAACTTTTGCCTGAACTGTGTCATTTGAGCTTACAGTCAGCGGGATGCCCCAATTTTTGCCTAAGTCTTCTTCATAGGTTTTGACTTAGCGGGCTTTTCATTTGATTTTTTTTCATTCTTTTTTTTTTGAAAGATAGTGACTGCCTGGCTTAATGATTACGGTGAACCATCATTGGCTTTTGATTTGAAATACATCTTCGACACTTCTTTGATGTGTGAGAAGGAAAGCTTGTGATTGCAACCTTTATTGGAAAGTGTCTTGCATGCACAGTCAAATTAACTGAGAACTATTGTCATACCCCAAATTTTGACCACTAAGATTTCCCATCATTGTGAAACTCATCATCACAATATGGATGTACCATCATACTTCATCAGTCTCCCCAAAGATGGGTGAGCATCCACTACAATCAAAATTAGGGTTTCAAGCCCTCTCAGAGCCTTAAACAAAGGATCAATCAAGGAATGACATGATCTTTAACTTGTCTAACCTCTCAAACATCCACAATGGGTCAAAAGGACTCTCACTTCAAGGATCAAGCACAAGGCTGCTCCCTTCTAGGTGGATCAAGTCTCAAGATCGACAGTGTCACAAAATTAGGGTATTGATCGACCAGGGCCTCCAGATGGAAATTTTTCATCTGGGCACAAGCCAATGATCCAAAACACAACCTAATATACTCCATGGAACCTCATGGACCCAATCATCAAGTCAATTTAACCTCAGGGGATGCATTCACAAAAAATCAGGAATTAGGGTTTCTTGACCTAATTCACCCCGAAGTTGACTTTTAGGGAAAATCATGAGCCAAGACCTCAAGAGAGGGTTTGAGGGTCTCTAATGAACTACATTGATCCATTTGTAATAATGGATTAATCCAAGAAGCTTGAGCAACAAGTCTCAATTTCATCAGTACCACAATTAGGGTTTCGCGAGGAAAGTCAACTGTAACTTTGACTTTTGACCAGGACATGCTCCCAAGCCCTAAGACATGATTCAATATACCCTATGACACCCATGGAACATGTCCATCAAGTTTGATTTAGGTCAAGGACATGATTTCCTGAAGAATTGCACAGTTTGGAATTCAACGGATAAAAAGTCAACTGTGCACAAAAGTCAACTTTGACTTTTTGAGATTTTTCACCAAAATGGATTTTTAACCCTAAAATGATGTTAATGTATGATTTGAATCATCATTCATCAATAAAAATCAAAGAAAGTGGGATAACTTGTAAAAGGGTTAACAATAAAAACTTAGAAAATTTTCTAAGTTATGGAAAAAGTGACACTAATGTGCCAACTTTGGAGGACCATAACTCCTAAACCACAAGGCCATTGTTCCCCATTCAAATCTTGATTTGTAGATCTCATTTCCCTCTACAAAAGCGTCATACTGACCTATGTCCAAATTCCTCATGGATTTTGAGTTATGGAGTGATCAAAATCAAGAAAAGTCACTTTGTTCCAACACTTAGTGAAAATTTCACTAAGTCAGATTTTACCTTACTTTTTGCCAAATGTAGGGGGATTTTTCACTTGGATTCAAAAGAGATCAAAACCAAACATGTTCAAACAGTTGTTGTATTATGTAAGGGCTTTCCAAAATGGCCAAGAACATTGCCAAATTCAATTTGAGTCATGAGATATGACATTGGCAAGTTGCCTTGCTGAAATCTGCCAAGGCAAGGCAGATTTTTACACTTTTGGTCGATTTGCCAAAATCAGCCAAATCCAAATGCTCCTATCCACTTGGACACATCTGAGGATTGAATCTAAAGGGGACAATCACTGAGCCAAGCCGCCAAAGTCTTTGGAACAAGAAATAGCATGTTGAACCTAAAATTGCCAAAATAGGGACAAGACTCCAATTTTGGATTGGAGCATTCAATGGAAGCATCAAGGTGGCATGGACTGAGCCATTCTCAACTGAATTCAGTCAAGACTTATCCAACAAGTAGGGAACCAAAGCTCTGTGCCCTAACCTCTAGTCAATGGCTAGAGGAGACTTGCATTTCCATTGCCCAACATTGAACAAACCTCTACTGCAGTTGCCATTCACTGTGGATGCCAAAACAAACTTGCTCTACTATAAATAGAGCTCAATTGTGATCAGTTTGAGTACACCAAAGCCATCTAACATATGCTTTCCTCAAAATCTCTTCTTTCACTCCAATTTTGCCTTCTAAGGCAAGTCACTATCGGGTTTTGAGTTTGAGAGCTTTTCCAATCAAACCAATCACACACACACACACACCTCACATACATCATATAGAAGTGATCCAAACACTCACATAACATCTGGAACACAGATTTCACAAAATCACCAACCAATTGCTCAAGTTCTTGACAGTTTTGCAGTTGAGGTACCATCTTCAACTCCAAACCATTTCAATCCATTCCAAGCATTCATACACACTCCGTGGCACCTAGGGAAGCTATCCAGATCATTGGAACCTAGCTGTAACACCTCCAACACAAATTACGATCACCAGCTGCAAGTGGTAAGCATGAGCTCTTCTAACTCTATGATCCATGCAATTTTTGCTGCACAATAATTTGGCCATATGTTTATAATCATGCATGGAATGTTTCCCCTCAATTAATTGCATTGTTTGAATCGTGTATCAAAAATCCTAGCCTTCATGCAGAAATTAGGGTTCTTGAGGATTTTTCATGATTTCTTGTTTTATGCTTAATTTAAATGAAATTAATTGTCATAGACATGATCGTGAGGTTGAAACGAGTTGATTGGTATGTGGATTACATGATATGATTAAGTATTCAGTGAGATTGGAGAGAAAATGCAAATCTGGGCAAACCCAGAACACACGCGTGTTCTTGGGTGTTCTTGGCGCCATTTTTTGAATATTTGAATATTTGAATTTGTCATTTTATTTAATTGATTCAAAAATTAATTTCTCTCTGAGTTTTAATGATTTTGAGTTGATTCTTTTTTTAATAATTCACAAAAATGTTAAAATATTTTATTTTCCCAAAAAATCCCAAAAATATTATTTATTTTGTATAATTGATATTTTTGCAAAGAATTAATGTTTTAATTGTTTTTGACATTTAAAATATTTTTTCCACTTTGATTTTGCAACTTTTAATGCCTTCTAATTATTTTGTAGGTTAATACTTAATTTTTGAAGCATTAATCCAAGATCACAATTTGTTTCCCATATGTTAAACAATTTTGATCATTTTAATTGAATTTTTATTCAATTAAATACATTTTTGAAAACAAATTAGGGTTTTGGATTAATTCAACCCTCATAAATCATTTTCAAAACACTTTGGGCCTCTAATAGAGTGTAAGACCCAATCCTTTTTTTGACCAAATCATTTTGGGCCTCAGTACATTGTATAAGGCCCGATACCGTAAAAAACAAACGGCGCGATCGTCGCCTTTTGAAAAATAACATTTTGGGCCTCTCCTTGTGCTATAAGACCCATTTAACACTTTTTGGCCTCTATTAGAGTGTAAGACCCAACCCACTTGTACAAAAAGCTTTTTGGGCCTCATTCGTTGTATAAGTCCCTCTGTACATTTTCAAATAAACGACGCGATCGTCGCCAGTTTAAAATTAACCGACTGGGCCTACCCTCGAGTAGTAAGACCCATTCAAAATTTTTGGGCCTCTAATAGAGTGTAAGACCCAACCCCCTTTTAACCAAAATCATTTGGGCCTCAGATATTGTATAAGCCCCTTCGCGTTAAAAGAAAATCTCGGCGCGATCGCCATTTTTAACGAAAAATCAATTGGGCCTACCCTCGTGTTATAAGCCCCACTCTTTTTCTTTAAACCTTTTGGGCCTCTATTAGAGTGTAAGACCCAAATCCCTTTGTACAAAAAACCTTTTTGGGCCTCAGTCACTTGTATAAGTCCCTCTGTACAAAATTCAAACAGTGCGCTCACTGATAAAACCTTGGGCCTCTCCTTGAGCAGTAAGCCCCAAATCTTTCTTTTTCAAAGCACTTTCTCCTTTGATTTTGAATATACTGTTGTTTTCAATCTTTCTTTGTTGAACAACTAACCAAACAACATGGAAGCTCTACAACCGAGTAAGTGGTTATTGCTTTCATTTACCGCTTTCATATACATATAACTGTATTGTGGGGCTGTTTCACAGTAAGTCTTCTTTCATAAACTCATATCAACTGTGTAATAATAGTATAGATATTTCGAGTTTCCCCGGCAACTACGTCTAGAACTAGGTGACGTCGTTTCATTTATTCATAGAAATAGACAACTAGATCCCCAATAGGATCACCAGATACAGTCTTCTCTTTGGCTGTCCTCATTAGGAATTATCAAGAAACTCTACTCCCAGAGATGAATATATTCTCCGTGAATGGCATCTTTGAGTTTCTTCCAAATTCTCGAACTTTCCTGACTTGATCTATTCCTTATGAATAGCTTGCCTTGAATTTCTCGGGGTTTGGGGACCCACAAGCTTCTTAAAAGCATCGGCCTCCTCTTGGACATCATACAAGGACCCACAGGCTTCCTAAAAGCAACCCCGCCTCCTCTTGGGCTTAGTACAAGGACCCGTCGGCTTCTTAGAAGTATTCACAGCCTCCTCTTAGGCTTCGTATAATGATTTTTCCTCTGGGAATGATAGCCTCCTCTTGGGCTTCGTACAAGGACCGATCGGCTTCTTAAAAGTTTTCAGCCACCTCTTGGGCTTCATACAAATTGTCCCGACGACCTCCTAGAGGTATAGGAACATAACTTAGTCATCTGCATAGAACATTCCTTTCAAAGAGTCTACTACTGTTTCTCAAAACATAATACAAAATATGAAACTCTAGACACGGACAGTCTAATCTCCTTGAGTTTTCCAGACATTCTCAAGTGACCCCTTCGTTAAATAGGAAGAAAACCCGTAGACTCGGACAGTCTCAATACCCTTCGGATTTCCCACTTCCTTAAAGAATAGGAATAACCCGGATCCTCGAATCAAATCCTTGAGTAGAGTGTTGCTCATATAAGAACTAATTTTCTCTTTCAAAGATCAGTATACTAGACCTGTCACTCAACTGAAACAGTTACAATAGCCTCCTCTTGGGCTTTGTACAATGATTATCCCCAGCGGAGTCAAACAACGTTTAGCCTCTCTCTCGGGCTTTGTACGAGACACATAAAGAGACTCCCTCGTTGAGTCAATCACCCCTTTCGCCTCCATCTCGGGCTTTATACGAGATACAAAAAGGTTCTTATTGAGCCGAACAAATTTTAGCCTCCATCTCGGGCTTCGTACGAGATACAAAAAACTCTCTTGTTAAGTCAAGTAGCCTTCATCTCGGGCTTTATACGAGATACCAAAAGACTCTATCGTCGAGTCAAAAACCTTTTAGCCTCTCTCTCGGGTTTTGTACGAGACACAAATTAGCCTCCTCTTAGGCTTTGTATAAGAAAACCACTAGTTGGTCCAATCAACCTTTTAGCATCAAAGTTGTGCCTCGTTCATAGTACACAAACTTCAACAACTCTTTCCCCTTCATCTAATTGCTGTAAGCGGCAATCCTCTGGATCATCTACATCCATGCCACTGTCCATCTTTTAGCATGAGAAATTCCTAAGGAAAGATAGCATTGCTCTACACTGACGTAAAGTCTTCTCCTTCAGGTTAAAAACCCCCTATAAAGGAAATTATGGCATTGCTAGGATCCGCGTATCCTGGTTAAAGTAATCCTCCCTTTATAACCAGTCACCCAACAGTTGTGACAAACAGACCCCTCTTTAGAGATGACAAATTCTCTCTAAAGTCAAACCTTTTCAGCTTCACATCTTGGGCTTTGAACAAGATATAAACCACCTTTCGCTTCATGTCTTGGGCTTTGAACAAGACACCAAAACAACCATTTCCTCCTATAAATAGGAGGAACTACGGACGCTCTGATTTCCCTGTTTCGGTAAACGGGAATACGTAGGCATAAGATCGAAAGAAAAAATCTTAGCGAGCACACTAAACAAAAACCCAAAATCCCATACTCTCATACATTAGTCCTAACATCCTAACCGATAGCCTAAAGCACCCCTCGTCAACAAAATAACCTAGGAGAAACCCCGAATCTTTGTAGCATCTGTAAACCAACAGTTTTGACTGTTTAATCTCAGTATGCAAGCAGGGTTAATTGGAGACATCTATTTCCCTTCCTTCATCAGCATTAATAGGATAAAAAATAAATCGAGCTGTAGTACCAGAGCGATGGTGCTTCGCAACCACATCCAAAAATCACTCGCTACAGAAAAATGGCGACTCTGTTGGGGAGAATTACAGGTCTCTTTAGGGATCTTGTTCTTTTTTTGTCCCCTAGATAGAAACCTTGACGTCATTAGGATCTTAGGTCAAAACGCCATTAATTTGGAATGAAACCACAGGATGGTAATTCCACCGGGGAACCCATTTTTTGTCAGGAACTTAGGATTCATAGCTTTAAAGGTCTAGGATGATTAGGACAAATATATATACTGCTTTTCCTAATTGCTATACGTGTTTATTTTTTTGCTAATGGGAATGTGTGTGATGCCGCATGTGGAAAGATTGAGTATACACTTAAGATAAGTGATGGCGACGAGGTCGACCATCAACCTCAGTGGAGGCTGACCAATGCAACCCATTCTCTCACCTAGATAATGGGCCGATTGTGATGTCTGAGAAGCTGAGGAGCCAAACCCTTTTGTAGTGCGAAAACTATCGGGAATAGTTGTTACGCGATACTACCCTTATTTGAGGCTGGTGATCTATTCTCGGTGAATGGCACTTACTCTAAGACCGCTCTACAACTCGCTGGCGATCCGCTTGTTGTTTTTCTTTCCTGGGAGGAGCTGATGATAATGAGTATAGGTACAAAAATCACCCTAGTACAAACCTTTGGGGATGGGTAGAGCCTTGACTTCATGACAACGACCCTTTGACCCCATGTTTTTTCTATGTTTTTGTGTGCTGCATTCATGCATTCATTTAAAAAACATTAAAACATTAAAAAAGATTTTCTCTACTAGTCTCTCTGTTTTTTAAATTAAACTAAGACTGTAATTGCAAATATCAGAGAAAAGGATTGTGCTGATGGATTTCGGTAGAAGGAGAACCCATAGGTATACCTTCAAGGTTCCAAAACTAGAGGATTTAAGAGGTTTGGCAGGGATGATCACAAACCAAGAGGCTTTCAGAGCCAAACACGGAGGTCTGCTACCACTGTTAAGAGTTCATGTGATTGAGGGAATCATGGACGCACTCGTTCAATTCTACGATCCGGTTTCTCACTGTTTCACATTCCCGGATTACCAGCTCGCACCAACGCTGGAGGAGTATTCTCATCTGATCGATTTACACATTACAGATCGAGCTCCATTTTCTGGACTAGAAGAAATTCCAAAGAATCAGACCATTGCAAGAGCAATTCATTTGGACGAGTCTGAGGTCAGGACTCACCTAACCACTAAGGGTGGCATCCGAGGTTTGCCAGCCCAGTTTCTGACAAAGAAGGCCCTGTAGTTTTCCAGTATAAGAAACGTGACTGCTTTTGAAAGCGTCTTTGTCTTGCTCACCTACGAGTTATTTTTGTTTCCCAACATCAATAACTTTGTAGATATCAACTCTATTAAGGTTTTTCTCATTGGAAACCCTGTACCGACTTTGCTCGCAGATGTGTATCATTCTGTACACTTAGGGAATTTGTACAGTGGAGGGGAGATCACATGTTGTGTACCTCTACTTTACAAATGGTTTATCTCTCATTTGCCTAAGTCTGCTGCTTTTTGGGATTGCAAGAGTGCCTTACGTTGGTCGTAGAAGATCATGTCTCTTACCAACTCTGATATAGATTGGTGTAATAGGATCTATGATGGAATCAGAATCATTGATCGTTGTGGAAACTTCCCCAACGTACCCCTCATAGGAACTAAAGGAGGAATCAACTACCATCCGGTATTGGTTCGTCGTCAATTTGGCTACCCAATAAGACACGTCCCACGGGGTGTTCATCTGGAAGGTCTTTTCTTCAAAGAAGGAGAAAACGACAGAGCACTAAAGATGGAAATAGTGCACGCTTGGAAACACGTTCATAAGAAAGGACGAGAGTCTCTAGGAAAACTGGATTGTGTCTCGGTGGAGCCTTATCTCCACTGGGTACAAACTAGAGCTCTCAAGCTAAAAATGCCTTATCCTCGTTACGGAATTCTTCCACCGAGGGAGTCTGTCATGTACTTCATGACGGAAACTGAAAAGCTTCAGGTTACTCTCAACAAAGTTCAAAAGGAGAGAAAGTCTTGGAAAAACAAGTGTCGCACCCTCGATGTAGAGTGCATCAAAATACAGCAATTACTGAAAAAGAAAGATGCTCTGATTGAGATTTTAGAGCAATATGCTGTAGAGAATCAAGATGACCAAAGGAATTTGCTCGCTCCTTTCACTTGGCAAAGGAATGACAACCCGACAACGGCCCAAGAGCCCCGGTCAAAGAAAAGGAAAGTACCAGAGTCCGCACCCGATTTCTCTTCAGAGAGGACTCAGGACCCATTAGCTTAGGTTTCTGTTTCTGCACCTTGTAATCTACTGTATTTCCATGTCTGTAATCCTTTGAATTCAATAAAAAGGGGTTTCCCCACAGTTTGATATTTACAATCTAATTGTCGAAGTTTATTTTGATTAAACCAAAAAACAATTAATATAATCATTGCATTCATCATTCTCACATCACAAATTCTTCTTACCTACGAATCTCACGTTTGTGTCTCGATTCTAGAGTCAAACTGTCTCATTCGTATAATACTCGGGCCAATCGTCAGAAAAAGATGGATGATCTTGAGGAAGAAAACAGAGAGTTGAAGGAAGAGATCGACGCTCTGAGAGAGGATATGAGAAAACTTCGTAATGACATGCAAGCCATGGCAGAAGCTCATCTACAAAGGACTGTGATCTTAGAGATCACCTCAACGCCCATAGTGGAGAAGTATGATCCTAGGTATCAAATGCCGAAAGATCGTCCTTGAGGCATGCCTGTTAACTATATCCCAGAAGGATATGTTCCGCCGATCACTGAAGATCAGGGAATCTCAACAGAAGCCGCTGGGCCTGAAGGTTACAAACTTCGGGAAAGCGAAGATGCCAGGGGCATATTGAAGACTCCCGAAGGTTACAAACTTCGGGAGACGCCAAGACTCACTGTCGTAGTCACGGTACCACCCCCTGTGGAGCACACTGTCCCGGAAGGACAGATTCCACCGATACCTTCTGGTAAGAAGGAAACTATGTTTGACCGAATGGATGAATTCCAGGAATAGTTCTTGGAAATGCAGAAGGAACTGCAAGCCATTCGTGGTCAGGATTTATTTGGAAAGGACGCTGCAGACCTCTGCTTGGTCCCCAATGTGAAAGTCCCGCACAAGTTCCAAGTGCCCGACTTTGAAAAATACAAGGGTAACTCTTGCCCTCAGGGCCATCTGGTGATGTACGCTCGACGGATGTCAGCTCAGATAGAGAATCAGGACCTACTGATTCACTACTTTCAGGATAGTTTAACCGGTGCCGCACTCAAATGGTACATGGGTTTAAACCGTGCCACGATCAGCACTTTCAGAGACCTTGGTACTGCCTTCGTCCAACAATACAAATACAATTTGGACATGGCACCCGACAGAGATCAACTCAGATCGATGTCGCAAAAGGACAAGGAAACCTTTAAAGAGTATGCTCAAAGGTGGCGTGAAATTGCCGCTCAAATTTGTCCACCTCTTGAGGAAAAAGAGATGACAAAGATCTTCTTAGAAACCTTAAGCTCATTTTACTATGACAGAATTGTTGCCAGTGCGCCCAGTGACTTCACCGAAATGGTCAGCATGGGCGTACGTCTTGAGGAAGCCGTCCGAGAGGGACGTTTGGTAAAAGACACTGGATCGACAAGCGGTACTAAAAAATACAGTAGTGCTCTCCCTAAGAAAAAAGAGCAAGATATTGGGAATATCTCTCTCGAAAAGCAAAGGCGACGTTATCAGCCGGTAGCAGTTGTAACTCCTGCTATCAGCCCTGCGCCTATTCCTACGTATCAACCTCAGGTTCCGCAGAGCCAACCTAATCTGCAAAGGACACAACAGCCTCTTCCGTAGGCTCGTCCTCCATATAACAACAACCGTACAACATGACCATCAGTGTTTGATCCTATACCCATGTTGTACACAGAACTATTTCCGTTACTACTGGCTAAGGGGCACATTCAGACTAAGTCTCCTTTTACAGTACCGGAAAATCTGCCTTTCTGGTTTAAGGTGGATCAAACTTGCCCTTATCATCAAGGAGGATCAGGGCATAACATTGAGACTTGTCTCAATTTCAAATCCGACGTGCAAAAGTTTGTTAGGAGCGGGCTCTTATCTTTCAAAGATACGAATCCCAATGTTCTCATAAACCCGCTGCCTCAACATGAGAAAGCTGCAGTCAATCTGATTGAGAGAGAGACTAACAATGTCTATCAAATTCACGATGTACTCTTGTTGAAAACCAATCTGGTCAAGATGCATTGCAGACATAGTGGATATGGCCATGTGCCACCTCATAACTATCATCAGTGTGATATCTGCTCTAAAGACAACCAGGGATGTTCTGGGTGCAAGCAGCTCTACAGGAACAGATGGATCTCGGATGGATCCAAGAGCACCGAGTTCGTGGAGTTAACATGGTTTACACGAATTCCAACGTCATTCAAAACCACGATATCTGTGCAATGAATGTCAATTTGGTGGCAATGCATTCAAGGCAAAGCCAGTATCATAATCTGCCACGGCACGATTACAGTTCCTGTCTGACTTGCTCGGTAAATAAATAGGGATGCTCTTTCATACAGGAGGCCCTCCTGCGTCAGATGGATCTTGGATGGATCCAAGACTACCATGATAGGAATCCCTATCAGATCAATATGGTTCAAATCTTCGATATTCGCGTGATGAATACCAACCTGGTAGAGTTACATACTGAGCAGGTCCGACTCGGATTCTTAATATCACATGACTATCAAAGCTGTAAAGCGGGTTGCGAAAACGATCGAGGTTGTACCCTTGTCCAGGAGGCACTTCAGCACTTGTTAAATCACTGGTGGATGCCAATTTATATGGATGAAGATACTCAGCAAATTAGTATCAGTAACAGGAATCCTACTCGGTGTCAGAGTCAGGATGTCTGATCAATGGAAGCTAACCTAGTGAGGTTACATTGTATTCCAAGTGGGCGTGGCCAGGTGCCACCACATAATTATGAACGTTGTGGAGTCTGTTCGGAAAGTAACCAAGGGTGTTACCTTGTGAGAGTAGCTCTTCAGGGGCAGGTGGATCGTGGAAAGATTTGTCCATATCCGGGTTCTGGACCCATCAACTGGACGCCAAACTACCTTGCCGATCAAGTTGAGGATGTTGTCACAATCTCTGGTCATCATAGGACCAGGGATGTTTTTGCCATTATCCCTCTACTTGACGAATCGAGAGTTCCCAACCGGGAACGGATCGAAATTACTTACGATGGTCAGAAGAACCAGAAGGTTCCCATAGTCATCTATCTGCCGGGACCAACACCGTATGAATCAACTAAGGCTATCCCTTACAAATACGGTGCAACGATAATTGAAAATGGAAAGGAAATTCCATTACCCTCCGTCGTGAATATTGCAGACATCAGTCGTGTAACACGGAGTGGTCGAATCTTCAACCTGGGAGTTGGAGAACCTAACCAAGAAAAGAAACCTCAAACGGAAGTTCTCGATCATCAGTCGGTCAATCTAGTAATCCCGACCTTTCAAAAAATAATGATGAGATGCTGAAGCCCATCCAAAGGAGTGAATATAACATTGTGGATCAGCTGTTACAGACTCCTTCAAAGATCTCAGTATTATCACTGTTACTCAGTTCAGAAGCCCACAGGGAGGCTCTACAGAAAGTCTTGGAGCAAGCCTTTGTGGAACAGGATGTAACAATCAGACAGTTCGATAGCATTGTGTAACGCCCTAGTTTTTATCAGTTTTATTTAATCGAGTCTATTTGATTATTTTATTATTATATTATTTTATTCTTGACTTTTATTTGGCAATATATCATTTTTCATCACTGTTTATGTTTTATCGCGTTTTGAGAGCGTTTGGGGGATATTTGAGCTGAGGGGTATTTTGGTCTTTTGCTTGGGTAAGTTTTATGATTTTATATAAATAGAAAGTGGAAAGAAAAAGAGAGAAAAGAAAAGGAAAAGAGAAAGAAAGAGAAGAGAAGAGAAAAGAGAGGAAGGAAAGGGAGAAGAGGAAAAAAGAAGAAAATCAAGAATTCATCCGTTTAAAGCGCGAATAATCGGGTAAGGGTGAGAAGTTTCAATTATATCTTGCTTGTATATGTATATGTATGTTTTGTTTGAATGTTTGGGTGAAAAATATATGTTTTCTATTTGGTTGAATTTGTGAGCAATTGATAGAAATCGATGTTTTAACGGTTAGAATGTGGAATAGTTCGCGTAGAATAGTCGGGAAATGATAGGATTTAGTCGGGAATACTTGTTGGTATGATCGGGGGGTTTAAGGATGAGTTTGGAGGGATTTTAGGTCATAAAATTCTGGTTTTTCTGATATTTCGCGACGGTTAATCGATCAACCAAATGCGTTAATCGATTAACAGTGTAAGTTTTCAGAAAAATATTATTTTCAAAAATTCATAACTTTTGAACCGTAAGTCAGTTTTGGTCCCCGTTTGAAGCGTTGGAAAGCTAATGAAAAGTTCTTTCTATTAAAAATGGGTTGGAGGGTAAAAGATGATTTAATTAATTCGTGTTTTTGGAAAAATAGTCGGGTTGTCGGGTTTTTATCGCGTTAAATGCGTGCGGTCGGTGTTTTACCGTGTGATATGCTTTTGTTATATAATGTATAGCTTGTGTGCTGTTATATGATGTGAATACATGTAATGAGATGTTGTGATAAGGTGTTGTGATGCGAGGTCGTGATAATGTTGTTGTTGTGGTTTGTGAAATGCATTGCTTATGTGAAATTCAATGTGTGTTATTTGGTGGCCTTATGGCAAATATGTGCATTGTTTGGGTTAAACTTCGATGCATGATTAAGGATGTTGTTATAATGTGTTGTGAATAGCCTTTGTGGTGTGAATCTCTTGTGGAATGAATTGTGATGATTGTATGATTGTTGTGGTATGTGGTATGTGATGAAATGCATTGTTTGAATTGTTTTCAATGCATGAATATGATGATGTGATAATCATATTGTTGAATTGTGAAGATGCATTTAAATGTCATGAGTCATGTTGTATGTGAAGCATCAAGATGTGCATTCTTGCATTGTGGGGTTCTAAGATGAATCCGTTGTAACGTCGTAAGCCTTTTGAGAGGTGGGGGCGATGATTACAAACGATTGTAAGCCTTTTGAGAGGTGGGAGCAATCGGATTGTAAGCCTTTTAAGAGGTGGGGGCAATCCATAAACATTGTAAGCCTTTTGAGAGGTGGTAGCAATGGGTGAACATCGTATGCCCGACAGGGAGTTACACTAAGTAACGAGCGATGGTTCCAATAGTTCCTGAGTGAACTGGTGATGAGACATGAGAAACATTGGAAGTCGGTACCGCATGGAATTTGCATAGAGTCGTTGTGTCGGTCTCTGTGCATTTGCATAAATCATGGATTCATTATGTGTGGAAAATCATGAATGGATTAATTATGTGATTATGTGTGGGAAATTGTGAATTGATTGAATATGTGTTGAGATTTATGATTGGATTGGTGAATTGGTGTGCATATGTGGTAAATGCATTGGTTGTGGATAATATGGTTTAGGTATAGACATATGTTTTGTGGTGATGTGGTGGTGTGGTTCCATGTGTCATAACTTTGGTGTGCCTTATGTGTGAATATGTTATTATGTGGACATAATTGAGATATGCTATGTGTTTGGATTGTTAGAAATACGTTTTGCATCTGTGGCTTGCTATATGTATTGGTATGTGATGCGTGAGGTGAGAATAACTGTGTATGTGATTTTGATGTGTGTTTGCATATTATTATGCAATCTTGATTTTAGTTGTTATTTCTCACCCTTCTGCTGTGGTTTGTTGCTCTATGAGGCAATTGCAGATTTGAGTCTCGGAGGCTTTTGTAAAGATTAGTCCTCCGCTCTGTTGTCGGTTTTGGTGTCTGCTCTGATACGTAGCACGGGAGTCGGGGAACGATTACATATATATAAGTATACATTTGTTGAATGTATTTTGTAGTACTTTTGTATATATAGTTGGATGCTCTAAAATGATTTATTTTGTAAAACAAGTCAGTTATGGATCTTTCCGATTTATTCCATAATTGACCTTTCCTTCTATATGGAAAAAGTTTCCCCTTTGAGGGTATTCTATTTTGTGCTATGTATCGAAAATTATTGAGCAGGGATTGTATTTTATTTCTTTTAGTGTGGCATCCCTGTTTCTGTCGGAAAAATAAATTTTTAGTTACTCTGATTTATCTATGTATTATTTATTCGCGATGGGAATTGGGGTGTTACATTAGTGGTATCAGAGCAGGTCGGTCCGTCCGACCAAGTTGTTGAGTCAGTTGGTGTGATAGCTGAATACTGTCGGTGTTGGTTGTTCCTTAGTACGTGATATGTGTGTGAAACACTGTCAGTGCTTCCTAGTTTCTCTAATCCTTTGTCTTCAGGTGTGAGATTGAGATAAGTGGGGGAGAAGCTGGAACTTCTCCAAGTGGCTTCGGTTGTGGAGCGTGGGCTCAGTGTGCCGTTGATTGCAAGATTATAAGTGTGGTTTGGACAGTGTGGTTCCTGGTTCCGGAGAGAATGCGGAGGTAAGGTTTATTTCAACTAAGGATTTGTGCCTTAGGTAGTTTTGTGCATGAGATGTAAGGAATGCTATTATAGTTTGGTAAAGACGGTTTATGCCCCATCATGATTGTCGGCTGTCTATTGACAAATTGAGGAACTGATCACCCTTAATCTCTTGTTGATAGTAGACAGGAATTATGTTGGATGGAATAGACGTGTCTTTCTGGCTTTGATAGTATGTGCAATGAATTGTTTGGAAATTAAGGAAATGGTTACGGATTGTTTTGATGAGTCGATGAAGATTCTTATATCGGAAGGCATGACGGATTAGAGGCTTTGGTATGGTGGTCCAATTGGGAAGTCATTGAGAGAGAACGATTGGGTATCGTTAATGGTTGTTCTCAGGGAGTAAATTGTGAACTCAAATTTGATGAAGGTGAGGATTTGAGGTTTAGATCTGCTAAGTAAGTAGAAGAACTTTTAGGAAGTGAAACTCAGATGTTTGTCATGTTTGTGAGGATAGTGCTCTAGAAATTGGCAGAAAGGCCACAGTGAGGGGCTGCCAGTTGTGCGTGATTTTCAGACGTATTTCTAGATGGAATCTTGGATGTTAGCATTAGAAGTACCCGGACTGATAGAGCAGTTGGAAGATTTACTGGAAAGGAGAATTGGGAGGCCAAGTGTGTCATCTTAGAGAGCTCCAGTATTGATAGTAATACAAGGGGATGATGATCGAATGGAATAACAAGCATGATGTGTAGAAGGGTATTGAGACTATGGAAAGCAAAACTTAGAGTTCTGGTGAGGCTGGGAGTCTTTGGAATTGTAGAGCATTAAGGGAAATTTTGAGAGAACCCTTAGGTGTGGATGTAATATTTAAGAGTTCTTTTTGGTTGGTTGTTGCTACATGTTGGGAGTTATGGAATTTGGACTGCTAAGAGAAGAAATTGCGTATGGATTACTAACAGTTGAATAAGGTAACGATTGAGAATAAGTGTCCACTTTCGAGAATAGATGACTAGAATGGTTTGGTTAAGATTGGTTGAATGGTGTTTGGATAGGTCTGGTATAATTGTCTTTGGCAGGTATTTAATCGGGTGGAATTGTTGGAATGAGTCTATGGGATTTAATCGGGTTTTGGTTGGTTTTTCTGTCATTAAAACAAAGTTTTTGGTGGTTCTGCAGCAGTGTTAATCGATTAACCAAATGTGTTAATCGATTAACACGTGAAAAATTTGAGTGTTTTTGCGTAAGTTTCATTCTGTTAACCGGTTAACCAAATGCGTTAACCGATTAACCAAGGCAAAAATTTGAAAAATCCAAAACTTTGAAAATTCATACCTTTCGAATCGTAAGTCCATTTTGGCCGCCGTTCAAAGTGATAGGAAGCTAATGAGATGTTCTTTCTTATAAGAATGGTTTTGCTGCCAGTGGCCGAGTTGGTTGTCTCGTGAATTTGGATAAGTTCGTAGTGGTTTTGATTGAGGATATTGGGATCTGTTATAAACTCAGAGGAAGAACAAGTAGAGTTTTTGAGAATTGAATCACAAGTGTTGAAAAGAGACAAAGTGTTATGCTAAGTTATTCAAGTGAGAATTTCGGTTGAAAAAGGTTAGTTTCTTGGATATGTTATTTCAGGTAATGGTATTGTTATGGATCCATCGGAAGTAGATGCAGTTCTACAATGAGAGACTCCGAAGTTGGTTAAGGTGATTAGAAGCTTTTTGGACTTTAGTTGGTTATTACCGCTGGTTATTAGAGACTTCGCTAAGTTCGTACTTCGGTTACTTCGGTTGACTTGTAAAGGGTAAGTCGTTTGCTTTGGATGTTCATTGTGAGGTATTGTGATGTGTCTTTATTGAGTTTAGGCAGTGTGTTAATGCAAGAAAGTAAATTCGTGGCTTATGCTTTACGACCATTGAGGATTCATAGAAGGATCTATACTATTCAGGATTTGGAATTGGTTGCGGTTATATTGCGTTGGAAAATTTGGAGGTATTATCTTTATGGTTCTGGGTTCGAAGTGTTTAGTAATCACAAGAATATTGAGTACCTGTTTGGTCGGAAGGAATATAGTATGAGACCGCGAGGATGGTTAGAATTTGTGATGAGTTATGAATTTAGTTGGAATTATCCCATTGGTGAAGTTAATGTCGTGCCTGATGAGTTAAGTTGAAGGTTTTAATACATGTCTATTTTGATGGTCAGGGAGTTAGAATTATTTGAGCAGTTCAGAGACTTATGTCTGGTGTGCAAGCTAACATGCAGAGTGCGAGGTTGGGTATATTAAAGTGCACAGTGATTTTTGGCAGAGGTCAGAAAGAGTTAGACTTTGGACGTGAGATTGGCAGACTTGATGGTTTCGAGTAATCAGAGTGTGTAACGGAATTGTGAGGTGGCACAATTTGTATTTGCGTGTGGGACTTGTAAGAATTCATAGGTTGAACATTGGGAACATGTAGGAATGGTGAGACTATTGGACATTTCAGAATGGAAGTGTTAGGTGAAAGGTTTAAATGTTATCCATGGGCTACTATGTAGATGGATGTTTGGTTGTATGTTCGATTGGTGAATCGTAGCATTGTTGTAGTATGGTTGTGTGACAAGGATGTTTGGTATTCTGGTTTTGTTGATGTTGTTGAGACCTTGTGGTGTCGTGGAACTTTATGTTCTTGTTTGTGTTGTTGCCTCGTTTCCATGGTGATGGTTCGAGTGTGTGTAGCTAATTCCTGTGTGGGGAATTAGGGGAGTGTTACCTAGGGTAGGGTAACGATCTTGTTGTGTTTCGGTTCTAGAGTGAACCTGTGTGTGTTCGTAACTTGGGTATTCCTTGAGTCGTGAGTTGGTCGTCAAGTGCATTGTATGGGCTTTGCATCTTGTCGTTGTAGTGGTCGTCGTGTCGTGTTGTTGTAGTAGTTGTTGCTAGTGAGGTGGTTTGTCAGGTTATGTTACTCGTGGTGTGCCTAGTGTCGGCGTGTTAGTTGGTTAGTCGGATGCGAGAGTCGTATCCGGAGTCATTCGTCTCAGTTAGATTTTCGAGGACGAAAATGTCTAAGTGGGGGAGAGTTGTAACGCCCTAGTTTTTGTCAGTTTTATTTAATCGAGTCTATTTGATTATTTGATTATTATATTATTTTATTCTTGACTTTTATTTGGCAATATATCATTTTTCATCACTGTTTATGTTTTATCGCGTTTTGAGAGCGTTTGGGGGATATTTGAGCTGAGGGGTATTTTGGTCTTTTGCTTGGGTAAGTTTTATGTTTTTATATAAATAGAAAGTGGAAAGAAAAAGAGAGAAAAGAAAAGGAAAAGAGAAAGAAAGAGAAGAGAAGAGAAAAGAGAGGAAGGAAAGGGAGAAGAGGAAAAAAGAAGAAAATCATGAATTCATCCGTTTAAAGCGCGAATAATCGGGTAAGGGTGAGAAGTTTCAATTATATCTTGCTTGTATATGTATATGTATGTTTTGTTTGAATGTTTGGGTGAAAAATATATGTTTTCTATTTGGTTGAATTTGTGAGCAATTGATAGAAATCGATGTTTTAACGGTTAGAATGTGGAATAGTTCGCGTAGAATAGTCGGGAAATGATAGGATTTAGTCGGGAATACTTGTTGGTATGATCGGGGGGTTTAAGGATGAGTTTGGAGGGATTTTAGGTCATAAAATTCTGGTTTTTCTGATATTTCGCGACGGTTAATCGATTAACCAAATGCGTTAATCGATTAACAGTGTAAGTTTTCAGAAAAATATTATTTTCAAAAATTCATAACTTTTGAACCGTAAGTCAGTTTTGGTCCCCGTTTGAAGCGTTGGAAAGCTAATGAAAAGTTCTTTCTATTAAAAATGGTTTGGAGGGTAAAAGATGATTTAATTAATTCGTGTTTTTGGAAAAATAGTCGGGTTGTCGGGTTTTTATCGCGTTAAATGCGTGCGGTCGGTGTTTTACTGTGTGATATGCTTTTGTTATATAATGTATAGCTTGTGTGCTGTTATATGATGTGAATACATGTAATGAGATGTTGTGATAAGGTGTTGTGATGCGAGGTCGTGATAATGTTGTTGTTGTGGTTTGTGAAATGCATTGCTTATGTGAAATTCAATGTGTGTTATTTGGTGGCCTTATGGCAAATATGTGCATTGTTTGGGTTAAACTTCGATGCATGATTAAGGATGTTGTTATGATGTGTTGTGAATAGCCTTTGTGGTGTGAATCTCTTGTGGAATAAATTGTGATGATTGTATGATTGTTGTGGTATGTGGTATGTGATGAAATGCATTGTTTGAATTGTTTTCAATGCATGAATATGATGATGTGATAATCATATTGTTGAATTGTGAAGATGCATTTAAATGTCATGAGTCATGTTGTATGTGAAGCATCATGATGTGCATTCTTGCATTGTGGGGTTCTAAGATGAATCCGTTGTAACGTCGTAAGCCTTTTGAGAGGTGGGGGCGATGATTACAAACGATTGTAAGCCTTTTGAGAGGTGGGAGCAATCGGATTGTAAGCCTTTTAAGAGGTGGGGGCAATCCATAAACATTGTAAGCCTTTTGAGAGGTGGTAGCAATGGGTGAACATCGTATGCCCGACGGGGAGTTACACTAAGTAACGAACGATGGTTCCAATAGTTCCTGAGTGAACTGGTGATGAGACATGAGAAACATTGGAAGTCAGTACCGCATGGCATTTGCATAGAGTCGTTGTGTCGGTCTCTGTGCATTTGCATAAATCATGGATTCATTATGTGTGGAAAATCATGAATGGATTGATTATGTGATTATGTGTGGGAAATTGTGAATTGATTGAATATGTGTTGAGATTTATGATTGGATTGGTGAATTGGTGTGCATATGTGGTAAATGCATTGGTTGTGGATAATATGGTTTAGGTATAGACATATGTTTTGTGGTGATGTGGTGGTGTGGTTCCATGTGTCATAACTTTGGTGTGCCTTATGTGTGAATATGTTATTATGTGGACATAATTGAGATATGCTATGTGTTTGGATTGTTAGAAATACGTTTTGCATCTGTGGCTTGCTATATGTATTGGTATGTGATGCGTGAGGTGAGAATAACTGTGTATGTGATTTTGATGTGTGTTTGCATATTATTATGCAATCTTGATTTTAGTTGTTATTTCTCACTCTTCTGCTGTGGTTTGTTGCTCTATGAGGCAATTGCAGATTTGAGTCTCGGAGGCTTTTGTAAAGATTAGTCCTCCGCTCTGTTGTCGGTTTTGGTGTCTGCTCTGATACGTAGCACGGGAGTCGGGGAACGATTACATATATATAAGTATACATTTGTTGAATGTATTTTGTAGTACTTTTGTATATATAGTTGGATGCTCTAAAATGATTTATTTTGTAAAACAAGTCAGTTATGGATCTTTCCGATTTATTCCATAATTGACCTTTCCTTCTATATGGAAAAGGTTTCCCCTTTGAGGGTATTCTATTTTGTGCTATGTATCAAAAATTATTGAGCAGGGATTGTATTTTATTTCTTTAAGTGTGGCATCCCTGTTTCTGTCGGAAAAATAAATTTTTAGTTACTCTGATTTATCTATGTATTATTTATTCGCGATGGGAATTGGGGTGTTACACATTGTCTCCAACATCACTTCCTGCAACAATTTGGGATTTAGTGATGAGGAACTACCCGAAGAGGGTCGCCGTCATAACATGGCGCTCAATATCACAGTTAACTGCCAGGACGAAGCTTTAACCAACGTACTGGTAGACACAGGGTCAGCCCTGAATGTTATGCCGAAGTCCACTTTGATGCAATTATCATTCAAAGGCCCCCCGATGAGAGTCAGCGAGGTTGTCGTCAAAGCATTCAACGGATCCAGAAAAACGATTATCGGCGAAGTTGATCTTCCCATAACTATCGGTCCTCATACTTTCCAAGTCACTTTCCAGGTCATGGACATCCGGGCAACGTACAGTTGTTTATTAGGAAGACCTTGAATACATCAGGCTGGAGCGGTTACTTCAACCCTCCACCAAAAGCTATAGTTCGTCAAGAACGATCAACTTGTCACAGTTTGCGGGGAGCAGGCCTTGCTGGTGAGTAACTTGTCATCATCTGCTGGTATAGAACCCGAGGAGGTTATTGGAACGTAGTTCCAAGCACTGTCGGTGAGCCAGGATAATCATTCCTAAGGAGGAACCTCGATTTCCTCATACAAAGATGCTATCAAAGCGGTCGAGGGTACCGATATAACTGGATGGGGATAACTTGTCATTCCTATTGACAATAAAATAAAGAAGGGTCTTGGTTTTTCTGCAACTTGTACCCAGACAGCTGCCAACGATGAAAGTCTTCATCCCCTTCAAAACTTCTTCCACAGTGGAGGCTTCCTTCACCCAGTGTCTCAAGCAGCACATGCTATCAATGAGGAAGATCCCTCTGACACAGATGAAGAATGGAAGTCCTACCTTAACGAGGACGGTTATATGTCTCAGGAAGAGGTGCCTATACCATTTTGCTATCCCGTACAGAGTCCGAGATTTATACCAAGGTCAGACGTTGAAATGATATATGGAGATTGTGATTCGGAAGGATGTCGTGCTCCGTCAAATTCATTAGAGGAGGACACTCTGATGAAAGACAACTTTGACCACAACTACTATGGCCCAATGGATGGTCTGCCAATGTGGCAACCTTATCCAGGAGATTTGGGGCAAGAGAGTCAGCCGAACAATGAAAATCAGCTGAGTATCATTGAACAGAATACCTGTGTCCCCACCATGTCATGGGATCAACACTCAGGTCATCCTGAAGCTACTCAACATGAAGATGAATTCGCAACGTTTGCAGGACTTAAGTTCATCAACTTTGCTTTTCCCGAGGTCAACGTCATCGAGAGAGATGACTCCTCCAGTTCCAAAGAAGTTTGGGACACCCTGGGACAACCAAGTGGAAAATACGACTATATGGTCAAGTACACTGCGCCTGAAAGCTCTCTTATCAAGCTCGAAGATATCCAGCCAACTGGATGGGAAGATACAGCTGAGAGCACAAATGCTATGTAAAAGTTAACAGAGGACTTCTCCTACGAAAATTCTGCTTGGGAGACAGATTCCAATGATCCAGCTCCACCAGAAATCAACGTTATTTCTGAAGACAAATCAAGGAAGGTGCCAGACTTTGTGATTCACCGAGGAGTTCGCCGCCAATGGGTTGCCGTCGAGGTTCCGGAGGTCGTTCATCAGTCAAAGTAATTGCCATCTTTTAACCTTTCACCCTGCCCAGGTGAAACAGATGTTTTAATAGGGCTCGCTTTCTGTAAATTTCCCTCTTCGCTTCGCCCAAAGCGAGAGAGTTTTGTTTTATAGGGCTGTAGTTTCAAGGATCGACTTGTTCATTAATAAAATAACGTCGTTCTGTAATTTCTGCATTTATTACTGTTTTCTCTTTTTGCTTTTTCTCATAAAATGGTAATCCTAAAAAATAATTAAAAATAAAAACAAGCAGTAAAAAAAAATACACTGCACACTTTTGCATTCTCTCTATCTCTTCTAAACACGAATCATCACGTCATGCAGATTGCTTGTTTTAAACCCAGTTGAAACATACGATCCGATGCCTTCTCCCGACTTTGAGTTCCCGGTATTTGGGGCTGAAGAAGAAGATGACAACGAAATTCCAGAAGAGATCACCCGATTACTCAGACAAGAGGAGAGGTCCATTGAACCTCACAAAGAGCCGTTGGAAACGGTAAACTTGGGTTCAGAAAAAGAGAGAAAAGAAATTAGGATTGGGGCACTGCTTAGTCCAACTGCCAAAGAGAGTTTGATAAAGCTTCTCAAAGAATTTCCCGATGTGTTTGCTTGGTCCTATCAGGATATGCCAGGGTTGGATACCAGCATCGTGGAACATCACTTACCGTTGAGATCGGAATGTCCGCCAGTAAAGCAGAGGTTGAGACGGACTCACCCGGACATGGCCATCAAAATCAAAGAGGAGGTACAAAAACAGATCGATGCAGGTTTCCTTGCTACATCTGAATATCCTCAATGGTTAGCCAACATCGTACCTGTTCCCAAAAAGGACGGAAAGGTCAGAATGTGTGTTGATTACAGGGATCTGAACAAGGCAAGTCCAAAGGACGACTTTCCTTTACCACACATTAACATGTTGGTAGACAGCACATCAAAGTTCAAAGTTTTCTCCATCATGGATGGATTCTCGGGCTATAACCAGATCAAAATGGCACCGAAAGACATGGAGAAAACTTCGTTCATCACCCATGGGGTACCTTTTGTTACAAGGTAATGCCGTTCGGTTTGAAGAACGCCAGGGCAACCTATCAAAGGGCCATGACAACTCTGTTTCATGACATGATACACAAAGAAATCGAGGTATATGTCGATGATATGATTGCAAAATCAAAAATAGAGAAGGAGCATGTGACCCACCTGTCGAAATTGTTCGAGCATTTGAGGAAGTACAAACTCCGCTTAAATCCCAACAAGTGCACCTTCGGTGTCCGTTCAGGGAAACTACTAGGGTTCATCGTCAGCAAGAAAGGAATTGAGGTTGATCATGACAAGGTCTAGGCCATTCAAGAAATGCCTTCTCCAAAAACTGAAAAATAAGTCAGAGGATTCCTGGGACGTTTGAACTACATCTCTAGATTCATATTCCTCATGACCGCGACATGCGCGCCGATCTTCAAATTACTCAAAAAGAACTAGGATTGCGTTTGGTCAGGAGATTGCCAAACCGCCTTCGACAGTATTAAGGAATATCTGTTGAATCCTCCGATTCTATCACCTCCAGTGGAAGGAAGACCACTGATCATTTACCTCACAGTTCTAGAGGACTCAATGGGATATGTACTTGGCCAACAAGACGAAACCAAAAGAAAAGAGTCTGCCATTTACTATCTAAGCCAGAAGTTCACCGACTGCGAGACTCGGTATACGATGCTTGAGAAAACTTGTTGTGCTTTGGCTTGGGCAGCCAAACGTCTTCGCCATTACATGATTCATGTTGGTCTCCGAAATAGATCCAATCAAGTACATTTTCAAAAAACCTGCTCTCACGGGAAGAATCGCCCGTTGGCAGATACTGTTATCAGAATATGACATAGAGTACCACACTCAGAAAGCCGTTAAAGGAAGTATTTTAGCCGATCATTTGGCTCATCAACCGATTGACGATCAAGAATCAATCGGGTTTAACTTCCCAGACGAAGATGTCATGTATCTAAAGATGAAATACTGCGATGAACCGCTACCCAATGAAGGGCCGGAGCCAGATTCCCAATGGGGACTTATCTTTGACGGAGCAGTTAATCATTATGGAAACAGAATTGGGGCAATCATTGTTACCCCTCAGGGTACCCACATTCCTTTCACTTCCAGACTTACATTCAAGTGTACGAACAATGGGGCCGAATACGAAGCATGTATCATGGGTCTCGAAGAAGCGATTGATTTAAGGATAAAAAACTTGGACGTATACGGCGACTCAGCCTTGGTTATCAATCAGATAAAAGGGGATTGGAACACATACTAATCAGGATTGATTCCTTACAAAGACTACGCAAGAAGATTGCTACCCTTCTTCAACAGAGTTGAGTTTCATCATATCCCTTGTGATGAGAATCACATGGCTGATGCATTAGCCACTCTCTCTTCCATGATTAGTGTAGGTCAATGGAACAACTTACCTAAGTTCGACATAATGCGCCTTGAAAGGCCCGCTTACATCTTCACGATTGAAGCAGTCATAGACGACAAACCTTGGTGTCATGATATCAAATGCTTCCTTCAGAAACAAGAGTACCCACTCGGGGCACTAAGAAAAGACAGGAAAACCCTCAGAAGATTGGATGGAAACTTCTTCCTGAGCAGTGACACTCTCTATAAGAAAAATTTTGACATGGTCTTGCTCTGATGCGTAGACAGACCAGAAGCAAACATGCTGATAAAAGAAATTCATGAAGGATCCTTTGGCACTCATGCCAATAGACACACAATGGCGAGAAAAATTATGAGAGCAGGGTACTACTGGTTGACCATGGAATCCGACTGCTACAAGTACATGAGGAGGTGTCACAAGTGTCAGATATACTCCGACAAAATTCATGTACCGCCATCGCATCTCAAAGTTCTCTCTTCCCCGTGGCATTTTTCCATATGGGGAATCGATATGATTGGCATGATCGAACCTAAGGCTTTAAACGAACATCGGTTCATCCTGGTAGTCATTGACTATTTCACCAAGTGGGTCGAAGCAGCGTCATTCGCCAATGTAACCCAACAAGTGGTGGTCCGATTTATCAAAAACAATATCATCTGCCGTTATAGTGTTCCAAGCGAGATCATTACTGATAATGGATCTAACTTAAACAACAAGATGATGAAAGAGTTGTGTGCAGAGTTCAAGATCGAACATCATAACTCATCTCCCTACCGACCCAAGATGAACGGAGCGGTAGAAGCGGCCAATAAGAACATCAAGAAGATCGTTCAAAAGATGGTTGTAACCTACAAAGACTGGCACGAGATGCTACTCTTTGCTCTCCACGATTATCATACATCTGTCCGTACTTCAACAGGGGAAACCCCTTTCTCTCTAGTGTATGGCATGGAAGCAGTGCTCCCCATAGAAGTAGAGATCCCATCAATCTAAGTATTGATGGAAGCTAAGCTCGCCGAAGCTGAATGGTGTCAAAGCCGACACGACGAACTGAATCTGATAAAAGAAAAGAGAATAACGACGCTATGCCACAGTCAGTTGTATCAACAGAGAATGAAAAAGGCGTTCGACAAAAAGGTCCGACCTCGCATCTTCAGGAAAGGAGACATTGTGCTCAAAAAAATACAATCATTTCTCACTGATTCTCGGGGCAAGCGGACTCCGAATTATGATGGCCACTATGTGGTCACGAAAGCTTTCTCAGGTGTCGCCTTGAGACTTGCAACCATGGACGGAGAGGAATTTGCCTACCCCACGAATGTTGATGTAGTCAAGAAATACTTCGCCTAAACTAAAAAAAAAAAAACGTCTCGGTGGATTGAAAACCCGAAAGGGCGGTCCAAGCAAAAGTTAGAGACATAAAAAAAAATCATCCCGATGGATTGGAAACATCATAGTACAATCCAGGAAAAAGTTAGGGATATTGGCAACTATGTTCAACAGAGGCAGGTCCCTCAGCAGCAGTTACATCATCCGTCAGAAAACTCCAGTCAAGGTCATCTTCGACAGAAGCTCAGGATGCCCCGAATTCAAAGTTGGTGGAAGGATAGCGGTCATTATGTTTCAACGTAGCCCTTTTCCCTGTAAATTACCATTTTCTAACTTTGTAAATACTCTTTGGAATCACGCGTTTGGCTGATCTCCATTTTATCAATAAAATTTGAGCCTTTGTGCTTTTGTTTGTAATTCTTATTTGTTTTAGCTTTACAGAACGGCGTTGTTAACATGATTAACGATTCTTGAAATAAAACAAAAATGAATTTACTTGTTAAAACTTTTTCTGCTTTTTAATAAAGACAGCAATTTCTTTTGACTGTTGAACATCAGAAGAACGTCGGTCGCTTCTCCAGAAGTAATCAAACCTCAAAGTGCAGAATCAAAGTACTCATTCTAGGCTAGTACGCCTGAACGAAGGATCAACTGTATGAGATGCGGCTTTCCCATCTGATACCCCACGGCAGAGTTCTTACCTCCTAAGCCCGACCAACGCTACACTCCCAACAGGGACTATCTCTCCTCAGCAAGGTGGAATTACTATTCTGAACCAACGGTACTTCTTCGCCCTGCGATGGCCGAGGATCCAGTCATGTTCATCTTTTAGTTTGTATGTCGCGTCAGTTTTGTCAGCATATACATATATACATCATGCATTATTGATTTGCATATACATTTCATATTGCATCACTATCACTCTAGTCGGTCTTGTCCCCTAGTGATAACAGTCTCTCAATCGAGTTGTCAGTTCTTGCCTCGTCACGAAACGTTGCGTTTGAACAACCTCGCCTCCAGTTTATTTCTGGAAGGAAGTTAGACCTTGACCATTTTGATAACTTGAACCTCTGAAAAGCCAGAGAAGCTTTCTACAAATGTCACTCTTCGCCATTGAAGATGATATTCTTGCTTTCTCGGATTAAAGAGAGATCCCCAGAGAAAGCCTCCTAAGCAGAGATTTGGCAGTACAGCTGCCTTTCTCCGAAAGACCGCTGATGAAAAGGTCATCGGCACCTCAAGTTGGATCCCATCATATGGCATTTCTCCGGGAAGATCCCGAGCAAAGTATGATGTAAGACCCTAAGCAGAAATAGTCTCTCAAGAGACTCATTTTCCCCAGTAGAGTCGACAAATGGCGTCTCCCAAAACAGAGAAGTTTGTGTACCTCTATAATTCAGACGAATGGGCTTCCCAACAAGTCTGACGTCAAAACTTTTTCCACTCAGATGGCATCTCCCCAGGAAAATTCGGCGAGAAGTTTGAGGAGAACCGCTACAAATAGCGTCCCTTGTCAATAAAGTTTATTGACAAAAGAAACTTAGACCAGTTCCTTGGTAGGAAACCAGGATCGAGGGGAAGTTTACAACAAAAACTTAGACCAGTTCCTTGGTAGGAAACCAGGATCGAGGGGAAGTTTACATCAGAAACTAAGACCAGTTCCTTGGTAGGAAACCAGGATCGAGGGGAGGTTTATCCCAAAAGGAAACTGAGACCAGCTCCTTGGCTGAAGACCAGGATTGAGGGGAAGTTTACCTTTTCTAAGCATCATCGCTTAGTTAAAGAAGATGAATGCGTAAGCTACCCTTCATAACCACCATTAAAATTTTGGGTATTCCGATATTTAATCCTCTTGCACCCTGAATGCCTGAATATCTTCGTCATTCTCACCTTCGTGTCCAAGAAGATTAAATAAGGGCATCTGTCATACCCCAAATTTTGACCACTAAGATTTCCCATCATTGTGAAACTCATCATCACAATATGGATGTACCATCATACTTCATCAGTCTCCCTAAAGATAGGTGAGCATCCACTACAATCAAAATTAGGGTTTCAAGCCCTCTCAGAGCCTTAGACAAAGGATCAATCAAGGAATGACATGATCTTCAACTTGTCTAACCTCTCAAATATCCACAATGGATCAAAAGGACTCCCACTTCAAGGATCAAGCACAAGGCTGCTCCCTTCTAGGTGGATCAAGTCTCAAGATCGACAGTGTCACCAAATTAGGGTTTTGATCGACCAGGGCCTCCAGATGGAAAATTTTCATCTGGGCACAAGCCAATGATCCAAAACACAACCTAATATACTCCATGGAACCTCATGGACCCAATCATCAAGTCAATTTAACCTCAGGGGATGCATTCACAAAAAATCAGGAATTAGGGTTTCTTGACCTAATTCACCCCGAAGTTGACTTTTAGGGCAAATCATGAGCCAAGACCTCAAGAGAGGGTTTGAGGGTCTCTAATGAACTACATTTATCCATTTGTAATAATGGATTAATCCAAGAAGCTTGAGCAACAAGTCTCAATTTCATCAGTACCACAATTAGGGTTTCGCGAGGAAAGTCAACTGTAACTTTGACTTTTGACCAGGACATGCTCCCAAGCCCTAAGACATGATTCAATATACCCTATGACACCCATGGAACATGTCCATCAAGTTTGATTTAGGTCAAGGACATGATTTCCTGAAGAATTGCACAGTTTGGAATTCATCGGATAAAAAGTCAACTGTGCACAAAAGTCAACTTTGACTTTTTGAGATTTTTCACCAAAATGGATTTTTAACCCTAAAATGATGTTAATGTATGATTTGAATCATCATTCATCAAGAAAAATCAAAGAAAGTGGGATAACTTGTAAAAGGGGTAACCATAAAAACTTAGAAAATTTTCTAAGTTATGGAAAAAGTGACACTAATGTGCCAACTTTGGAGGACCATAACTCCTAAACCACAAGGCCATTGTTCCCCATTCAAATCTTGATTTTTAGATCTCATTTCCCTCTACAAAAGCTTCATACTGACCTATGTCCAAATTCCTCATGGATTTTGAGTTATGGAGTGATCAAAATCAAGAAAAGTCACTTTGTTCCAAGACTTAGTGAAAATTTCACTAAGTCAGATTTTACCTTACTTTTTGCCAAATGTAGGGAGATTTTTCACTTGGATTCAAAAGAGATCAAAACCAAACATGTTCAAATAGTTGTTGTATCATGTAAGGGCTTTCCAAAATGGCCAAGAACATTGCCAAATTCAATTTGAGTCATGAGATATGACATTGGCAAGTTGCCTTGCTGAAATCTGCCAAGGCAAGGCAAATTTTTACACTTTTGGTCGATTTGCCAAAATCAGCCAAATCCAAATGCTCCTACCCACTTGGACACATCTGAGGATTGAATCTAAAGGGGACAATCACTGAGCCAAGCCGCCAAAGTCTTTGGAACAAGAAATAGCATGTTGAACCTAGAATTGCCATAATAGGGACAAGACTCTAATTTTGGATTGGAGCATTCAATGGAAGCATCAAGGTGGCATGGACTGAGCCATTCTCAACTGAATTCAGTCAAGACTTATCCAACAAGTAGGGAACCAAAGCTCTGTGCCCTAACCTCTAGTCAATGGCTAGAGGAGACTTGCATTTCCATTGGCCAACATTGAACAAACCTCTGCTGCAGTTGCCATTCACTGCGGATCCCAAAACAAACTTGCTCTACTATAAATAGAGCTCAATTGTGATCAGTTTGAGTACACCAAAGCCATCTAACAGATGCTTTCCTCAAAATCTCTTCTTTCACTCCAATTTTGCCTTCTAAGGGAAGTCACTATCGGGTTTTGAGTTTGAGAGCTTTTCCAATCAAACCAATCACACACACACCTCACATACATCATATAGAAGTGATCCAAACACTCACATAACATCTGGAACACAGATTTCACAAAATCACCAGCCAATTGCTCAAGTTCTTGACAGTTTGGATAAATGGATTTTTGAATAATATGGATAATGGATGTGAAATATGGGTAATTGGTTATAAAAAATGGGTATGGATAATAGAAAAAAAAAGATATGGATATTGGTTGTTATAGAAGTGGAAATGGATTTTAAAAAAGATAAAGTAGAAATGGATATTGATTTAAGAAAAAAAAAGGATTTCTTGAAAATATGGACAATGGTTTATGGTTTTGAATAAAATGGATATTGAAAGTTGGATAAGTAAATTGATTTAAAATGGTTGTTGAATATTTGGATAATGAATTGAATAAAACAAAGGATATTTGGATTTTTAATTGGATAATGGTCATGAAAAGTGATTATTGGAAAATGGTCATATTGAAATAGAATTGGATATGGAGAAAATGGTTTAGAGAATGGATATGGAAAGAAATAGATATGGATAAAAAATGAAATGGATAATTGGATATTAATGGATAGAAATGGTTTAGCGAATGGATGAAAATGGACATGGATCATGGATGACAAATCTTTATTTTTTAGCCCAAACCCAATCTTGACCTTTTTTCCGCAAGCCTATGAACCACTGCTTGATAAACTGAAGAATCTCAGCACAAGACATCTTTCTTTTAAACAACCACATGTGACTTGAAATTACTTCATTGTCTTTGACAAACCTGCACAACACACAGAGAGAGAAACAAACAAACAGTGGCAAATTTTTTGGTATTTTGGTTAGAGGTTAGTAAACAGAAACAAGTAAGAATAATATACAGATGCTCAGGAGAAACACAGATTGTTGTCTTGTTTGTGGTATGAAATGTAAATGAAATGAGTGAAATCTTAGAGGTAAAAATTAGGGTTCAACAACTGCCCCTATTTAAGTTTCTTCTATCAGGAGATATGAAGGTTAAAAACTTCGTCTCGACAAGATTGAAGATACTTAAATACAGGAAACCAAATTTTTAGCCATAAGATGCCACAAGATGATATGAATGCAAAGGATGAGATAGACTGCAGGGAAACTTGAAACAAAGGATATAAGGTAAATTGAGAGAGAAAACGCGAAAAGACACGCCGGGGAACACAAGCTATTTCTGGAGATCTGTCAAAGTGATAAGAAGTATCCATCAATATTTGGAAGGAGAGGGACAAGACCCTAGGAAGACGAGTAGTGACATCCAAGAATAGAATTGGATGGAAACTACAAACGAGACAGAAAGGTATACTAAAAGATGTCCAAGAATGGCATTGAACAATAACAGGAAAGATTCTGGTAAAAACAACAGCATCATCCAAGAATAACATTGGATGGAGGTGAAAAACACTCTATTGGGGATAAGATATTCAATAATAGCATTGGATAAAAGAAACTACAACATTCAAAAATGGAATTGAATGGGCAACAGCAAACATCAGAGTCATCCAAGAATAGCATTGGATAGAAACAAAATTCCATTTGAAAACTTCATTGGGGATATCCAAGAATGGCATTGGATGGCAAGGTTAAATATCAAAGATATCCAAGAATAGCATTGGACTTGGCTGGGGAAAAGGTGTCCAAGAATGGCATTGGACAAAAGAAATCTCAACATCCAAGAATGGCATTGAATGTAGTGAGAAAAGTTCTGGAAAATACATCACAATTATCCAAGAATGGCATTGGATAAAAAGGTTCACGATATCCAAGAATGGAATTGAATAAAGTGAGCAGGGACTTTCAAGAATGGCACTGAAAGGTAAAGGTAAATCACTATATTCAAGAATGGCATTGAATGATTGTGAGAAAGACTCATCCAAGAATGGCACTGAATGAACAGATAAAACTTTCAGGAATGGCACTGAAAGATATCCAAGCAAATATGATGGGGATTGCAGAAGAGGGGCAAAACTTCCAGGAATAGCACTGGGAGAAACAAGAGGCACAAGATATCCAGGAATGGCACTGGAGATCAAAAGAGACAGACATCCAGGAATGGCACTGGAGTGAAAGAAAAGACAGACTTCTAGGAATAGCACTGGAATGGAAGAAACAAACATCTAACAACAAGACAAGATACACAGGGAAACGACAACATCCAAGAATAGCACTAGAAAGAAAGAAAACAAACAGGATATCCAGGAATAGCACTGGGTGAAAAGACAGGTAAACGATAACATTCAGGAATGACACTGAATTAAAAGGTAGGTAAAAGTTTTGGTAGGCGCCAAGTAAGTTGGACTTTGATCACAAGGTAAGATGTTGATATCAACAGGACCTCGGAAAATGCATATGAGCACGAAGCACACTTCAAGCTATGAAAATCTTTCTATGTATGATAGATGAATGATTTATGTATGCAAATGCAGATGATAGGGACAACCAAGATAGACTCCTTTGTGAGGGAAGAATGGACCTGATTCCTCAACACAAGGAACACTGCCCACTCTGCTTGGAGAGAAGATGTTGAACACATCTCTGTCACACTTATGAATTGTATCAGGCTGATAGTCTTTTGAAGAAAGACGTCTTGAGGGTTCTTGAAGAAGATTGCCCCAGATTGATTGACTGAGGAAAATAAACTGATCATAGCTTCAGTTTGACTGCTGCAGGGGAAGAATGAACTGATCATGGCTTCAATTCTTGAAATGAATGCTGAGGATAAACTGATCATGGCTTCAGTTGCTGGGGATGGACTGATCATGGCTTCAGTTCTTGAAATAAATGTTGAGAAGGCTAAACTCAATATGAATCTTGAAAGAGATCTTCTGATTAACCAATTCTGAGAATAACTTGCACTGAGCAACAAATTTTGAACTGATTCACAACAGGATCTGGAAGTAATGTGCCCCTGATAGGATCACTGACCAAGTTTCTCAACTGTTTGAAAATTTCTTGATGAGGAAAGTTTGCATGCAAATAGGATTATTCAAACAAACATGGTAATTTTAATGCAAAGCTCATGCAATTTTGAAATCAAAAATCATTTTTGGAATGATATTATTGATGTAAAGCAAAATGAATCACTTGTCAAAACACGGCGGTTTAGACATTCAAAAATAAAAGAGAAAGTAAAGGTAAGACATCAAAGCAAATGATTGGCAACAAACATAGGAGTCAATTTACGCAACCTTGCTGTAGTATGCTTTCAAAAGAAACCTGGCTTCAATTAGGTCTTTTGAATAGGCTCAAAGTTTATTTGTACCCAACCCATTCTTCGTGATGACCTTCAGTCCTATGCTCAGTTAATTCACACGATGCATTCAGGTTCCAAGAGATTTTGGAATTGCAACACAGTTATGATGATGGCTCAAGAGATTTTTGAGATGGCAGTCACTCTTTTACAACATTTTGTTGTTTTTGATGAGGACCTTAGCCAACTCGTTTTGTCTTTGAGGATTTTGGTAACCTCTTGCTTTTTCTTTTGTTATCCCTAACTTTTGCCTGAAATGTGTCATTTGAGCTTACAGTCAGCGGGATGCCCCAATTTTTGCCTAAGTCTTCTTCATAGGTTTTGACTTAGCGGGCTTTTCATTTGATTTTTTTTCATTTTTTTTGAAAGATAGTGACTGCCTGGCTTAATGATTACGGTGAACCATCATTGGCTTTTGATTTGAAATACATCTTCGACACTTCTTTGATGTGTGCGAAGGAAAGCTTGTGATTGTAACCTTTATTGGAAAGTGTCTTGCATGCACAGTCAAATTAACTGAGAACTACTGTCATACCCCAAATTTTGACCACTAAGATTTCCCATCATTGTGAAACTCATCATCACAATATAGATGTACCATCATACTTCATCAGTCTCCCCAAACATGGGTGAGCATCCACTACAATCAAAATTAGGGTTTCAAGCCCTCTCAGAGCCTTAGACAAAGGATCAATCAAGGAATGACATGATATTCAACTTTTCTAACCTCTCAAACATCCACAATGGATCAAAAGGACTCCCACTTCAAGGATCAAGCACAAGGCTGCTCCCTTCTAGGTGGATCAAGTCTCAAGATCGACAGTGTCACCAAATTAGGGTTTTGATCGACCAGGGCCTCCAGATGGAAATTTTTCATCTGGGCACAAGCCAATGATCTAAAACACATCCTAATATACTGCATGGAACCTCATGGACCCAATCATCAAGTCAATTTAACCTCAGGGGATGCATTCACAAAAAATCAGGAATTAGGGTTTCTTGACCTAATTCACCCCGAAGTTGACTTTTAGGGAAAATCATGAGCCAAGACCTCAAGAGAGGGTTTGAGGGTCTCTAATGAACTACATTTATCCATTTGTAACAATGGATTAATCCAAGAAGCTTGAGCAACAAGTCTCAATTTCATCAGTACCACAATTAGGGTTTCGCGAGGAAAGTCAACTGTAACTTTGACTTTTGACCAGGACATGCTCCCAATCCCTAATACATGATTCAATATACCCTATGACACCCATGGAACATGTCCATCAAGTTTGATTTAGGTCAAGGACATGATTTCCTGAAGAATTGCATAGTTTGGAATTCATCGGATAAAAGTCAACTGTGCACAAAAGTCAACTTTGACTTTTTGAGATTTTTCACCAAAATGGATTTTTAACCCTAAAATGAAGTTAATGTATGATTTGAATTATCATTCATCAAGAAAAATCCAAGAAAGTGGGATAACTTGTAAAAGGGGTAACCATAAAAACTTAGAAAATTTTCTAAGTTATGGAAAAAGTGACACTAATGTGCCAACTTTGGAGGACCATAACTCCTAAACCACAAGGCCATTGTTCCCCATTTAAATCTTGATATTTCGATCTCATTTCCCTCTACAAAAACTTCATACTGACCTTTGTCCAAATTCCTCATGGATTTTGAGTTATGGAGTGATCAAAATCAAGAAAAGTCACTTTGTTCCAAGACTTAGTGAAAATTTCATTAAGTCAGATTTTACCTTACTTTTTGCCAAATGTAGGGGAATTTTTCACTTGGATTCAAAAGAGATCAAAACCAAACATGTTCAAACAGTTGTTGTATCATGTAAGGGCTTTCCAAAATGGCCAAGAACATTGCCAAATTCAATTTGAGTCATGAGATATGACATTGGCAAGTTGCCTTGCTGAAATCTGCCAAGGCAAGGCAGATTTTTACACTTTTGGTCGATTTGCCAAAATCAGCCAACTACAAATGCTCCTATCCACTTGGACACATCTGAGGATTAAATCTAAAGGGGACAATCACTGAGCCTAGCCGCCAAAGTCTTTGGAACAAGAAATAACATGTTGAACCTAGAATTGCCAAAATAGGGACAAGACTCCAATTTTGGATTGGAGCATTCAATGGAAGCATCAAGGTGGCATGGACTGAGCCAGTATCAACTGAATTCAGTCAAGACTTATCCAACAAGTAGGGAACCAAAGCTCTGTTCCCTAACCTCTAGTCAACGGCTAGAGGAGACTTGCATTTCCATTGGCCAACATTGAACAAACCTCTGCTGCAGTTGCCATTCACTGTGGATCCCAAAACAAACTTGATCTACTATAAATAGAGCTCAATTGTGATCAGTTTGAGTACACCAAAGCCATCTAACAGATGCTTTCCTCAAAATCTCTTCTTTCATTCCAATTTTGCCTTCTAAGGCAAGTCACTATCGGGTTTTGAGTTTGAGAGCTTTTCCAATCAAACCAATCACACACACACACCTCACATATATCATATAGAAGTGATCCAAACACTCACGTAACATCTGGAACACAGATTTCACAAAATCACCAGCCAATTGCTCAAGTTCTTGACAGTTTTGCAGTTGAGGTACCATCTTCAACTCCAAACCATTTCAATCCATTCCAAGCATTCATACACACTCCATGGCACCTAGGGAAGCTATCAAGATCATTGGAACCTAGCTGTAACACCTCCAACACAAATCATGATCACCAGCTGCAAGTGGTAAGCATGAGCTCCTCTAACTCTATGATCCATGCAATTTTTGCTGCACAATAATTTGGCCATATGTTCATAATCATGCATGGAATGTTTCCCCTCAATTAATTGCATTGTTTGAATCGTGTATAAAAAATCCTAGCCTTCATACAGAAATTAGGGTTCTTGAGGATTTTTCATGATTTCTTGTTTTATGCTTAATTTAAATGAAATTAATTGTCATAGACATGATTGTGAGGTTGAAACGAGTTGATTGGTATGTGGATTACATGATATGATTAAGTATTCAGTGAGATTGGAGAGAAAATGCAAATCTGGGCAAACCTAGAACACGCGCGTGTTCTTGGGTGTTCTTGGCGTCATTTTTTGAATATTTGAATATTTGAATTTTGTGATTTTATTTAATTGATTCAAAAATTAATTTCTCTCTGAGTTTTAATGATTTTGAGTTTATTCTTTTTTTAATAATTCACAAAAATGTTAAAATATTTTATTTTCCCAAAAAATCCCAAAAATATTATTTATTTTGTATAATTGATATTTTTGCAAAGAATTAATGTTTTAATTGTTTTTTACATTTAAAATATTTTTTCCACTTTGATTTTGCAACTTTTAATGCTTTCTAATTATTTTGTAGGTTAATACTTAATTTTTGAAGCATTAATCCAAGATCACAATTTTTTTCCCATATGTTAAACAATTTTGATCATTTTAATTGAATTTTTATTCAATTAAATACATTTTTGAAAACAAATTAGGGTTTTGGATTAATTCAACCCTCATAAATCATTTTCAAAACACTTTGGGCCTCTAATAGAGTGTAAGACCCAATCCTTTTTTGACAAAATCATTTTGGGCCTCAGTACATTGTATAAGTCCCGATACCGTCAAAAACAAACGGCGCGATCGTCGCCTTTTGAAAAATAACATTTTGGGCCTCTCCTTGAGCTATAAGACCCATTCAACACTTTTTGGGCCTCATTCGTTGTATAAGTCCCTCTGTACATTTTCAAATAAACTACGCAATCGTCGCCAGTTTAAAATTAACCGACTGGGCCTACCCTCGAGTAGTAAGACCCATTCAAAATTTTTGGGCCTCTAATAGAGTGTAAGACCCAACCCCCTTTTAACCAAAATCAGTTGGGCCTCAGATATTGTATAAGCCCCTTCGCGTTAAAAGAAAATCTCGGCGCGATCGCCATTTTTAACGAAAAATCAATTGGGCCTACCCTCGTGTTATAAGCCCCACTCTTTTTCTTTAAACCTTTTGGGCCTCTATTAGAGTGTAAGACCCAAATCCCTTTGTACAGAAAACCTTTTTGGGCCTCAGTCACTTGTATAAGTCCCTCTGTACAAAATTCAAATAGTGCGCTCACTGATAAAACCTTGGGCCTCTCCTTGAGCTGTAAGCCCCAAATCTTTCTTTTTCAAAGCACTTTCTCCTTTGATTTTGAATATACTGTTGTTTTCAATCTTTCTTTGTTGAACAACTAACCAAAAAGCATGGAAGCTCTACAACCGAGTAAGTGGTTATTGCTTTCATTTACCGCTTTCATATACATATAACTGTATTGTGGGGCTGTTTCACTGTAAGTCTTCTTTCATAAACTCATATCAACTGTGTAATAATAGTATAGATATTTCGAGTTTCCCCGACAACTACGTCTAGAACTAGGTGACGTCGTTTCGTTTATTCATAGAAATAGACAACTAGTCCCCAATAGGATCACCAGATACAGTCTTCTCTTCGACTGTCCTCATTAGGAATTATCAAGAAACTCTACTCCCAGAGATGAATATATTCTCCGTGAATGGAATCTTTGAGTTTCTTCCAAATTCTCGAACTTTCCTGACTTGATCTATTCCTTGTGAATAGCTTGCCTTGAATTTCTCGGGGTTTGGGGACCCACGAGCTTCTTAAAAGCATCGGCCTCCTCTTGGGCATCATACAAGGACCCACAGGCTTCCTAAAAGCAACCCCGCCTCCTCTTGGGCTTAGTACAAGGACCCGTCGGCTTCTTAGAAGTATTCACAGCCTCCTCTTAGGCTTCGTATAATGATTCTTCCTCCGGGAATGATAGCCTCCTCTTGGGCTTCGTACAAGGACCGATCGACTTCTTAAAAGTTTCCAGCCTCCTCTTGGGCTTCATACAAATTGTCCCAACGACCTCCTAGAGGTATAGGAATAGAACTTAGTCATCTGCATAGAACAGTCCTTTCAAAGAGTTTATTACTGTTTCTCAAAGCATAGTACAAAAGACGAAACTCTAGACACGGACAGTCTAATCTCCTTGAGTTTTCCAGACATTCTCAAGTGACCCCTTCGTTAAATAGGAAGAAAACCCATAGACTCGGACAGTCTAAATACCCTTCGGATTTCCCACTTCCTTAAAGAATAGGAATAACCCGGATCCTCGAATCAAATCCTTGAGTACAGTGTTGTTCATATAAGAACTGATTTTCTCTTTCAAAGATTAGTATACTGGACCTGTCACTCAACTGAAACAGTTACAATAGCCTCCTCTTAGGCTTTGTACAATGATTATCCCCAGCGGAGTCAAACAACGTTTAGCCTCTCTCTCGGGCTTTGTACGAGACACATAAAGAGACTCCCGCGTTGAATCAATCACCCCTTTCGCCTCCATCTCGGGCTTTATACGAGATACAAAAAGGTTCTTATTGAGCCGAACAAATTTTAGCCTCCAACTCGGGCTTCGTACGAGATACAAAAAACTCTCTTGTTAAGTCAAGTAGCCTTCATCTCGGGCTTTATACGAGATACCAAAAGACTCTATCGTCGAGTCAAAAACCTTTTAGCCTCTCTCTCGGGCTTTGTACGAGACACATATTAGCCTCCTCTTAGGCTTTGTATAAAAAAACCACTGGTTGGTCCAATAAACCTTTTAGCATCAAAGTTGTGCCTCGTTCACAGTACACAAACTTCAACAACTCTTTCCCCTTCATCTAATTGCTGTAAGCGGCTAGCCTCTGGATCATCTACATCCATGCCACTGTCCCTCTTTTAGCATGAGAAATTCCTAAGGAAAGATAGCATTGCTCTACACTGAGTTAAAGTCTTCTCCTTCAAGTTAAAAACCCCCTATAAAGGAAATTATGGCATTGCCAGGATCCGCGTATCCCGGTTAAAGTAATCCTCCCTTTATAACCAGTCACCCAACAGTTGTGACAAACAGACCCCCTCTTTAGAGATGACAAATTCTCTCTAAAGTCAAACCTTTTCAGCTTCACATCTTGGGCTTTGAACAAGATACAAACCACCTTTCGCTTCATGTCTTGGGCTTTGAAAAAGACACGAAAACAACCATTTCTCATAGAATAGGAGGAACTATGAACGCTCTGATTTCCCTATTTCGGTAAACGGGAATACGTAGGCATAAGATCGAAAGAAAAATCTTAGCGAACACACTAAACAAAAACCCAAAATCCCATACTCTCATACATTCGTCCTAAAATCCTAACCGATAGCCTAAAGCACCCCTCGTCAACAAAATAACCTAGGAGAAACCCCGAATCTTTGTAGCATCTATAAACCAACAGTTTTGACTGTTTAATCTCAGTATGCAAGCAGGGTTAATTGGAGACATCTATTTCCCTTCCTTCATCAGCTTTAATAGGATAAAAAATGAATCGAGCTGTAGTACCAGAGCGATTGTGCTTCACAACCACATCCAAAAATCACTCTCTACAACTACCCATCCCCAGGTTTAGATTGTGGGTTTTTCGTATAGAAAGAAACTCCAACTTCTAGGCTCGAAGGGGCTGACAAAGGGATTAACTTCCTTATTTCTCCAGTGTTTGGGAGTTGAAACAATGCCTGTACATCCTAAGCCAAGTTTTAATTGAAAGTATACAGTTTAGCAATTTTAGGTATTTCGTTTTCATCATCCTCCCTCCAATCTTTTCATAAACAAAAGCTGATAAAGGAAGTGAACAGAAGATATATTTTTGTTTTTGTGAAAAAGAAAGCATAAAGATGCACACAGTGGATATAAATGAATTGAATCAAAACATTGCAATGCTCATTTCATTGAAATTACCACGAAAGTACAAATAAAGTTCAAAAGCAAACAGTCAATATAATCAAAGAAAAATGCAAACAGAAAGAAACAGGGCCTAGTGATTAATCAGCAACAAGGATGAGTTGTCCTATCTGAAACACTGGCTTTAGGAGATGATCTGTCTGAACTGACTCAAACTTCACTTGGCATGCTCTCTGACTTCTTCAATGTATTCAGGTTCTCCCTGACTTTCAGATTGTGGACTAGCAGCATGGTACACGAAAAGATTCTCAGGAATAGCTTGAGCAATAGAATGCACAACAGGCTGAGGTTTAGTGAACAATGGAGCTGAAGATACTGGCGAGACAAACACAGGAGTAGTTGCAAAGGGTGGCGAGTAATTCGGAGGTAACCCAAATTCTGGCCAAGTAGAAGCTTGTTGCTGAGTCAGTGGAGGGTCAACAGCAGCAGTTGAAGTTTCAACAATCACAGTTCGCTGAGGTGGTTCACCTCTAGCAATCAGAACTTGCAGCATTTCTGTGAGCTTGGTCATACCGGCCTTCAACTCATCAATTTCCATTCTGACTTCGGCGTTGTGTTGTTCTTGGTTTTCCATTCTCAATCTGACGGCAACTCTAGTTCCGTAGTTGTGTTGAGGAAATAGCTTGATGGCGAACAGATAACTGAAGAAGGAGACAACTTAAATGTGTTTCTGAGGCGACTGGGAATAATGCATATGTATGCTCATGGATGCAAGAGTGCATGAATGCAACAACCACAAACAAGATCACTTGAAGCACACGGGTTCAAAAGTTTGAGTCACGAGCAGGAAGTCGAGGTTAAGAACCAATCCCACAAAAGGTGTGTGCTAAGGTTTGTCTTCATTGTACCTGCAGAAAACAACGGTTCTAACAGAGTTCCCAGGGTCCACAATCCGCTATCAGACACACCAGCGTACCGATTTGCTCGGAGGTTGGTAGTTATCCTTAAGAGAATCTAACCTTAGTGTGGCATCGCGTGACAGCTAAGTCAGATTTGCATCTTCATAGCTTCCGCGCCACGATCCTAAAATGGCTAGGATGGGTTAAGGGTTCTAAAGTCCTCAGCTTCGGGTCCTCGGATCAAGAAGCATAACAGGTTTGCCATTTATGGTCTGCCATTATTGCCTCTTGGGAGGAGTGCCTCAACTGAGTCCTCGGGAATGGTCAACAGAGTCGACAACTTTCTAGATCAACACCCCGAAATGCGCAATACACGCACGTCAGAATATCTCCCAAGAAAACCTCGTCTGGATGTGAATTTTGTGAACACCAAACGTACCAAGACGGCGCGTAGGTCCCACTACTTTCCACCCTAGTCCTAGGTGTACACTCAAGCCTGTGTATTGGGCTTATCTCACCACATAGAAGAATCCCAAATAGAATAAGCAAGTAACAAGCAAATCAGGCAAAAAGCAATAAATAAATCAAAGTAGGCTAAACCCCTCAAGGGATGGACCAGCAAGAGGTCAATCTTTCCCCAGCAGAGTCGCCACTTTTCTGTAGCGGCAAAATCGTGAGTGTAAGCTATTGATTAACTTAACTCGAAAAAGCAAGAGTCGCCACCGCACTTTTATTTTATCCAAAAAAGGAAAGGAAAAAGAGCGAACAAAACCTACACAAGCTCTACAACAAGAACAAGTGAAGAGAGTCTGGGTAAGGGGGTTGGTTACGCAATGGGAAGGTGTTAGCACCCAAAACGTCTATAGTACTCTATAGGAGCCCTTTGAAATATCTACCGCTTTTGGTCTGAAAAAGTTTGCTTGAAAAGTGATTGAGGAGATGAGAAGAGAAATTCTTTTTAATATTTTTGTGTTTGGAGAGACTTGTCGTCTCATGCTTACGTACCCACGATGTGAAATGTAGGATCAAAACCCTGTAGTTTGTGGTACAAAGAATGAAATTTGTTTGTTTTGGTTGTTTTTAAATGTAAAGACCAGTCGTCATTTCTAAGCGAATAATTCCGCTTAAATAAATGAATCATGTCTAAACTTATGAAAAAGTTAAAAGAAAAGTGCACGAGGGCACAAAAGAGAGTAAGTGAGTTTGGTGTTTTTTAAGTCTTTTGAAAAAGTTGTAGCTGCGCATTGAAATGGCTTGGAAATTGGTAGTGTATGGCTTGATATTTTGTGTATGATGGCTCGCGTGTATTTGCGTTGAAGCAGCTTTTCATGTGGCTTGGTGTTGGCTGAAGAAATGGAAAAAATGGGTTGTGGCAATTGTTGTTTGTTCATAGCTTTTTTTCTTTTTTTTTTTCTTGCAATTAAATGTATCATGAGTTTGGGCTTTTTGTGATTTATGGATGAAAATGAAATGGGTTTATATAATAAAAAGGTAATGGGTAAATAAAAAGAAAAGGTAATTGGCTTATGATATTTTTGGACATGGAAATTGTTTTTAGAGTTGGATAATGTTTTATGGAAAAAATGGATTTAATTGGATTGAAATGGAATTTGGATAAATGGATTTTTGAATAATATGGATAATGGATGTGAAATATGGGTAACTGGTTATAAAAAATGGGTATGGATAATAGTAAAAAAAAGATATGGATATTGGTTGTTATAGAAGTGGATATGGATTTTGAAAAAGATAAAGTAGAAATGGATATTGATTTAAGGAAAAAAAGGATTTCTTGAAAATATGGACAATGGTTTATGGTTTTGAATAAAATGGATATTGAAAGTTGGATAAGTAAATGGATTTAAAATGGTTGTTGAATATTTGGATAATGAATTGGATAAAATAAAGGATATTTGGATTTTAAATTGGATAATGGTCATGAAAAGTGATTATTGGAAAATGGTCATATTGAAATGGAATTGGATATGGAGAAAATGGTTTAGAGAATGGATATGGAAAGAAATAGATATGGATAAAAAATGAAATGGATAATTGGATATTAATGGATAGAAATGGTTTGGCAAATGGATGAAAATGGACATGGAGCATGGATGACAAATCTTTATTTTTTAGCCCAAACCCAATCTTGACCTTTTTTCCGCAAGCCTATGAGCCACTGCTTGATATACTGAAGAATCTCAGCACAAGACATCTTGCTTTTGAACAACCACATGTGACTTGAAATTACTTCATTGTCTTTGACAAACCTGTACAACACACAGAGAGAGAAACAAACAAACAGTAGCAAATATTTTGGTATTTTGGTTAGAGGTTAGTAAACAGAAACAAGTAAGAATAATATACAGATGCTCAGGAGAAACACAGATTGTGGTCTTGTTTGTGGTATGAAATGCAAATGAAATGAGTGAAATCTTAGGGGTAAAAATTAGGGTTCAACAGGTTACAACCATCTTTTGAACGTTCTTCTTGATGTTCTTGTTAGCCGCTTCTACCATTCCGTTCATCTTGGGTCGGTAGGGAGATGAGTTATGGTGTTCGATCTTGAACTCTACACACAACTCTTTCATCATCTTATTGTTCAAGTTGGATCCATTATCAGTAATGATCTGGCTTGGAACACCATAACGGCAAATGATATTATTTTTGATAAAGCGGACCACAACTTGTCGGGTTACATTCGCGTATGACACTGCTTCGACCTACTTGGTGAAGTAATCAATGGCTACCAGGATGAACCGATGTCCGTTCGAAGTCTTAGGTTCGATCATGCCAATCATGTCGATTCCCCATATGGAAAAAGGACATGGGGAAGAAAGAACTTTGAGATGCGTTGGCGGTACATGAATTTTATCAGAGTATATCTGACACTTGTGACACTTCCTCATATACTTGTAGCAGTCGGATTCCATGGTCAACTAGTAGTACCCTGCTCTCAGAATTTTTCTCGCCATTGTGTGTCTGTTGCCATGAGTGCCAAAGGATCTTTCATGAATTTCTTTTATCAGCCTGTCTGCTTCTAGTCTGTCTATGCATCGGAGCAAGACCATGTCAAAGTTTCTCTTATAGAGTGTATCACCGCTCAGGAAGAAACTTCCTGCCAGCCTTCTGAGGGTCTTTCTGTCCTTTATGGATGCCCTAGGTGGGTACTCTTGTTTCTGAAGGAAGCATTTGATATCGTGATACCAAGGTTTATCTTCTATGACTGCTTCAATCGTGAAGATGTAAGCGGGTCGTTCAAGGCGCATTATGTCAATCTGAGGTAAGTCGTTTCGTTGACCTACACTAATCATGGAAGAGAGAGTGGCTGATGCATCAGCCATGTGATTCTCTTCACGAGGGATATGGTGAAACTCAATTCTGTTGAAGAATGGTAACAACCTTCTTGCGTAGTCTTTGTAAGGAATCAGTCCTGATTGGTATGTGTTTCAATCTCCTTTGATCTGATTGATAACCAGGGTTGAGTCGCCATATACATCCATGTTTTTGATCCTTAAGTCGATCGCTTCTTCGAGACCCATGATACAAGCTTCGTATTCTGCCTCGTTGTTCGTACACTTGAATGTAAGTCTGGCAGTGAAAGGAATGTGGGTACCCTGAGGCGTAACAATGATTGCCCCAATTCCGTTTTCGTAATGATTGATAGCTCTGTCAAAGATAAGTCCCCATTGGGAACCTGGTTCTGGCCCTTCACTAGGTAGTGGTTCATCGCAATCTTTCATTTTTAGATACATGACATCTTTGTCTGGGAAGTCAAATCCGACTGATTCCTGATCGTCAATCGGTTGATGAGCCAAATGATCGGCTAAAACACTTCCCTTAACGGCTTTCTGAGCATGGTACTCTATGTCATATTCTGATAACAACATCTGCCAACGGACAATTCTTCCCGTGAGAGCAGGTTTTTCAAAGACGTACTTGATTGGATCCATTTCGGAGATTAACCAAGTAGTGTGACGAATCATATACTGGCGAAGGCGTTTGGCTGCCCAAGCCAGGGCATAGCAAGTTTTCTCGAGCATAGTGTACCGAGTCTCGCAGTCGGTGAATTTCTTGCTTAAATAGTAAATGGCAGACTCTTTCCTTTTGGTTTCGTCTTGTTGGCCAAGCACACAACCCATTGAGTCCTCTAGGATTGTGAGGTAGATGATCAGTGGTCTTCCTTCCACTGGAGGTGATAGAATCGGTGGGTTCAACAGGTATTCCTTAATACTGTCGAAGGCGGTTTGGCAGTCTTTTGTCCAAACGCAGTCCTGATTCTTTTTGAGTAATTTGAAAATCGGCGCACATGTCGCGGTCATGAGGAATATGAATCTGGAGATGTAGTTCAAACATCCCAGGAATCCCATGACTTGTTTTTCAGTTTTCGGGGAAGGCATTTCTTGAATGGCCTTGACCTTGTCAGGATCAACTTCAATTCCTTTCTGGCTGACGATAAACCTTAAGAGTTTCCCTGAACGGACACTGAATGTGCACTTATTGGGATTCAAGCAGAGTTCGTACTTTCTCAGCCGCTCAAATAGTTTTGACTGGTGGGTCACATGCTCCTCTTCTATTTTAGATTTTGCAATCATATCATCGACATATACCTCAATTTCCTTGTGTATCATGTCATGAAACAGAGTAGTCATGGCCCTTCAAACCGAACAACATTACCTTGTAACGAAAGGTATCCCATGGGGTAATGAACGAAGTTTTCTCCATGTCTTTCGGCGCCATTTTGATCTGATTATAGCCCGAGAATCCATCCATGAAGGAGAAGACTTTGAACTTTGTTGTACTGTCAACCAGCATGTCAATGTGTGGTAAAGGAAAGTCGTCCTTTGGACTGGCCTTGTTCAGATCTCTGTAGTCCACACACATTCTGACTTTTCCGTCCTTTTTTGGAATAGGTACTATGTTGGCTAACCATTGAGGATATTCTGATGTGGGGAGGAAACCTGCGTCAATCTGTTTCTGTACCTCCTCCTTGATTTTTATGGCCATGTCTGGGTGAGTCCGTCTCAACCTCTGTTTTATTGGCGGATATTCCGATTTCAACGGTAAATGATGTTCCACGATGCTGGTATCCAACCCTGGCATGTCCTGATAGGACCAAGCAAATACATCGGGAAACTCTTTGAGAAGCTTTATCAAGCTCTCTTTGGCAGTTGGACTGAGCAGTGTCCCAATCTTGACTTCTTTTCTCTCTTCCTGTGAGCCCAAGTTGACCGTTTCCAACGGCTCTTCGTGAGGTTCAATGGACCTTTCCTCCTGTTTGAGTAGTTGGGAGATCTCTTCTGGAATTTTGTCGTCGACTTCTTTTTCAACCCCAAATACCGGGAATTCAAAGTTGGGAGAAGGCATCGGATCGTATGTTTCAACGGGGTTTAAAACAAGCAATCTGCATGACGTGATGATTTGTGTTTAGAAGAGATAGAGAAAATGCAAGTATGTGCAGTGTATTTTTTTTGAAAAACTGCTTGTTTATTTTGAATTGTATTTTAGGATTACCATTTTTTGAGAAAAGTAAAAAGAGAAAACAACAATTAATGCGGAGATTACAGAACGACGTTATTTTATTTATGAACGGTCGATTCTTGAAACTGCAGCCCTATAAAACAAAACTCTGTCGCTTTGGGCGAAGCGAAGAGGGATATTTACAGAAAGTAAGCCCTATCAAAACATCTATTTCACTTGGGCAAGGTGAAAGGTTAAAGTAAAGACGGCAATTACTTTGACTTATGAACAATCTTCGGCACATCGATAACAACCCATTGGCGGCGAACTCCTCGGTGAATCACAAAGTCTAGTACCTTCCTTGATTTATCTTCAGAATTAATGCTAATTTCTGGTGGAGCAGGATCATTGGGATCTATTTCCCAAGTAGAGTTGTCGTAGACGAACTCTTCTGTTGTATTTTGCAGAGTATTTGTACTTTCAGGTAAATCCCCTCATCTAGTTGGCTGAATGTCTTCGAGCCTGATACAAGAGCTTTCAGGAGTGGTGTACTTAACCAAGTAGTCGAATTTTACACTCAGTTGTCCCAAGGTGTCCCACACTTCTGTGGAACTGAAGGAGTCATCTTTCTTAATGACGTTGACCTCGGGAAAAGCATAGTTGATGAATTCCAGTCCGGTAAACTTTGCCAATTCATCTTCGTACTGGGTATTTTCTAAATGACTTGAGTGTTAATCCCATGACATGGTGGGGACGCAGGTATTCTGTTCAATGACGCTCATCTGATTTTCATTGTTCGGTTGATTTTCTTGCTCCAAGTCTCCTGGGTACGGTTGCCAGATAGGCAGGCCATCCATTGGGCCATAATAGTCGTGGTCAAAGTTGTCTTTCATCAGAGTGTCTTCCTCTAATGAGTTTGGTGGAGCACTGCATCCTTCCAGATCACAATCTCCGTATATCATTTCGACATCTAACCTTGGTATAAATCTCAGACTCTGTGTGGGATAGCAAAATGGCGTAAGCACCACTTCCTGAGACGTATAACCGTCCTCGTTAAGATAGGACTTCCACTCTCCATCTGTATCGGAGGGATCTTCCTCGTTGATGGTATGGACTGCTTGAGGCACAGGGTGAAGGAAACCTCCACTGTGGAAGAAATCCTGAATGGGATGAAGATTTTCATCGCTGGTAGCAGTCTGGGTACAAGTTAAAGAAAAACCAAGACCCTTCTTTGTTTTGTTATCAGTAGGAATGACAAGTTGTCCCCATTCTTTTGCATTGTTACTTTTGATCACTTCGAGAGCATCTCTGTACGAGGAAATCGAGGTTCCCTTCTTTGATTGACTCCCATTGCTCATCAAAAGTGCTTGGAACTGGGTTCCAACAACCTCCTCGGGTTCTATACAAGTAGATAATGACAAGTTACTCATGAGCAAGGCTTGTTCTCCACAGACCATGATGAGTTGATCGTTCTTGATGAACTTTAGTTTCTGGAACAGCGTCGAAGTGACTTCCCCAGACTGGTGTATCCAAGGTCTTCCGAATAACCAACTGTATGTTGCTCGGATGTCCATGACCTGGAAAGTGATTAGGAAAGTGTGGGGACCAATAGTTATGGGAAGGTCGACTTCTCTGATAACTTCTTTCTGAGATTTGTCAAAGGCTTTGACGATGACCTCACTGCCCCTCATCGGGGGTCCTTTGAATGATAGTCGCATTAAAGTGGACTTCGTCATAACGTTGATGGTCGATCCTGTGTCTACCAGTACGTTGGCTAAAGCATCGTCCTGGATGTTGACTGTGATATTGAGCGCCATGTTGTGACTTTTTCCCTCCTCTAGTAAATCCTCATCACTGAATCCTAAGTTGTTGCAGGAAGTGATGTTAGAGATAATGCTATCGAATTGTTGTATTGACACATCCTGTTCCACAAAGGCCTGCTCTAAGACTTTCTATAGAGCCTCTCTGTGGGCTTCGGAACTGAGTAAAAGTGATAGCACTGAGATCTTTGAAGGAGTTTGTAACAGTTAATCAATAATATTGTATTCACTCTTTTGGATGAGCTTCAGCATCTCATCATTGTTCTTTGAAAGGTCGGGATTACTAGATTGACCGACTGGTGGATCAGGAGCTTCTGTCTGAAGTTCCTTTTCTTTGTTAGGTTCTCCAACCCCTCGGTTGAAGATTCGACCGCTCCGTGTTACTCGACTGATGTCTGCAATATTCACGAGTGAGGGTAATGGAAGTTCCTTTCCATTCTTAATTACTGTTGCACTGTATTTATAAGGGATCGCCTTAGCTGATTCATACGCTAATGGTCCTGGCAAATAAATAACTACAGGAGCCTTCTAATTTTTTTCACTGTCGTAAGTAACTTCAATCAGTTCCTGGCTAGGAACTTTTGATTCGTCCAGTAGAGGGATGACGGTACAAACATCCTTGTTCTATTGATGATCATAGATTATGACAACGTCTTTGATTTGATCGGCGAAGTAGTCCGGCGTCCAGTCGATTGGCTCGGAATTCGGACACGGGTGAATCTCTTTACGATCCAACTGACCTTGAAGGGCTGCTCGCATGAGATAACATCTTTGGTTATTTTCCGAGCAGACTCTACAGCGTTTGTAATTATATGGTGGCACTTGGCCACGTCCGCTTTGAATGCAGTGCAACCTTACCAGGTCAGTTTCCATAGATCAGGCATCCTGACTTTAATGGCGAGTAGGGTTCCCGTCAACCACACTGATTTGTTGGGTGTCTTCATCTAGATAGATTGGAAGCCACCAGTGGTTTAATAAGTGTTGCAAAGTTCTTTAAACGAGAGCGCACCCTTGGTTATTCTCACAACATCCTTTACAGCTCAGATACTCGTGAAAAGTGAGAAAACCGAGTTGAACCTGCTTGGCGTGTAACTCCACCAAGCTGGTATTCATCAGACGAATATCGAAGATTTGGATCATGTTGATCTGATAAAGATTTCTATCATGGTAGTCCTGGATCCATCCAAGATCCATCTGACGCTGGAAGAATTGTAATTGTGCCGCGGCAGATTATAATACTGGCTTTGCCTTGAGTGCATTGCCACCAAGTTGGCATTCATTGCACGGATGTCGTGGTTCTGAATGACGTTAGAATTCGTATAGGTCATGTTGACTCCACGAACTCGATGCTATTGGATCCACTCGAGATCCAATTATTCCTGTAGAGCTGATTGCACCACAGAACATCCCTGATTATTTTTAGAGCAGATATCACACTGGTGATAATTATGAGGTGGAACATGACCATATCCACCCTGTCTACAATGCATCTTAACCAAGTCGGCCCTTAACAAGAGTACATCATGAATTTGATAGGTGTTGTTAGACTCTCCCTTTATTAAATTTACTGCGGCCTTCTCGTGTTGAGGCAGCGGGTTTGTGAGAACATTAGGATTCATATCTTTGAAAGATAAGACCCCGCTCCTAACAAGCTTTTACACATCGGATTTAAAACTGAGACAGTTTTCTATGTTATGCCCTGGTCCTTGTCGCTCCCAGGATTTTCATCCAGGTACAAACGCGAAAGTGGCGCGGAAAACAGAGTCGACAGCCGTGTAAATTTATCCCAAGGGAGGGAAAGGGAACACCGCATAAACCTGAGGAAGAGGGAAAGGAATGGTCATTGCAACCATAGCCTGGGTTCGGGAGTCGGTTACACGAGCGGAAGGTATTAGCACCCCACGCATCCATCGTACTCGATGGGATCCACGTTTGTTGTCTAATCTAAGGGCGAGTTATCTTAAAATCTATGGATGCACTAAAACGGGGGGGGGGGGACAAAGACAGCCTCGGTAGGATGTCGTCATCCTAGGCCTACGTACCCCCTTTGTGCAATGGGGAATTCATAGTCAACGTAGTTCGGACCAAGTTCTTTTTGTGTTTTTTATGAGCGACGTTAAGTTCGCGTCCGACAGTTAGGGTCAATGCCTGTTTGCGACTCAGACGGAAGGTAACGTGCCGTCTTTGAAAATAGCCTTTAGTTTGACGATCCCGCGGGATAGAAAGGTTTGAAGTTTGTTTGTATTTTTTAGGACAGAAGTGACTTGAGTTAGTTCATAACTCAACTTGAACCAAAGTCTATGACACGGGAACGAATGCGTCGCATGGTCGTCCCCAATGGGACGTATGCTCAACACTCTAGAAGAGAGAAGGGGGACCCCTCAATCTTCATTTCCTATGTTTAAGGCTCGTGTGCAAGGTAAGTTGACCTTATTAAGTATCTTAGAAATGTTATGAGATGAGAAGAGGGACTCAAAAGAAAAGAAAAACACTACGGGGAAACTCTATCCTAATGTTATCATGCAAAGATGGCCCTAAGGGGAGGTTTGACAACAACCTAATCCTAAAGAAAAGAAAAGATGAGAGAAAGAAGGAGTGAGAGTGGACATGGATAACTATCCACACCCTTAAATAACTTACCTCAGCCCCTGCATAAAAGGTTAGTACAAACAGATATAAGTGACAATACGACAAACAAAACTCAAACAAATCACAAACCAAAGAGAGATGGTTATAAACCAAATGGAACTCAACCAATACAAAATGTGGATGACCTAAACATGGATCATAAAGTCAAAGACGCAAACCCAAATGATGGCACAAGTGCCTTCTCAGATAAGTAGTCAGACATGATCAGGGATGTGCATACAAGAAGATCTCAAACAAAGAGCAATCAAACAATTAGCAAAAAATCTTCTAAAATTATCAAATTAAAACCGAAAACACCTCAACCAGATACAAACATCATATTAAAAACTCATGCAAAAATTCACAAGATAGGTCATCCAAACAATTATGCAAATTCTAATGAGAAACATGGTTCAATATGCAAAAGGAAAGGACTAAAATGCAATATGAAATAATTTTAAAAATGAGAGAAAAATATTTTAATGCAATTCAATGTGTTGGTGAAACAATGCAAAAAGAATGAATTCAAAAGGTTTTATGGATGATGAGAAATAAATTCTACAATGCAATGTGTGCAAAATGAAACAAATTCAAAAAGAAATTATTAAAATAATTAATTCAGACGCCAAAAATAAAATAAAAATAAAAAAATTAAATTTGAGAAAATTTGATAAAACTATAAAAATGCTTCATGAATTTTTGGGAATTTTTTAATGTAAGAAACTATTTTTAAAAAATAAAAATAAAATGCAATAATTAAATAAAAATAAAAGTAAAGAGATAAACATGGGGGGTGTGTTCAGCAGTCCAACCTCGTTGGAAAATGATAATGGGCTTAGGGAGAGGGTGCAAATAGAAATCCCAACACTTAAAATCCATCAGCGAAATAAAAATAAAAAAGGAAGTGCATGTGAGACCTAGTCAATGGATTGACTCAACGCTCACCTTTGGATCAATCTGACGCATGGCATTCAGTCAAATAAATAGCAAGTAATAATGATGAGAGGCATAGATCCACACACCCACACTAACAGCGATGCACATACACAAACCCAATTATTCAGAAAATAAATGAAATAAAAAGTGGCACGTGGTAGGGCGCATGGTATCATTAATGCGTTGGCACCCTGTAAGCTACATGATCAAACCAACGTCAAGGATTAGGTCAACACAATCAAAAGTAAATGGGACGCGTGGTCAGGATTGAAGGTGCATGGCAATAATCGTGGGAGGGCACACATATAAACCAATAAAATAAAACAAAATTTAAAACGTGTGGCAGCATGAGGGCCACACGATGAAATGCATGAACGGCTGGGAGATCGTCTTCCCCACCCAAACCCTAATCTCGCCGGAAACTATGCCAGCCGCCGGAGCTAGGGCTCCGGTCACCACTTCCGGCCACCTGCAACATAAAATTTCCCAGAACACGCAAACGAACACACTATTCTGACCAGAATTTCACCAGGGTCAATAATATCACATTAAAATTCGCAAATGATCAACACATAAGAAGCATCGAATGAAAGAAAGTTTGGACTCAAAACTTAAAACTCATCATACAACCAAACCATGCGTCCAAACTCCAAACCAAATACATCAGAATCATCAGTGAATGTCACACATCATTATGCACATCAAAAAAGGGAGTTTTAAGAGCATGCAAAATTGCACTAACCTGAGATCAAGCAGTCTGTATCCTAGGTTTTAGCTTCCAACGATGGGTGATTTGTACTCTATAGATTCCAAGGATGAAGACTATGAAAGAATTTCGCCCAAAGCCTTTGTGGATTGTGAGATTTGAATGAGAGCAGGATTAGGGTTCAAACTTTTTTTCTCCTCAAAATCACGTGTGTTTTTCCATGAGTCTATGATTTTTTGCTTAAATATCTAGGGTTATTCCACTTCTGATCATTTAGGTCTTAATCACTCCTTGGTTAATGAGTTTTGGGCCATTTGACAAATTTGCATAATGTGAAATACACCCTCCTCCATGCATGTACACCCAAGCATCCTATGATGGATCACTTATATTTCAATTGCTAATCACACCCGTATGGAATTTGGGCCTTGAGATGTATTGGTTCATGAGCTTTCAATGATCTTGCAATTTTGCATAATGGAAAATAAGTGATGAATAAACCATGGATCCACTTTATTCTTGATAAATGGTATGAAACTTGACTCTTGAAGACCATATGAGGATGTGAGACCTTGAAAACCTTGAAGAGAACCTCAAAATTTCACAGTTGACTTCCCCTCTCACTGTTGACTTTTCCTGATTCCCAATCCATTGGCCAATTGAACTTCTCATGAACCAAACTGATGGACAATCTTCCATTCCTAGATACTTAGGGACCCAAGGAATACCATGGAATCAAACCTTGCCCAAAAAATCAGAAATAAACTGACTTTATAGCAAACCCTAATTTTGGTACCCTCAGTCTAGGAGGAAATAACACAGTCTCCAAATCCAAATTCCTCTGAATATGATGTGTATCCTCTCCAACAAAGATAATATATGCCATTTGGTGATGATAAAAACCCAAGAATCTTGCCCATTGGAGCAATAAACCCAAGAATCTCAAAACCCTAATTTCTGCACTAGTTAGGAGAGAGTGATCCACTTGAGATCTCTTGGACAATATAAGGACTCTTGCTTGACCCTTTGAAGAACATCTTCTCCTCTTGAACTTGCCTCAGGCACCTTGACCCCATGCTAAAAACCAATGATATGCACACATGATAATGCAAAAATGAAATGAAACATAATCCATTTAGTACTTAAAGTAAGAGAGCAAATTTTGGGGTGCTACAGCTGCCCCTATTCAATCAACTTGGTCCTAAAAGGGTGATAGCAACGGCTCTCGGACCTTCAAGGTAGAAGGTGATTGAATACAAAAAAGAACCCGGAAATTTGCAACATGTGGATAGATACAAAATGAAGTGCTAACGAGGACGGCCGAAGACGAACTCGAAAGGGTAGACCGACCGAAGGCAGACTACGCTGGGAGATAAAGTGAAATAAACTCTTCTGAGTTATGCCATCTCTGCTGAGAAAGAGAACTGGGTTTCACGAAATAAGTCAGACGAGAACTGACTACCACAACAATAGGTCAGACGATAACTGACTACCAGGCGAGAACTGGGTTTACAAAAGAGATGTCAGGCGAGAACTGACTACCAGGCGAGAACTGGGTTTACACCAAATAAGTCAGTCGAGAACTGACTACCAGACGACAACTAGATTTACAGAATAAGTCAGACAAGAACTGACTACCATACGAGAACTGGGTTTCACCAAGTAAGTCAGACGAGAACTGACTACCAGACGAGAACTGGATTTACAAAGGAGATTGGCCAATCCAAGGCAAACTCCTAACAAAGATACGGTCGTAAACCGAAAGGGTGAGAGGTGAAATCAACGGACTTACAACCCACAGATAAGATGACTCCACTGGGGAAAGGAGAAGTCTAAATAAAAGACTCTGCCGGGGAGCACAGGTAGGATGAACACATTCCTCGACGATCTCATCGAGGATGAACCAAAATCTCCTGAGTTATGCCATCTCTGCTGGGAAAGAGAACTGGCAAGGAAAGCATCAAACCTGGCTTATGCTTCGAATGCAAATGTTTAAATTTTGCCGTAATGCTCCACACGAAGTGGAAATGCTACGCGTTTGAGGATGTAATGCAAATGCTTATGATATGCAAAAGGGGTCCCTCCAGCAAAATAAATGCTGGAGAGAAAAGATCAATTCAGCTGGGGATGACAAAAATAAACTGTCCTCTGAATCCAAGAACTCTGCTGAGAAGGACCACGCTGACCGACCCTTTGGATCCACAACTTCTACTGGGGATGAAATCCCAAAAGAACCTCCACACTACCGGGGGTTACACATGTCCTTTACTGAAGGTAACATCCAAAACCTAAGATTTCTCCTCTGCTGGGGGAGTTGAGAATGAATGCCGATAACGGAACCAGAAGTCTGTTACTGAGGATTGCTAATAACAGATGGGCTTAGGACCTGCTAGGGGATGCCAGCCCATAATACCATCCTGCTTGGGGATACTGCTGAACTTAGCCTGCTGATGGGGAGAATGACTTTACTCCCATCTTGCTGGGGATTAGAATATGACATTGTCGGCGAACGCACGCTTCCTGACTGGATGGGGAAAGTGAACCCCTGATTCTGTGGGGAAATAACGTATTGATCCAGAGAAAATACTTCCCAAGTCTCCTGCTGGGGAAGGTATGCTCTGCGGAGGAAAGGTGCAATCTCAATGCTGGGGAGAGCAACCCTACTGGGGAAGTACGATCCTGTTGCCACTCAACCTGACCTGTCTCTATGTTCATAAACGGCCCTTTGAACTCTCCATTTGCCCCAGACCACCAGGTCTAATGGAAGAAATCATCTCAAGAGGATTTTACAAAAGACTGGGCGTTCGTACTGCCCCCGGGGTCTCCAAAATCTTGGAGAGATTTATCAGATCTCGACATAACTGCCCCAGACTTCATAATCTATGATTTGTAATGACTTGAAAATACTCTATCCCAGTACTCTGAACTTTGAAGAGGTGTTTTCAATTAACCATTTTCAAGAGTGGACCATCTCTCACGCTCTAGAGGTGGCCTGCCCTAAGTCTTGAAGGAACTCTTCCCCTGACTGATCTTGCAGAGATTTGTCAAAACGACCTGATTGCCCCTGTTCGGATGCTTTAGGGAGAGTTTTAAACGTGACTACTCCAGATTAGCTGCATCTTTAACATGACTTACTGGCGAGAGCCCACTCTACACTGAGTCTCTTGGCAGGATGCCCCTTGATATGATTGTCCTTCAGAATTTTCAAGCATCCCAACTTGGCAGGATCAAGCTTCTTAACTGACGTTTACTATGTAAGCGGCATTGATGCTTGGGCACATGTATATACCCAGAACAAGTTATTTATGAGAATGATAATTCTAATGCAACAAATATGTTAACCTTGAAGTTTTTATTGAAAATGTGTCGCCAAGCCTTGTGAACGAATCACTAGCTGGGATGCGACCTTGATTTTTGAGTGGCAAAATAATGCGCACATGTAATACCAACAAATCTTATTAGCACAACTCATAGGAGTCAGGAACGCTATCCTGTTGAAGTATGCTTTAGGAAAAAACCCTGTTTCAATTAGGACTTTTATGGGTTGCAACGTGGTCTGGTTCATGGTTTCAGAAAAAGGATTTATGGCTCAAAATTTATCGGTGCCCACCCACTCTCCGTGATGTTCTCCAGTCCTATGTTCAGTTAATCTGACCCAAATGCTCATCTCTCAAAAGGTTTATGATCTTTAAGGAACCTATGCCACTAATGGTTTGGCACCTAAAGGAATTTTGGAATGATAGTCACCCCCTTTTATCTTTTGTGTCTGTAGTCACACGACTTTGTTCTGCTCAAAGATTTTCTTTTGTAATGTTTTTCGCTTCTTCTTTCTTTTGCTTTTTTCTTTTGATCCCTAATTTTTGCCTGGACTGACTCTTTTGAGTTTTTTCGATTTTTAAGTCCAGCGGGATGCCCTAACTTTTGCCTAAGTCATTTGTTTTCAAGTTTCAACTTAGAGGGGCTTTTTCTTTTTTCTTTTTTTTTTCATTTCCCCTTTTTGTGAACAAAGCGTGTGACACTGGTTGTCTTACTTGCCTGACATGGTTGTGACTGCCTCACTCCTTGGTTGTTGATGGATAACCATTGTGGTTTCACATCTCTTGACCTCTTGATGGTGGGATAGAAGGTAATGGTTGCTCGGATGCACACTCTCCTTGAAATTTAAACGCTCGGTCAAACTAACTGACGCCTACCCTGCCCCTGGGTTAAGTATGAGGATTTTTTCGTACGAAAGAAGCTCCCACTTCAAGGCTCAAAGGGGTTAACGAGGGTCTATCTCCCTTATATCTCCAGTGTTTAGGGGTTTGAAACAATGCCTGTACATCCTCAACAGGGTTCTATCCTTGAACATACAACCAAAGATTTTGCGTTTTCATCTCATCATCTTCCCTCGAGAGTTCTAGACAAGAAAATTGGTATTGTAGTGCATATAAACATTTAAGAGTGAACACGGATGGATTACTTCAAGGAAAACATGCTCATTGTATTATGATCGTCATTAAAAACAAACAAGTTTCTACATGCATACAATGCTTTAACGAGAAATGTAAAACTACAAATGAAAATGCAGTAAAGAAACTGATGACTGCCGTTGTTGAGAAGACTTGACTCCGCTTGGACTACTGGCTTTAGGAGACGACCATTGAAGTCTTCAAATAGATGAGAGGTCGACATGCACAACCAAGTCTCCTTCTGGAAACAATATGTACCCTTTGTCAATCAATTGTTGCACTTTGGCTTGGAAGGCTTTGCAATCTTCAGTTGAGTTCCCCATAGATCCTCCATGATATCCACATTGCACATGGGGATTGTACCCCTGAGGGTATGGTTCTGGAACAGGCCTCAAAGTTTTAGGCTTCACCAATGAGTTTCGAACCAGGTGTGGCAAGAGTTGACTGTACGACATGGGAACTGGATGAAGAGGAGCATTCCTTCTTTCCAAGTTATTGCACGGCCTATGCTGATTCTGACGCTGATACTTTTGTTATTGAGGAGCATAAGGTTGTTGGTACTGAACGACATTAGTCTCTCCTTCTTCTCCCCTGTAACATTTCTTCGCATTTTTAGAATAACCGGGAGCAACTTGAATCTTTCCCGTTTTGATGCCGTTTTCAACTCTTTCTCCTGCCAATACAAGACCTGAAAATCTAGCTGACAAACATCCAACCAATTTCTCATAATAATGCCCCTGAAGCGTATCCATGAACATATCAACGAGCTCTCTTTCCAACATCGGAGGTTGAACTCGGGAAGCCAATTCACGCCACCTCTGGGCGTACTCTCTAAAGCTTTCATTGCTCTTTTAAGACATATTCTGCAGCTGTGTACGATTGGGAGCCATATCAGTGTTACATTGATAGTGTCTAATAAATGCCCCTGCCAGCTCTCTCCAACTACGAACGTCTTTCCTCTCTAAGGGATGCCCCAAATAGGCTATCTTGAAAGCAATGCATCATCAACTTTTTGTTCTTTGCGTGAGCAGCCATTTTACTCGTGTATGCCCTGACGTGAGTCCTTGGGCAAGTCATACCATTGTACTTTTCGAAGGTAGGAGTCTGAAACTTGTGCGGGATAACAACGCATGGAACCAGCCCCAAATCCTCTAAATCCATACCCACAGAATCTTGATTGGCAATACCCCTCAGTTGTTCCTCAATCAACCTGAATCTCTGATCAGTGTCAATCTGGGAACCAGCATCCCCACCTGGCACAGAGAATGCATCATCTTGAATATCATCAAACTGACAGCCATGAATAGCACAGACACCAATACCACCTCCCCCGACATTTTCAACCCCGCCCAGAGGGATCACAACACCAGAAACAGGAATACCTCTGCCCGGAGGGCCATTCTGAACATTAGTACCAGTAACACCAGTATGGACTCCTCCATGAAGGACAGCTTCGTCATCAATCCTTGCAATCAGTGGTTAGACAACAGTTCTTAACTGCTCTTGGCCGTGAGCAACCCCTTGCATTAAATCCATGAATTGGTTCATGCGGGTCCGCATCTCAGTCATCTCAGCTTGTAGTTGATCCATGAGTCTTTTCTGATCTTGTCTGGTAGAATACCGGTGAATGTGTTAATCTACAATCCTGTACTGAGGAGGAGAACCAAGTAAAAACGCCAGAGATAAACACCTGTTATGCAAAATGATTATGGATATGCGAATGCAAATGAACCTGTTTAAAAATTCGCAGGGCGATCCACCCTTTGATTCCAGTTTAATTTCAAAAACCAGAATCAAAGTTAGGATGCAACCCTACAAATAAATAAACATGTTGGGATGCAAAATGATGATGCAAATGCACACATGGGATCAAGGATGCCACACAGACTGGACAACTGCTGCACTGAACCAACTGAACCATCTCAAATATCTGGCCAAATACCCAGAATACCAGAATAACCATAGTACCACACTGATAAATCTGCTGATCGGAAAACCGGGTATGTTGAAGGTCACGGTTACCTGCAAACCTGTAAACACCCTACCCTCTCACATGTGGGTACTAGAAAGCCGAGGATCCTCAATATCACGGGCTCTCAGGTCGAGAAATGATGATACGTTCACCATTTCTGGTTTGGCATTATCACCAATCGAGGAGGCCTCAACTGATTCCCCTAAAAAAGAAAACATCCTATGGCAAGTCCTCAGTTTCGGCACTGAGGTCGAGAAGCAATAGTACATTCATCCCTCAGGGTACAGTACTATCACCAATCGAGGAGTGCTTCCACTGATTCTTTTTCAAAAGGAAACCCTATAGCAAGTTCCCAGCATTGGGTCCTCGGATCGACATGTGTAATGGGTTTGCCATTTCTGGTCTGCCATTATCACGTCTCGGGAGGAGTTCCGTTACTGAGTCCTCAGGAATGGTCGCCAGAGTTGACAGTTTTCCAGGTTACATTCAATCGTCTGCACCAATGCGCAGGATAGAACATTACCAAAGAGAACCTCGTCTGGATGTGGAGTTTTCATGTATACTACGTCTGGCCAAATGCCACACGAGTCACACTACTTGCCACGCAAATCCTACGTGTATACTCAAGCCTGGGTATTGGGCTTATCTCTCAGAACTCCCAACCCGCCCAATAGAAAAACAGTGCAGCAGCTGATAATAATATGCAATGCAGAAAATGCGGTAAAATAAAATACAACAAATAAAGCAAAACAAAAACAAAAACACCCAAAGAGAACAAAGACAAGCAATCGCTAGGATTGACTCGCTTAGGGAACCAGAGATTCTGGGTTCGGTCCCCAGCAGAGTCTCCAGCTGTCGCTCCCAGGATTTTCATCCAGGCACAAACGCGAAAGTGGCACGGAAAATAGAGTCGCCAGCCGTGTAAATTTATCCCAAGGGAGGGAAAGGGAACACCGCATAAACCTGAGGAAGAGGGAAAGGAATGGTCATCGCAACCATAGCCTGGGTTCGGGAGTCGGTTACGCGAGGGGAAGGTATTAGCACCCCACGCATCCATTGTACTCGATGGGATCCACGCTTGTTGTCTAATCTAAGGGCGAGTTATCTTAAAATCTATGGCTACACTAAAACGGGGGGGGGGGGGGGGGGGGGGGGGGGGGGAAACAAAGACAGACTCGGTAGGACATCGTCATCCTAGGCCTACATACCCCCTTTGTGCAATGGGGAATTTAGAGTCAACGTAGTTCGGACCAAGTTCTTTTTGTGTTTTTTATGAGCGACGTTAAGTTCGCGTCCGGCAATTTGGGTCGATGCCTGTTTGCGACTCAGACAGAAGGTAAAGTGCCCTCTTTGAAAATAGCCTTTAGTTTGACGATCCCGCGAGATAGAAAGGTTTGAAGTTTGTTTGTATTTTTTAGGACAGAAATGACTTGAGTTAGTTCATAACTCAACTTGAACCAAAGTCTATGACACGGGAACAAATACGTCGCATGGTCATCCCCAATGGGACGTATGCTCAACACTCTAGAAGAGAGAAGGGGGACCCCTCAATCTTCATTTCCTATGTTTAAGGCTCGTGTACAAGGCAAGTTGACGTTATTAAGTATCTTAGAAATGTTATGAGATGAGAAGAGGGACTCAAAAGAAAAGAAAAACACTACGGGGAAACTCTATCCTAATGTTATCATGCAAAGATGGCCCTAAGGGGAGGTTTGACAACAACCTAATCCTAAAGAAAAGAAAAGATGAGAGAAAGAAGGAGTGAGAGTGGACATGGATAACTATCCACACCCTCAAATAACTTACCTCAGCCCCTGCATAAAAGGTTAGTACAAACAGATATAAGTGACAATAAGACAAACGAAACTCAAACAAATCACAAACCAAAGAGAGATGGTTATAAACCAAATGGAACTCAACCAAGACAGAATGTGGATGACCTAAACATGGATCATGAAGTCAAAGAAGCAAACCCAAATGATGGCACAAGTGCCTTCTCAGACAAGTAGTCAGACATGATCAGGGATGTGCATACAAGAAGATCTCAAACAAAGAGCAATCAAACAATTAGCAAAACATCTTCTAAAATTATCAAATTAAAACTCAAAACACCTCAACCAGATACAAACATCATATTAAAAACTCATGCAAAAATTCACAAGATAGGTCATCCAAACAATTATGCAAATTCTAATGAGAAACATGGTTCAATATGCAAAAGGAAAGGACTAAAATGCAATATGAAATAATTTTAAAAATGAGAGAAAAATATTTTAATGCAATTCAATGTGTTGGTGAAACAATGCAAAAAGAATGAATTCAAAAGGTTTTATGGATGATGAGAAATAAATTCTACAATGCAATGTATGCAAAATGAAACAAATTCAAAAAGAAATTATTAAAATAATTAATTCAGACGCCAAAAATAAAATAAAAATAAAAAAATAAAATTTGAGAAAATTTTATAAAACTATAAAAATGCTTCATGAATTTTTGGGAATTTTTTAATGTAAGAAACTATTTTTAAAAAATAAAAATATAATGCAATAATTAAATAAAAATAAAAGTAAAGAGATAAGCATGGGGGGTGTGTTCAGCAGTCCAACCACGTTGGAAAATGATAATGGGCTTAGGGAGAGGGTGCAAATAGAAAGCCCAACACTTAAAATCCATCAGCGAAATAAAAATAAAAAAGGAAGTGCATGTGAGACCTAGTCAATGGATTGACTCAACACTCACCTTTGGATCAATCTGACGCATGGCATTCAGTCAAATAAATAGCAAGTAATAATGATGAGAGGCATAGATCCACACACCCACACTAACAAAGATGCACATACACACACCCAATTATTCAGAAAATAAATGAAATAAAAAGTGGCACGTGGTAGGGCGCATGGTATCATTAATGCGTTGGCACCCTGTAAGCCACATGATCAAACCAACGTCCAGGATTAGGTCAACACAATCAAAAGTAAATGGGACACGTGGTCAGGATTGAAGGTGCATGGCAATAATCGTGGGAGGGCACACATACAAACCAATAAAATAAAACAAAATTTAAAACGTGTGGCAGCATGAGGGCCACACGATGAAATGCATGAACGGCTGGGAGATCGTCTTCCCCACCCAAACCCTAATCTCGCCGGAAACTATGCCAGCCGCCGGAGCTAGGGCTCCGGTCACCACTTCCGGCCACCTGCAACAAAAAATTTCCCATAACACATAAATGAACACACTATTCTGACCAGAATTTCACCTGGGTCAATAATATCACATTAAAAATCGCAAATGATCAACACATAAGAAGCATCGAATGAAAGAAAGTTTAGACTCAAAACTTAAAACTCATCATACAACCAAACCATGCGTCCAAACTCCAAACCAAATACATCAGAATCATCAGTGAATTTCACACATCATTATGCACATCAAAAAAGGGATTTTTAAGAGCATGCAAAATTGCACTAACCTGAGATCAAGCAGTCTGTATCCTTGCTTTTAGCTTTCAACGATGGGTGATTTGTACTCTATAGATTCCAAGGATGAAGACTATGAAAGAATTTCGCCCAAAGCCTTTGTGGATTGTGAGATTCGAATGAGAGAAGGATTAGGGTTCAAACTTTTTTTCTCCTCAAAATCACGTGTGTTTTTCCATGAGTCTATGATTTTTTGCTTAAATATCTAGGGTTATTCCATATCTGATCATTTAGGTCTTAATCACTCCTTGGTTAATGAGTTTTGGGCCATTTGACAAATTTGCATAATGTGAAATACACCCTCCTCCATGCATGTACACCCAAGCATTCTATGATGGATCACTTATATTAAAATTGCTAATCACACTAGTATGGAATTTGGGCCTTGAGATGTATTGGTTCATGAGCTTTCAATGATCTTGCAATTTTGCATAATGGAAAATAAGTGATGAATAAACCATGGATCCACTTGATTCTTGATAAATGGTATGAAACTTGACTCTTGAAGACCATATGAGGATGTGAGACCTTGAAAACCTTGAAGAGAACCTCAAAATTTCACAGTTGACTTCCCCTCTCACTGTTGACTTTTCCTGATTCCCAATCCATTGGCCAATTGAACTTCTCATGAACCAAACTGATGGACAATCTTCCATTCCTAGATACTTAGGGACCCAAGGAATACCATGGAATCAAACCTTGCCCAAAAAATCAGAAATAAGCTGACTTTATAGTAAACCCTAATTTTGGTACCCTCAGTCTAGGAGGAAATAACACAGTCTCCAAATCCAAATTCCTCTGAATATGATGTGTATCCTCTCCAACAAAGATAAGATATGCCATTTGGTGATGATAAAAACCCAAGAAGCTTGCCCATCGGAGCAATAAACCCAAGAATCTCAAATCCCTAATTTCTGCACTGGTTAGGAGAGAGTGATCCACTTGAGATCTCTTGGACAATATAAGGACTCTTGCTTGACTCTTTGAAGAACATCTTCTCCTCTTGAACTTGCCTCAGGCACCTTGACCCCGTGCTAAAAACCAATGATATGCACACATGATAATGCAAAAATGAAATGAAACATAAGCCAGTTAGTACTTAAAGTAAGAGAGCAAATTTTGGGGTGCTACAGTCCTCCTTAATGGTAAGGAAAAGTCTGATCCGTTTTGAACCAAAAAGGCGGATTTTCCGGTACTGTAAGAGGTGACCTGGTTTGGACATGCCCCTTGACCAGTAGCAATGGAAATAGTTATGCATACAACATCGGTATAGGGTCAAACCCTGATGGTCGTGTAGTACGATTGTTGTTGTACGAAGGACGAGCCTGCTGAAGAGGCTGTTATGTCCTTTACTGATATTGCTGTTGATTAGGTTGGCTTTGCGCAACCTGAGGTTGATACGTAGGAATACGCGCAGGGTTGATAGCAGGAGTTACAACTGCTACTGGTTGGTAACGTCGCCTTTGCTTTCCGAGAGAGATATTCCTAATATCCTGCTCTTTTTTCTTAGGGAGAGCACTACCGTATCATTTTGTACTACTTGATGATCCAGCCTCTTTAACTAAACGTTCTTCTTGGACCGCTTCCTCAAGACGAACTCCCATGCCCACCATCTCGGTGAAGTCACTGGGCGCACTAGCGACCATTCTGTCGTAGTAAAATGAGCTCAAGGTCTTTAAGAAGATCTTTGTCATCTCTTTTTCCTCAAGAGGTGGACAAATCTGGGCGGTAATTTCACGCCATCTCTGAGCGTACTCCTTAAAGGTTTCCTTGTCCTTTTGTGACATCGATCTGAGTTGATCTCTGTCCGGTGCCATATCTAAATTGTATTTATATTGTTGAATGAAAGCAGCGCCAAGATCTCTGAATGTACCGATCGTAGCGCGGTTTAAGCCCATGTACCATTTTAATGCGACACCGGTTAAACTATCCTGAAAGTAGTGAATTAGTAGCTCCTGGTTCTTTGTCTGAGCTGACATTTGCCGAGTGTACATCACCAAATGGCTTTGGGGGCAAGAGTTACCCTTGAACTTTTCAAAGTCGGGTACCTGGAACTTGTGCGGAACTTTCACATTAGGGACCAAACAAAGGTCTGCGGCGTCCTTTCCAAATAAATCCTGACTGCGAAGGGCTTGCAGCTCTTTCTGCATTTCCAGGAACTGCTCTTGGAATTCATTCATTCTGTCGAACATGCTGTCGTTTCCACCAGAAGGTATCTGTGGAATCTTTCCTTCCGGGACAGTGTGTACCACGGGCGGTGGTATAGTCATTATGGTCGAGACTCTCGGTGCCTCCCGAAGTTTGTAACCTTCAGGAGTTACTGTCATGCCCCTGGCATCTTCGCTTTCCCAAAGTTTGTAACCTTCAGGCCCAGCGGCTCTTGCTGCGGTTCCTTGATCCTCATTGATCGGCGGAACATATCCTTCCGGTATATAGTTAATATGCATGCCCCAGGGACGATCTTTCGGCATTTTGTACCTAGGATCATACTTCTCCACTATGGGCATCGATGTGATCTCTGAAATCACAGTCCTTTGTTGTTGCATTTGAGCTTCTGCTAGAGCTTGGATATCGTTATGAAGCTTTCTCAGATCCTCTTTCAGAGTGTCGATCTCTTCCCTCAACTCTCTGTTTTCTTCCTCGAGATCATCCATTTTTTTCTGGCGATTGGCCCGAGTATTGTACGAATGAGACAGTTTGACTCTAGAATCGAGACGCAAACATGAGATTCGTAGGTAAGAAGAATGCGTTAAGTGAGAATGATGAATGATATGCAATGATTATATTAATTATATGTTTTTGTTTATTTAAAGTAAACTTTGACAATTAGATTGCAAATATCAAACAGCGGGGAAGATCCCGTTTTATTGAATTCAAAGATTGCGAAAACGGAAATACAGTAAATTACAAAGTGCTACGAAAGGAAATCTAAGCTAATGGGTCCTGAGTCCTCTCTGAGGAGAGCTCAGGTGCTGGTTCGGGTGCTTTCCTTTTATTTGACCGGGGCTCTTGGGCCGTTGTCGGGTTGTCATTCCTTTGCCAAGTGAAAGGAGCGAGCAAATTCCTTTGGTCTTCTTGATTCTCTACAATATGTTGCTCTAAAATCTCAATCAGAGTATCTTTTTCTTTTAATAGCTGCTGTATTTTCTTGCACTCCACATTGAGAATACGGTACTTGTTCCTCCAAGACCTCTTCTCTTGCTGAACTTTGCTGAGAGTAACCTGAAGTTTTTCCGTCTCAGACATAAAATAAAGGGCAGAGTCCCTTAATGGAAGAACTTCCTGGCGAGGGTAAGGCATCGTCAGCTTGAGAGCTCTAGTTTATACCCAGTGGAGATAAGGCTCCACCGAGACACAGTCTGGTTTTCCTAGAGACTCTCCTCCTTTCTTGTGAACGTGTTTCCAGGCATGCACTATTTCCGTCTTTAGTGCCCTGTCATTTTCTCCTTCCTTGAAGAAAAGACCTTCCAGATGAGCATTACGCGGGACATGCCTCATCGGGTATCCAAATTGACGACGAACTAAAACTGAATAATAATTGACTCCTCCCTTAGTTCTTATAAGGGGTACATTTGGGAAATTTCCACAACGGTCAATGATTCTGATCCCGTCATAGATTCGATTGTACCAATCGATGTCAGAGTTGGTAAGAGACATGATCCTCTGCGACCAATGTAAAGTATTCTTTTGATCTTAAAATGCAGCAGACTTGGGCAAATGGGAAGTGAACCATTTGTATAGAAAGGGTACACATCACGTGATCATCCTCCGCTATATAAATTCCTTAAGTGTACAAAATGATAGGCATCTGCGAGCAAAGTTGGTACAGGGTTTCCAATCAGAAAAATCTTAATGGCGTTGACATCTATGAAGTTATCAATGTTGGGAAACAAAAATAACCCGTAGGTGAGCAAGACAAAGATGCTCTCGAAAGCGGCCACGTTCCCTATACTAGTAAAGTATAGAACTTTCTTTGTAAAGAACTGGGCTGGAAAACCCTAGATTCCACCCTTAGTGGTCATGTGAGTCCTGACTTCTGACTCGTCCAGATAAATTGCTCTTGCAATGGTTTGATCCTTTGGAATTTCTTCCAGTCCAGAAAAGCGAGCTTGATCAGTGATATGCAAATCAGTCAGGTGAGAGTACTCCTCCAGTGTTGGTGCTAGTTAATAATCCGGGAATGTGAAACAATGATAGACCGGATCGTAGAACTGGATTAGTGTGGACATGATTCCTTCGATTACATGAACCCTTAATAAGGACAGTAATCCTCCATACTTGGCTCTGAAAGCCTCGTGGTTGGTGATCATTCTCGCCAAACCTCTTAAATCCTCTAACTTTGGAACCTTGAAGGTGTACTTATGAGTTTTCCTTCTACCTAAATCCATTAGTGCAATCTCCTTTCTCTGAATTTGCAATCATTGTCTTAGTTTAATTTGAAAAAGAGAGACTAGAAGAGAAGATTTTCTTTTTTTTTTTGTTTTTTAAATGAATGTATGAATGCAGCATACAAAAACATAGAAAAAACATGGGGTCAAAGGGTTGGTGTCATGAAGTCAAGGCTCTACCCCCCCCCCCAAGGTTTATACTAGTGATTTTTTGTACCTATTCGCAAAATCATTGACCCGTCTGGGATAACAACAACAAGCAGATCGCCAGCGAGCTGATGTATCCTAGAGTAATCTCAGATGAGGGTAGTATCGCGTGACAACTATTTCTGATTGCTTCCGCACTACAAAATGGCTTAAGTCTACTAAAAACCTCAGCTTCTCAGATAACCCAGTCGAACACACTACTTTCAACAACCGGAGTCGTATATGCAATGTATCTGTAAAGGGAGTCTCCATTGAGTTTGATGGTCGATCGGGGACTCTTAACTGGGATTCACTCCCCGCAAGATTACCCGCATTGCCATCACCTATCTTAGGTGCATACTCAATCTTTCCACACGCGGCATCACACGCATTCCCATTAGCAGAAAAATAAACACATATATCAATTAGGAAAAGCAGTATATATATTTGTCTTAATCATCCTAGACCTCTAGTCTTATGTCCTATACAGACAATGACTCCGCAGCAGAGTCGTCATTTCTGTGATATTTTGGTGAACTCAAGGTTTTCCACCTAAGATTGTAAGAAAGAGAAGACGGGCCCCACGGTGGGCGCCATTTTTTTCTGTAGCGCGATTTTTGTGGTCCTGAGTCACGATCGCTTGGGCACTACAGTACGTTTCATTTTTTATCCTATTGAGCTAATTAAGGAAGGGAAATAGAAGTCTCCAATTAACCCTGCTTGCATACTGAGTTTGAACAACGGTCTGTTAGGTTACAGATGCTATGTGAATGTGGGGCCCAATCTTTGGTTTATTTTGCTAAGAGCATAGTGTCTGGATTATTTGTGAGGTTTTTGGTAATGTGTTTAGATTTGATTCTTTTAGGTTGATATATGAAAGTACGGGATTTTGGGTTTTTTATTAGTATGCTCGCTAAGATTTTTCTCAATCTTATGCCTACGTATTCCCGTTTGATGAAACAGGGAAATCAAAGCGATCGTAGTTCTTCCTATTCTATGGGAGGAAAAAGGTTGAATTGGTGTCTTGTTCAAAGCCCAAGATGTGAAGCTAAAGGTGGTTTGTATCTTGTTCAAAGCCCAAGATGTGAAGCTAAAGGGTTTTGGATGAGAGAGAATTTGTCATCTCTAAAGAGGAGTTGTTGATGTTTGCATGCTATGAGCAAGGCACAACTTTGATGCTAAAAGGTTGATTGACTCAACTGGGATTTTCTTTATACAAAGCCTAAGAGGAGGCTAGTGACCCAACAAGAGGGTGTTTTTATATGTCTTATACGAAGCCCAAGACGGAAGCTAAAGAGGTTAGACTCAACAAGAGAGTCAGGAACAGGTAATTGACTCGACAAGAGAGTCTGGAGATTGTTTGACTCAATGAGAGAGTCTTTTATACTCAACAAGAGAGTGTTTTCTATCTCGTATGAAGCCCGAGATAGAGGCTAAAGTGTTTGACTCAACAAGAGAGTATTTTATACTCAACAAGAGAGTGATTTTTATTTGTCTTATACGAAGCCTAAGACGGAGGCTAAAAAAGGGTTTGACTCAATAAGAGAGTCTTTTATACTCAACAAGAGAGTTTTTTATATCTTGTACGAAGCCCGAGATGGAGGTTGAAAGGGATTTGACTTAACAAGTGAGTCTTTTATACTCAACAAGAGAGTGTTTTTGTGTGTCTTGTACGAAGCCCAAGACGGAGGCTAAAGAGGTTTGACTCAACAAGAGAGTCTTGACCAGGTGATTGACTCAACAAGAGAGTCTTTTATACTCAACAAGAGAGTGTGAAAAGGTCAGCTCCGTTGGGGAGAATCATTGTACAAAGTCCAAGAGGAGGCTATTTATGCTGGTGACTGTTTCAGTTTTGTGACAGGTCCAGTATGTGGGATAAAAGAGAAAATCAGTTCTTATGAAGGAAAGATTAAAGGTATTGTTGTGCTTTGACATTGATCAGAGGATCAGGGGCATTTCCTGTTCTTTAAGGAAATGGGAAATCCAAAGGGTATTAAGAGTGTCCAAGTCTACTGGTGTTGTGAGAAATTGATTCTCAGATAGTGAATGATCTTTACATGATGCCCAAGAGAAGGCTGGTACGTTAAGGGATGAAGGTCAACCCATTAACTGGTCTGACACGTGACTCAGAAAGACAGCTCTAGCAAATTGATGACTAGGTTATGTTCCTATATCTGTAGAGGTCTCTGGGTCCTTGTATTAAGCCCAAGAGAAGGCATGAGAGCTTTTAAGAAGCCGAAAGGTCCTTGTACAACGCCCAAGATGAGGCGGGGATGCTTTTAGGAAGCCTGTGGGTCCCCAAACCCCGAGAAGTTCAAGGCATGCCATTCACCGAGAATAGATCAAGCCAGTAAAGTCCAAGAATTTGGAATAAACTCAAGAGATGCCATTCACGGAGAAAAGATCATCTCTGGGGAGTAGAATTTCTTTGACAATTTCTAAGGGTGACAGTCTGAGAAAGGGTTCACTGAGAATGCTGCCTTTCACGTCTCCATATTATTTAACCCCAAGAGGAGGGAAGACTGTGTCTGGTAATCCTATGGGGATCTAGTTTTGTTTGTATTTAAGAGTGACCAACAAGGCTTTACCTAGTTCTAGACGTAGTTGTCGGGGAAAACTCTAAATAACTATACTAGTATTACACAGTTGATATTTGACAAGTATATAAAAGTTTGTGAAAGAAGACTTACAATGATCAGCCCCACAATACAGTTATATATATATATGAAAGCGGATAAAGAAAGCGGGTAAACACTTACTCAGTTGTAGAGCTTCCATGCTGTTTTGTTAGTTGCTCAACAAAGAAAGCTTTGATAACAATATTATATTCAAAATTAAAGGAGAAAGTGCTTTGAAAAGATTGTTGGGGCTTACAGCTCAAGGAGAGGCCTAAGGTTTTATCAGTGATTGCACTGTTTGTACATGGACTTATACAAGTGACTGAGGCCCAAAAAGGTTTTCTGTACAAAGGGATGGGTCTTACACTCTCTCAAGAGGCCCAAAGGTGTTTAAAGAAAAGGAATGAGGCTATAACACGAGGGTAGGTCCAAATGATTTGATTTTTGAACTGGTGATCGCGCCGAGGTTTCTTTACCGTACTGGGTCTTATACAATGCATTGAAGCCCAAAAAAAGTTTTGGTTAAAAGGGGGTTGGGTCTTACATTCTATTAAAGGCCCAAAAATGATTTTAAAAGAAAAGATGGGGCTTACAACTCAAGGAGAGGCCCAAGGGTTTTATTTGAAAAATGACGATCGCGTCGAGATTTCATTAGCGTATTGGGACTTATACAATGCACTGAGGCCCAAAAAGGTTTGTATTTACAAAGGATTGGGTCTTGCACTCTACCAAGAGGCCCAAAGTGTTTGAAAAAGATTTGATGAGGGTTGAAATAATCAAAACCCTAATTTGTTTTCAAAATATATTTTAATTGAATAAAAATTCAATTAAAATGATCAAAATTGTTAAACATGTGTGAAAAACAAATTGTGGCATTGGATTAATGTTTGAAAAATCATGTTTATACCCACAAAATAATTGGAAATTAATTAAGTTTGGAAAATCAAGGGAGAAAAAATATTTCAAATGTTAAAAACAAATAAAACATTAATTCTTTGCAAAAATATCAAATATATGAAATAAGTAATAATTTTGGGATTTTTTGGTAAAATAAAATATTTTAACATTTTTGTGTATTATTAAAAAAAGAACGAACTCAAAATCATTAAAACTCAGAGAGAAATTAATTTTTGAATCAATTAAATAAAATCACAAAAATTCAAATATTCAAATATTTGAAAAAGGGCGCCAAGAACATCTTGGCCTTGCCCGCGTGCTCTGAATGCTTTGAATGGTTTGAAACAAGCTAGAACTGAAGATGGTATCCCAACTGCAACTTGGTTAAAACCTTGAGCAGTTGGCTGGTGATTTTGTGAAATCAGTGTTCCAGATGTTGTTTAAGTGTTTGGATCACTTCTATATGATGTTTATGAGGTGTGTGTGTGATTGGTTTGGTTTGAATAACTCTCAAACTCAAAACCCGATAGTGACTTGCTTTGGAAGGCAATTTTGGAGTGAAGAAGGAGATTTTGAGGAAAGCATCTGTTTGATGGCTTTGGTGTACTCAAACTAATCACAAATGAGCTCTATTTATAGTAGAGCAAGTTTGTTTTGGGAGCAATAGTGAATGGCAACTGCTGTAGAGGTTTGGCCAATGGTTGCACTTTGGAATCTCAAGTCTCCTCTAGCCATTGACTAGAGGTTAGGGCACAGGCTGCTGGTTCCGTTGGTCTTGGATATGTCTTGACTGAATTCAGTTGGAAATGGCTCAGTCCATGCCACCTTGGTGCATCCATTAAATGCTCCAAAACAAAATTGGAGTCTTGTCCCTCTTTTAGGCATTTCTAGGTTTGGCATGCTACTTTTGGTTCCAAAGACTTGGGAGGCTGACGGATCAGTGTTTGTCCCTCCTTGGTCTCCCCCTGAGGTGTTCAGATGGATAAGTGTGTTTGTCATTTGCACAAATTTGGAAAATCGAGCAAAATGCACAAATCTGCCTTGCTTTGACAGTTTTCAGCAAGGCATATTGCCATTGTCATATCTCATGGCTCAAGTGGAATTTGATGGAGTTCTTGGCCATTTTGGAAAGCCCTCATATGATACAACAACTGTTTGATCATAGTTGCTTTTGATACTTTTTGGATCCAAGTGAAAAATGCCCCTACATTTGGAAAAAAGTGAAGGCAGGTTCTGACTTAGTGAAAATTTCACTAATTGTTGGAAAAAGTGACATTTTCACTTTTTGTGATTTTGATCATTCCATAACTTAAAATCCATAAGGAATTGGAATGAGATGTGTTTGAAGCTTTTGTAGAGTGCCATGAGAGCTACAAATCCAGCTTTGGATGGGGAAAAATGGCCTTGTGGTTTAGAAGTTATGATCCTCCAAAGTTGGTACCCTAGCCACTTTGTTCCATAACTTAGAAAAATTTCTAAGTTTTTATGGTTACCCCTTTTACAAGTTATCCCACTTTTCTTGATTTTTCTTGATGAATGATTATTCCAATCACACATTAACATCATTTTAGGGTTAGGGGACCATAATTGTGAAAAATCTCAAAAAGTCAAAGTTGTCTTTTGTGCACAGTTGACTTTTTGTCAGATAAATTCCAAACTGTGCGATCCTCTATGAAATCAAGTCCTTGACCTAAATCAAACTTGATGGATTGATTTCATAGGTGTTATAGGGTGTATTGAATCAAGTCCCAAGGTTTAGGAGCATGTCCTGGTCAAAATTCAAAGGTACAGTTGACTTTTCCACGAAACCCTAATTGTGGTTCTAATGAAATTAAAACTTGTTGCTCAAGCTTCTTGGATCAATGTGGTGTATTTGAGACCCTCAAATCCTCTCTTTAGGTCTTGGCTCATGTTTTGTCTCAAAAGTCAACTTAGAGGTGAATTAGGTCAAGAAACCCTAATTCCTGATTTTTTGATGAATGCATCCCGTGAGGTTAAATTGACTTGATGATTGGGTTTATGATGTCTCTTGGAGCATCTTAGGTTATGCTTTGAAGCATTGGCTCATGCCAAGAGGAAGATTTCCATCTGGAGGCCCTGGTCGACCAAAACCCTAATTTGGTGACACTAGCGATCTTGAGGCTTAATCCACTTGGAATGTTGCAGCCTTGTGCTTGATCCTTGATGTGGGAGTCCTCTTGATCCATTGGGGATGTTTGAGAGGCTAGACAGGTTGAAGATCATGTCATTTCTTGATTGATCCTTTTCCTAAAAGCTCTGAGAGGGCTTGAAACCCTAAATTTGATTGTAGTGAATGCTCACCCATCTTTTGGGAGACTAATGAAGTATAGTGGTCCATCCATATTGTGATGATGACTTGCACAATGATGGGAAATCTTAGTGGTCAAAATTTGGGGTATGACACAAGTAAGGTCTGAACTTATCAAAAGCAAACACTACTGCCAGCAGCTCTTTCTCCGTGGTTGTGTAGTTGATTTGTGCTTCTATAAAAGTCTTGCTTGCGTATTAAATGGTGTGAAAATTTTTTTTATGCCACTGGCCTAAAATTGCACCAATGGTAAAATCACTGGCATCACACATTAACTCAAATGGCTTGGACCAATCTGGAGTTTTAACTACAGGCGTAGAAATGAGAACTTTTTTCAAAAGGTTGAAAGATTCAAGGCACTCTTTACTGAAGACAAAAGGCGTGTCATGTTGCAGCAACTGGCAGAGGGGTTTAGCTATTTTTGAGAAATCTTTTATAAACCTCCTATAAAATCCAGCATGCCCCAAGAAACTCCTAATGCCCTTGATGTTGACTGGTGGGGGTAGCTTTTCAATTACTTCCACCTTAGCTTGATCTACCTCTAATCCTTCTTTTGAAATTCTATTACCAAGAACAATTCCTTCTTTTACCATAAAATGGCATTTCTCCCAATTAAGAACTAAGTTGTTCTCCTCACACCTGGTCAGCACCAACTCTAGATTCTTTAGACAATTCTTGAATGACTCTCCAAAAACTGAAAAATCATCCATGAAAAATTCCATGGAATTCTCTATGATATCCGAGAAGATAGCCATCATGCAACGTTGAAAGGTGGCTGGTGCATTGCACAGTCCTAACGGCATCCTTCTGAAGGAAAAGGTAGCATAAGGGCATGTGAATGTTGTTTTTTCTTGATCTTTCGGGGCTATTGCAACTTGGTTGTAGCCCGAATATCCATCTAAGAAGCAATAATACTCCTTTCCAGCTAGTCTATCCAACATCTGATCAATGAAAGGCAAAGGAAAATTATCCTTCCTAGTTGCCTTGTTTAGCTTCCTATAATCCATGCAGATTCTCTAACCAAAAACGGTTCTAGTGGGAATAAGCTCATTCTTCTCATTGATTATCAATGTCATGCCTCCTTTCTTCGGTACACACTGGATTGGACTTGCCCACACACTATCAGAGATAGGGTAGATAATTCCCGCGTCTAGCCACTTGATAATATCCTTTTTTACAACCTCCTTCATGATAGGGTTTAGCCTTCGTTGACTCTCAATGTTATTCTTAGCATTTTCTTCTAACAGAATTTTGTGCATGCAAATTATTGGGCTAATTCCCTTGATGTCAGAAATCTGCCACGCAATTGCCTTCTTATGTCTCTTTAATAGTGAAATCAATTGATCTTTCTGTTCCTCTTGCAGATCTGTAGCAATGATAACTGGCAGCTTCTGTCCTGCCTCCAAATATGCATACTGCAAATGCTCTGGCAGTTGCTTGAGCTCCAATTTAGGGGGTTCTTCTATGGGAGGTGGCTGCTGCTTATGAGCAACAGTGGTGGATTCTATCACTTCCATATACTCTTCCTCTTGCTTTTGCATTAGACCATAGATGATTCCATCTTTTAGTCCTTCATCTTCCACTTTTCCTAACTCAATTTTCAACACATCATTAGCCTTTAGAAGATTTTTATGAATTAAACCTTCCCAGCTAGATATCATAGAACACTCAGTCACCTCTTCTTCTGGGTATTGCAAGGCATTAAGTATGTTAAACACTACTTGCTGCCCGTTCACTCTCATAGTGAGTTCTCCCCTTTCTACATCAATTAGAGTTCTACCCGTTGCTAGGAATGGCCTTCCCAACAAAATGGGTGTCTCTTCATCAGCTTCAAAACCATGATGATGAAATCAGCAGGGAAGACAAATTTGTCAACCCTTACCAGCACATCTTCTATCTTCCCTTGTGGGTAGTAAATACTTCTATCTGCCAGCTGCAAGGTGATGGTTGTAGGCCTGGCAGCACCTATCCCTAGCTTCTTGAAATGGATAGGGGCATGAGATTAATGTTGGCCCCTAAGTCACATAGTGCCTTTCCACAAAAGGTGTCTTCAATGGTGCATGGAATAGTGAAACTTCCAGGATCCTTCAACTTGGGAGGAAGTTTTCCTTGAACCAATTGACTACACTCTTGTGTGACCCTTTTTCGCTTGGTAAGTACATCCTTCATGAACTTTGAGTAGTTTGGCATTTGTTGAATGGCTTCAATCAATGGTATGTTGATGTGAAGCTGCTTCAAGATCTCTATGAACTTTGAAAATAGTTGCTCTTCTTTAGCCTTTTTTATTCTTTATGGAAAAGGGGGTGGTGGCCTTTTTTGCATAAACTTTTGCTTCTTGTTGGCTTCAGTAATGACTTCTTGCTTCTCTGGAGGAATGTAATCTTCAGTAGGTACATCTTCTTTGTGCTTATGCTATTTTGATGAAGACGGTTCTCCATCATTGTCTTTCATTCCAGAACTGTCACGCTTAGACAAATCAGGACTTGACTCCTTGCTCCTTGTGACGGTCTCTTCAATTTCCTTGCCACTTCTGAGTTTAAGAGCTTGGCAAGGTTCAACATTCTTTGCTCCAGCTTGTGTATTGGGAGTCTCAGTGGCACTGGGAAGATTTCCCAAGTTTCTTGAACTTAGAGCCATGGCAATTTGGCCCACTTGGTTCTCCAAGTTCTTGATGCTCACTCCTTGTGCTTGGAATTGATTCTTTGCTTCTTAAATAAAGGACTTAAGAACATTCTCCAAATGGTTGTTTCCTTGATTACCCCCAGCATAGTTAGGGTTAGAAAAACCAGGTGGAACTTGTGGTGTAGTTGCTTGCGGTTTAGGTTGACTTTGATTGTTACTCCAAGAAAAATTAGGATGGTTGCGCCATCCTGGGTTGTAAGTGTTGCTGTAAGGATTGTTGTATCTGCTGTTGTTGTTGGGATTGCCAACATAGTTAACTGATATAGGATTTGCATAACATTCTTTAAATAGATGTGGTCCTCCACAGTAAACACAAGAAACCTCAGAAGCGTCAGTAACCACCTTAATAGGGCCAGGCTTTGTCACTTCAGGACTCATCAGATTCTTCATCATTTGGTGGATCTGAGCCACTTGAGTAGCAAGAGTTTTAGTCTTAGTGACTTCATGAACTCCAGCAGGCTTCTTTTGAGTTGAACTAGCAGTGGCCCTCGTGACTGGCCATTGATAAGTGTTGGCCGTAATGCTCTCAATTAACTTGTAACCATCATCATAAGATTTAGACAATAGGGCTCCACCACTAGATGCATCTAACATATTCCTTGAGGATGGAATAAATCCATTATAGAAAGTCTCAAGTTGTATGCATATGGGAATCCCATGATGAGGACATTGTCTCAACAGCTCCTTAAATCTTCCCATGCGTCAAACAACGTTTCGTCATCTCCTTGCCTAAATGATGTAATTTTGTTTCTCATTTTTGCATTCTTGGAAGGAGGAAAATACTTGGCCAGAAACTTTTCTGCCAAGGCAGTCCATGTAGTAATGGAATTTGGTTCTAAGGAATTTAGCCAGCTCTTGGCTCGATCCCCTAGAGAATATGGAAACAGCCTTAACCTAAAGGTATCCACTGGCACTTCAAGGATCTTGAAGTTGTCAGCAACATCCAAAAATTGTTTTAGGTGCAAATGAGGATCTTTATTAGGAGAGCCTGAATATTGACCAGTAGCTTGTAACATTTGGAACATCATAGGCTTGAACTCGAATTGTGGTGCTGTGATGGCTGGCCTAGCAATGCCAGTATTCATAGCATTAGGATCAAATACAGCATAGTCCCTGATGCTGCATGCACGGTCATTGGCAATGCCAATGATATCTGGCTCTGCCATGTTTGTCTCGTGCAATGACTCGTCTGAAGAAGACGATGAACTTTCTTCGTCCGTGCCCTCCTCGTACACTACTCCTTCAGGTTCAGCCACAGCTGAGGTTGAGGAATCTCCAGATATTTGCTGAGCACGTACAAATCTCCTTCGTGCTTTGAGAATTCTTTCAGGTTCAGGATAACCACTGTAAACTGGTTGTAACGACCTGCGCATGCAATAGCTTAAGCCTGTCGTATCACCAAATCACAACAAACGTTAAAAGCTCAAATACAATCTTAAACAAAAATAAATATAGTGTTTCAAACTTTATACACTTCCCCGACAACGGCGCCAAAAACTTGTTGTCTAATTTCTCTACTTTATATAATGCTTTTCTTGTGATTGTTTAGAGAAATGGTGTCACATGCAAGTATACATGCTTAATAATGTAGCTAGTGGTAAAGTAGAGGTCGAACCCACAAGGAAGTGATAAAGGAATTGAAATACTATTATTAATCTCTTTGTTTAAGATAAAGTATGAGTAAGGTAACAAAATAATAATAATAAAGAACAGGAGCAACACACAAATAACTAAAATAAGATTTATAACTAAAAAGGAGTTAAAATATCAGAGAGAGTAGTTGATGAGCTAAATCCATTAGTATAGTTGTTGTTAGAATGCTTTTATGATGTGAAGTGTCGTGCCTCAAAAGATCAGAACGTGATCTAGTGGTGTATCTCTACAACATCAAAAACATGCATAACTAGGGCAAGGGAACAAATCTCTAAGTCTCACTTGTAACCCTAAAATACGTCTGGTTTTAATTCTGAAAGTCTTTATGGTCTTAACTTTTTATCTCTAAGCAAGTTGAATTAAGTGAATATCTCTATCCTACTTTATTAACCACTTTTGTTATGGAATCCGCTTGTTTATTGGATCTCTCTCAACAACAAGCTTTTACCTTTTTCCTAGTTGATCACTCTAAGAACCAAGTTTATAGCATAAAAACACATAACAAAATAATACACTAGTCAACACATCATATCAACATAAAAACAACTTTTATAGTAACTTCATTAGTCTCATCAAACAAAGGTTTAGCTCATAGTGATCTGAGTACAAACTACTGGAGTGAAAATAATAGGAAACATTATCTTACAAAAAGTAGTAAAGAAATACAACCTAGTAATAACTTGGAGATCTCTGGCATTGAATAAACATCAACAACTCTCTTCAGTCACGACAGCTCTCAACAGAGTGCACAGGTCTGGATGAGAATAGAATACTCTCTACTAAAGCTTCCAACTCTTGGAATAAAAATAAAATTAAAACTTAAAACTGAAATAAACTATTTGTTGTGTGTAAATCTCTGCTCTCTCTCTTCAATGCACAAGCTCTTTTTATATAGTGATGAGTGGAAGTGGTAGTTGCTCATTTCTAGGATCGTGGGTCTCTTGATAAAAATAAGGTTAGGCCCAAATCAAATCCTCATGTGGACCAGCTGTCCCTCAATCCTTCCATTGCAAGCAATCTGGTACAGATGTTGGTGGGAGACAATTCTGCTTTTTACAGGCGGCTGTAGCAGGGTGGTGGAGCAGCGCAAACGACTGGTGGTTTTGGTGTTGGGCGCTCTTTTTTGCATTGTGGTCCCCACCGTACTACCTTTTGTCTTCTAGCTTTCTTGATCTTATCCATTCCTTTTGCTCCAATGCTCTTCAAAATGCTGCCACGTGAGCCCTAGTCATCCTTGGGTTCCTTCACCAATCTCCAACTCTCTTGGTGAAATACTTGATTAAACTATCAACTACTTTCTTTTCAAAAGCTCCTCGTTCTGCTCCAGAATCTGTCATCCTAAGTCATGCCTCCTCTCACCATCATCTAGCTTCGTTTTAGAGCACAAACACATTGAAAACATAAAAGAAGCACCTAGTGTGCTTAAAGCTTAAAACATGCTGTGCCACATCAGCAAATCATGAACTAAAAATGTCACATAAAATGGGCCAAAGTAACACACTAAAATAGTGTTATCAGTATCCACAAATTTTAAATGAAACATGCCTTTCTGAACATAGTCACATAAAAAGTGATGTTTTATTTCAATATGTTTAGCCCTAGAATGTAGAATAGGATTCTTGGATAGATAAATAGCATAAGTATTATCACAGAAAATAGGAATGTTACTCTCAGAAATCTGATAATCTTCTAATTGACTTTTCATCCAAAGAATTTGTGTACTTTATCCGGAAGCTGTAATATATTCAGCTTCAGCAGTTGATAAAGCAATTGTGGACTGTCTTTTGCTGGACCATGAGATCAGATTGTCTCTTAGAAATTGACAACTTCCAGAAGTACTTGTTCTTTCTATTCTGTCTCCAGCATAGTCAGCATCACAATAGCCTACCAGTTTGTACTCAGATGATTTTCTATAGAATAGGCCAAGGTTAGAAGTACCTTTCAGATACTTAAAGATTCACTTAACAGCTGTTAAGTGAGTTTTTCTAGGATCTGATAGGAAACAAGCACATATGCATACGTTGAAGAGGGTGTCCGGTCTAGAAGCAGTCAGATAAAGGAGAGATCCAATCATACCTCTGAATAGCTTTTATTCTACCTTACCTCTTACCTCTTCTTTCTCCATAATACATGTAGGATGCCTTTGAGTTTTTGCTGGCTTGCATTCTGACATGTTGAACTTCTTCAGAAGTTCCTTGGTATATTTGCTTTGATGAATATATGTTCCTTCAGTTCATTGATCAATTTGAATTCTCAGAAAGAACTTCAGTTCTCCCATTCAACATGCATTAACTTAGAAAATTCCTTGCATAAGGAAGTATTAGCAGAACTAAATATAATTTCATCAACGTAAATTTGCACAACCAGAATGTCATTTTTATAGGTTTTGCAAAAGAGTGTTGTATCCACTTTTCCTCCGATAAAGTTATTTTCTAAAAGAAATTTACTTCGCCTTTCATACTAAGCTCTGGGAGCCTGTTTCAGACCATATAACAATTTCTTAAGTTTGAAAATGAAATATGGGTTTTCAGAACTTTCAAAACTAGGAGGTTGGTGCACATACACTTCTTCAGAAATATACCTGTTTAAGAATGCACTATTTACATCCATCTGATATAAAGTGATGTCATGATTTACAACAAAAGAAACTAAGAGACGAATAGATTCTAACCTGGCAACTGGTGCAAAGGTTTTTGTATAGTCTATTCCTTCTTGCTGACTATAACCTTGTGCTGTCAGTCGTGATTTGTTTCTTACGACCTCACCTTTTTCATTGAGCTTGTTTCTGAATACCCATTTAGTTCCAACGACGTGGACACCTTTTGGTTTCTGAACAAGATCCCAAACAACATTTCTGGTGAATTGATTTAGTTCTTCTTCCATAGCCAAAATCCAGTCGTTGTCTTGAAGAGCTTCATCTATAGAGGTTAGTTCGATGAGAGACACCAAGCCCAGAAGAGTTTCTTCAGAAGGTTTGAATGATGATCTAGTTCTGACTAGTGCGTATTTATCTCCCAGAATCAATTCTTCAGAATGAGAAGTTCTTGGTCTGCTTTTCTTCTGATGAGATGGACCAACAACAATTTATGATTGAGTTGTTTCTGAGTCTTTAGTTTGAGCAACTGTGTCTTTATCTCTAGAGTCTTTATCCTTAGGTTCTGAGAAGGTGATTTCTAAATCTGCAAGTTTCTCAACTAGCTTTGACTTTTCAGGGTCAAGCTTATCATCGAATATAACATGAATTGATTCTTCAAAAATTCATGTTTCTGTGTTATAGATTCTGTAACCTTTTGAGCGTTCAGAATATCCTAACAACAAACACTTTTGAGGCTTAGAATCAAACTTGCCAAGATTTTCCTTAGTGTTTAACATAAAACATGTACAACCAAAAGGATGAAAATAAGATATGTTGGGATTTTTATTCTTCCATAATTCATAAGGAGTCTTACCCAAATAGGTCTAACAGAAACTCTGTTTTGAATGTAACATGATGTGTTTACTGCCTCTGCCCAGAAATGCTTAGCCATATCAGTTTCTTGGATCATGGTACGAGCCATTGCTTGCAAAGTCCTATTCTTCCTTTCTACAACTCTATTTTGTTGTGGAGTTCTAGGACCGGAGAATCAAATAGATCCTCAAAGTATTTGTTCTCAAATTCTCCGCCATGATCACTTTTGACTTTGACTATTTTGAAATTCTTCTCTGTTTGCACTTGAGAGCAAAAGGTAGAGAACACAAAATGCGACTCATCCTTATGTTTCAATAATTTTACCCATGTCCTATGACTATATCATCAAGGATAACTAATCCATACTTTTTTCCACTGATTGAAGCAGTTTTCATTGGTTCAAACAAATCAATGTGTAGAAGTTCTAACGGTCTAGAGGTGGAAACAACATTTTTTGCTTTGAAGGAAGTTTTAGAAAACTTTCCTTTCTGACATGCTTCACAAAGAGCATCTGAAGCAAACTTCAAGTTTGGTAAGCCTCTGACCAGTTCAACCTTATTTAGTTGAGAAATCCTCCTCATGCTAACATGGCCCAAACGTCTATGCCATACCCATTGCTCTTCAATAACAGACATTAAGCATTTGACATTTTCTTCACTGAGATCAGAAAGTCTAATCTTGTAAATGTTGTTTTTCCTCTTTCCGGTAAAAAGGATTGAGCTATCTTTCTGACTGACAGCCTTACATGACTTTTGATTAAAGATAATATCATAACCATTGTCACTAAGCTGACTGATAGACAATAAGTTATGCTTCAAACCATCAACCAGGAGAACATTAGTAATAGAGGGAAGTTTACCATTACCGGTAGTTCTAGAGTGTAACACCTCAAAATTTGCCCTCATGTTTCTAACATTAACTGGCTTATGTTTCATTTCATTCTTGCATTTTAATTTGTGCATATTCATTGGTTTTAGCATGGGATCAAGGTATCAAGGCTAATTCAAGGGAAGAAGTTGTTTCCCCAAAGTTCAAGCAAAGTTAATGTGTATTGTCTAAGAGGCTAAGAGGAGAAAGGGTCCTTGATGTCATCATTACTTGAGTCATAAAGGAGCCTTGAGCCTCAGGGTAGCCTAATTTGTCCATTACCTCATCATATGATCAAGTTTGGCAAGAGATTGCAAGTGGATCACACTCTCCTAGCTTGATTTCTCAAATTAGGGTTTTTGGGATTCTTGAGTTTAACCCCCCAATGGGCAAGATCCTTGAGTTTTTATCATCACCAAATGGGACATCTCATCATTGTTTGAGAGGATACACATCATACTCAGAGGAATTTGGATTTGGAGTATGGGCTGATTCCTCTTAGACTGAGGGCACCAAAATTAGGGTTTTCCATAAAATCAGTTTATTTCTGATTTTTAGGGCAAGACTTGATTCTATGGTATTCCTTATGTTCCCAAGTGTCTAGGGTTGGAGAATTGTCCATCTGTTTGGTTCAGAAGGGTTTTAATTGATTAGAAGATTCAAAATCAGGAGAATTGGGGATAAAGTCAACTCCTAACTTTTTAAGGTCAACACCATGATTTTCAAGTCAAATATGACCCATGGAAGAGAGTTGATCAAGATATGTTCAAGGAATCATCAAAAATCAAGAATTTGTGAAAGTTTCCATTTTTGAAATTTAGGTGTTTAGAAAGTTGCTATTTTGGGAAAGTTCTAACATGAATTCAGTCATCTTCATGGCCCATTTGGAAATCTTTTTCACATGAAAGTTGTAGAGCTTGTTCCAAGCTTTCCAACCATGTAAAGTTTGTCTCATTTGGATTATTTTTGAGAGAGTTATGGTGTCCTAAAGATGGAGGTTTCAAGTTGTGATTACACAAAAAAAACTCAGATTTTTTCTATGTTAAAATGGGCAGCTGCAAGAACATCTTTTCATGGTTAAATTTCTCTATGTTAAAGGCTTCCAATCATTTGGTTTTCAACACAAAAGTTGTTCTACTATCTTTGAGCTTTCCAAACATACAAAATTCATCACAAATGGATCATTGGTGTGCAAGTTAGGATTGATTAAAGTGGGACATTTTAACCTTGCAAAATTAAAAAAAAAAAAAAAAAACTTAGAATTTTCTCTAAGTGTTTTTGGCAGATTTGTGGACACTTATTCATGGCTATTTTTCACCTTGATTAAGAGCTCAATTCATCTTCCTTTCAACACCAAGTTTGCTCCTCACATTCCATACTTTCATTTGGTACCAATTTTGTGAGATATGGATCTTTGAACACCAAATAATAGCTTGTCAAAGTGGCTTCCATGGAGGTTGTAGAGCTTTTCAAGTTTATGTCCAAGGGCTTGCAGAATCGTGCCAAAACTGATGTGCACATTATCATGTGATTTTCTCTTGGTCCCACTTTTGATTTTTGCTAAAAATGGCTAAGCACACATGCTATGCACATGACCAATTTCAAAAACACATACCAAAAATGAGAATTATACATGGAGAAAAAAATTTGCTCAGCACGTCCTTTTGGTCCAGCTCACATGACTCAAACCTCTAAACCGAAGCAAAAAACCACCCTTGCCAAGAGCTTACCCGAACCTACCTCACACATGTGCCATTCCTCTTTTTTTCCTCTCCAAACCACAACAACCAAGTTCCATTCCTCTGCTCTGTTGTCAAACCTTTTCCTTACCCTAAAACTCTCTCATATATAAACTAAAACACTCCAAACCTTCCTCACTCTCTCACCTTCTCAGATCTAAACTTTTCCTTTTCCTTTCACAAGCTCTCCATTGGATCCATATATTTCTCACAGGGAAGCTTCAAATCCTGGTTTATTTCGTGTATTTAGAAGAGTAAGGATCAAGAATCTTGGGTTTCTCTCATACTGGAAGTTGAATAAGGCAGTGGACCATTCTCCACTTGGTAAGAATCCTTAAACCTCCATCTCTCATGTTTAGATCATAATGATTTAGGTCTTAAAATCTTAGTCATACATTGCATCTGAAGCTACCTAAAATGATGGCATTGTTTGATTTGTTTGAATCTGAGTTCGTTGGTTTTGTTGGATGTTTGAAATCATTTGGAACCCGTGACTTAGGATCCATTTTTCTCTGTGTTTATTTGTGTGTTTTCAAAAACTGATGACATTATGTTAATCCTTGTTCTTCATAATTCAGTTTAGGGTTTTATTTTGTTTGATTTAGTTGAGATTTGATTGAGAAATGTTGTGTGCAAGATGAGTTGCTCTACTGCTTGGAAACCTGTAGATCACGATGCATGTAGGTTTTTGTGAATGGATGCATGAAGAAGATGATTGCATGGCGCGTCCTGATTCGCTGGATCTATTTTTTGTCTTATGTGACTTAAGTGAGTGTACTGGTTGATAATATGTTCACATGATTTCACGTTACGTTTCCTTTTTCTTTTTTTTATTTCTTTTTACTATTATTTTTTTTTAAATAATCTGGTGTGAGTTTTATTGGTTTGGGCTTGGTTTTGATCTTCACACCCCTTGAATTGAGGCCCAATACGCGCATAACCTGGATTGCCTTGTGTCTAGCATTGCTGATGCACCCCTCTCCCTTGGTTCCTTCCTTTTATTTTCATTTTTTTATTTTTCATCTTGATTTTGATTTTAATTGTTAAACTCTTATTAAAAATACACAAAAACATTTTTCTGGTCAATTGAGATGTTGATTTTATTTTCATTATTTTCATTTTATTTTTAATCCCTTTTTTCCATTTTATTTTGAATTAATTTGGTGATGAGTTTCCAAGGATACCCTTCATATAGGGTTAGGGACTTTCGTGATTTTTCTTAACCTTTTGAGGATGATCTTTTGGCCACTCTTAGGCCATCATATAAGGGTGTTTTGTTGCTGGTTTAGGGATGGTTTGAGTTGCTTCAGGTGACTTGCCATTCAACTTTTATGGACCCTCGATTCTTGCTCGATTGTGTGCACACCTTGGCTAGTTGGTCCACATTGAACATGTTCTTGATCTTGATTTGATCCCATCTTTTGCACATGATTAGTTGGATGGTTGAACATACCTTTGGACATTTTTGGGTTTTATTGAACCATTTTACTATTTTTGGTTGATGCTCTCATTTGATGATGTTTTGAGCTTGCTAGTGCACACATCTTGACCTAATCTTGTGCCTTTGAATGCCTTGAACTTTCTTAATGCTTGGTGATCTTTCTTTGATTGATAAGACATGTTTGAGATTCTGATTTGCCTTGGCCCTTGGTCCATGACCTATCTTGTGTATGGCTTTACTTGTGTGGAAGCATGTGAATCATTTTGAGCCTCATTTTGTTGCAAACTTGCATAGTTGTGTTGATTGCTTTGAGTATGATATTTGATGATCTCTCTTGATTGATTTGAGTTTTATTTTGGTTTGTTAATGATGCATTTTCCACTTCCCCCTTGGATTCACATCATGTTTCCATCTCATATGATCATTATGGTTTGATTTGTATGATGCATATCATTATCATTTGACTTGTTGCTTCTTTAGCTCATAATGCATCATGATGTGAGGCTTTCTTGTATGCTTGAATTATTTGACTTTGGCATGACTTGAGTTCTGACTTGGATTCATTTTCATCTTATCTTGTTCACTTCATCCTTGTATGGTTCTTAATGATGTTCAATTGTGCTTCTAATGCAAGTTTGCTTGCATCCTTTCTTGTTTGCTTTTACTTGCTTGCTTGAAATTGCTTGCATGATCTTTGAAGTTTGATTAATGATGTGAATTAGATATGATGTGTATGATGTACTTGCTGCCCTCTTTGGTTTCTCATCTCTTATCTCTCTTTCTTCTACATCTCTTTAACTCATTTCTTCCCCCTTGGATCTTAAGACTTATTCAAGTCTTGGATTCACTTTTGTATGCGCCCTTAGGGTTCCTAGTCCAACTTAATTTTTGATTAAGCTTGGAGTAGGATAGACATTAGGATTCAAACCATGCATGCTAACTTAGGTAGATGTTTCCCTTTTAACCTCAACTATAGGTCCACTTTTGCATGACAACTTTAGGATAGAATTACTCGTAGTGTTTTCTTTTCCTTTGAGTCGTCTCTTCTCATCTCTCAACACTTCTAAAACACTTAATAAATATACCGTATATTGCACTCGAGCCTTAAGTGTAGGAAATGAAGAACGAGGGGTCTCCCTTCCTCTTCTAGGATATTTAGCATACGTCCCATTGGGGGTGACCATGCGACGCATTCGTTCCCACAATGTAGACTTTGGTGCAATGTAAGTTACGAACTAACTTCAATCCACTTCTGTCTAAAAAATAGAAAAAACAAATTCAAAGCTTTTTATCCTTCGGGATTGTTGGGCTTCAAACTGTTTTCAGAAAAGAGCTCGTCGCTCATGTAAAAAACATAAAGACCTTGTTGGTCGAACTACGACTGCTCTGACTTCCTCTCTCTCGTCCGATTGAGGATACGTAGGCATAAGATGCGATATCTTGGCAAGCACCCTTCCCTATTTTCGACTCGTAAGTCGAACTACGACTGCTCTGACTTCCTCTCTCTTGTCCGATTGAGGATACGTAGGCACGAGATGCGATATCTCAGCGAGCAACCTTCCCCCGTAGTCCGTCGAACTACGTTGACTCTGATTCTTCGTTAGTCCATGAAGATACGTAGGCATTGGATTGCGATAATCCTTGCGAGTCTGTCTTAGTCTCCCTCATCCCTGTTTTCTGTTTAGCCGTAGACTTTAGGATAACTCACCCATTGTTTAGACAACAAGCGTGGATCCCATCGAGTACGATGGACGCGTGGGGGTGCTAATACCTTCCCTTCGCGTAACCGACTCCCGAACCCGGACTATGGTTGCGATTACCATGTCTTTCCCTTTTCCTAGGTTTTCTTCTATCGTTTCCTTTCCCTTACGTAGGGATAAATAACGTTCGGTGGCGACTCTTCTATTCTAGTTTCTCGCCGGTTATTTTTTCGCAGTTGCGACATAGAGCCAATGATTTTTCCTTTCTGATTTCCTCTAAAACCAATGAAGCCACCAGGCTTAAGTTCCAAACTTTGGAATATATGCCTTCTTCTTGTCATGTGTCGCGAGCATCCACTGTCCAGATACCATGATTCGTGTTTCAATTGAGCTGCTAAGGATGTCTGCAACATAAACTATCTATTTCTTAGGTACCCACTTTCTGGGTCCTTTTTTGTTAGTTTTCTCAGAGTGTTTAACAACTTTGGGTTTATGCGCAATAGGATAATCAAGTGGAATTTGTGCATGATATTTAGGTTTAGAAACAGATTTCTGTGTCGGTGGAGGTTTCTGTGCAAGCTCAAAATAAACAGGTTTTGTACCAGCAGGTACAAAGTGCTTATAGAGAGGTTTTGGTTTTACCATGATACTTTCATCAATCTTAGAAGTATTTGTACAACCTAAACCTTTCTTTCCATTTATACTAACTCCATATATTCAGGAAGCAATTTTGCTTCTATCTATGCTTTTAGTTAGAAATTATTGAAAAGCTCTGTCATATCTAAATACACAGTTGGTACCGGAAGCATCTGGACCTATTTCTTCTTCTAATTTTGAGATTTGACTTCTCAAAGTAGAGTTTGTACTTTCTAAAGATAATATTTTTTCATTTAAATAAGAAATATTCTCTTCATGCTTCTCAAAAGTTTCAGAAGCAATTACTTGGACTTGTTTAAGGTCTTTGTATTTGCTTTGAAGACTTTGATACTTCTCTAGTATTTCAGAAAGACATGATACTAAATCAGAACGAGAGAGATTAGAAATTACCTCTTCAGAATCATGATCAGATTCTACTTTTGAGTCTGATGATACTTTGTCTTTGGGTTCTCCAGAGACTTCAGCATCAGAGGTTGTTGCCATGAATGCAACATTAGCTTGTTCTTCTTCAGAATCTTCTGCTTCTGAATCAGAGTCATCCCAGATAGCCATGAGTCCTTTCTTCCAATTGACAGAATTTTTTTTTATTCTTTCTATCTTTCTTGAGCATGGGACATTCATTCTTGTAATGACCTAGCTCTTTGCATTCATAGCAAATAACTTCTTTTCTAGAACTCGGCTTCCTTTGTCCAGATGTTGAGTCAGAACGACCCGCAGTCCTTCTAGCTCATTTGAACTTTCCTTGACCATTTTGTCTGTTCTTCAAGAGTTTGTTGACCCTTCTGGAAATTAATGAAAGTTCATCATTTTTTGAGTCTTCATCAGAATCTTCTGAGATTTCCTCGGCTTGATAAGCCATTGACTTTTCAGAGTTGGATTTCTAAGCAACTGACTTTCCTTTCCTTTGAGGTTTATCTCCCTCAAGCTCTATCTCATGACTTCTTAAAGAACTAATAAGTTCTTCAAGATTGATACTGTTCAGATCTTTAGATAGTTTCAAGGGAGTTACCATAGGTCTCCACTTCTTAGGAAGGCTTCTGATGATCTTTTTGACATGGTCAGCAGTTGAGTATCCTTTGTCAAGAACCTTAAGTCCCGCGACTAACATTTGAAACCTTGAAAGCATAGTTTCAACTGTTTCATCATCCTCCATTCTGAATGCCTCATATTTCTGGATTTGGGAAAGCGCCTTTGTCAACTTAACATTGAACGTTTCCTTCATGAGTCATTCTTAGAGAATCAAAAATGGACTTGGTAGTATCTCTGTTTGTTATCTTTTCATACTCAGTATAAGAGATAGCATTTAGCAGTATAGTTTTTTCCTTGTGATGATTCTTATAATCTTTCTTTTGTTGATCAGTCATAGCACTTCTTGACACTTTTACTCCTGCAGCATTAACAGGATGACTGTAGCCATCAAAAACAAGATCCCAAAGATCTTCATCATAGCCAAGAAAGAAACTTTCGATTCTATCTTTCCAATAGTCAAACTTTTCACCATCAAAGACTGGTGGTTTGGCACTGTAGTGATCTTTCTCTACTGGAATAGCGGCAACTGCCATTGTTTCTCACACACACTGGATCGGTACTAAACACAGTTAAGTGTTTGATAAACTTTTATCACAATCAGAACCGAAGCTCTGATTCCAATTGAAGGTGAGAAAAACACGAGAAAAGGGGGTTTGAATTGGGGTTTTCAAAAACAAAAGCTTTTTACTCACTCAACAAAAATCACCGCTAATGAACAACAAAGAGAAATACACTTCGATTTTTATACTGGTTCACTTGAAAATCTCAAAATTAATCCAGTCCACCTGCCAAGGTGATTTCGCCTTATACCCAAGGACTTAATCCACTATAATCATCTTATTACAACTGCACTAGCAACCGCTGTGACTAACAAACCACGGAGACACACAGTCTATGTCTTCTCAAGGATTATGACCTAACTAGTCCCTTAAGGAAATACAAACAACAATTTGATTACAAAGTTGTGTTTACAAAGATTGCTTCTACATAAGCAGGTATAAACATGTTAAAAACACAATACGCTTAAAGAAAATTCTACACAAATTTAGACAAAAGTCTTGTAAAAATTTCTTCTTTATTTTACTTGCTTGCTTACTTCATGCAGTAATTCTTCAAGTCTTCAAGTCTTTATATAGCCAGTAAAAAAGATTCGTTAAAGGATAGATCTGGTATTCTTCATGAATGAGATGGAGACTTGAGTAACGGTTTGATACGGAGGGGACAAGGATCTTACTACCTCAATTTCCTTACTCCATGAAATCCGTTTAGTGGAAGGAATATTGGTCTATACCATGTACTATTTTTTCCATGTATAAACTCGTTCTTATCTTTATTTTTCAGTGGCTTATGGATAAATAGTTGTTTGAAGCATGAGTTAGAAGAGTTGATTTTGTTTGAGTTCAGAAACTTCAATTATCAATTAGAAGCTTGATCACATCAATATCTGACTTGATATTCTTCAGAGTTTTTAGAACCTTCAGCGTTTAATCTTTGGAAGCTTGAGCAGTCTTTAGAAGCGAATTGATCAAAGTCACACGTCATAAGCAAGAGCCAAGAGAACGTTGCAGCAACAACATACAATTTTCTTAGAAGCTTCTCATCCGTGAGTTTGAGCAGAAGCGATTTAGATCAATATATTCAGAAACTTGTAACATTTCACGTTCAAGAGTCAGAATCAAAGTTGTTTGCTAAAGATACCCAATAACAAACCTTTAGGGTGCCAAAATTGTTCTCACGCAAATACTGACTTGTTATCATCAAAACTTAGAGATACAGATGCGAAATCAAATCTTGTTCTAACAAATCCATCTTGAAATCATCTCATGGCAAGTTGTTTACCAACTCTTTTCAAGGTGACAACTTCAATGACCCACTAACAGGGACAATATCAAGCCACCAAGGGGCATGTTGCTTAAAGACTTTGCTAAGCAGGGGCAAACTGTTTCCCGTTCATTACTGGCATTATTTGATGGAATATAATTGTTATTGATATGCAAAACCCAGTCGTCATTGACTCCCTTGTTCAAGTTGCTTCCCAACTGTCGCTATTACAGTCTAACTATCCCTGAGGAACAAGTTCAATGTCTCTGTTATGCAAGAATGCATCTAATCTGGTGCAGTTACGTCGAGATTCGATGATTCTCTCCAAGAGTTTGAAGACACTAAGGCATTGTTATGGCCAGTTTTCTGTAAAATATTCTTGAGATGACGTCTTCTCATAAACTATGTGATATGGGGCATCTGAGAAATGAAGTTGGTCTTGGTCACAAGAGTTGCGGTTGTTGATCGGTCACCATTTCTACCATGTTTCCGTCACTTATTTGGCATTTTATCCATGAATCGGTAATCTTTTGTTTAGTCTTTTCATGTTTTTCAAGTTAATTTTATGTTTCTTATTTAAGTCTCGCATTTTTAGTTTTATGTCAATTTTGTTGCATTTTACGCGTTTGTTGGTAGTTTTGATGATTTCAAGTTAATTTTATGTTTCTTGTTTAAGTCTCCCAGTGGATTTTTTGGACTCTAACATACTTTTTGTAGCTATGGAAAGTTCATAATGTTTGTGTAGCTATGGAAACTTCATAATGTTTGTGTAGCTATGGAAAAAAGTATAAGAAGCATGAAGCTATGATGGAAACTTCATCTACCTTATACTTTTTTTCATAGCTTCACGAACAAGATGTTAGTAAATGAAGAAACAACAGTGTAAGCAAACTTTATCTAGTTTTAGAAACAATGAAAAGAAATATAAGAAGTATGAAGCTTTTGTGTAAGCTTCTTCCTCCTTGTATTTCTTTTTCATTGCTTCCCAAACTAGTTGAACATCATAATTGATTCCTGTTCCGCGATTAGTTTCATTAAAAGGTGCGTTATTCCTGCTCCTCTCTTTACTTTTCACTGGATTATGGTTTTAGGGTTTGTTTTCAACTGAGGATGCTCATTTTTTAAGTTTGCTGTGTTTCCTTACAGGTTAAGGGGATGATACAAGGTGATAATGCTGGTGGTAGCAAGCGTATTATATGAGTTTATAATATCTGGATCTGGTATAGAATGTTGTTTGAGTTTATTATATTCTATTTAGATTGTTTGTTTCACTAACCCTCACTTAAAGTTTGCTGGTGGTAGCAAGCGTATTATATGAGTTTATAATATCTGGATCTGGTATAGAATGTTGTTTGAGGTTATTATATTCTATGTAGATTGTTTGTTTCACTAACCCTCACTTAAAATACATTCATTTAATTTGACATAGATACTTATAATTTGCAAATTAAGTTGTATTTGAAAACCAACTTATATGAATCAATGTTTAATATATATATATATATATTATGGTATAATGATCTGGGTCCTTAGATGCATCGCCATCTTCCATTATAGTTAAATTTCATTAACAACAAGTTATTAGTTAATCTGCTTCTCCATCAACACTTATAATCGTAAAACTTTCGATTATAAAAATTATGATGATAAATGATGATGATGAGGCAGATTATCCAATGTCTTGTTCTTATGGAAATTTAACTATAATCGAAGATAGAGATATATCGAAGGAGTCAAATCAATAAACCACATTATATATGTAAAACAGCATAAAATGCACGATGAGACGAATGCAATCAGAAAACATTGGTTTGTTTAAGTTGGTATTCAAGAACAGTTTAATTTGCAGATTATAGACTTCTTCATCAAATTGATTCCATGTATATTTCTTTAGTGAGGTGTTTGGAAAACAAGCAATCTACATTTAATATAATAAACTTAGGGTACTTACAACAACGGTTATCTATTGTAACCGAGATCATAGGTAATTTATGTTTTACATAATTCACTGCTGATGGGTTTTGAACCCAGTACCTAAGTGTATGTATCACAACGGTTTATTATCATAACCGTTGTGATATATGGCTAGCGTTCTGCCTTTCAATAACGGTTTCCAGACCGTTGTAGAAACAGCGAATTTACAACGATAATCTACATAACAACGCCTTCCCCCGCGTAATTATATGTCATTCCCAACCGTTGTTAAATGGGATTTTCGTAGTAGTGAGGAAATCAGATTCATGATGGCAATCCCTCAGGTGAAGTCATGATGTTATATCCCCGAGTGGAATACTCTTTTCCCCAGAGAAGGTTGAAACCTTGAAGTAGGATTATGGTTCTGCATGTGGCTTCTTATTCATCTCTTGCCAGATGTTTCCTTCTTGCAGAATTTGGCTGAGTATCTTCATCGAGATGTTTATTTCATCTCCAGTTTACCTCTCCTTGTTTGTTTTGTCAGCATAAGCATAAGCATGACATACATACATTTATACATTCATACATGGCATATGAGCATGTTTGCTACCTTGATGTCTTTTTTCCGTTTACTTTGGATGTGTTTACCACCAAGTAACCGGGTTTGTCTCCTCTCTCTAGTAGAGTCGTCATCCTTAAGCAGAAAGTGCACATCCTTTCCAGTTCCCCACTAAGTTTGATCCTTATGGAAGATTGGTTACTTCAGCTATCATTTCCATTATTAGATAAGATAAAACCCTAGTTGAGTTCATTCCCCAATGGGTAGAGTCTCGTTTGATTGTTTCTCTCTAGCTTGTTCCTATATTGAACTTGGGTAATCACCAATATATCCCCGTGGAGTCCAATTGTCGTTGGCATATTTTTTAAAGTCCAGTTATGTTGGCATCAATCCATTTGAAACTGGTCATGACACCTTTGCTTGTGGTTTAAGTCCAATTGTTTTGGCACGTACATAAGAGTTTGATTACCCTGTACCTTTCCTGATGTTTCATGAAGATCCCGTTTAATCTCTTCATTTAAGGAATTTCCAGAGGCTTAGATGTTTATTCTTGGTTGAAAACTCCAACCGTGTTTGGCTTGATCCCAAGGCTTTGAGGATCTTGCTTTGGTCGAATCCTAAAGCTTTGAGGATTGTGTCTTTGTTTCATCCTAAGGCTTTGAGGATGTTACTTTCATCTTGCTTTGGTCCAATCCTAAGGCTTTGAGGATTGTGTCTTTGGTCCAATCCTAAGGCTTTGAGGATTGTGTCTTTGTTTCATCCTAAGGCTTTGAGGATGTTACTTTTGTCTTGTCTTGGCTTGATCCTAAGGCTTTGAGGATCTTGCTTTGTTCCAATCCTAAGGCTTTGAGGATTGTGTCTTTGTTTCATCCTAAGGCTTTGAGGATGTTTCTTTCGTCTTTCTATGGTCCAATCCTAAGGCTTTGAGGATTGTGTCTTTTGTCCAATCCTAAGGCTTTGAGGATTGTGTCTTAGTTTCATCCTAAGGCTTTGAGGATGTTGCTTTTGTCTTTCTTTAGTCCAATCCTAAGACTTTGAGGATTGTGTCTTTGTTTCATCCTAAGGCTTTGAGGATGTTGCTTTTGTCCAGTTTTATTTGGCTTGATCCTAAGGCTTTGAGGGTCTTGTCTTTGCTTTGCCTAATCCTATTGCTATGAGAATTTTGTCTTGTCTTACATGATCCTATTGCTATGAGGGTCCTGTTTTGTTTAATCCTATTATTATGAGGATTCCGTCTTGTCTTAAATGATCATATTGCTATGAGGGTCCTATTTTGTTTAATCATATTGCTATGAGGATTCTGACTTGTCTTACATGATCATATTGCTATGAGGGCCCTGTTTTGTTTAATCCCATTGCTATGTGGATTCCGTCTTATTTTACATGATCCTATTGCCATGAGAATCCTGTTTTGTTTATTCCTATTGCTATGAGGATTTTGTCTTGTTTTACATGATCATATTGCTATGAGGGCCTGCTTTTGTTTAATATTATTGCTATGAGGATTTTGTGTTGTTTTACATGATCCTATTGCTATGAGGGTCCTGTTTTTGTTCAATCCTATCGCTATAAGGACTCTGTTTCTTTCACATCCTATTGCTATGAGGATTGTGTCTTGTCTTGCATGATCCTATTGCTATGAGGGTCTTGTTTTATCTTTTGTCCTAGAATGGCAGTCGGTCATGCCTGAACACGTTGATCAATCACTCTGGATATTCCCCAGTGGAGACCGTCTTTCCAGTTCTACTTCCAATGAGGATCTTTTCTTCTAAAGTGTCAGCCGTTCATGCCTGAACTTGTTGATCAATCCTTTTAGATTCCCCCAGTTTGTTTTTGTTCCCAAGTGTTTTGTCATCCCCGGTGAGTTTGTTACCCATTGTCGTTGGCACTCCCCCTTTTCCTTTCTTTGTCTACATTGTGCATCATAATATTGTAATATCATCATGCTAGAGTTCATTGCATGTTAGCATTGCCATAGCTCTTTTGTCCATAGCATAGCATGCTATTGCATAATTTTCAGTTTTCTATATTTAAATACCTTTCACCCTGATTTCATGAGGATTGTCATCGCTCATGCCATCTGGTAAAGTTATTTAAATAGGGGAAACTGTTATACCCCAAATTTTACCCCTAGATTTCATCATCATTTGCATAATATCTTAGGTGCATCATTCATGCATAGCTAACCCTAAAGATTATCATGATATTGCTTTATTTTGTTTTGTCTGTGAATTAGAGTTTGCATCAAGGAGATTTGGTTGATTAGTCAAAGTTTTGGATTGATCACCCATATATCAAGTTCTCATCAAGTGTATTGTGGCTTCATTACAAGTTCATCAAGCCTCAAGTTCATATGATGCACCAATTAGGGTTTTGACCAAAGGTGGCTTGTAGTTGACTCTTTCATCTGAGCATAATCTCATACTTCAATACATGATTCAAGGGTCTCAAATACATATTTGAAGTCCATTCACATGATTTAAATTACCCAAGAAGTTTGATCCTTCGAAGATTGCAAATTTGGATTCATCTGATACAAAGTCAACTAGTGCACAAATTCAAAGTTTGACTTTTGGTCAACTTTGAGCTTCACAAGTCATTATTCAAGAAAATATGATGGATGATTGAATTTGATCAAGTTATAATCAAGAAATCATTCAAAGATGCAAAATTGTCCAAATTGAAGAAAACTTGAATTTTTTTTCTAAGTTAAAATGCATGATTAAGTGACCTACTTTCCAAAGCTGTAAATTCTTCCTCAAGCATCCATTGAAAACACTTGAGGACTTCTTTGAAAGATGGCAATTGATACTACAAGTTGATGAAAATTACAATCCAAAAGTATTCTTGAAGTGGAAGTTATTGATGTTCAAAGTTGGAGTTTCAAGTTGTTTGAAAATGTCAAAACATCCAGAATTTTTCTAAGCTTTTCACCTTAACATGTGCACTACTTTGTGACCAATTTGTGATCAATTCAAGCCACCACTCTTCAGGCCCAAGGGGTGTATTTAAAGATGAAATTTCATACTTTAATTTGGTGCAAAGATTGGATCAAAATCTCATAAGGATTGGAAGTTATGAAGTGCCAAAGTTTGGATTTCTTAATTGTCAACGATGTCAAAACATCCAGAATTTTTCCAAGAGAAAGTTCCAATTTTGGTGGCCAGTTTTCTCCATGATCCATTTTGATTCAAAGAAAACTTAAAAAATGAAAGTTGTAGAGCATGTTTCAAGCTTTCCAAAGAGTCCAAGACACAAAATTATCATACTTGATCATGGATTTATGATTTTTGCAAGAAGCCATGATAGAGCTGATTGTTCAAGACAAATTTTGCTGAATTTTTTAACCAGATTTTTGCACGTTTTAGATGATGCTTTTGCCCATTTTCCAAGCATTTTCTAAACAAGTTGCCAACTTGAAACTTGTTCCTTTACACAAAATCCTTCCAATGGTACTAATTTCTGCATAATTTGATCTTGATTCACCATGGAAAAATATCAACCAACATGCCACTTGGTTTGACTTTTGGACATTGGACAAAAAGTCACTTTATGCTTCCAACCACTTTCCATGATTCAAGGAAAGCTTCAATATGAACCAAAACCATTTGTACAAGCTATGCAACTCAGAAACATTGTGAAGTAAAAGTTAAGTAGGAGCTATAAAGCAAAAGTCCGCTTTTGTACCTTTTGTCCACTTTTATGGTTTTTCTCCAAAATCCACAAAACAAAGCCTATCCATTGCACCATTTCAGACCAATTGCACTATAAATAGAGGCCTTGTTCAGCTGCAAAACACACAAAAAAAATCTCATAACCTCAAAATCATCTTGCTCAATTTTCTTGAAATTTCAAGTTGTTCAAAAAACCAAAACTTGTAATTTCTCATCTCTCTCAACCAAACTTCATTCCAACACCACAAACACCTTCCATAGGCATCATAGAAGAATTCCAAACCATTGTAAAACTTCTGTAACAACCCAAACACCATAACCACAACCTCACTTCTTCACTTTGCAACTTGATTTGGATCTAGAGTTCTAGAGGGTTTCAAAGCAAGCTAAGCACTCCAGCACATTCCTGGGAGGTCAGTGGAGCTGTAGGGATCACTACATTGCATCTGTAAGTGCTCTTTCACTTTTTGTTAAAAACAAGTTCTCAGCAAGATGTCGAGCTAGATGTCTTGATCAGCACAATGTTGTGACATGTGGTTAAGACATTTGTTATGTAAAGAGTGAGATTTCTCTATCTCCCAAACCATCACTACTACGAAAAACCCAATTAATAACGGTTGGGAATGACATATAATGACGCGAGCGAAGGCGTTGTTATGTAGATTGTCGTTGTAAGTTAGTTGTTTCTACAACGGGCTGGAAACCATTATTGAAAAGCAGGGCGCGAGCCATATATCACAACGGTTATGATAATTAACCGTTGTGAAACATACACTTAGGTATTGGGTTCGAAACCCATCAGCAGCGAAATTATATAAAACATAAATTACTTATGATATCGGTTACAATAGATAACCGTTGTTGTAAGTACCCTAAGTTTATTATAATAAATGTAGATTACTTGTTTTCCAAACACTTCACAAAATAAATATACATGGATTCAATTTGATGAAGATGTCTATAATCTGCAAATTAAACTGTTCTTGAAAACCAATTTAAACAAACCAATGTTGTTTTCTTATTGCATTCGTCTCATCGTGCATTTCACGCTCTTTTACATATATTATGGTTTATTCATCTGACTCCTTCGATATATCGCAATCTTCGATTATAGTTAAATTTCCATAAGATCAACAAGACATTGGATAATCTGCCTCATCTTTGATTTAACTATAATGGAAGATGGCGATGCATCTAAGGAGCCAGATCATTATACCATAATCTATATATAAAAAAACGTGAGATGAATGACGAGAGGCGCAATCAGAAAATAGCATTGGTTTGTTTAAGTTGGTTTTCAAATACAACTTAATTTGCAGATTATAAGTATCCATGTCAAATTAAATGAATGTATTTTAAGTGAGGGTTAGTGAAACAAACAATCTACATAGAATATAATAAACTCAAACAACATTCTATACCAGATCCAGATATTATAAACTGATATAATACGCTTGCTTCCACCAGAATCATCACCCTGTATCATCCCCTTAACCTGAAAGGAAACAAAGCAAACTTCAAAAATGAGCATCCTCAGTTGAAAATAAACCCTAAAACCATAATCCAGTGAAGAGTAAAGAGAGGAACAGGAATAACACACCTTTTAGTGAAACTAATCGCGGAACAGGAATCAATTATGATGTTGAACTAGTTTGGGAAGCAATGAAAAAGAAATATAAGGAGGAAGAAGCTTACACAAAAGCTTCATACTTCTTATATTTCTTTTCATTGTTTTTAAAACTAGATAAAGTTTGCTTACAGTGTTGATTCTTCATTTACTAACATCTTGTTCGTGAAGCTATGAAGAAAAAGTACAAGGTGGATGAAGTTTCTATCATAGTTTCATGCTTCTTGTAGTTTTTTCCATAGCTACGCAAACATTATGAAGTTTCCAAAGCATGGCCTTTATTAAGGTAGTGAAAATGAACCTGAAAAAATGAGAACAATCAACAAAAATAACAATCCACAAACGAGTTAATGGGAAATATCTAACAATAGATGGAAGAAGAAGAATACCTTAATGTATGAAGCACAAGATTCACGGCTAATGGTGAAAACAAAGAGAAAAAATGGGTTCTAGGATTTTACTTTGAAGGCAACGGTGTTACTATCAATTAAGTGAAAGTTATTTTGCTTATATATGGATAAACTATTTCACAACGGTTAACAATAACAACCGTATAGATAGGTATTTATTTATTATAAATATATCATTATGGTTAACCAGAATAACCGTAGTGATAACCCTTTTATCTGTGAATTTTAAAATAAATAAAAACCGTACAGATAGGTATTTATTTATTATAAATATATCACTACGGTTAACCAGAAGAACCGTAGTGATAACCCTTTTATTTGTGAATTTTAAAATAAATAAAAAAGAAAAGTTGCGCCTTAACTTCTAACTTAATGCATCTGCAGTTTAAACATCAATAATGTAATTCACAATGCATCTGCAGTTTAAACATCAACAATGTAATTCACAATGCATCTGCAGTTTAAACATCAACAATGTAATTCAAACCCTAATTCAACTATTACATTTCATAACAAAGTAAACATTAAACATAAATGAGACAAGAAAACATAACATCTTGATATTTCCAGAAAATATCTCTGATTTTAGTTTGTTCTTCAAATTCTTGTTCTTTTTCTTTAAATCCCCATACATAACCTTCAGGTAGCCCACAACTTCCAACTCTGACTTCATAATGCTCTCATCGTCATTTCCATCTCTTTCTCCCACGTCTTCATCCCATATGAACAAATTACATGTTTCATCGCTCCTCCAAAATGGACATCTCCAAAAAAGCCTTCCTTTTTTTTGTCCCTTCTTGCATTGATACAAAATCATACGACCATCACAACCACAAAAATTTCCAGATCGAGATTTTACACTGGAAGAAGACGTAGAAACACCTTTGGATGATTTTGTCTTCAAATGTGACATTGTAACACCTTAAAGTAGAACACTTTCTTGTTGTTGTTGTTGTTGTCTTCTTCCCGACAATGGTGACGGCGTTGGTGTTAGGGTAGTTTCGTCTTGTTTCTTTTTTCAATGGATAAATTGATATATACTTGGTGTTTAAAATACATAAAAAGAAGCTTCAGTTTGTAACAACGGTTTTAAGAAAAATCCGTCGTGATATCCTTATTATTTTTTAGTTAAATATTAATAAAACTTAAAAAGGGAGCATTTACGTCAAAGGGATAAACTATTTGAGGGCGATGAGGTTCAAACCCATGATAGCTAGATTGTATCACCACGGTTTTCATAACAACCGTTATTATACCCTTGAGATTTATAATTAAAATAATGCGCGCGCATCCAGTACACATTATAAGAACGGTGTATAGGGTGCCGTTGTAAACCTGGCGTTGTTGTTTGGGCGTTTTCTAGTAGTGCATTTATCCTTTTGAGCTGATTTTTTGTAAACTTATTCTTTATTATGCCTATTTTGTGAATCCTTGAAAAAATTCCAAAAATAATTTATTTTTCACACACTTTTACTTAGTCAAATTAAGGCACATTTTTAGGTGTTTTTAGGTCATTAAGTGATTCTTTTTATAGATCCTTTAATTGTGCTTGACCATATTGATGTTTGTGAATATTCTGAATGTTGTGTGAACCTTGTTTGATGTTAATAACATGACCCTTTTGATTTTTGCCTAAGTTTAGTGTACTTTAAATGCATGTATTTCACATGTACATAACTTGTTTCTTCATGTTTGAGTGTGAAAATTTCCCTTTGACTTTGGCATGATTTTTATAGTACTTTAAACTTTTAATGCATGTTTGCTATGTGTTTGAATCATCTTTGATCACATGTCCATGTTTTGCCTTAAACTTTGATAACATGTCTTAACATGATTCACAATTTATATGCTCACCATGTTCAAACCTTTGTGATGTTTTAACCTTTGAATGATACCATGTTTAAGTAATGTCTTGACTTATCAATGTTTGCCTTGAACCTTGAATGATACCATGTTTAAGTATTGCTATGACTTATACATGTTTTATTTGGTTATGAATTGTATCCATGTTTAAATATTGCTATGACTTATACATGTTTTGTTTGGTTTTGAATTGTATCCATGCTTAGGTAATACTTTAACTTATACATGCTTGTTTGGTTTTGAATTGTATCTATGTCTAGGTAATGCTTTGACTTATACATGCTTGTTTGAACTTTAAATTGTATTCATGATTAAGTAATGCTTTGACTTATCCATGATAGTTTGACTTATGACCTTTATCCATGTTTAAGTAATGCTTTGACTTATTCATGCCTTGTTTGAATCTTTGAAGGTCATACATGAAGGTGTGAAAAAACACAATAAAAAATGAAAGCTTTTTGTGAAACTCAAACAAAGATCACAAAGAAACTAACAAGAGAGAAAGGCACACGATATATCCTGGTTCACTTGAAAACTATCAAGCGAATCCAGTCCACCCGCCAAGGTGATTTCTCCTTATACACAAGGACTTAATCCACTATAATTAATTGATTACACTGCACTAGCAACTGCTGGTAACTAACAAGCACAAAACTTGCACTAGCAACTGCTGGTAACTAACAAGCACAAGACTAATTATCTCTTCTTAAGGATTCTGACCTAACTGGTCCCTTAAGGAATACAAACAACTGTTTGAACAAAATTAATGTTTACAATGAATTGCCTCTACACAAGCAAATATAAACACTATGAATAGTGCAAAAATCTATACAATACGAACAATGTTTTTTGTTGTATTGTGGTGCTTTACTGTTTACGCATATGCGTTCTTTTTTTTAAGTGATCAAGTCCTTATATAGCTAGTAAGAGATCCATTGGACGGCAGATCAGGAATATCATTAAGATGGTTGGCGACTTGAAATAATGTCGTTATGTAGGGATGAAAATCGTACACAAAAGTTGTCCTTTATACCACCAATTCAGGGTAGTGGAATGGTAGTGGAAAATAACGTGTTTGATACGTACTATGTACTATTTTCCCTTGCAAATGTTTGATCTTCTTCTGTTCATCAGAGGCTTCTGAATAGAGATGATTGAAGCATCAGTAGAAGAGTTGATCACTGGGTCTTCAGAGTCTTGAGTCATCAGAGTCTTCAGAGCTTGTTCACCAGAACCTTGTCTTCAGAGTCTTTAGCACTCAGTCTTTAGAAACTTAAGTATTCAGAATCTTCAAAATGTTGTTCAGCAGAACCTTGTCTTCAAAGTCTTCAACACTTAGTCTTCAGAAACTCAAGTCTTCAGAATCTTCAAAACTTCGTTCAATAGAACCTTGTCGTCAGAGTCTTCAGCACTTAGTCTTCAGAAGATAATTACTTCAGAAGCTAGAAAGCCTTCAGAAGTAAAACATTAGAGTCACGCTCAGAGGCAGAATCTAAGAGAGCATTGCAGCAACAATATATTGTCCTCTTAGAATCTTTATGAATGTGAGTAGATCAGAAGCAGACTTGCTTCTTTGGCACAGAAGCGACTTTTGGTTAAATCAGAGTGACGTTGCACATGGTCTCTATCAGAGTCAGAGCTTTCTCTATCAGAGTCAGAGCCTGTTTGTTAATCCTTCAGAAAAACAAACGTTAGAGTACCAAAACTGTTCTCACACAAATGCTACTTTGTTATTATCAAAACTTAGACATATCCGGCAGAACCAAATCTTGTTCTAACAATACATGTTTAAGTAATACTTTGACTTATTCATGCCTTATTTGAATCTTTGAATGTTATACATGTTTAAGTAATGCTTTGAATTATTCATGTCTTCTTGAATTTTATCCATGTTTAAGTAATGTTTTGACTTATACATGCTTATTTAAATGTTACCTTTATTATTTACAATTGGTATCATACTTGTCCATCACATCCATGTTCACCCTTTTTTTCATGTGTACTTTGAACTTTATCCCCAAGTGATGTTAGCTTACTAGCCTTCATCCTTCTTTATTTCTCTTTTGTTTCCAAATCCAAAGGAAAGGTATTCTTGTTGACTTTAAGTCATAGGTAGCTTAGTTTTACCTCAATTCCCCTCTTGACCTTGTTAGAGTCATCAACCCCTTTCATCCTAGCCTTAGGATTAGAATTTCCAATTTCTATGTGAGTGTTATTGATATGAGCATTCACTTTCCCCTTTTAACCTAGCCTTAAGTTAGAGTTTTGTAAACTCTATGTAAGTGTCATTGCCATGGACACTTACCTTACCTTTTGGACCTTGCTAGAGTCCTTCCTCCCTTTCAACTTAGACTTAGGATAGAGTTTGTAGAACTCTATGTAAATGTCATTGCTATGGATAATTACCCTCCCCCACTGGAACCTTGATCACTATCAAGAGTTCCTCACCCGTTGTGAGGTGAACAATGAATGTACTGATTCCATCCTTGTTAGGATATGTAGGCACAAGACCGCGAAGTTTTGGCGAGCATACTTAGGAAAACTTTAGGTCTTTTCCCATAGAACATTCCAACCAATAACAAAAAAAGCAATAATATAACACAAATAAATTCAAGAGGTTCCTATAGAGTACTATAGATGCTTAGGATGCTAACACCTTCCCCAGGTATAACCAACCCCCGAACCTTAGATCTCTTAGCATTGTTGTTACATTGCAACTTAGGGTTTTATACAATCTTTTCCCTTTTCCTTGGATAAAATAAAGTTCGGTGGTGAACTTCAATGATTTGTGATTCAAGTTAATATAATAGCTTGATATCTGATTCTCACCGTAACAGGGTGGAAAAGTCATAGAATTCTCCTAGAAAGCACTTGATCTAGTCAGGTAATAAAAGAGAGTTGTGAGATAATAGAATGATTTGTATTGGTTTTCTCTAACACTAATAAACTCCTATATAAATAACCACAAGAGTCCAATCTAAGTACGCACTCTTAAAAATCTATGAATATTTGTGTCATTAATTGGAGCGACCATTCTGATTGCCTTTAATAGTTAAAGCTAGGGGTGTACAGGAGTTGGGTATGGACGAGTTTGCCCTAACCCGTTACCCAACCCATTCAAACTTCAATGGGTTAGGTTCATCGTCCAATCCGCAATTTCATTGTCAAAACTGACCCGAACCGACCCGTTCATTTATTGGTTGGATTGGGTTCGCGGGTTGCGTTTCAAATAAAAAAATATATTTTTTATGTTTCTTTTTGTCGGTTTAAAAAATGTAACATAAATCAATACAATCATACTTATTTATAACACTCAAATTCAATTAAACATATCATATAATATCTAATAAAATTCATCAACACGACATAACACTTTATAATAGTATAAAATTCAACAAGACACATTATTTTCAAAAAATACATAATTTGAAAATGATATAAAAGAAAATAAGAAACAACATTTAATCTTATAATTGCTTAAATTTATTGGTCTAGTAGTATTATTGGTGGAGAATAACTATTTTTTGGAAAAATTATGGTTATTAGTGACATATTAATTTTATATTTTTATTTAAATAAAATAATAAGAAATTATTAAAGCCACATGAATGGGTTGGGTCAACGGATCCGCGGGTTGAAAAACTCAAACCTGATATCCGAACCAAAACTATACAGGTTGTTACGGGTTGGATTGGATATACTCGTAAATGAATGAGTTTGAGTAATTTATAAGTTGGTTCGGTTTAAGTCAGCGGATTCGTGGGTCGACCCGTATGGGTGAAAGCCCTTTTAAATTTTTTCTAATATTGAATGGATTAATTTGAAATATTAATAGAGATGGACGTGTTTGAGACTAATTTAATAGTTTTATTTTGAAAAAAAATTAAACTAAATTATATTAAAAGTTAAAAGCTATTTTAATTAAAATTTTATATTCAATCAATTATAAACAACTTCACCAAAATACAAACGACAAAGCAACCATATGCTATTGGTAGCTAGTTAGTCTCTAAAAAACACAAACTCATTCATCCATGGCTTCCAACACCAAATTAAAATTCTAAGAAGAATTCATCAAACTGAATGTAGGAGTTAGTGTCGATATGGTGCGAGAATTCTAAGAAGAATAAGCCGGCAGAGCGGTTTGAGATTGTGAAGGATCTAAAAGTCTCGGACTAGATGGTGTTTATTTTGATTTCATAAAAGAGTTTTGGTCGGTTATTAAAATTGACTTCTTGAGGGTCACTACTACAAAAAAACCATTTAACAATGGTTGAGAATGACATATAATCACGTGGGCGAGGGCGTTGTTATGTAGATTGTCGTTGTATATATGATACTTACAACCACAGACTAGTAGGTGTTGTAATAAACTAGAAAGGGCGCTAACTATCAAAACGGATTTTACAATACACCATAGTAATAAAAATAATTGTCCTCGGTTCGATTCCCTGCAGCGCAGTTTTGATATTTATTTTTTCCTGGACAGCGCGCCAGATATTATAACGGTTATGAAATATAACCGTCGTTAAAGTTTATGCAAAATTAACAAATATGATCCTGCTTTTATAATTAATCCCATTTTTTTTACCTGTATTATTGTTCTCCATATCATAACACAGCAGAAAAATACAATTCACATTTTGTGATAAAGTTTTCATAATAATATTAATCGTATCATATTCATAATATCACATATACCACATTACAGTTTATCAGAATAAACAACCTACATAAATAAAATATCACATATACCATATTACAGTTTACACACATTACATAACTTTCACATAATTGTAACTTGGTGTATTGGTATCTTGTCTCTTGGTGTCTTGTCTCTTGGCCTGGTGTCTGGACTCAAAATACCTATGATTTCAAATAATTATACTTGTTAGTAAAAATACTTCTAAACTATAACATACAATTAATATATTATGAATAAGTAATAAATTGCGTACTTGTTAATTTTCCCAAATGCCTTCTTCATGATCGAGTCGTATAGCATGCACGGCATCTCCATCAACTTCATCATATGAGGTAGGAACTTGTGTTGTGTAAGAAGGTGTGGACGGAATATCAAGACTTTCATCACTAAGAGGAATGTATTTTCCTTGGAGAATGATTAACTATTTCCCCGATATGTCCGATGGATCGGTAACATAGAAAACTTATTTTGCTTGAGAAGCCATGATGAATGGTTCTGTATTAAAAGATGCCTTGCCAAGGTCGACCCGGTTGAATCCTAAGTCATCAATGTCTACACCATTACTATTATTGGGAACCCACTTGCATTTAAATAAAGCCACTTTGAAAATAACATAATCAATCTCTCAAATCTCATCAATGACACCACTAGAGAAATACATCGATTCGGCTTCAACCATAACCCCACTATATTGCATTGCACTACGATCATCTTGTGATTTTGTATAAAAGGTATAATGACCAATGTCATATGCACTCCAGGTAATGACACAAAATTTTGGCTCGTACGACACCATTTAAGTATCTCGAATGCACTACGATCATTAGATACATTTTTATTAAACTAATCCATGAATCTATTGTTATGCTCTATCAACAACAACTTGTCACTCATTTAGGGATATTTTTTCTTCAAAAGTCTTTTGTGAGTATCTATGTAAGGTTGAACCTCATCTATATTATTCAATATATAGAAATGTGATTGAATAACTACATCCCGAGTCATTGACCTAACATTTAGACCTTGAATACCTCTTCTATCTGTGACAGCATGAAGAGAGTTTGGAATTCCTATAGAATCTGCATCCGACAAATAGTTTGTACAAAACTCAACAGCTTCTTCTGTGATGTACCTTTCAATAATCGAAGCTTCCGGTCGGTGATGATTCTTCGTATATCCTTTAAAGATCTTCATATATCTCTCTATTGGATACATCTACCTTAAATAAACTGGACCATAAATTCTGATTTCTCTTACGAGATGAACAAGTATGTGAACCATAATGTCAAAAAATGATGACGGAAAATACATCTCCAATTGACACAAGATTATGGCAGCCTCATCTTCTAATTCATCCAATTTTTTGAAATCAAGAACTTTATTACATATGGCATTGAAGAATAAACACAGTCTCGTTATAGTTATTCTCACATTTTTTGGAAGGATCCTACGGATAGCCACTGGTAGAAGTTGTTGCATCAATACATGACAATCATGAGATTTTAAACCAATTAACTTGAGATCTTTCATTGATACAAGTTTCTTGATGTTTGATGAGTAACCTTGCGGAACTTTAATACCTTGCAAACACTCGCAGAACATCTTCTTTTCCTTTTTAGATAGAGTGTGACGTGCTGGAGGCAGATAAGTTATTTTTCCTTTCTCTATTGGAGCCAATTGTTTTCTTATACCCATCTTCTCCATATCAAGATGGAAAGTCTTACTATCTTTAGTCTTGCCCTGAATATTTAGAAGTGTGCCAATCAAACTATCACACACATTTTTCTCCACGTGCATCACATCAAGACAATGTCTAACATCAAGACTTGACCAATATGGAAGATCAAAGAAGATGGACCTCTTTTTCCATATATTTTTCGCAACTGTCCCTTTTACTTTTCCTCTCTTCCCACCTTTTTCTTTTTCTCTCTTCCCACCTTTTTCTTTTTCTCTCTTCCCAAAGACAACATTAATGTGTTCCTACCGTTGATAAACTTCATCCCCGATTAAGGTTTAGGAGCCTCACCAAACTCTTGCTCTCCATTAAAATCCTTTCGTAATCTATGATAAGGATGATCCAGTTTTAGAAATTTTTGATGCCCAAGGTAAACGGTCTTTTTTCCAAACTCAAGTTGGTGATAACAAGTATCATCTTCACATATAGGACACGCTTTATGTCCTTTGACACTGTATCCAGCCAAGTTGCCGTAAGCCGGAAAGTCGTTAATTGTGCAAAATAACATTGCACACATATTAAACTTTTCCCCAGAATATGCATCATCAACTTCAACGCCTTCATCCCACAAGAGTCGTAAATAATCAATTAATGGACTTAGATAAGCATCTATGTCCTTACCAGGTTGTCGTGGTCCAGAAATCATCTTACTTAACAGTATATACTTGCGCTTCATGCACAACTAAGGAGATAGGTTATAAATAGTGAGAGGAACAGGCCACGAAGTATTATTAGTGCTCAGATTACCAAAGGGGTTCATTCCATCGGTGGCAAGCCTAAGCCTAAGGTTTATTGGCTCGACTCCAAAATCCGGAAACAACGAATCAATTTTCTTCCATTGCAATGAATCATCTACATGGCGAATGTTTCCATCACAAATCCTTTCATCTGCATGCCATCTAAGATTCTTTGCGTCATTCAAATTAGCAAAAAGTATCTTTAATCGTGAAACTATTGGAAAGTATCATAACACTTTAGCAGGAGGATGCTTCCTACTAACATTGTCATAGTGATCATTGTCATCACCATTGTTAGCTTTCAGCTTGTAACGCGACACATCACATTTCGAACATTGAAACAAGTCTTCATACTCTTTCCGGTATAATATGCAATCATTAGGGCAAGCATGTATCTTCATATAATCCAGACCCAGTGGACACAATATCTTCTTGGCCTCATAGCAACGATTCAATAATTTGTTATCTTCTGGTAACATTTGCTGTAGCAATTCAAGTAATTCCGTGAAACTTTTATCCGACCATCCATTTTTTGCCTTCAAATTAAACAACTTTAACACCGCCGACAATCGTGTGAACTCTGTGCATCCCTTATATAAAGGGGTGTCTTTATCACTACATAAATTATCATAAATATGAGCATTCATAAAAGAAGATTCCCCAATATCATGAAACATATCCTCTACTTGATCTTCCATATATTCATCTTCCTCTACTCTTTGACTTTGTGACACCCAATTTTCCTTATTATCCACCTCACCATGCCACGCCATATTATATAATTTTGACATATACCATCACAACAAAGGTGATTGTGTATTTCTTTCTTTGTACCCTTTTTGATATTCGCGCAAACAACACAAGGACAATAAAAGATACCATTATTGCCGGGAAGATGTTTATCAGCGTATTCAAGGAATTCACGAACTCCGTTCTCATAAACCGGACCTAATCTATTGGCTTTCATCCAACTACGATCCATTACAACTTCTGAAATTTATACATGTATAATAATGTCAATGACACACCAAAATCTAATCCAATAATTCAAGCATATGCATATACAATATGAACAAAGAAAAAATCAATGAAGATGTACTCTCATACTAAACGTAAAGCATATGAAACATCTCATTCTGACTTGAGCATATACAATATGAACAAAGAAAAAAGGAATGAAGATATTGAAGAATACCGTACTTCGAAGCTGTAATCAAATCAACATAAGGAATGAAGATGTTGAAGAGTACCGTACGTCGAAGCTGGAGAATCAAGTGAACGAAGACAGTCAATATTTGAGCATAAACCAAGAAAAAAGGAATGAAGATGTTGAAGATTACCTTACTTTGAAGCTGAAGAAGCAAATGAATAAAGACGGTCAATATTTGAGCATAAACCAAGAAAAAAGGAATGAAGACGTTGAACATTACCTTACTTCGAAGCTGAAGAAACAAATGAATGAAGACGGTCAATATTTGAGCTCCAAATGAATGGATACGAAGAGGGTAAAGGTTGGGGCGTCTCTGGCTCACTTGTTCGATTAGGGCATCTTATGAAAGAAATACAGAATAAGTTTTGTTTTAATTTATCAATAAAGCTTTTAATCTCGGTTGGAGAAACAAACCGTAGTAGAATCTTAAGTGACACACGGCAAATGTATCCTAAAAAATGGAAAAAATGTGTTGCAGGGAATCGAAGCTTGTTACATTTCATTTATTACTACGGTTGTTCATCTTAACCGTTGTAAAATCATTTACAATTTATTTTTTAAATAATGGACTTAAGTGACACACGCTAAATGTACTCTAAAGAATGGAAAAAATGTAGTTGCAGGAAATCGAAGCTGGCTACATTTTATTTATTACTACGGTGGTTTAAGTCAACCGTCATTAAATGACCCAGGTTTTGCCTGGGCGCGAAATTTTTAACCTATTACAACGGCGTAAAAGGATGCATTATAAGCCTGGCGTTGTTATTTTAGCGTTTTGTAGTAGTGGGTGCTGAGTGAATTTCACAAGAATGAGAGGTTTGTTAAAGGAGCAAACAGTTCATTCTTGGCCCTTATCCCTTAGAAAAATAGTCTCGCAGGCTTTCGGATTTTCGAGCAATATCTCCCGTTGGGTGCATATACAAAGTCATATAAAAGGTGTTTGCCAATAGGTTAAAGAATGTGATTAGCATAATAATTTCAAAAAATAATCAGCATTTATATCTGGAAGGTAAATATTCGATGGGATTATTATTGCAAACGAAATTGTGGACGAGGCGAAGCGTAAGAAGAAAGAAGTGATTCTGTTCAAAGTGAACTTTGAAAAAGCATATGATTCAGTCAATTGGAAATTATTATTGTTTGTGATGGAAAAAATGGGTTTCCACAATAAATGGATTAAGGAATGCTTGAATTCATCATCAGTTTCAGTATTGGTGAACGAAAGTCCAACAAAGGAATTCAAAATGGGTCGCGGGCTGAGACAGGGGGATCCATTATCGCCATTCCTATTCCTAATCGCAACAAAAGGTTTCAGTTTATTGATGAATAAAGAATCAGAGCTAAAAAAGTATTCAGGATACAAATTTGAGGTGGGAGCATATCGTTTTTCTTACTTACAATACACAGACGACACATTAATCATTGGGGAGAAGAGTTGGGTAAATATCAGAACCATAAAAGCAATCTTAAAGCTCTTTGAATCGATGTTCGATTTAAAGGTCAACTTCCAAAAGAGTTCTTTGGTGGAATAAATGTTTCTCAATGTTGGATCGGCGAGGCAACAAGGATTCTTAATTGCAAAATAGGCGTTGTACCTCTCAATTATCTCGGTATCCCGATAGGGGCGAATCCAAAGAGGTTAAGCAGTTGGAATAAGATGATTGATATTGTGAAGTCTAGGCTTTCAAGCTTAAAGAATAAGCCCTTATCTTTGGGCGGCCGAATCGTTTTATTAAAGTTAGTCTTGTTCTCACTTCCGGTTTACTTTCTCTCTATCTTCAAGGCCCCGTCAAGTATTATCGCTAATTTAGAATCTATTTTTAAAATAATTTTGTGGGGAGGGGGATTGGGGAAGAGAGAAAAATCAATTGGGTGAGTTTGGATAATGTGTGTAAGCCTTTAGAAGAGTGTGGATTGGGTATTAGGAACATGAAGGTTTTTAATGAAGCATTGTTAGGAAAATGGGATTGGAAAGTTAAAACATATCATTCGGGCCTGTAGTATAAGGCATTGGTGAATAGATATGGTTCCGAAAATGAGGGCCTAGATTCAGGGGTTAGGGAATGTTCAGTGTAGTGGAAGGATATAAGCCAGTTAGGTTTAGGTAGTTGGTTTCATTTAGAGGCAGAAGAGTATTTTGTAAAGGAGGTTTACAAGAGGATAATGACAGAGCATAAAAACCATTATGTTTACCCTTGGTCCAGTGTGTGGAATAAGGCGGTTTCGTCAAAAGTGTCGGGGCTGGTATGGAGAATGTTCTAAAACAGGGTCCCCACTATAGATAATCTTGTTAAAAGGGGAGTTTTTTATCATGGTGTGAATAGGTTTTTGGGAGAGTGTGGTGGCGAAAAGTATGTATCTCACCTATTTTTTGAGTGCCCGGTTTTTGCAGGATTTTGGCGGTGCATCCATCAATGGCTTAGAGTGTCCACTACTATGCATTTTGATGGTTAACAACACCTTTTGAACTTTGGAGGGTTGTTGGGCAGAGGGAGTCGGGTGTCTTCCAAGCTGGAGGTGATTTGGTTCGCTTGTGTATGTGTAATTTGGAAGGCTAGGAATGGAAAGATTTTTCGGAATAAGGAAATTATGTTAGACGATGGCGACTTGTCTAGAGGGGGGTGAATAGACACCTAAGCCAAAATCACCAAATAAAATTTGGGTTTTAAAGTCATTTGAAAAAGAAAGCATGTGGAAGGTTTTGGTATGGATCGACAAAAGTCGTCTATACGAACCTAGTTATTGGAACTCGGATATGCAAAGCCAAATATGCAATGACAAACACAATAATCAAATTTAACCTTTAATCGAGTATCATGTTATTACTCGTTTAAACTAATTGACCTAGTAATGCTATCTCTAATGATAATAAGCAAAAATATTGAACTATGCAATTTATCAAACACTTGGTGTGCGAGCGAATTTTCAGAATTTCCTTTGTGTTGTTGTTGATATGAAAAACCACTTATAATCAAAAGTGTTTATAAGCTAATCAACAATCAAGTTAAAACAAAAAGATCACAGGAAAATTCTTACGAGTCGATCGATTAGTCAATGTTATTTGATAAATTGCGTAATGAAAAATAAAACGAGTAAATAGATAATAGAGAGATCGACATGAGGATTTGTTCACGCAGTTCCCCATTTTCGTCCTCGTGTGTGGGTACGTCTGCGCCTAATTTCCAATGTGGAATTAGGATACTTTCTTACTATGCAAAAAGTCGATATACAAGAAAAGTGTTCAAGAGCAACCATACAAACACTACTGATTCTGATGTTGATTCAACCCCTTTTCTTCTTTTGATCTTGAGTTAGACCAAGACAACAATGGATGCCAATTGACTTGTCGATATTGCTATTCCTTTGCGTTCTTTATCTCCAAAGTTTTCGCGCACGATCAATTGCACCGATTGTTCCACAAGACTTCAATTCGATTCGCTGTTCTCCGTTACTTCCTTTGCGTTCTTTATCTCCAAAGGGTCCTTTGCGTACTTTATCTCCAAAGGCTTTCACAACGTCGTAATCCTCTCTTGAACGTCTTGCACTAAAACCCCTAAATCTACACAATCTTGTAGGATAAACCCGCGGTTTTTCCGGATGAAGACCCCTACAAATCTCAACCCAATATCTCGGCTACACAAGAACCCAATTGGACCTTATCAGGCCTTCGCCTAGCTGGCACCCAAACAAAAGATTATTATGTGTGATTTGTCAGTGTGTAGACATAGAACGGAGGTTGAAGATGATGAGCAAATGCATGTTAATTTTATGGTATCACTAGTTTAGAATGAAGCATGAATGATGTATTTATAGTTTTAGAAGATTGGTGGCAAAGAGGTCATTTCCGAAGCAAAAAAATTGAACAAAATTGACCAACTTAAACAGCATGTGCCGGCCTGAACGTTGGATGTGTCGGCACATACTGTCAACAATAATAACATGTGTCGGCCTGAAAGGACCTATGTGCCGACCCAAATGAAACAGAACCTACAGCCTTATTTAGGACAGTAAATGTGACGGCCTGAAACACGTATGTGCCGACCCAAACGAAAAAAAGACTACAACCTTATTTAGGACAGTAGATGTGTCGGCCTGAAGCATGTATGTGCCAGCACATAATCTTAATACTTACAGTATGTGCCGGACTGAAAGGCTTATATGCCGACCTAACTTTGACATAGGCTACAGGCTTCATTATCCAGTTACATGTGTCGGCCTGAAAAGCGTATGTGCCGACACATGTAGTGCATTTTTGTACAAAATCCTGTATTTCATGATTGTGGAAAAGTTTGAAGTGGTTTTTGATGATTCCTAAGACCTATAATGCAAGGGAGCCACACATACTCAGAGCTGCTGTCCAATATACCAAAATGCAAAGTAGTTTCAATGTTTTGACATCATACAAAATATCTCATGGGTGAAGTTGCACTCACAAATTATTGGTGTAAATATGGTCAAAGAGGCAAAAGTTTTATCATGGAACTGACTTCGTTTCAAACCAAGCTCAATTTCTAATAGCATATCACAATGATTTACACATCCTAGAGAGTGCCTTGGTCTTTTGAATACTGACGGTTAGCTGTGGTTGTTTAGTCGTCCGATTTTTTTTGCAGAGTCTTGAGGGCGGCCAGTGTGGGAGGTGAATCTCGGAAGACTATCGCTCTTAGTATTTTGTTGAGCTCTTCTGTATTGTGGTTATTATTTTGTTTGTTGGAAACACTCTTATATGGCTGAGCTGATTGGATCATAATTTTTCCATGTAGTGTTGTTGTTGCAGCGTTCCCTAGCAGGTGTGCTCAGTGGCTATTTCAGTTATGTTTTATTTAGTGGAGGTTGATAAAGCTCCTTTGTTGTTGAGTATTATTTAGCCACCTGGAACTCTTCCAATTTGGCGGATTGTGTAGTTTATGTGATCGAAGAGGGTCTAGTTCACAGGTTCAGCAAACCGCTGGTGGCTGGTTTTTTTGGGGGTTTAGTCTAGTGTTATATTCTGGTGCTGTAATTTTATTTCCAAAAGAGTTGTGGACCTCAAGTTTGGGTGATCTTGGAATGGTTCGACATATACCTGCTGTTATCTGTTCGTTGGTGAGCATTTGTACTCTTAATTGTGATATAGGCTTTTTAGCCGCTGTTTGCTTTGGAGTCTTTTTTGGATATCTCGTATTCTCAATTTGGCTTCGGCGGTGTGGTCGGGTTGTTAGCTGTTTTAAGGCAGCTTCCTGTTTGGGGGTATTTTGAGCCTTATTTTATTTGAATTGTTTGTCTTTAAGCTGGAATTTCAGCAGCTATTTTTCGTGTTTTTGATTTAATGCATCGATTTTTATTTTTCTGAGCCTAATTTTTTTTTTTGAACTGGTTGTATCTTGATATCATTCTGCAACATTTCTTATGCTTAGAATGAACTTTTAATAAAGTTTTTCTTTTTGCCTTTTCAAAAAGAAAAGTGAAATGTTCAAGGACAGGTGGAAAAGACATAAAATTGTCCTAGAAAACACTTGATCTAGTCAGGTAACAAAAGAGAGTTGTGAGATAATATAATGAACTGTATTGGTTTTCACCAACACTAATAAACTCCTATATAAAAAACCACGAGAGTCCAATCTAAGTACACACCCTTAAAAATCTATGAATATTTATGTCATTAGTTGGAACGACCATTCTGATTGCCTTTAATAGTGAAAGCTAGGGGTGTACAGAAGTTGGGTATGGCCGAGTTTGCCCTAACCCATTACCCAACCCATTCAAACTTCAATAGGTTAGGTTCATCGTCCAACCCGCAATTTTATTATCAAAATTGAACCGAACCAACCCGTTCATTTATGGGTTGGATTGGGTTCGCGGGCTGCGTTTCAAATAAAATATATATTTTTATGTTTCTTTTTGTCGGTTAAGAAAATGTAACATAAATCAATACAATCATACTTATTTATAACACTCAAATTCGATTAAACATATCATATAATATCTAATAAAATTCAATCAACACGACATATCACTTGATAATAGTATAAAATTCAACAAGACACATTATTTTCATAAAATACATAAGTTGGAAATGATACAAAAGAAAATAAGAAACAACATTTAGTCTTAGAATTACGTACATTTATTGGTCTAGTAGTATCATTGGTGGAGAATAACTATTTTTTGGAAAAATTATGATTATTAGTGACATATTAATTTTATATTTTTATTTAAATAAAATAATAAAAAATTATTAAAACCACATGAATGGGTTGGGTCAACGGATCCGCGGGTTACAAAACTCAAATCCGATATCCGAACCAAAACTATTCGGGTTGTTATGGGTTGGGTTGGATATACCCATAAATGAATGAGTTTAAATAATTTATAAGTTAGTTCAGTTTGACTCAGTGGATTCGTGGGTCGACCTGTATGGGTGAAAGCCCTTTTAAATTTTTTCTAATATTGAATGCATTAATTTGAAATATTAATAGAGATGGATGTGTTTGAGACTAATTTAATAGTTTATTTTGAAAAGAAAAAAAAAAACTAAATTACATAGTATTTTAATTAAAATTTTACATTCAATCAATTATAAATAACTTCACCAAAATACAAAGGGCAAAGCAACCCTATGTTATTGGTAGCTAGCTAGTCTCTCAAAAACACAAACTCATTCATCCATGGCTTCCAACACCAAAATAAAATTCTTCTTCTTCTTAACCCTTTTTACCATCTTCCATAGTTTTGCAACAAACTCTTACGCACAAGACCCTAATTTTCTCTACCAAGTTTGCTCAAAATACAGATTCACATCCAACAGCACCTACCAAAAAAACCTCCAAACCCTCTTATCTTCCTTATCTTCCAAAGCAACCCAAAACACCCAATTCTTCAACAACACCGTCGCCAGCCAAAATCATTCAGAAGCAGTTTACGGACTATACATGTGCAGAGGTGACATCCCTTCCTCCCTATGCTCATCCTGCGTTGGAAACGCAACCCAAAGACTCTCTACAAACACAGAGTGTTCATTTTCTGTTGCAGCAGTTATGTACTACGATGAATGCATGGTTCGGTATTCGAACCATTCGTTTTTCTCAACAATCGCAAGAGTAGCTGGCTATGTCCTGTCAAGTCCCACAAATATGACAAACCAAGAAAGCTTCAACCGTTTACTGTATGAGACGTTGAACAAAACTGCAGATGAAGCTTCTTTGAAGAAATTCGCTACAAGAGAAGCGAAAATAAATATATTTCAGAATCTTTATTGTTTGGCTCAGTGTACACCTGATATTGATGAAAGAGAGTGTAGAAGTTGTCTTGATGGTTTGATAAATTCGGATCTTCCACGGTGTTGTGCAGGAACTCAAGGAGGAAGAGTTTTGTATCCGAATTGTGTTATCAGGTTTGAAATTTACCCTTTTTACCGTTCTCCTACTTTGCCACCAACACCAGCTCCGGTTCCATCAGCAAATTCCACAGGTAATTTCGAAACTACAATTGTGTAAAGCTCTTGGTGGCAGGTTTAATGGCTGAAGGGATAAGGGTGGCAAAATGGATGGATTGGATAGATATAGATTGGATTGCTAATGGATGGATCAAAACGATCCATTAATCCATTTATCAGCCACTAATTTTTTTTCAAAATAGTCCAATCAAATCCATTCATTAAGCATAAAATTCATCCAATTCATCTGTTAATATCTTTTTAATCGATGGATATCCATCCGTCCATATAATTAATTTATTTTATTTTTTTTGAAAATTTTCCAAAAATATAATTTTTAGCACAATTTTTAAAAAAAAATTAAATAAGATTAAATAGTTAAAGACTCGTAAAATATATTTATATACTTATCATCACTGAAATTTTTACATAATTATCCATCAATAATAAATTCTATACCATATTATTATGTATGTCGAATTATATCAAATGAAGTAACTGTCGCTTTCAGCTTTCAGTGTGGCAATGTATTCGGTAAAAAATTTAGAAACATTTTTTTTGTCTTAAAATATTGATTAATTAATAATTTAAAATATATGATATCAAATTCACTGAATATTTAAGTCTTTAATTTGTTATAACTCCTAACATTGTGTAGATATAATTGAACATCACGTAGAAACATATAATTTAAAAGCATTTGGATTTATCATTTAAAAGTATATAATAATTATGGCATACATGATACATTCATGCTCATTAATTTAAAACAAAATAATAATATCCCCTGTTTTTTTAGGTGCACCTGTACAAATTTAGAGAGACAGAGTAATATAACAAAATTAGATTAATTAATACTTACTGTATCTGAAATATTGCAAAATTAAATTAATTGAATTAATGATTACTTTAACTGAAATGTTGCAAAATTAAATTAATTGAATTAATGATTATTGTATATGAAATATTGCAAAATTATGAGAGAGAGAGAGAGAGAGAGAGAGAGAGATATTTTATAAAGAAATAGTATTTTGTGAAAATAAAAAAATAAAATAAATTATTGAAAAAAATAATTAAAATTTTAAATATTGTTTTAAAAATTTAAAAAATAAAATAAAATCTATTGGATTTATAAAATAAGATAGATGGATTGGATTCATCCATATGATTAAATGGATAGATTGGATCCAATTCAATAAAGAGTTTTTTGTTTAATGGATGGATTAAATAGATTAATTTTTAGATGGATTGGATGAATTATATGTTAATAAATTTTATTGCCACCCTTAGGGATAACTAAGTGCCGTAATTAAAAATCTTTTAATTAAAAAAAAGATGAGTTGCGTATATGGACCGTCTAACAATTATTTTTCAAATTGACTACACTTTTATATTTTGTAATTTGTTTTATTCACCGTCGGTATCCGGTTCATTAGACGGATAAATCTAATTCAAGAGTTAATTCCTATATCAAACGGTTTTATAGCTCCCTCTCAACTCGATATTTTGTCATTTTATTCTAATGAAAATGTTTAAAAGGATATTGAAGTACTCCTTCCATCCTTGAGACATCTTATATATATATATATATATATATATATATATATATATATATATATATATATATATATATATATATCATAGTTTTAAATTGCGGTTGCGGCTGCGGATGCGGTTGCGTTTGCGGGTGTTGCGATTGCGGTCATTACGGATGTTGCGATGTCTATTGCGGTCGTTGCGGTGTGAATTTTTATAAAAAGGTGTTTGAAATACAAAGTTGAAAAACACTTAATATTAAGTTTTTTCATTTCATAATAAGTAAATTGAGTTTTAAGATTATAATATTTTAATTTTAGATGAAAATCCTTGAAGAAATATGATTGAAATTATCTAATGTGGTTCTAAACATAGCCAGAAGCAATATTTTCAAATCACACCGCAATTGCGGTTCGATGCGCAACTGCATCCGCAATATTGCAGGTGCAATTGCGGTTACGGACCGCAATTTAAAACCATGATATATATATATATATATATATATATATATATATATATATATATATATATATATATATATATATATATATATATATATATATATATATTAGATGATGAATCTATAACAACAATAATAGTAGTTTATAGCTTCTTCTTTTTTTTTATTAAATGGAATTTTTATATCATCTATAAATTATTTATTATGTGTTTAATATAAATAAAAATTTATGTAATTATCTATAATCTATAACATATATAAAGACAAAACATGGTGTTTTGGTATAGCCTATTTCTCTACCAATTTTATCCTTACTTTAATATTTAACTTACTCAATAACTTCCTACATAACTTCCTACCTAACTTCCTACTATTAACTTTCTACTATTAACTTCCTACTTAACTTCCATTAAAAATTAATATTAGATAAAAAAATATCATTTAAATTTTTACGTGTGCATTAAAAAAGCGGACAAACGGGCACGCGAGTGCCCGTCTGGACGCTAGTAATACATTATATTACTATTATAATTTAAAACTAATACAATCTAAAATCATATTTAAATAATTTTCGAACTAAATTTTTTTTTAAATATTATTTAATTTTCAAACACATTTAAAATCATTAAAAACTGAAATACTGTTTAAGTATTTTTATATTAAATTTTTTAAATTAATTAAAACATATTTAAATATTTTATATTTTAAATATAATATTAAAACATATTTAGATTTTTCTTTAATTTTCTCTTTGTAATTTAAATTTTAAAAATTACTTTTTATAATTTAATTATTTTTTCATCAAAAACAAATAACACTACAACAAGGACTTAAACACAAGGACTTAATTTTTAATAATTTAATTAAAAATATTTTGTGTATATTGTATAAATATCAGGGTCTCAAAGAAAATGCAAGGCCCTCCATTTGACACTTTATTTTTTTAGTGTGAAATAACATAAGTTAATTTGTTGTGCAGAAAATAAAAATGGAAGATCGCGCACAGCTATCATTGTTGTTATACCCATTGTTGTTTTGGCAATAGTCGTTGCTATTTGTTTCTACTGTCTAAAGAGAAAAAAAGCCAGAGAAAGCAGGTCCAATATTCTACTCCAAGAAAACTGTAAGCTTAGTATCTAAATGAATCTCTTTATCAAATACTCTCTTCTCTTACTATTATAAATAAAGATTTTATTTTCAAAATCATTTAAAATTGATGCATATAGAAATTAGAGGTGGGAATAGAGGTCAGAAGTTTACATAAATAAATTAAATTAAACTAAAATAATTAAAGTTTAATTCTGATCTATTATCTACAAGAGATTTTATTTTGAGTACATGCTCTTTTTAAAAACTATTTGGTTATTACTATATTTAAAAGTTTATTTTTTAAAGTTTGTGTATCTAATTTTTTTTAGATTTAAATAGTCTTTTAATTTCAGTAAATTGATGCATTTTTTTCGTCATGTCTTTTTATTCTTGTAAATTAACGTATTTTTGTTTTTCATTTAGGTGCAATATGTAAAAGTTAAAATCTGCAGATTTTCCGTCCATTTTTTTTTAATTTTCTACGCATTTTAATTTTAAAAACTAAAATTAAAAGAATTTTAAAATTCAAGAATAATTTCCAAAATAAAAAAGATATATAAACAAAAATAAAAAAACACGTCAATTTATAAAGACTAAAAAATTATTTAAGTTTTTTTTAAATTAATAATATTTTTTAAAAACTATATATATTTTTCTTTTCTCCTTTTACAACATACTTAATATATAAATAAACTTCAATTATATACAAGCATTTCAAACTTAATTTAGTAATCATTGTTAAGTCATAGATTTATCAGTAGCAAATTTTGACACAAATCAACTAGTGAAGGATCTTAAACAATATTTTATATATTTATACAAAAAAATTTAAAACATTTATCTTTTTTTTTTCTTTTAAATACTATTATTTTTAAATCATCAAATATGATTGTTTATAATTTGCATATATTTTTTAAGATTTTACAAAAATCAATTATGAATATTTATTTTATAAATTAATATAATATATAAGATTACACATAAATAAGTCAGTTTGATAAGGTTGATAAAATATTAGTCATGTCTATTAAATTAATAAGTTTTAAAAAATATCTTAGTAGTTAAGCAATCTAATAATTGAAATTTACCTTTTAAAAAATGAACAATGAACCTGCGTCTTTGCATAATTATCAATTAAGTTGGTTTAACGGAACAACCTAATTTTTAATTCTGTTCTTTTTAAAATTGAATTTTGGGATCTTTATCTTACAATCATTAGTAATGATATGATATGAAAATGACAGCACTCCAACCTTGCTAAAAATATAAAAATAGGAGATTAAATGTTAATTTTAAATTATTTTATTAAATCAACTCAATTGATATGTGTGTAGAGATATCACATATAAAGTTTGTCTCATTTATTTAATTTAAAAAAAGGTGAATTTCAATAAATTCCTAGAGAAACAAAATTTGATCAAAACAAATCTAAAGTCCAACTAAGCAAAATATTTTTTTTAATGTTTTCATGTTTTATTATTTCCTTAGAATTTTTATGTTAAACTTGTAAGCTTCATGAAGTTTCCAAACTAATTAATTCAACAACTCAAACACATATTGGTCAAGTTGGTCAAGAAAGTACCACTTTGGAGGGGTTACAATTTGATTTAGCTACTATTGTTGCGGCAACAAAAAATTTTTCCCACGACAACAAGATTGGAAAAGGTGGATTTGGACAAGTTTATAAGGTAATTAAAAATTTTCTGTCTTTTACAATCATGTTTTCAAAACATGTATAACGGTTTTTATATGTATATTTAGGGCACTTTTCGTGATGGACGAGATATAGCTGTTAAAAGGCTTTCAACAAGTTCCACACAAGGTTCAATCGAGTTTAAGAATGAGATTTTATTGATAGCTAAGTTACAACATAGAAATCTTGTGGCCTTGATAGGTTTTTGTCTAGAGGAGCAAGAGAAGATTCTCATCTATGAATATGTACCAAACGGAAGTCTTGATTATTATCTATTCGGTAAGTAAACTTTAGAACTTGTCTTTTAATATTATCATGCATGAAACCAAGTGATCCAGGTCTTGTGCATGAAGGAGATCCTCTCCTGTCACATTTATCTCAAGTGGAATATGGACTCTATTTTATTCATGAAAAGTTTCCCTAGAGAGAATCCATGTCCCTTTTGCACTATTTCATTACTTTATAGATTTGAGTTATTCAATATATTAATTTGACAGTTTGATTAATGAATTATAACATAGCTTAATTGATGTAAAAAGTTATACACAATCAATATATAACAATTATTCATGAGCATGTTGAAATTTTTATGTGAGAGAGAGAGAGAGAGAGAGAGGGAGAGAGAGGTTACAAACTCTACTTCAAAAAAAAAAAAGAAATAATTAAAGGCAAACTTACTATACGGGGTATTGGAGCAGAAACATGATCGTGAAGAGAGAAGTTACAAACTCTACTTCAAAAAAAAATAAATAAAGAAATAATTAAAGGCAAACTTACTTTTATAGAGATAATTGAACAAGACTGGATTTATATTACACAAAACGAACTCAAATTATACAAGACTTAGATAAAGAGAATTTTGATTGTTTTTCAGAGTAAAGAAAAGGTTGTGTGCTTCTTCGATGATCTGACAATCAAGAAACCCTATATTTATAAGGAATCGTCGAGGTGAGATGATAAGAGACCGGGTGCGCATTGGGCCACATCGACATCATTCTTATCAACAACCTGACAGATTCGAGATAAGGAGAATCTTATCCTGTCTCCCATTATTACAAAGCGACGAAAAACTTTTTACAAAAGGTAGTTGTTGACGAGGCTAGTAGATTCGAGATAGGGAGAATCTTATCTTATCTCCCATTATTACAAAGCGATGAAAAACTTTTTACAAAAGGTAGTTGCTGACGAGGCTAGGCTATAGCCTACTTTCTTTGTGTGGCTGTTCATACGTGGGTATCTCTGTACCTCTGGATCCATCGCTGTAACTTTCGATGTATCCTCTCCAGTTCTTTCGTTGATTTGTTGACGTGTGGTTTCTGATCATTCCAATAGTTGTCCTTGCTAGAGAGTCTTCGACATTCTTAGGCTCTTGACTGGAACATTTGATGGAGTAGACTGAGTTCTGCTTGCACCCTTTTTCCTTGGCGTTCGAACAAGTTGACGGCGGCTTCACCAATTTTTGAGAAGGACTCCAAAGTAAGTGGTCCTGAATTTTGGCGGGTTTGATACAGTTGTCCCTGTATTGTGAGGGGATCTCCTTCATAGTTGCTTAGGTTAATCTCTAGGCATACTGCTCTTGCTGATGCGGCAGAACTTTCTTCTACTCCTGAAAGGCTTCTTCGAAAAGAAGAAGGTGGTTGTGTACTTGAGTTTCCTGTTCTTGACATCCTGCAAAAGCAACAAAGTGAGCTATACGAGATAGGGTATCTGCTAAAATGTTTTGCTTTCCTTCAATATACTCAAAATGAATGTTAACTCCTGATCAGGTGATAAAATCCATAAAAGCTAACCACCTAACTCTAGAAGGTTTGTTTTGAACGGATTTATTATACAAACTGATTATGGCCTGACAGTCTCTCCTAAGGGTTATTTCCTTTTTGTCAAGGTAGTGAATTTTGAATTTTTCCAATGATCCTATACACGCGTATATTTCAGCATCAATAGTGGATTTGATTTTCTGGAACTTCCGTGAGGCATAGGCGCATATTTTCTCACAGTTTCGTGGGTCACTTTTCCTGTTTTTCCATTTACAAATCCCCTCATCCTTCCATGCATCCATCTGTTTCTATGACTAAGTATGAGGTTTCAGGTGGAATCTCTAGATCTGGTAGGTTTTGGACTATGTGTTTGATTTGGTGGAAGATCTTCTAATCGCTGGGCTTCATTCGCTTGTCCCCATGGGGGCTGGTCTTTGTATGCAAAGGGCCGGTTAGGGTTCCCAGGTTTGGGATATAGCTACGGGCGTAGTTAAGGATTCCCAAGAAACCACGTAACCCCTTTTTATCCATTAGTTTCTTTTCTTCAAAATCCATAATTTTTTTGATTATGTGGGGCTGTAACCTAATTCTTCCTTGTTTGATTATGGCCCCCAAAAATTCGACTTCCCTGGTTTCTATCTTCATCTTTGTGGGGGATAAGATTAGACCATTTCTTTTTATTATCTCCACAAATCTTTGTAAGTGCCTGGCATGTTCTTCTTCATTCAATAAAAAAATCAAGATGTCGTCTCTGTAAACCGCTATGAAACTTTCAGTTCCTTTAAAGCAGTTATCCATCTTTCGTTGGAAGGCTGCTGGAGCCTTCTTGAGACCAAAGGGCATTACTAACCATTCAAAGAGACCTCCTGGGACAATGAAAGTTGTCCATGGGATTGATTCTTCATCCATTGCAATTTGATGAAAACCTGACTTGAGATCAAACTTTGAATAAATTCTGCTGTTTCCAATTCTTTTTAGTATCGTATTGATCCCATACTGGTCTTTGTATGTGTTATCATTCAGGGTTTTGTAATTAAAAACCAATCTTTCCTTGCTTTTTGTTTCTTTTCCTGAAACTGGGTCAATTTTTGTGCCTGGTCTGACAATCATTGCCATGGTCATGTGTTTGCTCTTGCTTGGCCTTATGACTTCGATTTCTAGCAAAGCATTCACATGTTTCTTAAAGTAATCCTCCATGGCAGGAGTGACATGTTTCAAGGGTTTTTCCTCCACTGTTAGATCTTTGTTGATGATTTCTATCTTGCATTTTATGTTTCTTTTTTGACCAATGTGCCAACGGGCTGTTACCAATGTATCCAGTTTCCTGTAGTTCCTTAATTGTTTCTTTGAAGGTTTGCAGGAAATTTGGGATTGAGTGTCCTACACTGATGAAGACTGCTTCTTGAATGCTGAGGTATTCTTCTTCCTCCATTTCAAATTCTTCCAGAGCTGATGCTACGACTCTCGTCTCCTCACTAGTGTTGATTGATGTAATGTTTTTATAAAATGTAAGGACATTTCTTTCGATCCAGAGCCCACCATACATGGATCGGATAAAATTACATCCAATCAACATTTGAATGCCATCCAGAGTATTCATGTCAAAGGCATGTATTAAGGGGCTCGAAAACGGTTTTCGCCGATCTTCATGATTCCTGGCCTTAGCTTCCATTTTGCTTCTTGGCGTGAACTAATCCCGCTGAAGTATGTGATTATGGGATTAGGTTCAAGAGCAGCACTTGGTACTGTGGACTGGTTGAGACAACATGAGGTTGCTTCTGTGTCAAGAATTGCTTGTATTGAGAATTGCTTTACTCCTGGGAGTTCAAATTCAACTGTCATGTTATACAATTTGTTGAGAACTCTTTTGGGTTTAGCATTTTCTGTGACTTTCAAGGTTGTTTCTTCTTGCCAGAATGTTACTATTTCTGCTTCTGCTCTTGTCTCTTCTTCCTTTCCTTTGATTTGATCATTTAAATTGTCGTTCCTTCCCTGTAGGAAATCCACATACTGGCAGAGTTCTCGAATAAGAACTTCTTTGTCACCTGCATATTTCCTCTGGTATTTTGGTATTTGTAGGGAGATCTGGGAATAGAAATTTGCGCATAGCGCGCAGGTTAACATTTTGCACTGGTCGCAACACATTCTCTTGGTTTGGTTAGTTCGTTCTTTGCATATTGTGCATAATATTTGTGATTCCATTTGTTCTGATCCGGGGGTCCATGTATGTTTCCAGGTTTCTTGTTCTGGGCTAATTTATACTCTTTTTCGCCATCCATAATCTTCAGCCCCTAACATGAAAGCGCATTTTTCCAAGGGTACCTGCTCCACGGCAGATTTCGCATTTAAGGACGTTCTTCCTACCTCCCCCTCGGAAAGGCTGCAAATTGCATCACTGTCAGGTTCATTGAGGTCAACTGAAATTACATCCCAATTCTCTGGAAGATCTAGTTCTTCAAGAATTACGGCTCTGGCTATGTTTCCGTTCTGGTTTCTATATTCTCGGACAAAATGACCTTCCATGCCGCAGATGTAGCATTTGCACTTTCTTTGTCTATCTTGATGTCTTTTCTTGAAGACTCGAACATGGGTTTCATGTGGTTTGCCTTTGTAATATGTTGCTTTTCTGAGACCATATTTTTTTCAGACGTCTTGTAGTAACCTGGTATCGGGATTTGGCTACAGAAGGTGAAATCCTTCAGATCTCTTTGGAGCGCGGCCCTTTTGCATAGGTCAGTCATGTATTGGCATGTGAAATGTATCCTAGGCATTACTCCAACTGTATTTCCAGGATATTTTTCTTCATAAGCTTTTCGAACTTTATCTCCAATCGTAGGCGGGAGCTTTCTAAAGAACTTGTCATAGAGATCTCCTGAAATGAACATTCTTCTTGATTTGGCAGCAAGGATCTTGAAAGCATTCATGTATTTGATCACATCCTTCATGCTATCACAAGTCAATCTTTCTAGGTCTCTGTAGGCCCTATTTTGCTCTTCAGTGGATCCTTGGTAGGGATCTTCAAGAACTATTATCTTTCGTATTTGTGAAATTACGTTTTGAGGATCATCAGCAATACTTTCTAAGGCTTCATATTCCGCGGGATAAGCCATCCTCCATTGGATCCAGATCTTCTTTTCATTTTCTCCTAGAAGATTTTCAATGTAGGCCACCTTGCTTTTGTTACTGTCGATCAGTCGTTCATTTAGTAGATTCATGGCGATTGACTCCCATCTGGCTATGACGTCTTCGTACATTCCCACATTTTCTGGCAGGACTAGTACTGCACCATTGTTTTGTTGGGCTGAAGGTAACATCCATTATTCATTGTTGTTACCTCCTCTGAATTTTCCAACGAGGGGCCTTAGATTGGCGAACCTCTCTTCTTGAACATCAGAGCTTGCAGGGGGTAATTTACTCCTCCCATTGTTGCTTCTGGAGGGCGGGTATAAGAAACTACGCCTGATGCTGATGAGGATGGATAGGCTTGTTCTAACCTTCTCATAATTGGGTAGGGTAAGCCACTTGTGTCTTCATCCATTTCCTGTGTTACGTAGGCTTTTTCTTCTGAAAAAGGGTTTGTGAAATCCTCATGAGGCTCTTCCTTATTTGGTTCTTCATGGAATTCTTGAAAATACTGACAGTATTGTTCAAAATAGTCCAAATTGGATTCTTTTATCAAATCACCTTCCTCTGTTCTGATGATATTTGGTTGGAGATCTTCTTCATCTTCCGGGAGCAGCCATCCTGAGGGTTGGATATCTTCAAGTGGGATATGGGAACTTTCAGAGGCAGTATATTTGACTAGGAAGTCATACTTGCCGCTTGGTTCTCCTAGTGTATCCCATATTTCTTCCTCCTCCTCTTCCCATAAAACTGCTGCAAACTGTTCTTCATCTTCATCAAGAGTTTCATCATCCTGTTCATTTATCTTAAAGCTTTGTGAAGGTGGGAGGCTGAAATAGTCTCGAAACCTTACGGAAGTTGATCCGTCGGATATTCTTCGTATATTAACTCCTGTAGGGGCAGAGCAATTTTGCCTGTCTGGAGGTTTTATAATCCATTGCGTTCCTTGCAGTTTTGTTACTGAGTATTTTTGTCCGGGGATTGCCTTTACACCTCTGCTGGATAGATATTCAGTAACGTTTCTAACGTCATATCTGAAAGCTGCATAGCTGGTATTTGTTAGTCTGGCAATGAGAGAGAGAGAGAGAGAGAGAGAGAGATGCATTAACCAAAGATGAGAATGCCTCCAAGGCATTTATAAAATGATTGGGACCTAAAACATACAAGTATATAACTAAAAAACTGCAAAGACTTACGCCTGTAACCTGTTACACTAATCCTGTAACCGGTTGCAACTGACATGAAAAGAATAAAACTTTCAGTGGTAATCGATTAACCTCAGATGTTAACCGGTTACACCCTCAAATATTTCACTTTTTTGCAACTCAAAAGTGTTTTTGATAATGTTATAACTGGTTACACCCCTGTGTTAACCTATTACATCACTTGAATTACTCAAATCACTTTTAACACACCACCTTAATTCAAGTTTTTCAAATCTTCCATGCTCATGTTTATTTTCAACCTCTTGAACACATCATTTCTGTCTCCCTTAGTCAACAAATCAGACACTAGGTCTTCACTTCTGCAATATCCCAATCTTAATGTTCCTTCACTAACAAGCTCCTTCAAGTAGTAAAACCTAATCTTAATATGTTTGCTCCTCCCACGTCCAATTGGGTTCTTAACAAGATTAATCGTGGAAACGTTGTCAACCAGAAGTGTAACAGCCTCACCCTCACTATTTCCCAGCTCCTCCAATATATTCATAAGCCACACGGCTTGACACGCACATAATGAAGCAACAATGTACTCGACCTCACAAGATGATAGGGCAACTACTGGTTCCTTATTCGAACACCATGAGATTGATGTTCCACCAAACCTAAATATGTATCCACCTGTAGACTTTCGACCATTTTTATCTCCGCACCATTTGCATTCGGTAAAACTGAGTAAATTGTATTTTTTGCCAGTATCTGTTGCAGGAAAGAGAATTCCGCAGCCAAGAGAACCTTTGACATAGCTTAGGATCCTCTTGACTACTTCTAAGTGAGACACCTTTGGTCTCCCCATGAATCTACTTGCACATATAATACAAGGATCCAATTAGCTTCCTATACTGAGTTGGATCAACATCTTGCTCGTCTTCATTCTTCGATAAATATAGCATTTGTTCATCCAGAGTAATAGCAACATTACAATGCTTCATTTCAAACTTCTTCAATATCTCAAGCACATATCTTATTTGGTGCATGAGCAGTCCCTTTTGGACTTGTGAAACTGAATACCAAGGAATTATGTCAAGAGGCCAAGGTCGATCATCTCAAACTCTTTCATAAGTTCACTCTTGAACTTTGAAAGGCACTTTCCATCACTTCTCGTCTTCAACAAGTCGTCTACATATAGACAAATGATAATCACTCATTCACTTATATCCGTCTTCACATACACTCCATGCTCGGATACACATTTCTTGAAGCCAACACCCTTTAGGAAACCATATATTATTTTGTTCCAAGCTCTTTGAGCTTGCTTCAAACCATATAATACTTTCTTCAACTTGTAAAACTTTAGCTCTTAGTTTCTTACAACAAAATCAAGGGGCTATTCTACATACACCTCTTCTTTAAGGTTCATTCAAAACACAAATTTGACATCCATTTGGTAGATTGCCCAATTGTTGTTATTCGCAATACCAATAACTGGCCATATGGTTTCAATCCTAGAAACCGGTGCAAATACCTCTTTAAAGTTTATGTCTTCTCTTTGCAAGAATCCCTTTGCAACTAATCGAGCCTTATGCTTGATTATTTCACTCTTGGGATTTGCCTTTACTTTGAACACCCATTTCACACTAATTGAATTTTTTCAGTTCGGTAAATCAACCAACTCCCAAGTATTGTTCTTCTCGATGGATTCCAGCCCCCCCTTCATAGCACAAATCCATTTTGTATCACTTAAAGCCTCTTTTGTTTTAACGGGTTCAGATTCGGCCATAAGTGAAAAATGGACAAAATCACCATCATCATCGACTTCATTGTCTCAGAACATCTCAGAATCTTGGAGTCTTTGAGGAAAAATTATTTATCTTGTTGATCTTCTTACATTCTCTTCAATTCGGGCCTTGACCACAAAAGTTTCTGCACTTTCTGTTTCCACAGAATCTGAATTTTCAAAGTTGTAATCGATTACAACTTTTACGTAAACGGTTATAGATTATTGTAGCTCCTTGTTTTCGTTGACAATGACATATCAGCTGATCACAATCATTCTCTTTGTTACATCAAACAACTTGTAACCATCGGTAAAGTGATACCTTACAAGTATCATCACTTCTCCCTTATCATCTTTCTTCTTTCCATGTTGTCCCGGAACATGTCAAATGGTTCCTCCAAAAACTCTCAAATGGTTCAGATTCGGTTTGAATCTCGACCATGCTTCCTCCGGTGTTACCTTCTTAAGCTTCTTTGTTGGACACCTATTCAACAAATAGGCAGTTGTGGATACACCTTCTCCCCATAACTCTTTCAGTAAGTTCTTCCCCTTTAACATGTTTCTCAACATGTTCGTAATTGATTAATTCTTCCTTTCGGCAACACCATTTTTTGTGGTGTATAAAGTGGTACTACCTCATGTACAATCCATTCTTGATCACAAAATCTCTCAAAGTCTTTTGAGACATATTCGCCTCCACCATTTGTTTTTGAACACTTTGAGTTTGTGACCACTTTGCCTCTCAACCATGGACTTGAACTTATTAAACACTTCAAATACCTCATCCCTTCCCTTGATTACGTGTGTCCATATATTTCTACTGAGATTGTCAATGAATGTGACAAAACATCTATTGCCACCAATGGAATCTACTTGCATCGGTCCACAAACATCCGAATACACCACCTTAAGCTGATTCATGGTTCTATGATCTGCATCCTTTCTAAATTTACCTTTATGTTACTTTTCTTGGACAGATTCTTCCCAAATTTTAGCCGATATGTTAATCAATGGCAAGCCTGTTACCATTCTATTCTTTTGCAAGTCTTTGAGATCTCGAAAATTGAGATGCCCAAAACGATAATGCCATATCCATTATTCTCAACTTGCCGCTGTAGCAAGACATCTATGCTTCATAACCTTCAGTTCAACCTTGAAGGTTCTATTGGTATCCATAAGAGCTTTAAGAACCAAAACCCCATTTTCATCCATAATGCGTAGCCCCTTGTTTTCCATGTGAATCTTATAACCCTTCTCAAGCAATGGGCCAATACTTAGAAGGTTAATTTGATTCTTGGAATGTACAAAACATCTTTGATCATGGAGTGTCCACCATCCCTTCTCAAGATCAAAACATCACTGATCCCATTGGCCGCTAGAGTGGTCTCATCCGCGAACCTCACTTCGTTCTTCATGGCACGATTGATTTTAACAAACTAATTCTTCCTCCCCGTCATTTGAGTAGAGCATCCCGAGTCCAAATACCATTCCTCGCTGCACTGAACTCCTTTCGTACTCATCATGGAAATTTCTTCTGCATGATATCGGTTAACGCTTTCATGTAACCAGTTACAACATGTTTTTGCTGCATTCCCAGAATTGATGTTGTTGTTGTCCCGCAACCTCTTTCTGTTGCATTCTCCTTCCATGATCATGACCAAGAGTGTATTCTATTTATTAAACTCTTGCCTTGAAACCTTGGCTTCATCTCCTTGAGGTTCCTTCTTATTCGCATTGCATTTTTTTTTTGCAAAATAATCAAACCCGTGACTTACTATATAAAGGAGCAGGAAGTCATGGATTTCCAAATCAAGCAAAACCACTCTTAGATACTGAAGAATATCCTGAAAACAAGAGAGAAAGTAGAGCAGACCAAGAGTTGGGATGAAGCAATCCATCATGGTAAATACCACACAGCTGGCATGTATAGAGACTTAAGAGGAGATAAAGCTCAAGTTCCTTGGAAAAAGCTATTATTCACAAACTATGCAAGACCTAGAGCTTCATTCATAGTTTGGTCAACTCTCATGGGAAAGCTTAACACAAAAGATAGAATTTCTAAATCTGGAATGGTAATTGATGGAATTCACAACTTTTTGTGATCAAAGTGAAACCATGGATTATCTACTTTTTAATTATATCATTACTAATAAAATTTGGAACATTGTGTTGGATTGGATAGGTTACAAGAGAAAGCCTACAATATGGAAACATGAAAAAGTTGGTTGATAGAAGAAACAAGGAAGAAATACTGGAAAAGAATGCTATTAAAATGGCAAAGTGCTAAAGCTATTTATGAGGTTTGGAAAGTTAGAAATGCAGAAATTTTCTCCCAGACTAGTATGGATCCGAAAATTATAAAGACTATCGAATATAATGTAGTTATGAGGAGTACCATGAATAGAGCTCTTAAATCCCATGTAAGCACTAGAACATTGTGCATTGAATAAGTGTTAGAGTTTGTGTCTAATTAGTCATCTTGTGTTGTATTGGAATCCTGGATCCTATTTGGATCGGCTGTATCATTTGTTTTTGGAAATGAAAAGTTTTATTTCCAAAAAAAAAAGACTAAACCTTTAACACCTAAAGCAATGCTCCTTGGTTTGGTCAATCCTCTTCTTTTCAGCTCTAAATTTACATTGACCACCAATTTTGTTGCAGCTGTTCTCACCCTTTTGACAAGTTAAATTCTTGGAATTTTGGGACCCTCTTCCACCAAAATTCTGAAAATTTCCTTTACTCTTCATGGGCCATTTTCCTTTCGATCTCTTGTCCTTCTCATTTAAGCGAGCTTGCAAAGCGATCTCTGCCTTTGCCTTATTATTATTTCTCTCCTTTATCCTTTTCTCATGGGCCTCAAAAGATATTTGCAGCTCCTCTTTGCTCATCGTCGCAAGATCCTTTGATTCCTCAATTGCCACAACTACATTGTCAAATCGTGGTGTTAAAGAACGCAAAATTTTCACGATAACATACTGCTCTATAACTGTATCTCAGCATGCCTTCACTTGATTCACTAATCGAGTGATTCTTGTTGTGAAATCATTGATTGTCTCCTTTTCCTCCATTTGAATCAATTCAAATTGACGCTTGCGAGTTTGTAACCTCACCACCTTCACCTTGTCAGCCCCTACATAGGTCTTCTCTAAGATTTCCCACACTTGCTTTGACGATTTGCAATCACCAACTTTCTCAAATTTGTCACCATTAACACATTGATGGATAAAAAACAACGACTTAAAATATTTCTTCTTCTTTTCCTTATGTGTTTCTTGTTGTGCATCCGTTATACCTTAGCCAAGGGGAGTCACCATGTTCTTGATCACTTCAAGAACATCTTGGTAGCCAAACAACACTTTCATTTGCTTGCACCATTTGTCGTAATTCTTCGCATCAGAGATGGGTAGGTTTGCAGGGATTCTTTTATTGGAGACATAATTCATGTTGCACAGTAGGTGTTTGTGGAACAGAACCAGACTTTTGATGCCAAATGTTGGAACTTCAAACCACAAGATTGGTGAACAATGATGGAGAAACTTGGAATGTGGAGAGTGAAAGAGGAAAATTGAGTGTGTGTGTGTGTGTGTGTGTGTGTGTGTGTGTGTGTGTGTGAGTCAGTTAGAGAGAGAGAGAGAGAGAGAGAGAGAGAGAGAGAGAGAGAGAGAGAGAGAGAGAGAATTTAGGGTGAGAGTGATAATTGCATTAACCAAATATGAGAATTCCTCGAAGACATTTATACAAGTGTTACAAAATGTTTGGGACCTAAAACATATACGTACATAACTGAAAAATGCGAAAATTTGGGCCTGTAACTAGTTACATTAATCTTGTAACTGATTACAGCTGACATGAAAATAATAATACTATCGGTGGTAATAGGTTAATATCAGATGATAATCGGTTACCCCGTCGAAGATTTCACTTTTTCTACAACTCATAAGTGTTTTTGGTATTGCTGTAATCGATTACACCCCCGTGTTAATCAGTTACAATACTTGAATTACTCAAATAACTTCTAACAGATCATAATTTAAAAAATAATTATAATGATTGTACAACATTTATAATAATATAATAGTTATAATTAACTTATAATGTTTTTTTCTTCTTTTTTTTTTCAAATTTTTTCAGGTAACCAAGAGCAGAAGTTAAGTTGGTCTGAACGATATAAAATTATTGAAGGAATTGCTTTAGGAGTTCTTTATTTACACGAGTATTCTCGACTTAAAGTTATACATCGTGATCTTAAACCTAGTAATATTTTAATAGATGAACGCCTGAATCCTAAAATTTCAGATTTTGGCATGGCTAGAATAGTTAACATTGACCAAGATCGTGGTAAAACCAATAGAGTTGTTGGAACATAGTAAGTTTCGAATTCTAGTATTATATTATTGTCACTTTTTCAAGTGGTATGTTTTAGCTAATTTATATTTTATTTATACAGTGGTTATATGTCCCCGGAATATGCAATGCTTGGAGATTTTTCTGAAAAATCAGATGTTTTTAGTTTTGGAGTAATAGTCATTGAGATAATCACCGGAAAAAGGAATGCAGAGTCTTATGAATCAAATCATGATGGTAAAGGCCTCTTGAGCTATGTGAGTGTGATATCTAACATTTCTTAAAAACTAATTCTCATATGTATATGATTTAAAATTTAAATATGAAAATATATCTATTTGAGTTTTATTTGATAAATTGTTGCAGGTTTGGAGACAATGGTATGAAGAAACATTGTTGACTGCAATGGATCCATATATTAAAGAAAAATATTCTCAAATTGAAATTATGAAATGCATTCAAATTGGTTTATTATGCGTCCAGGAAAATCCAAATGCTAGACCTACAATGGCAAGAGTGGTTTCATATCTTACTAATCACTCAATTAAACTGCCATCTCCACAAGAACCAGCTTATGTGGCGTATGGAATGGATCAAATTAGTGTTGCACAGCAGGAGTCTAGCTCGGGTCAATCTGCTAGTAGTTCTAAACCATATTCAGTTTATAACATGTCAATAAGTACATCTATTCCTCGTTAAAAATTAATAACATTTCACATGTTTACAAAATTACATATGGACGTATGTTTGTGGGAAAAAGTTTGATTATACTCCTTATGTTGTGATGTTGATGTCATAGAAAGAGATATGAAATTAAAATAGTGTGTTGAATAGTTGTTTGGACCCGTGACATGTTCATATATTGTTATTGATGTTTGTAATGCATAATAAAAATTTATATAGGGATGTCTTTGTAAGCACCATGATAGTTGAATTTCCAATCCAAGACAACTAAAAGTTTGATCACGAGTTGGTTCCCCACTATATCTGGAGGTAAATCTAATGAATTAGTATAAGTGCTCAAGCATGGTATAAGTTGAGATACATGAAAAACATGATGTATCTTGTTTGAAGGTGGGAGTTCAAGCTGAAAATCCACATCTCCAATTGCCTATATTAACATGAAGGGAACATAATAGCGCTTGGATAGCTTGTGAATACGCCTGCCGACTATAGTGCTTTATTGATAGGACCTCAGTTTGACAAATACTAAGTCTCAAAATATGAATTTGTGAAGAGTTCTCTTATGATATGCAAATTTTTTTGTCATACTCTAAGCTTTCTTTAACTTATTCTTCGAAATGTGCAAGATTCTACTGTGATCCTGGAGTGTGTTATCTACAACCTACAATACATATTGATTGTTATATTTTTTTTTCGTATATTCAATTAGTAAAGTGATTGTTATACTTTTGAATAATCAATGTCGGTTTTGCTTTGTGGTCGACATTTGTATGGTGAAGCAGTGAAATTTTTATCAATCATATTGAATAATCAATTATTATGCTTTTGATGGTATATACATCTTATATTAGGATTTATGATGGTGCAAGAGTTTTGTTGTCATGAATCGTACAATAAGGTTTGTAATGGCCCATGAGTTATGCAATTAGGGTTTGTAAAAATGTATCAAGTGTTGATACAAAACACAATGCTGAGAGATGCTTTGTCATCATCAAAAGGGGAAGGGGGATTTGGCTATATGTTTTTAACAAGTATAATAGATTTTGACGAAGCCAAAAGAAATAAAGTTAAATTATTATAAGCATCAAGAAGTAGTGTTTAATATATGCAAGAGTGATTTTTGAGGTGATAAGGCGATGCACACTGTAAAGATTACTCTTTTGGATTGTTTCCTTTTTAGCAAAATATATTTTTCCTATATAAAGAAGTTTTGTGCACTCTTTCAAAACACAAAAATTTGAATAACTACTTTCTTTTCTCACTCAATCTCTTACTAGAAATAGTTCGTATTCATTATTTTTTGATTTAGTGATGAGAGAGTGAAAGATTTATACTGAGAGTTTTGTAGTTATGTTATTCAGTTGAAATTTAAATTTTAGAGCATAGTCATTTTATACCTCTGCAATTGACTTGGAGGTTGAAATCTAAATACGGGAAAAACCCTGGTGTAATGAAGGTTGTTGGACTCATTTTGGTGTAAAAGCTCAAACTTTTTTAGTTAAAATCTAAAGAGGAAATTCTATTGGACAAAATTATGCTTCGTGGTTTAAGTTCGAACCAATAAAATTTTTGGTGTGGTCTTTCTATCTCTATATTTGTATTTTATTTTCCATTGCTTAATCTCTTCTTCTACCCATTTCTCATAATCAATCAATCGTTTTGCAAAAATTAAAATTAAAACAAAAATACAAAAATAAATAACACAATCCAGCCCCTCCATTCTCTTTTGTTTGAAGTCAATTGGTCAACATAATTTGTCCTCTCTTGATTGTAGTTACCTCTTTCTTTGCCACAATATGCAGATCCAAAATTACACCGTATTCTTCCTTGATGGGATATGTTGCAGTGAGAATCGGATATCAAACTATTGCATTAACTTGAATAAAAAATCTTTAAAATTCACCACCGAACTTTATTTTATCCAAGGGAAAGGGAAAAGATCGTATAAAACCCTAAGTTTGCAATGTAACAACAATGCTAAGAGATTTTAAGGTTCGGGGGTTGGTTATTCCTAGGGAAGGTGTTAGCATCCTAAGTATCTATAGTACTCTATAGGAACCTATTGAATGTATTTGTGTTATTGTTTTCTATTTTCTTTGGAATGTCTTATGTTTGGGTTTTATTGGAGAAGATAGGGACCTAATGGTTTAGTTACTAAGCATGCTCGCCAAAACTTTGCAGTATTGTGCCTACATATCCTTACAAGGATGGAATCAGAGCATTTGTACTTTACCTCACTAAGGATGAAGGAACACTTGATTATGATCAAGGTTCAAAGAGGGGGGGGGGGGGGTAAGTGTTGTAGTCTTAACACTTACATGACTTTCACAAAGTCAAAAGAGTTGTAAATTCTACCATAAGTCTAAGCTGTAAGACTTAATGACTCTAACAAGGTCAAAGGGGAAATTAGATGTTGCTAAAATACCTATGACATTAAGTCAATGAAGTTTTCTTTCCCTTTGGATTTTGGAAACAAAAGGCAACAAAAGAGGATGAAGGCTAACAAGCTAACATCACTTGGGGAATAACTTGACAAAGCATGAACAATATGGATTAGATGAATCAAGGATGATATTTAAACATGATATTAATTATAAGTAACTAAGGTAACGTTCAAACATGATATTAATCAAGAAATTATATGAAGTATGACAAAGTTCAAATGTACATGATAACAACCAAAGCACAAAGGTAGATGTGATAACATCTAAAACATGGACTTAACAAAGTCGCAAAGATCAAGGTAACAACCATGAACACATTCAAAACTTAATGAAGTTACAAATAAACATGGTAACAATCAAGGTAAACACATACAAGAAAAGATGTTACAACACCTAAGCATACATGAGACATAGTTCTAACAAGACTAAATCATCATGAATGTAAACAAGAATTCAAATCAATCATGGATAAAGCAAAATCAACATAGTATCATGGATGAAAAGTTCAAGTACACAACTAGGGAAAGCATGGATTAGGGTTTACTAACACCACTTAATCATGAATACAAGACAAGCATGGGCAAGTTGTAACAACACTTAATCATGAATACAATTTAAACATTCAAACATGGATAAGTCATCACAACACTTAATCATGAATACAATTTAAGATGTTCAAGGAAAACAAAAGTAACAACCAAGGAATACTTGAGAAAAGAAACATGTTTATAACAATAACATGTGGGTAGAGGATGCAAGCACATAAAAAGATGACATGTGAGCATGCATATAGATGACAAGATATGGCTTAAACATTACTTAGTCATGAAGAACAAGTTAGACATGTTTAGGAAAAATAGGTAACAATCAAACATACATGTTATGGGTTCAATCATGGTCTTAAACAAGATGAAAACATCACAAAAGTTTTGACATACAAGCATATATACAAAGGCATATTAAGGAAAAAATCAAGTGTTTATGAACACATAATCATGGTATAATCTACATAATGGCACATATGCCCATCAAGGTTCAAATACAACATGGAATAAAGCTATATATCAAGGACAAAATGACCAAGTTAGAACTCATGGTATAGTCAAAGTTTCGACACACACTTAACATGTAAACATACACCAAAAATGTGTCAAACTTAAGTCAAAATAAAGATGCACAAGTTAACAACATCACACAAGGTCTTCATAAAGCCTATGAGGTTCATACAAGTCATTGTAGACAAAGAAAATCAAAGGATCAACCAAAGTATTCAAAAGAAGCCTTAAGAAACCTTTAAAAAGTCACTCACTTTGAACAAGTATAAATGCAAGAAAAATAAATATTTTTTACGATTTATTTTTACAAACAGAAAATAGACATTTTCATGAACAGATGGCAAAAAGAATGGGTTCAAAAGCTTTTGGGATCACAAAGTTATGAAACTTTTAAATTGTTAAGAAAAATAAGAAAATAAGTGTTAAAAAATAGGAAATGTTCTTGGGAGGGTTTGAACCCACGCTGCTTGGCCTGCCACTCAAAACTAAGCCATCTGAGCTATGGCGCGCATATGAACAAAGATGGAAACAAAATAATATATTTAAAAATAGCTTCAGAAATGAACATAAAACAAAAAAATAGCACAAAATGGCAAAAGGGTGGTTCAATATGGTTTGAACCCAGGTCATGAGGAAAGGAAACAAGGAAAGGCAAAGGCACTCTACCACTGGGGTGGTGATACATCCATTGTATCACCCCCACCTAATTAAATATATACTAAGTCATGACCTAAATGCTAAACAAAACAAAACATCATCTTCTTCCTTCTGATCATTCTCCCTCCATTTTCAAAATTTTCAAAAATCCCATCTTACTGAATACTGCATGAAATGCTATGGAACAAAAATGAAACTTGTGTATTTCTTGACAAGGAACACAATGATAATAAGTAATTACCTTAAAATTGACTCTAACTCAAAAATCATCACTGAAACTTAAGAACCCTAAAATGGAAGTTTCAAACATATAGTCACATACATTGATGATAAACGACAATCAAATGAGGGAAAACATTGTAAACATCATAGCAAACAAGTTTGTAGTTCAATGCGGATCAAAATATAGCATGATTCAATGAGTTCCAGTTACGTGCCACTTACCTCTTGAAGCAAAATTCAAATTTCCACAAATGGTGTTACAGAATTGATTCAATGATCTGGATAGCTTCCTTGAACCTCCTAAGACCTTTCTGAATGCTTAGAACCAACTGGAATCACTTGGAACAAATTGTGCCTTCCTTCTTGCAAAAATTAGAAAAATAAAAAAATGGAACTTCAAGTAAATGAAGTTACAACTACAAACCAAGGCTTGGAACAACTTTGGGGTGATTTATGGGAGGTATTTGGATGATCAAAGTGATTGGAAATGGTCAGAATAGGGACTTGACTTGGAAAATGCAGAAAGTCAACAAAACTTAGTTTTGAATGTTAACTTTATTTTCTTGTAGGTTTTGGATAAAGATGAAGGTTTGGACACCTTCAAAATGTGTTTTGTGGTGTGTTAGGACAATTGGTTTGGTGGTTTTGTGTTTGGAAATGCAAATGGGTGAGTTTATGTAAAATGAAGTTTTCTTGCACAAGAGATGATTGATTCTGCAAGATGATGGTATGAGGCTTGTATGAGTGTTTTTATGAGGTTTTTTTTTATCTTTGAAGCATGAATCATGTCTCTATTTATAGGGAAAGATGGAGAATCAAGGGTTCTGCAGAATCACAAGTGTATGGAGTTTGGTTTAGTTGGAATTCAACTTGATGGTTCCATGAATATTTGAAGTTCCAATGCAAGGTACAAGCTCTTCTAGAGTTGTTGAGAGGTTCATAGACCTTTGTTTCTTAGTACAAAACTTTTGGAGTGCAGAAGAAACCATTATAATGCTCAAGAAGTTGACTTTGGTGATTAAAGCACCTTTATCAAATTGGAAGTGTGACCTTTCTTCCAAAAATGGAAAAATCTCATGAACAAAAGCTTAAACAATTGTGTAATACACTTAGGATCTATGTAAACACTAAATTATATGAATATTTATAAGCAACAAGGTCTGCATTCTGAGATTGAGTAGGTTTTGGAGGATTTGCTCAAAGTTGTGACATGAAAAATTACCTAGAATTCAAGTATGGAGGGGCAACTTTCTCTCTTCGAAACTCATAGCTCAAAAATGGTATTAATTAGTTCTTGTACTTTTTGAAAAGCCCCAAATGTGCTCTACAACTTTCATGGTTTAAGAATTTCTTGATTCTCAATGGATCATGATGAAAACTGGCTCTCAAGTTTGGTACTTTTGGAAGTTAAAAACTGTCTTGAAAATTTTCTAAGTGTGGAACTTTTTATCACTCACTTGATGGCTTCATAACTCAAAATCCTTTCACTTTTTGGAGATCAACCCTTGGTGACAAAGTTGTAGTATGTTGTAAAGGCTTCAATTTGATATTTGGAACACAAAAAATGGTGGTCTAGATTTAAAGTTATGACCTTCCAAAGTTGGCACCAAATTTAGGGTTTTTTACAACACTTAGAAAAAATTCACTTTCTTCCACTTTACCCCTTTTGCAAGAAACCTTCAAATTCTTGATTTTTCATGATCAAACTCATTGGTTAAACATGTTTCCATGAAATTTAGCTTGAGGACTTCAATTTTGACCAAAAATCTCAAAAGTCAAAGAGTTGACTTTGTAGTTAAAGGCTTGTGTATCAGATGAAATTGACTATGTGATCTTCAATTATCTTGAACACTTGAGTCTTTTAATCATCATAGATGGACTCCAAGGATGTATTTGAGTGTCTTTAATCATGTCCTAAGTCTTGAGATCATGTTTTGATCAAAAGTCAAAGGCATAGTTGACTTTGTCTGATGAAACCCTAATTTGGGGTCAGATGAAGTTGAGTCTTGATGAACTTATAATGAGACCAATTTGCACTTGATTTTTGATGGAGAGAGGTCTCTTGAGTGTATGCACACTTGTTAGGTTGATGATCAATCCAAGACATTGACTAATCAAATAAAGATCCTCTTGATTCTCTTGGTTCAAAACCCTAATTCACAGATGAAACCAAACAAAGAAAATTTTGTACAAGGTTAGGTTAGCAATGCAATGCATGATGTTCATAGAAGGATGATGAAATCTAGGGTCAAAATTTGGGGTATGACAGGATGGATTGAAATTATAAAATTTTTTGTCTCTCTATTGGTTAAAGTTTCCACGTCTTCTTCCTCTAAAGCTTCCTTGACCTTCATCCCAAATTTTCCTCTTCCATCATTGCTGAAATTTTCAAACCTCTACCTTCTCCTATTTGACTGGATCCAATGATGTTGTTGAGACTCACTTGCCTCTTCAAAGCTTATTCTCTTACTTTCTTTGTCTTTCTTATTAATAACTTTTCTTTTACTTTCTTAATGTGAATACTTCCTATACAAAATTTGAAGAAAGTAATAATTTTTTTTTGTTACAAGGAGGGCTTTTACCCAGAGTGAAAAACACTACACCACAACTAAACGAGGGACAAAATTCCCTAACACATCAAAACCTAATAAAGGTTTAAACTGAATAGGACAAATGTCATACGTACACATGTCTTCAACGAGACCAATTCCACTTTTAGTTAACGCATCCGTTAAATGATTAGCCTCACAATAAACATGATTTACAACCATTTCTCAATTCATTCTAACAAATGCTCAAATCTTGGCAATCAATATTCCACCCATTATATTACCATAACTCATATTATTTATACCATTCACCACACATTTGAAATCAACATTCACCCAAATAGCTCTCACTCACATTCTTCTAATAACTCTAAGCCCTTTATGAAAGCCCCCCTCAAAGTTTTGCTACAAAAACAATACAAACCCCAAGATTTTTAGAAAAACTCATATCCAATCGCCATTACTATCTCTAACACCTCCACAACCAGCTCTACCTTCTACTAGACAAGCTCCATCTGAATTCAGTTTGACCCACCCAGTAGACGGTGTTTTCCATCGAATCAAATGAATCTCCTTTTGAATCCTTAAAGCATTGTTCGTAATTTTTATAGAACTTCCATAATCACTGATAATATTCACAACATAACCTTTCGTATCATACGAACAAATGAAGTTTTTTTTCATGAATTTCCTTATTTTGCCATCCTCATATGCTATGACACGCTATAGCCTAAAAAACTTCCCAATTTCCACCTTCGTTCCACCCTATATTGTGATTTATATTATCTTTGATCCAGTGTTTAATATCCCCAACAAAGAAAATATTCCTCAAATTAGTATGCATTAGAGTCAACCATAATGGCATAACTAGAAGACAGTCCCTAAAAGCGTGAATCGTGTCTTCCACCACACTACCATAATAATGACACATCCCATTACCCAGCCTCATTCCTCTTATATTCCAATTCATAAGAAGTTTGTCATAACACAATAACCAATCAAGATATCGGACTCATTCCAGAACTCTAAACTTAAAAACTTTTTTCCACACATTCCCTTCTTGAAACTGATATTCTTCATCCAACAATGAGTACATTGTTGCCACTGCAAACTCTCGGTTACCATTTCAAAACCCAGCTCTAGAATATTCACATGCGTTTTCTTGAGGAGGAAGAATACTCACCATACAGTCTCGCACATCCTCAAGCAGCCAATTGATCATACAAAACCAATTCCACTCACCCTACTGTAGCGTGTGATTTTTTTCGGTGACGCGACCACCTTATCGTCATGAGTTTCTCCTCACTGCAATGGTAGAAGCAGGGTGCTACTTTCTGATTTCTTATTTATCCCGTGAAGCTGGAAGGGAAAGGAAAGCTATCTAAAACTAACATTGTACGCGAGTGTTCAACTGAACAAACGCTAAGAGAGATTCGGGGAGTTCGGGGTCAGGTTATACAATGGGGAGTTGTCAATTACCCATCCTATATGTGGTTATCCATAGGTTTTTAGCATTAGGTTCCGCTTTGTACTTGATGGTGTTTATCTGTAAAAGAGAAAGTTTCTTCTTTGGGAATGTCAGAGAGAGAGAGAGAGAGAGAGAGAGAGAGAGAGAGAGTTTTTGATGATTTTGGTGAGGTACTGGACCTCAGTTTTGATTGATGTGAAGGTACTGCACCTAAAGTTTTTTATTGGTATGCTTGCTAAGATTTCGCAATCTTATGCCTACGTATTCCCGTTTAAAGAAACAGAGAAATCAGAGCAATCGTAGTTCCTCCTATTCTATGGGAGGAAAAGATGTTTTGGTGTCTTGTTCAAAGCCCAAGATTAAAGCTAAAAGGTTGTATTTGTGTCTTGTTCAAAGCCCAAGATTGAAGCTAAAAGGTTTTTACGGAAAGAGAATTTGTCATCTCTAAAGGGAGACATCTAGTCTGTTTATCACAATTGTTGGGTGACTGATTATAAAGGAGGGTTACTTTAACTGGGATATGTGAATCCAGCAATGCCATAATTTCCTTTATAGGGAATTTATCCTGAAGGAGGAAACTTTAACTCAGTGTTGAGCAATGCCATTTTTCCTTAGGAATCTTTCATGCTAAGAGAGGGACAGTGGCGTGGATGTAAATAATCCAAAGGCTCGCCGCTTACAGCAATTAGATGAGAGAGGAAGTTTACCAGGATAAAAGATGGACTACAGCTTGGATGTTTGAATCAACAAGTGTGCCACTTACAGCAGTTATCTAGGATTAAGGTTTGTTTTTATTTTCTGTTCTGATGAGTGATATAAAGAGAAATGCCTTCATGCAGAAAGTTTTTGATTTCCTCTGAGGGGATAGTGGTTTTTGTATGTGCCTTGATCAAAGCCCAAGGTTGAAGCTAAGTGATTGATTGACTCCACTGGGGAAGTCCTTATACAAAGCCTAAGAGGAGGCTGGAAAAATCAACAAGAGAATGTTTATGTGTCTTGTACAAAGCCCAAGATTGAGGCTAAAAAGAGACTGACTCTTTTGGGGATATCATTATACAAATCCTAAGAGGAGGCTAGGAGGAATCGATTCTGCTGGGGAGGTATTTATCTGTCTTGTACAAAGCCCAAGATTATGGCTAAAAGAAGATTTTTTGATTCCACTGGGGAATATTTGTAGGTGTCTTGTACAAAGCCCAAGTTGAGGCTGAGAAAGAGAAGATTGACTCTGCTGGAGAGTATGGTTTTATCTATCTTGTACAAAGCCTAAGATTGTGGCTAAGAAGATATTTGCTTAGGGAGATTTTATATGTGTCTTGTACAAAGCCCAAGATTGAGGCTGAAAGATTTTTTACTGACTTAGCTGAAGATATTTATGGGTGTCTTGTACAAAGCCCAAGATTAAGGCTGAAAAAGCTGAGGAAAAGCAGGATCATTATACAAAGCCTAAGAGGAGGATGAGAGACGATTACTCAATAAGAGAGTGTTTTAAGGTGATTTACTCAACAAGAGAGTATCTTTGTGTGTCTTGTACAAAGCCCAAGACTGAGGCTGAACAAGCTGGAGAAATCATTATACAAAGCCTAAGAGGAGGCTAAAAAGGGTCGACTCAACAAGAGAGTGCCTTAAGGTAATTAACTCAACAAGAGAGTGTTTTAAAATCCTTATACAAAGCCTAAGAGGAGGCTGACTTCTGTTAGGGGAAATCATTATACAAAGCCTAAGAGGAGGCTGAAAAGATTGACTCAATAAGAGAGTGCTTTTATCTGTCTTGTACAAAGCCCAAGATTGAGGATAAAAAAAGGTTTGACTCAACAAGAGAGTGCTTTTGAGGTTTACTCTGTTGAGGAAAATCATTATACAAAGCCGAAGAGGAGGCTGGCTTCTGCTGAGGATTATTGAGATACAGAGGCAGGTCCAAAATGGGGGATCAACTCTTGCTGAGGATTCCAGAAGAGTCGAGGTATCAGATGTCTTGAGGTTCTGATGATAACTTGACACTAGCTGGGGATATTTAGGATAAAGATTGAGTTTTAGATCCTGTGAGGATTTTAAACTCTATTGGAGATTGATCGAATGATCGGGGTTTCTCCTGTATTCATAGGGAACTTGATAATGTCTTTGAGATCCAAGAGGAGATTAGACTGTCCAAGTCTATTGGCATGAAAAAGTTTATCTTTGTATGATGTCCAAGAGGAGGCAGGTGTTTTAAGGGATGAGTATCAACCCTAAATTGTCTAAGGTTTTGACTCTTTAGAAAGACCGCTCTAACAAAGGATGACTAAGTTCTGTCCTATACCTTTAAGAGGTCTTCAGGGTCCTTGTATTAAGCCCAAGAGAAGGCATGATAACTTCTAAGAAGCCGGAGGGTCCCTGTACAAAGCCTAAGAGGAGGCGGGGATGCTTTTAGGAAGCCAAACTTAAGAAAAGTTTCACCACGAATAATCTTCTCTTTAGTGAACAGTTCTAAGGTTTGAAGAAATTCAAGAGAGGTTTCACCGAGAATTAATCCTCTCTGGGGAAATGAATTTCTTTGACAATTTCTAATAGTGACAGTCTGAGAAAAGTTTCACCGAGAATAATGTCTTTCTCTTTGTTCCATATTGTTTAAGCCCAAGAGAAGGCAAGACTGTATTTGGAATTCCTATGGGGAACTAGTTTTGACTGTTGAAAGAGTGACCATTGGCTTTATCTAGTTCTAGACCTAATTGTCGGGGAAAACTCTAAGTAGATATACAAGTATATATATAGTTGATATATGACAAGTATTTAAAAGGATATGAAAGAACGACTTACAAGTGAGCAAGCTTCCAGCAATACAGACAAATATATATATATATATATATATATATATATATATATATATATATATATATATATATATATATATATATATATATATATATATATATATATGAAAGCATGTAAAGAAAGCTGATAAAACTTACAGGTGAGCAAGCTTCCATAGTAACAGCTGTATGGTTAGTTGTTCAAGAAATTAAAGAAAGTTTTGATAACTATGAATTTGAGCCTAATCAAAAGGGAAATTGTTTTTGAAAAGATGGTTGGGGCTTATACTCAAGGAGAGGCCCAGATAAAAAACAGTAATCGTACCATTGTTTTGTAAACTGTACTGGGGCTTATACAATGACTGAGGCCCACAAAGGTGATATTTACAAAGAGGGTTGGGTCTTACAACTCAAGGAGAGGTCCAAAGGTTTGAAAAAGAAAAGAAATGAGACTTACAACATAAGGGTAGGTCCAATTGACTTTTATTTAAAAGGCGACGATCGCGCCGAGATTTTAGAAAACGCAGTGGGTCTTATACAATGACTGAGGCACAAATTTATTTATTTACAAGGGATGGGGCTTACAACTCAAGGAGAGGCCCAAAAAAGTTATTTTTATACAAGAGTTGGGGCTTATAGCTCAAGGAGATGCCCAAATGATTTTGTTTGAAAACGGCGATCGTGCCGAGGTTTTTGAAAACACATCGGGACTTATACAACGACTGAGGCCCAAAAATGTTTATGTACAACAAGGATTGGGTCTTACACTCTATTAGAGCCCAAAAGTGTTTGAAAATTTAAAATCGAGAGGAACCCCTAATTTTAAATAAAAATGTCATTTTTTCAAAGGAAATTTAAATAATAAATGATAAAATATCAAATATATTTAAAAACAAGTTGTACACTTTGAAAAATATTTTGAAAAATCGTGTTTAATTATATGAAAGCTTGAAATTCAATTGATTTTGAAAGATCAAAGTGGGAATTTCATTTAAAAATGTTTAAAAACAATTAAAATTAAATTAAATATAAAAATTCTAACTATATTAAATAAATAATATAAATTGGATTTTCTTGTAAAATAAAATATTTAAACATTTTAATGAATTTTGAGAAAAAGAATCAATTCAAAAACATAAATATTCAGAGAGAAATTAATTTTTGAATCAATTAAACAAAATAACTAAAATTCAAAATTTTGAATTATGGCGCCAAGAACACTTGGTTCTTGCCCGCGCCCCCTGTTTTTGCAGATTTGCATTTTCTCACTTTTCTCCATGATTTTTCAATGGTTTTGCACGATTCAAGTAGCAATCTTGTTCGTTTTTGAACAAGGATCACAACCATAAAGATTAATTGCATTTATATTAAGTATGGAGAAAGAAATCAACAGAAAACCTCAAGAACCCTAATTTCAGCATGAACACAATGAAATTCCATACACGATGGATTCATGGCAATTGATTGAGGGTTATTACTCTACATACATGCATACACAAGATGGTAACTCAGAAATTCATTCATGATGCATGGATCATAGAGTTTGAAGGGTTCAGGCCTACCTCTTGCAGCTGGTGATCGAGTTTGGTGATGGAGGTGTTACAGCTAGGTTCCAATGATCTGGATAGCTTCCTTAGGTGCCAAGGAGTGTGTTTGAATGCTTGGAGTGGATTGAAATGAGCTGGAACTGGTTGTGGTACCTCAACTGTAACTCTGTCAAGAACTTGAGCAATTGGCTGGTGATTTTGTGAATTTGATGCCCCCGATGGGATTTTATGTTATGGATCACTCATACATGATGTTTATGAGGTGTGTGTGTGTTATTGGTTTGGTTGGAATCACTCTCAATCTCAAAACCCGATGGTGACTTGAGTTAGAAGGCAAAAATAGGAATGAAGGAGAGATTTTGAGGAAAGCATCATTTTGGGTGCTTTGGTGTACTCAAACTGATCACAAATGAGTTCTATTTATAGTGTGTCAAGTTTTTTTTGGCAACAATAGTGTGTGGCAACTGCAGCAGGTCTGTGGCCAATGTGGATCAAATGGAACAAAATTGGAGTCTTGGCAGTTTTTAGTCTTTTTAGGTTTGTTAGGGCTATATGTAGATTCTTGGACTTTGGAGGCTTGGGGATCAGATCACTCCCCTTGGATTTTGTCCTCAGATGTGTCCAAATGGATGACAAGGCTTGGAGTTGTCCAATTTAGCCAAATCGAGCAAAACACCCAAGTCTGCCTTGCCTAGGATAGTTGGAAATGGTGATTTTGAGGGATTCATATCTCCCTACTCAGGTTGAGTTATGGGAGGCTTTTGTGCTTTTTAGAAAGCACTTATATGATACAATACATGTGTGATCATAGTTTATCTTGAAACTATTTGAATCCAACTGAAAAATCCTCATGAACATTGGTGTTCAAAGCTGATAACTTAGGCAGATTTTCACTAAGTGTTGGAAAAGTGTCATTTTCATGTTTTTTGTCATTTTGATCATTCCATAACTTAAAATCCATAAAGAATTGGAGTTGGAGGTAGTTGAAGCTTTTGTAGAGTGTAGCAAGACCTACAAATCCAGCTTTGGATCACCCAAAATGGTTGCTTGGATCTCAAGTTATGATCCTTGGAAGTTGGTACCAAAATTACTTTTGTTCCATTACTTAGAAAAATTTTGGTTTCTTATGGTTGCCCCTTTTGCAAGAAAAATCACTTTTCTTGATTTTTCTTGATGAATGATGATCAATGCCGCACATTAACATTATTTTTGACTTAGGGGAACCATATTTGTGAAAAATTCCAAAAAGTCAAACTTTATTTTGTGCACAGTTGACTTTTTATCGGATGAAATCTAAACTGTGCGATCCTTTGTGAAATCAAGTCCTTGACCTAAATCAAACCTAATGGATGGATTCCATAGGTGTTACAGGGTGTATTGAATCATGTCCCAAGTTTTGGGAGCATGTCTTGGTCAAAAGTCAAAGATACAGTTGACTTTTTTCCTCAAAACCCTAATTGTGGTCCTGGTGAAATTGAAACTTGTGAATCAAGCTTCTTGGATCTATTCATTGTTGCAAATGGATCAATGTAGTGTATTTGAGGTCCTCAAATCATGTCTTGAGCTCTTGGCTCATGTTTTGCTCCAAAAGTCAACTTAGGGGTGAATTAGGTCAAGAAACCCTAATTCCTGATTTTTTGATGAATGCATCCCCTGAGGCTAATTTGACTTGATGATTGGGTCCATGAGGTCCCTTGAAGTCTTTTGGGTTATGCTTTGAAGCATTGGCTAATTCCCAGAGGAAAATTTCCATCTGGAGGCCTTGGTCGACCAAAACCCTAATTTGGTGACACTAGCGATCTTGAGGCTTGATCCACTTGGAATGCTGCAACCTTGTGCTTGATTCTTGATGTGGGAGTCCTCTTAATCCTTTATGGATGTTTTAAGAGGTTAGACAAGTTGAAGATCATGTTATTTCTTGATTGATCTTTTGTCTAAGTGCTCTGAGTGGGCTTAAACCCTAATTCTTGATTGTGGTGAATGCTCAATCATCTTTGAGGAGATTGATGAGGCATGAAAGTACATCCATATTGTGATGATGACTTTCACAATGATGGGAAATCTTGGTGGTCAAAAATTGGGGTATAACAGATGCCCCTATTTAATCTTCTTGGACCCGAAGGTGTGAATGGCGAAGGTATTCGAGCATTCGGGTTGCAAGAGGATTAAATATCGGAATACCCGAAATTTTGACAGTGGTTATGAATGGCAGTTTGCTCATCCATCTTCTTTTGCTAAGCAATGATACTTAGAAAAGGGTAAAACTTCCCCTCGATCCTGGTCTTCAGCCAAGGAACTGGTCTAGGTTTCTGAAATAAACTTCCCCTCGATCCTGGTTTTCAGCCAAGGAACTAGTCTAGGTTTCTGAAATAAACTTCCCCTCGATCCTAGTTTTCGGCCACGGAACTTGTCTCAGTTTCTCAAATGAACTTGCCCTCGTTCCTGGTCTTCAGCCACGGAACTGGTCTAGGCTTCTGAAATAAACTTCCCCTCGATCCAGGTTTTCGTCCACGGAACTGGTCTCAGTTTCTTAAATGAACTTCCCCTCGTTCCTGGTCTTTAGCCACGGGACTGGTCTCAGTTTCTTTTGTCAATAAACTTCCTTAACAAGGGACGCTATGTGTAGCGGTTTTCATCAAACTTCTTGCCGAGTTTACTGGGGGAGACGCCATTTGATTAAAAAATTTGATGTCAGACTTGTTTGGGGGAACCCATTTGTCTGAGCTGTAGAGGTGTGCAAACTTCTCTGTTGGAGATGCCATTTATTGACTCTACTGGGGAAAAACGAGTCTCTTGAGAGACTGCGTTTCTGTTTGGGGATACTACATCATACTCTTCTTCGAGATCTTTTCAGAGAAATGCCATGTGATGTTATCCAATTTGGAGGTGCTGATGACCTTGTTGACATCAAACCTTTCGGAGAGAAACTACTGTATTGTCGAGAGTCTTTTGGTGGAGAGGCTTTCTCTGGGGATTTTCCTTAATCTGGGAAGGCGAAAATATCATCTTCAATGGTGAAGAGTGATGTTTGTCGAATGTCTTCTTGCCTTTCAGAGGTTCAAGCTATCAAAGTGGTTGAAGACCGTCTCCAATCCAGAAATAAACTGGGGGAGAGAGATTGTTTAGACAAAACATTTCCTGACGAGGAAAGAACTGACAACTCGATGGATAAGAGGACTTTTATCACTTGGGAACAAGACCGAATAGAGTGATAGTAATGCAATATGAATATGAATGTGAATCAATTATGCATGATGTATGTATGTTTATGCTGACAAAACTGACACGACATACAGACTGGTGGATGAACACGACTGGATACTCGGCCACTGCGGGGGATGGAAAGTACCATTGGTTCAAAATAACAATCCTTCCTTGCTTAGGATAAGTAGACCCTGTGGGGAGAATGAGTCTTTAAACCGGTCTTAATAGATACGTACTCTGTCGGGGATATCAGATGGGGACATGGCATCTGAAACCGTTGATCCTTCATTCAGGTGCACTGGTTTAGAGGGAGTACTTTGATTCTGCACTTTGAGGTTCAATCACCTATGGAGAAACTATCGATGTTCTTTTTGAAGTTCACAGTCAAAAGGAATTGCCATCTTTATTTTAAAAGCAGAAAAATTTTGACAAGTAAATTCATTTTTGTTTTATTTCAAGAATCGTTTATCATGTTAAAAATGTCATTCTGAATAGCTAAAACAAGTGAGAATTGCAAACAAAAGCATTAGGGCTCAAATTTTATTGATAGGATGGAAATCAGACAAGCACGTGATTCCATAGAGCATTACAAAGTTTAGAAAAAGGTAATTTAAGGGAAAAGGGGCTACATTGAAACGTAACAACCGTTATCCTTCTACTAACCTTGAATTCTGGACATCTTGAGCTTCTGTCGAAGATGACCTTGACTGGAGTTTTCTAATGGATGGCATGACTGCTGAGGACTTGAACTGATCATACGTAGTTACTTGCCATTAATTCCTAACTTTTTCCTGCATTGTACTTTGAGATTTCCAATCCATCGGGATGATTTTTTTTTATTTAGGAGAAGTATTTCTTGACTACATCAACATTCGTGGAGTAGGCAAATTCCTCTCCATCCATGGTTGCGAGTCTCAAGGCACTGCCTGAGAAGGCCTTCGTGACCACATAAGGGCCGTCATAATTCAGATTCCATTTGCCTCGGGAATCAGTGAGAAATGATTGTATCTTTTTTAGCACCAGGTCTCCTTTCCTGAAGACACAGGGTCAGACCTTTTTGTCAAACGCCTTCTTCATTCTTTGCTGATACAACTAACCATGGCACAGAGCCGCCATTCTCTTTTCTTCAATCAGATTCAGTTCGTCGTGTCGACTTTGACACCATTTAGCCTCTGTTAGCTTAGCTTCCATCAATACCCGGATCGATGGGATCTCTACTTCTATGGGGAGCACTGCTTCCAGGCCATTTACTAGAGATAAAGGGGTTGCCCCTGTTGAAGTGCGTACAGATGTGCGATAACCGTGGAGAGCAAAGGGTAGCATCTCGTGCCAGTCTTTGTAGGTTATAACCATCTTTTGAATGATCTTTTTGATGTTATTGTTAGTCATTTTTACCTCTTCGTTCATCTTAGGCCGGTAGGGCGATGAGTTATGGTGTTTGATCTTGAACTCAACACACAACTCTTTCATCATCTTATTGTTCAAGTTAGATCCATTATCAGTAATGATCTGGCTCGGAACACCATAACGGCAGATGTGATTATTTTTTATAAATCGAACCACACTTGGTGAAGTTACATTGGTGTATGACGCTGCTTCGACCCACTTGGTGAAGTAGTCAATGGCTACCAGGATGAACTGATGTTCGTTTGAAGCCCTGGGTTCAATCATACCAATCATGTCGATTCCCCATATAGAAAAAGGCCGTGGAGAAGAAAGAACTTTGAGATGTGTTGGCGGTACATGGATTTTGTCTGAGTATATCTGACACTTGTGACATCTCCTCATGTACTTGTAGCAATCGGATTCCATGGTTAACCAATAGTATCCTGCTCTCAGAATTTTTCTCGCCATTGTGTGCCCGTTGGCATGAGTGCCAAAGGTTCCTTCATGAATTATTTTTATCGGCATGTTTGCTTCTGGTCTATCTACGCATCGGAGAAAGACCATGTCAAAGTTTCTCTTATAGAGTGTATCACCGCTCAGAAAGAAGCTGCCAGCCAGTCTCTTAAGAGTCTTTCTGTCTTTTCTGGATGCCCCAGGCGGGTACTCTTGTTTCTGAAGGAAGCACTTGATATCATGATACCAAGGTTTGTCATCGATGACGGCTTCGATTGTGAAAATGTAAGCGGGCCTTTCTAGGTGCATTATGTCAATCTTAGGTACGTCGTTCCATTGACCTACACTAATCATGGAGGAGAGAGTGGTTAATGCATCAGCCATGTGATTCTCTTCCCAAGGGATATGATGAAATTCGATTTCGTTGAAGAATGGTAACAACCTTCTCGCGTAGTCTTTGTAAGGAATCAAACCTCATTGGTACGTGTTCCAATCTCCTTTGATCTGATTGATCACCAAGGCTGAGTCTCCATACACATCCAAGTTTTTAATCCTTAAGTCGATCGCTTCTTCGAGACCCATGATAAAGCTTCGTATTCGGCCTCGTTGTTTGTACACTTGAATGTCAATCTGGCGGTGAAAGGTATGTGGGTACCCTGAGGTGTTATGATGATTTCCCCAATTTCGTTTCCATAATTGTTGACAGCTCCGTCAAAGATTAGTCCCCATTGGGAATCTGGTTCTGGCCCCTCACTGGGTAGCGGTTCATCACGATCTTTCATTTTTAGATACATGACATCTTTGTTTGGGAAGTCAAATCCGACTGATTCCTGATCGTCAATCGGTTGATGAGCTAAATGATCGGCTAAAATACTTCCTTTAACGGCTTTCTGAGCGTGGTATTCTATGTCATATTCTGATAACAACATCTGCCAACGGGGGATCCTTCCCGGGAGAGCAGACTTTTCAAAGATGTATTTGATCGGATCCATTTTGGAAATTAACCAAGTAGTGTGACAAATCATGTACTGGAGAAGACGTTTGGTTGCCCAAGCCAGAGCACATCAATTTTTCTCAAGCATAGTATATCGAGTTTCACAGTCGGTAAACTTCTTGCTCAGATAGTAAATGGCAGACTCTTTTCTTTTTGTTTCGTCTTGTTGGCCAAGTACGCAACCCATTGAGTCTTCCAAGACTGTTAGGTAGATGATCAGTGGTCTTCCTTCCACTGGAGGTGACAAGATAGGCAGATTCAACAAATATTCCTTGATACTATTGAAGGCTTTCTGGCAGTCTTCTGTCCATACGCAATCCTGATTCTTTTTGAGTAGTTTGAAGATTGGCGCGCATGTCGCGGTCATGAGGAATATAAATCTAGAAATGTAATTTAGATGTCCCAGGAATCCTCTGACTTGTTTTTCAGTCTTTAGTGAAGGCATCTCTTGAATGGCCTTGACCTTGTCGAGATCAACCTCAATTCCCTTTTGGCTAACGACGAACCCTAACAGTTTCCCTGATCGAACACCAAATGTGCATTTGTTGGGATTCAAGCGGAGTTTGTACATTCTTAGACGCTCGAATAGTTTTAACAAGTGGGTCACATGTTGCTCTTCTGTTTTAGATTTGGCAATCATGTCATCGACATACACCTCGATTTCTTTGTGCATCATGTCATGAAACAGAGTAGTCATGGCCCTTTGATAGGTTGCCCCGGCGTTCTTCAAACCGAATGGCATTACCTTGTAACAAAAGGTGCCCCATGGGGTGATGAATGAAGTTTTCTCCATATCCTCCGGCGCCATTTTGATTTGATTATAGCCCGAGAATCCATCCATGAAGGAGAAGACCCTGAATTTTGTTGTACTGTCTACCAGCATGTCTATGTGTGGTAAGGGAAAGTCATCCTTTGGACTGGCTTTGTTCAGATCCCTGTAGTCTACACACATTCAGACCTTCCCGTCCTTTTTCAGAACTGGTACTATGTTGGCTAACCATTGAGGATATTCTGAGGTGGCGAGGAAACTCGCGCTAATCTGTTTCTGCACTTCCTCTTTGATTTTGATGGCCATATCCAGGTGAGTCCGTCTCAGTCTTTGTTTTACCGGCGGACATTCTGATCTTAATGGTAAATGATGTTCCACAATGCTGGTATCCAACCCTGGCATGTCCTGATAGGACCAAGCAAACACATCGGGAAAATCTTTGAGAAGCTTTATTAAGTCTTTTCTGACAGTCGGACTGAACAGTGCCCCATTCTTGACTTCCTTCCTCTCTTCTTCTGAACCCAAGTTCACCATTTCCAACGGCTCTTTGTGAGGCTCAATGGACCTTTCCTCTTGCCTGATTAATCGGGATATCTCTTCTGGAATTTCTTCGTCTTCTTCTTCTTCAGCTTCAAATACCAGGAATTCAATGTTGGGAGAAGGCATTGGATCGTATGTTTCAATGGGGTTTAAAACAAGCAATCTGCATGACGTGATGATTGTTTTTAGAAGAGATAGAGAGAATGCAAGAGTGTGTGCAATGTATTTTCTAAAAAATGCTCGTTTTTATTGTGGAGTTTGTTTTTTAGGAATACCATTTTCTTGAAAAAGTAAGAAGTGAAAACAGCAATAAAATGCGGAAATTACAGAATGATGTTTATTTATGATTTAGTCGATTCTTGAAACTACAGCCCTATAAAACAAAACTCTGTCGCTATGGGTGAAGCGAAGAGGGACATTTACAGAAAGTGAGCCCTATAAAAACATCTGTTTCACCTGGGCGGGGTGAAAGGTTAAAGACGCCAATTACTTAGACTTATGGATGACTTTCGGGACATCGACAACAACCCATTGGCGACAAACTCCTCGGTGAATCACAAAGTTTGGTACCTTCTTTCTTGGTTTGTCCTCAGAAATGACACTGATTTCTGGCAAATCAGGATCGTTTGAGTCTTCCTCCCAAGCAGAGTTATCGTAGACAAACTCTTCTGTTGTATCTTGCACAGTGTTTTCACTCTCAGGCAGATCTCCCCATCCAATTATCTGGATGTTCTCGAGCCTGATGCGAGAGCTTTCAGGAGCGGTGTACTTGACCAAGAAGTCGTACTTGCCACTCGGTTGTCCTAAGGTGTCCCATACTTCCGTGGAACTGGAAGAGTCATCCTTCTCGATGACGTTGACCTCGGGAAAAGCACAGTTGATGAATTTTTGTCCTGCAACCTTGGCAGATTCATCGTTGTGCTAGATATCTTCAGAATGTCCTGAGTAATGATCCCATGAAGTGGTGGGGACACAAGTATTCTTTTCAATGATGCTCAGCTGATACCTGGGTACGGCTGCCAGATAGGCAAGTCATCCATTGGGTCATAATAGTCATAATCGAAGTTGTCTTTTATCGGATCGTCCTCCCATGAGTTAGGCGGACCATGGCATCCTTCCGGGTCACAATCTCCATACATCATCTTGACGTCTGATCTTGGTATATATCTCGGACTCTGCGTGCGAAAGCAAAATGGCGTATGTGTCTCTTCCTGAGACATATAACCGTCCTCGTCGAGATAGGACTTCCACTCTTCATCTATATCGGAGGAGTCACCCTCGTTGATGGTGTGTACTTCTTAAGACACTGGGTGAAGGAAACCTCCACCGTGGAAGAAGTCCTGAATGGGATGAAAATTTTCATCGTTATTAGCAGCCTGGGTACAGGTTAAGGAAAAACCAAGACCTTTCTTTGTCTTGTTATCCGTAGGAACGACAAGTTATCCCCATCCTTTTGAGTTGTTACTCTCGATCACTTTGAGAGCATCTTTATATGAGGAAATCGATGTTCCTTTCTCTGATCGATTCTCATTTCTCACTGAAAGTGCTTGGAACTGAGTTCCAACAACTTCCTCGAGTTCTACACAGGAAAATGATGATAAGTTGCTCACGAATAAGGCATGCTCTCCACAGACTAGGACTAACTTGTCATTCTTGACGAACTTCAGCTTCTGGTGAAGTGTCGAAGTGACTGCCCCAGCTTCGTGTATCCAAGGTCTTCCTAATAAATAGTTGTATGTTGCTCAGATGTCCATGACCTCGAAAGTGACTTGGAAAGTGTGAGGACCAATAGTTATGGGAAGATCGACTTCGCCGATAACTATTTTTCTGGATCCGTCAAATACTTTGACGATGACCTCACTGCCTCTCATCGGAGATCCTTGAAATGATAGTCGCATCAGAGTATATTTTGGCATAACATTCAGAGCTGATCATATGTCTACCAGTACGCTGCCTAGAGCATCGTGTTGGCAATTGACTGTAATGTTAAGTGACATGTTATGATTTTTTCCTTCTTCCGACAGTTCTTCATCACTGAATCCTAAATTGTTGCAGGAAGTGATGTTGGAGATGATTCTGTCAAACTGTTTTATCGTTACATCTTGCTCCACAAAGGCTTTCTCTAAGACTTTCTGCAGAGCTTCCCTGTGAGCTTTGAAACTGAGCAATAGAGACAACACAGAGATTCTTGAAGGAGTTTGCAACAGTTGGTCTACAATGTTGTACTCGCTTTTCTGGATGAGCTTCAACATCTCATCGTTGTTCTTTGAAAGGTCGGGATTACTGGATTGACTGACTGGTTGATTGGGAACTTCTGTTTGAGTTTCCTTTTCTTTAGTGGGTTCTCCAACTCCTCTGTTGAAGATTCGGCCGCTCCGTGTTACTCGACTGATGTCGGCAATGTTGACAACGGAGGGTAATGGAGTTTCCTTTCCATTATTGATTGTTGTTGCACCGTACTTGTAAAGGATTGCCTTATCGGATTTATATGGTATCGATCTCGGAAGATAAATAATCACAGGAGCCTTCTGATTTTTCTGACAATCGTAGGCAGCCTCAATTGGTTCGAGGTTGAGAATCTTTCTACTGTCAAGAGGAACTCTTGATTCATGGAGTAGAGGGATTATTGTGCATACGTCCTTGGTTATTTCATGATTAGAGATCATAACAACATCTTTGCTTTGATCAGGAAGATAGTCTTGCATTACGTTGATCGAACCAGAACTTGAACATGGTCGAATCTCTTTTCGGTCCAACTGATTTTGAAGAGTTGACCGTACAAGGTAGCATCCTTGGTTGTTCTCTGAGCAAACTCTACAGCGCTCATAATTGTGTGGTGGCACCTGGCCACGTCCGCTTTGTATGTAGTGTAACCTTACTAGATCTGTTTCCATCGAGCGAACATCCTGACCCTGATGCCTAGTAGGATTCCTGTCGGTCATACTGATCTATTGTGTAGCTTAATCCAAGTAGATTGGAAGCCACCAGTGGTCCAACAAGTGTTGAAGTGTTCTTTGGACAAGTGCACATCCTTGGTCGTCTTTACGACACACTTTACAGTCTTGATAACCATGTGAAACCAGAAAACCGAACCTGACTTGCTTAGCATGTAATTCTACCAAACTGGTATTCATCAGGCGAATATCAAAGATTTGAATCATATTAACTTGATGGCTACTTCTATCACGGTAATCTTGGATCCATCCGAGATCCATATGACGCTGGAGGGCCTCTTGTACAAAAGAGCATCCCTGATTGTTTATTGAGCAGATCGAACAGGAATTGTAATCATGCGGTGGTAGATCATGGTGTTGGCTTTTCCTTAAGTGCATTTCCACCAAGTTGACATTCATCGCCAGAATGTTGTGGTTCTGGACAATGTTGGGATTTGCGTGAGCCATATTGACCTCACGGATTCGATGATCTTGGATCCATCAGAGATCCATCTGTTCTTGTAGAGCTGATTGCACTACGGAACACCCCTGATTATTCTTTAAGCAGATATCACACTGGTGATAATTGTGAGGTGGTACATGACCGTACCCGCTCTGTCTATAATGCATCCTGGCCAGATTGGCTCCTAATAGGAGTACATCGTGAATTTGATAACTGCGGCTAAATCCTTCCTCTATCAAATTTACGGCAGTTTTCTCATGTTGATGTAACAGGTTCGTCTAAACATTCGGATTAGTATCTTTGAAAGATAGGACCCCGTTCCTTACAAGCTTCTGCATATCAGACTTGAAGCTGAGACAGTTCTCAATGTTGTGCCCAGGTCTTCCTTAATGATAAGGGCAAGTTTGATCCGCTTTGAACCAAAAAGGCGGATTTTCTGGTACTGTAAAAGGAGACCTGGTTTGGACGTGCCCCTTGACCAGTAATTATGGAAATAGTTCTGCGTACGACATCGGTATAGGGTCGAACCCTGGTGGTCGTGTAGTACGATTGTTGTTGTTGTACTGAGGACGAGCCTGCTGAAGAGGCTATTGTGTCCTTTGCTGATACTGTTGTTGATTTGGTTGGCTCTGAGCATCCTGAGGTTGATACGTTGGAGCCAGCACAGGGTTAATAGCAGGAGTTACTACTGCTACTGGTTGATACCTTCGCCTTTGCTTTTCGAGAGAGATATTACTAATATCTTGCTCTTTTTTCTTAGGGAAAGCACTACCGTATCTTTTGGTACTGCTAGATGGTTTTACACCTTTGACCAATCGTCCTTCTCGGACTACTTCTTCAAGGCATACTCCCATGTTCACCATTTCAGTGAAGTCACTGGGCGCACTGGCGACCATTCGGTCGTAGTAAAATGAGCTTAAGGTTTACAAAAAGATCTTAGTCATCTCTTTTTCCTCAAGAGGGGGACTGATCTGGGCGGAAATTTCACGCCATCTCTGAGCATATACCTTGAAAGTTTCTTTGTCCTTCTGCGATATTGCTCTGAGTTGATCTATATCTGGGGCCATGTCCAGGTTATACTTATACTGCTGAATAAAGGCAGAGCTAAGATCTCTAAAAGTGACGATCTTGGTGCGGTTTAAACCCATGTACCATTTGAGTGCGGCACCGGTTAAACTATCTTGGAAGTAATGGATCAGTAGCTGTTGATTTTCAGTCTGAGTTGACATCTTTCGAGCGTACATCACCAAATGACTTTGAGGGCAAGAGTTGCCCATGTATTTCTCAAAGTCAGGCACCTTGAATTTTGCGGTATTTTCACATTAGGGACCATACAAAGGTCTGCGGCGTCCTTTCCAAATAAATCCTGACCGCGAATGGCATGCAGTTTCTTCTGCATCTCCAGGAATTGTTCTTGGAACTCATTCATTTTCTCGTACATGTCTTTGTTTCCACCAGAGGTTATTTGTGGAATCTATTCTTCCGGGATAGCGTGTACCACTGGTTGTGGTATAGTCATTACGAAGGTGACTCTTGGCGCTTCAGTGCCCTAAAGTTTGTAACCTTCAGGAGTTGTTGCCATCACTCTTGCGTCTTCGCTTTCCCAAAGTTTGTAACCTTCAGGCTCAGCGGTTCCTGCTGCAGTTTCTAGATCTTCAGTGACCGGCGGGATGTATCCTTCAGGGACAAAGTTGAGAGGCATGCCCCAGGGACTATCTTTAGGCATGTTGTACCAAGGATCATACGTCTCTATTATGGGCGTAGATGTGATCTCCGATATCACAGTCCTTTGTTGTTGCCTCTGAGCTGTTGCCAGGGATTGCATGTCACTATGAAGTTTTTTCAGATCTTCCTTCAGAGCGTCGATTTCTTCTCTCAGCTCTCTGTTCTCTTCCTCGAGATCGTCCATTTTCTTTTGTCGATTGGCCCGAGTATTGTACGAGTGAGACAGTTTGACTCTAGAATCGTGACGTATACGTGAGATTCAAAGGTAAGAAGAATGCGTTTATGTGAGAATGATGGATGATATGCAATGATATATATTAATTTTTTTTTTGTTTTAATCTAAAATAAACTTCAACAAATAGATTGCAAATATCATACATTGGTGATAATGCGATATTACATTACATAATTACCTTGATTTACATTAAATTATTTTGTCATTTTCATTATTTACGTTTTATTTTGCAAGTGTTCAAGCCTATTTTCAGGTATTTCATTTCACAAGGATTGCATTAGAAAAGAAGAGAAAATGAGGAAAGAAAGAGGAAACAAAAGAAGACAGAAGACAGAAAAATAGGAAATTGCACACAGAAGAGAGTAGCGACCGTCACACCTTCTGTGGCGACTGTAACGAATGCAGGAGTGTGACCCTCATCACACATCACGTGGCGACCGGCACAACTTAGTTTACAAAGTTTATCTCTACAGCATGGACCAATTAGCATCATGTTTCAACCCACGTTTCAAGTCACGTTTCAACCCAGTCTCAAGTCTCTCGGAAATCTCTCAACACTCCGATTTCATCGACTCAACTTCCACTTCCTAAATTTTCTCTCCCACTAAACTTGATGAGGAATATAAATTGAAGGCAGTTGGGAACGGAAGAGGATCTTCTTTTGGTTGCACAAATTCTTTTGAGTTCAGAGTTTTTTCATTCTTGTTTTTTTCGTTCTATTTTCAAGCACCTAAATAGCAATAGTTTCCTACACCGGGGAACTATTGCACTCTAGTTAGATTATTTAGTTTAAGTTTTTATCATTCGGCGAAGCAAAATCCTACCGACTTGTGGAGGCTTGCTAACTTCGAGATCTATTTAATTCCAGTTCAATTTAATTTCCAGGTTCTTATTCAATTAATAGAATTGCTTTTATTTTCAATAACCATGCATGAATTGATGTTTTACTGTTTCTGCTTTTGTATGTTTGTACTCATTAATATGTCTGGCTAAATTCCTTGATTCTGGTATATAAGGATTATCGACGAAAGGGGTTCGAAAACTTATTGGCATAAAATACTTATAAACTGTTTATCTGGTTTGGTTTCTAAATAATTAATTCAATACTGTTTGTTACGAGAGTAAAAGCAAACAAAGGTTAAAATTAACAAAACGAGAGTTTGAGGTTTTAACCAGATAATAGTAATAAAAAATTAATTCTAAACACAGCGAGAGCACTTCAAAATTAATTAGACTTCATTAGTTTCCAAAAAGTATTTTTAGATTTTAAATGAGACAGCAAGAGCAAGCATTTTTATTTAAGAATATAATTAGAGTCAATAAACACGAGAGCGTGAGATAAAGGTTTTCAAATTAATGTTTTCTGCTGATAAATGTTTTATCCATTAAAGTATGCCAGTGACTGTTTGAATCCCCAAAGTAGATGGGAATTACATACCGGCGTCCCGTATTTGAATATTTCTCTTAAATCCAAATTTATTTCCCGTTGTTTCTCAGATCCTAGATTAGTCATCGCCTTAGCTAAACATAGTAACAATCTGATAGCATTAGTTTGATTATCAGTCCTTGTGGGTTTGATATCTTTTAAAACTACACGATTAGACTGTGCGCTTGCAGTTAGTATACCCGATAGACTCATAAAGTCGCGATCAAGTTTTTGGCGTCTTTGTCGGGGGACTGATTTAGTCAATAGTGCGATTCCTTTGTTGCGTCGTTGTCATACCCCAAATTTTGACCACTAAGATTCCCCATTATTCTGTAAATCATCATCACAATATGGACGGACCATCATGCCTCAATAGTCTCCCTAAAGATGGGTGAGCATCCACTACAATCAAATTTAGGGTTTCAAGCCCTCTCTGAGCTCTTAGACAAAGGATCAATCAAGGAATGACATGATCTTTAACTTGTCTAAACCTCTCAAACATCCCCCAATGGATCAAGAGGACTCCCATCTTAAGGATTAAGCACAAGGCTGCAACATTCTGAGTGGATTAAGCCTCAAGATCGCCAGTGTCACCAAATTAGGGTTTTGGTTGACCAGGGCCTCCAGATGGAAATTTTTCTCTGGGAATGAGCCAATGCTTCAAAGCATAACCTAAGATGCTCTAAGGGACATCATGAACCCAATCATCAAGTCAATTTTGCCTCAGGGGATGCATTCATAAAAAATCAGGAATTAGGGTTTCTTGATCTAATTCACCCCTAAGTTGACTTTTGGAACAAAACATGAGCCAAGACCTCAAGAGAGGATTTGAGGGTCTCTAATTCACCACATTGATCCATTTGCAACAATGGATTAATCCAAGAAGCTTGATTCCCAAGTTTCAAGTTCATCAGAACCACAGTTAGGGTTTCGCGGAAAAAGTCAATTGTGCCTTTGACTTTTGACCCAGGCATGCTCCCAAACCTTGGGACATGATTCAATACACCCTATAACACCTATGAAATCAATCCATCAAGTTTGATTTAGGTCAAATACTTGATTTCATAGAGGATCGCGCAGTTTGGAGTTCATCTGACAAAAAGTCAACTGTGCACAAAAGTTAACTTTGACTTTTTGAGATTTTTCACAATTATGGTTCTTTGACCCTAAAGTGATGTTAATGTGTGATTGGAATCATCATTCATCAAGAAAAATCAAGAAAAGTGGGACAACTTGTAAAAGGGGTAACCATAAAAATTTAGAAAATTTTCTAAGTTATGGAACAAAGTGGCTAGGGTACCAACTTTGGAGGATCATATCTCCTAAACCACAAGGCCATTTTCCCCCATTCAAAGCTGGATTTATAGCTCTCATGGCCCTCTACAAAAACTTCAAACACAACTCATTCCAATTCCTCATGGATTTTAAGTTATGGAATAATCAAAATCACAAAAAGTGAAAATGTCACTTTTTTCCAACACTTGGTGAAATTTTCACTAAGTCAGAATCTGCCTTCACTTTTTCCAAATGTAGGGGGATTTTTCACTTGCATCCAAAAAGTATCAAAACCAACTATGATCAAACAGTTGTTGTATCATATGAGGGCTTTCCAAAATGGTCAAGAACTCCATCAAATTCCACTTGATCCATGAGATATGACAATGGCAATATGCCTTACTGAAAACTGTCAAAGCAAGGCAGATTTGTGCATTTTGCTCGATTTGCCAAATTTGGACAAATGACAAACACACTTATCCATCTGAACACCTCAGGGGGAGACCAAGGAGGGACAAACACTGATCCCTAAGCCTCCCAAGTCCTTGGAACTAAAAATAGCATGCCAAACCTAGAAATCCCTAAAGAGGGGACAAGACTCCAATTTTGTTTTGGAGCATTCAATGGATGCACCAAGGTGGCATGGACTGAGCCATTTCCAACTGAATTCAGTCAAGACATATCCAAGACCAAGGGAACCAGCAGCCTGTACCCTAACCTCTAGTCAATGGCTAGAGGAGACTTGGATTCTCCTTGATCAACATTTGCCAAACTTCTGCCGCAGTTGCCATTCACTATTGCAGCCAAAACAAACTTGACACACTATAAATAGAGCTCATTTGTGGTCAGTTTGAGTACAAGTGACCTGTAACACCAAAATCTCAAAGTCACCTCTCAAAACCTCAAAATTGGACTTTTGTGCATTTTTCAAGCCATGTCTTGATTCACTCACTTTCCAAACCAGATAAAACCTCAAACAAACTCCAAATATCATCCTTGAACTGTCCCAAATGGTTCCACACATCTAGAACATCATTTGAGAGAGTTGCTATTTTGGTCACTTTTGTCCCTTTTGTAAGAAAGAGCTCAAACTTGTCCCTGAGGTTTCCAGCTGATTGCAACCATCCTAAAAGCTTCTAAGAGATGATTTGAGGGTGTCCAAAGCATCAAATCATTTCTGGAACAAGGTACTTGGCAGTTTGCACAAAATCTCCAAAAAGAGGTAAGCATCACAACTTGAATGCTTTGAATCATGCTTTCCTTTGATGTCCACTGATCATGCATGTCTTATACATGTTATATGTGTTATGTTTGCACCAAATTATCATGTAATTCATACCTGTACCAAGAGATAGCACAGAAAATGCAAATCATGGCCTATTTCAAAACCACTATCGGGTTTTTCAATAGGAGCATGATCTGAAAAAAAACACCACCACCATTGGATTCCTTGTCAAATTCTAGGCAGGGTAGACCTAAATTTTGTCCCAATTCATGGAGAAATGAGAAAGTTATGGCCTTCACGTTTTTAACCAAAATCTTGCCTTGCCTTACCTTGGGCCAGGCCAAAAACACGGCAAGCCTTGTATATTTGTGATTGTGTTTCAATCAACGGATGTATCACCACTCCAGTGGTAAGGCGCGCGCCCTGTACACAAGAGGTCTAGGGTTCGAAATTCCCTCGCCCCAGATCCTCTTTTTTTACCACTTTTTCATATTTTTTCATATTTTACTATTTTTCATATTATTTTTAATGATTTGGAAAATTAATAACTCCCTCAATTTTAATTATTTTTGATTGGTTCTTTTTGCAAAAAATAAAAAAAATGTTAAAATATTTTATTCCATAAAAAAAATCATATTTGTATTATTTATTTAATATAATTAGTATTTTTGTGAATAAATTCATTTTTAATTGTTTTTAAACATTTAAAAGTGAATATTTATCTTGAAAATCAAAACGAAATGAGTTTTAATTCATCTTGTGATTAAAACCTCATTTTTCAAACCTTAAACAAAAATCACAAGTGGTTTATTCAAACTTATTTAGTATTTTTTATCATTTTATTTGTTTTCTTTAAATATTTACTTTTAAAGGAAAACAAATTTAGGGTTTCTTTGATTTTCACCCTCACAAATCTTTTTCAAACACCTTTGGGCCTCTAATAGAGTGTAAGTCCCAATCCTTTTGTAAATAAAACTTTTTGGGCCTCACTTATTGTATAAGCCCCTCTGAACAATTTCGAATGAACGGCGCGATCGTCGCCTTCTCAACAAAAACAATTGGGCCTACCCTTGTGTTGTAGGTCTCATTTTTCTTTTCTTAAAACTCTTTGGGCCTCTAGTAGAGTGTAAGACCCAACCCTTTTTGAAAACCAAAATGATTTGGGCCTCAGTGTATTGTGTAAGTCCCGACACCATCAAAAAGTTCGGCGCAATCGTCGCCTTTTTAACAAAAAACCTTGGGCCTCTCCTTGAGTTGTAAGCCCCACCACTTGTACAAAAATAAGTTATTGGGCCTATAATAGAGTGTAAGACCCATCCCTTGTAGATAAAACCTTTTTGGGCCTCAATGTATTGTATAAGACCCAATACGTTAAAGAAATCTCGGCGCGATCGTCATTTTTCAAACAAAACCCTTTGAGCCCCGTTCCTTTTCTTTAAATACCTTTGGGCCTCTTGAGAGAGTGTAAGACCCATCCCTTTGTACAGTAAACCTTTTTGGGCCTCAGTCACTTGTATAAGTCCCTGTACAAATTCAAAACAACAGTGCAATCACTAAAAAAACCTTGGGACTCTCCTTGAGCTGTAAGCCCCAACAATCTTTTCAAAGAACTTTCTCCTTTGATTTAGAATATAATATTGTTATGAAAGCTTTCTTTGTTGAACAACTAAAAAAACAGCATGGAAGCTCTACAACCGAGTAAGTGTTTACCCGTTTTCATATATATATATATACAACTGTATTGTGGGGCTGCTTACTGTAAGTCTTCTTTCACAAACTTTTGTATACTTTCCAAATATCAACTATGTAATACTAGTATAGTTATTTAGAGTTTTCCCTGGCAACTACGTCTAGCACTAGGTAAAGCCCTGTTGGTCACTCTTAAATACGAACAAAACTAGATCCCCATAGGATTACCAGATATAGTCTTCCCTCCTCTTGGGGTTAAACAATATGGACATGTGAAAGGCAGCATTCTCGGTGAACCCTTTCTCAGACTGTCAGCCTTAGACATTGTCAAAGAAACTCTAACTCCCCAGAGATGATCTTTTCTCCGTGAATGGAATCTCTTGAGTTTCTCCCAAATTCTCAGACTTTCCTGGCTTGATCTATTCTCGATGAATGGCATGTCTTGAACTTCTCGGGGTTTGGGGACCCACGGGCTTCTTAAAAGCATCTCCGCCTCCTCTTGGGTGTTGTACAAGGACCCTTCGGCTTCTTAAAAGCTCTCATGCCTTCTCTTGGGCTTAGTACAAGGACCCAGAGACCTCTACAGGTATAGGAACAGAACCTAGTCATCAATTTGCTAGAACTGTCTTTCTGAGTCAAGTGTCAGACCAGTTAATGGGTACACCTTCATCCCTTAACATACCAGCCTTCTCTTGGGCATCATACAATGATCATTCACTTATCTGAGAATCGATTTCTCAAAACACCAGTAGACTTGGACAGTCTCAATACCCTTTGGATTTCCCATTTCCTTAAAGAACAGGAAATAACCCTGATCCTCTGATCAATCCCAAAGCACAAACATACCTTTAATCTTTATAAGAACTGGTTTTCTCTTTTATCCAACATACTGGACCTGTCATTAAACTGAAACAGTCACCATCTTTTAGCCTCCTCTTGGGCTTTGTACAATGATTCTCTCCACACTCTCTTGTTGAGTATAAAAGACTCTCTTGTTGAGTCAAACCCTTTTTTAGCCTCCGTCTTAGGCTTCATATAAGACAGATAAAATCACTCTCTTGTTGAGTATAAAAGACTCTCTTGTTGAGTCAACCACTTTTAGCCTCTATCTCGGAATTCGTACGTGATAGAAAACACTCTCTTGTTGAGTATAAAAGACTCCCTTGTTGAGTCAAACACCTTTAGCTTCCGTCTTGGGCTTCATACAAGGCACATATAAACCACTTTTTTGTTGAGTATAAAAGACTCTCTTGTTGAGTCAATCTCCTTTCAGCCTCTATCTCGGGCTTCGTACGAAACAGCAAAACACTCTCTTGTTGAGTATAAAAGACTTTCTTGTTGAGTCAATCAATTGTCAAACAAACTCTCTTGTTGAGTCACGTCCCATTTAGCCTCAATCTCGGGCTTCGTACGAGACACTAAAGCACTCTCTTGTTGAGTCATGGGCTTCGTACATGACATATAAAAACACCCTCTTGTTAGGTCAATAGCCTCCTCTTAGGCTTTGTATAAAGAAAACCCCGGCTGAGTCAATCAACCATTTAGCATCAAAGTCATGCCTTGCTCACAGCATACAAACATCAACAACTCCTCTTTAGAGATGACAAATTCTCTCTCAAGCCAAAACCCTTCAGCTTCACATCTTGGGCTTTGAACAAGATACAAACCACCTTTAGCTTCACGTCTTGGGCTTTGAACAAGACACCACAATAACCTTTTTCCTCCCATAGAATAGGAGGAACTACGATCGCTCTGATTTCCCTGTTTCATCAAACGGGAATACGTAGGCATAAGATTGAAAAATCTTAGCAAGCATACTAAACAAAAAACCCCAAAATCCAGTATCTCCACCAAATCAACCCAAAAGCATCAAATCTAAACACATTACCAAAAACCTGACAAATAATCCAGACACTGTGTTCTTAACAAAATAAATTGAAGATTGGGCCCCACATCCACATAGCATCTGTAACCTAACAGACCGCTGTTCAAACTTAGTATGCAAGCAGGGTTAATTAGAGACATCTATTTCCCTTCCTTAATCAGCTCAATAGGATAAAAAATGAATCGAACTGTAGTACCCAAGCGATCGTGCCTCAGGGCCACAAAAATCGCGCTACAGAAAAAATGGCGCCCACCGTGGGGCCCTTTTCTCTTTCTACCATCTTCGGTGGAAACCTTAAGTTCTCGAAATATCACAAAAATGGCGACTCTGCTGGGGAGTCATTGTCTGTATAGGATCATAAGACTAGAGGTCTAGGATGATTAAGACAAATATATATACTGCTTTTCCTAATTGATATCTGTGTTTATTTTTCTGCTAATGGGAATGCGTGTGATGCCGCATGTGGAAAGATTGAGTATACACCTAAGATAGGTGATGGTAATGCGGGTAATCTTGCAGGGAGTGAATCCTAGTTAAGAGTCCCCGATCGACCATCAAACTCAGTGGAGACTCCCTTTGCAGATACATTGCCTATACGACTTCGGTTATTGAAAGTAGTGTGGTCGACTGGGTTATCTGAGAAGCTAAGGTTTTTAGTAGGCTGAAACCATTTTGTAGTGCGGAAGCTATCGGAAATAGTTGTCACGTGATAGTACCCTCATCTGAGATCACTCTAAGATACATCAGCTCGCTGGCGATCCGCTTGCTGTTGTTATCCCAAAAGGAGTCAATGATTTTGCGGACAGGTACAAAAAATCACCAGTATAAACCTTTGGGGGGGGGGGGGGGGGGGGGGGTAGAGCCTTGACTTCATGACACCGACCCTTTAACCCCGTGTTTTATCTATGTTTTTGTGTGCTGCATTCATGCATTCATTTAAAAAACATTAAAACAAAAAAAAAATCTTCTCTTCTAGTCTCTCTTTTTCAAATTAAACTAAGACAATGATTGCAAATGTCAGATACAAAGATTGCGCTAATGGATTTCGGTAGAAGGAAAACTCATAAGTACACCTTCAAGGTTCCAAAGTTAGAGGATTTGAGAGGTTTAGCGAGAATGATCACCAACCATGAGGCTTTCAGAGCCAAGTATGGGGGACTACTGTCTCTAGTAAGGGTCCATGTAATCGAAGGAATCCTGTCCACACTAATCCAGTTCTACGATCCGGTTTATCACTGTTTCACATTCCCAGATTATCAGCTAGCACCAATGCTTGAGGAGTACTCTCACCTGACTGATCTGCATATCACTGATCAAGCTCCCTTTTCTGGACTGGAAGAAATTCCAAAGGATCAAACCATTGCAAGAGCAATTTATTTGGACGAGTCAGAAGTCAGGACTCACATGACCACTAAGGGTGGCATCTAAGGTTTTCCAGCCCAATTCTTGACAAGGAAAGCCTTGTACTTTGACAATATAGGGAACGTGGCCGCTTTCGAGAGCATCTTTGTTTTGCTTACCTAAGGGTTAATTTTGTTTCCCAACATTGATAACTTTGTAGATATCAACGCCATTAAGATTTTCTTGATCGGAAACCCTGTACTGACCTTACTCGCAGATGCGTATCATTCGGTACACTTAAGGAATTTATACAGCGGAGGAATGATCACGTGCTGTGTACCCTTGTTTTACAAATGGTTCACTTCCCATTTGCCCAAGTCTGCTGCATTTTGGGATCAAAAGAATACTTTACGTTGGTCGCAGAGAATCATGTCTCTTACCAACTTTGACATCAATTGGTACAATCGAATCTACGACAGAATCAGGATCATTGACCGTTGTGGAAATTTCCCAAATGTACCCCTTATAGGAACTAAGGGAGGAATCAACTATCATCTGGTGTTAGTTCATCGTCAATTTGGATACCCAATGAGGCATGTCCCGCGTAATGCTCACCTGGAAGGTCTTTTCTTCAAGGAAGGAGAAAATGATAGGGCACTAAAGACAGAAATAGTGCATGCCTGGAAACACGTTCACAGGAAAGGACGAGAGTCTCTAGGGAAACCGGACTATGTCTCGGGGGAGCCTTATCTCCACTGGGTACAAACTAGATCTCTCAAGCTGAGGATGCCTTACCCTCATCAGGAAGTTCTTCCATTAAGGGACTCTGCCCTTTATTTTATGTTTGAGACGGAAAAGCTTCAGGTTACTCTCAGTAAAGTTCAGCAGGAGAAGAGGTCTTGGAGGAACAAGTATCGTATTCTCAATGGGGAGTGTAAGAAAATGCAGCAGCTATTAAGAGAAAAAGATGCTCTGATTGAGATTTTAGAGCAACATGTTGTAGAAAATCAGGATGACCAAAGGAATTTGCTCGCTCCTTTCACTTGGCAAAGGAATGACAACTCGACAACAACCCAAGAGCCCCGGTCAAAGAAAAGGAAAGTACCAGAACCAGCACCTGGGCTTTCCTCAGAGAGGACTCAAGATCCATTAGTTTAGATTCCTTTTTTAACACTATGTAAATTACTGTATTTCCATTTCCGCAATCCTTTAAATTCAATAAAATGGAGTTTCCCCACTGTTTGATATTTGCAATCCAATTATCGAAGTTTACTTTGAATAAACAAAAACATACAATTAATATAATCATTGCATATTATTTATCTTTCTCGCGTAAACGCATTCTTCTTACCTACGAATCTCACGTTTGCATCTCGATTCTAGAGTCAAACTGTCTCATTCGTACAATACTCGGGCCAACCGTCAGAAAAAGATGGATGATCTCGAGGAGGATAACAGAGAGTTGAGGGAAGAAATCGACACTCTGAAAGAGGATCTGAGAAAGCTTCATAGCGACATGCAAGCTCTAGCAGAAGCTCAGATACAACAACAAAGGGCTGTGATCTCAGAGATCACATCAATGCCCATAGTGGAAATGTATGATCCTAGGTATAAAATGCCTAAAGACCGTCCCTGGGTCATGCCACTTAACTATATCCCGGAAGGATATGTTCCGCCGATCACTGAGGATCAAGGAACCGCAACAGGAGCCGCTGGGCCTAAAGGTTACAAACTTCGGGAAAGCGAAGATTCTAGGGGCATGACAGTAACTCCTGAAGGTTACAAACTTCGGGTGACACCGAGAGTCTTGGCCATAATGACTATACCACCGCCCGTGGTACACATTGTCCCGGAATGACAGATTCCACAGATACCTTCTGGTGGGAATGACATCATGTTCGACAGAATGAATGAGTTCCAGGAACAGTTCCTGGAAATGCAGAAAGAGCTGCAAGCCCTTCGCGGTCAGGATTTATTTGGAAAGGACGCCGCGGACCTTTGTTTGGTCCCTAATGTGAAAGTTCCACACAAGTTCCAGGTACCCGACTTTGAAAAGTACAAGGGTAACTCTTGCCCTCAGAGCCATTTGGTGATGTACGCTCGGCGAATGTCAGCTCAGACAAAGAACCAGGAGCCACTAATTCACTACTTTCAGGATAGTTTAACCGGTGCTGAATTAAAATGGTACATGGGTTTAAACCGCGCTGCGATCGACACATTCAGAGATCTTGGCGTTGCCTTCGTTCAACAATATAAATACAATCTAAACATGGTACTGGACAGAGATTATCTCAGATCGATGTCACAAAAGGACAAGGAAACCTTTAAAGAATACGCTCAGAGATAGCGTGAAATTGCCGCTCAGATTTCTCCACCCATGGAGGAAAAAGAGAAGACAAAGATCTTCTTGAAAACCTTAAGCTCATTTTAATACGATAGAATGGTTGCCAGTGTGCCCAGTGACTTCACCGAGATGGTGGGCATGGGAGTTCGTCTTGAGGAAGCGGTCCAAGAAAGACGTTTAATTAAAGACGCTGGACCATCAAGTAGTACAAAACATACGGTAGTGCTCTCCCTAAGAAAAAAGAGCAGGATATTGGGAATATCTCTCTCGGAAAGCAAAGGCGACGTTACCAACCAGTAGCAGCTGTAACTCCTGCTATCAACCTCGTGCCTGTTCCTACCTATCAACCTCAGGTTGCTCAGAGCCAACCTAATCAACAGCAATATCAGCAAAGGACACAACAGCCTCTTCAGCAAGCTCGTCCTCCGTACAACAACAACCGTACAACGAGACCACCAGGGTTTGATCCTATACCCATGTGGTACGCAGAACTGTTTCCACTACTACTGGTCAAGGGGAATGTCCAAACCAAGTCTCCTCTTACAGTACCGGAAAATCTGCCTTTCTAGTTCAAAACGGATCAGACTTGTCCTTACCATAAAGAAGGACCATGGCATAACATAGAAAACTGTCCCAGTTTCAAATTCGATGTGCAAAAGCTTGTCATGAGCGGGGTCTTATCCTTCAAGGAAACGAATCCTAATGGTCTCACGAACCCGCTGCCTCAACATGAGAAAGCTACAGTCAATTTGATAGAGGGAGAGTCTAACAACATCTATCAAATTTATGATGTACTCTTATTGAGGGCCAACTTGGTCAGGATGCATTATAGACAGAGTGGATATGGCCATGTGCCACCTCATAATTATTACCAGTGTGATATTTGCTCTAAGAACAATCAAGGATGTTCTGTGGTGCAATCAACTCTACAGGAAGAATTGGATCTCGGGTGGATCCAAGAGCATCGAGTTCGTGGAGTCAACATGAACTATACGAATTCCAACATCATTCAGAACCACGACATCCGTGCAATGAATGTCAACTTGGTGGCGATGTACTCAAGGCAAAGCTAGTATCATAATCTGCTGCATCATGATTACAATTCCTGTTTGACTTGCTCGGTAAACAAACAGGGATGCTCTTTCATACAAGAGGCCCTCCAGCGTCAGATGGATCTTGGGTGGATCCAGGACTACTATGATAGAAATCCTTATCAGATCAACATGATCCAAATCTTCGATATTCATTTGATGAATACCAGCTTGGTGGAGTTACATGCCAAGCAAGTCCAACTCGGTTTTCTCACTTCCCACAATTATCTGAACTGTAAAGGATGTTGTGAGGATAACCAAGGGTGTGCTCTCGTTCAAAGAACTTTACAACACTTGTTAAACCACTGGTGGCTTCCGATCTATATGGATGAAGACACGCAACAAATCAGTGTGCTTAATGGGAACCCTACTCGACGTCAAAGTCAGGATGTCCAATCTATGGAAACCGACCTAGTGAGGTTGCACTGCATTCAAAGAGGACGTGGCCAAGTGCCACCACACAACTATGAATGCTGTAGAGTCTTCTCGGAGAATAACCAAGGATGCTATCTTGTACGGGCAGCTCTTCAAGGTCAGTTGGATCGTAAAGAGATTCACCCATGTCCAAGTTCTGAGCCAATCAATTGGACGCCGGACTACTTCGCTAATCAAATTAGAGACGTTGTCATAATCTCTGATCATCAACAGAACAAGGATGTTTGTACCATCATCCCTCTACTGGACGAATCAAAGGTTCCTAGCCAGGAACTGATAGAAGTTACCTACGACAGTCAGAAAAATCAGAAGGCTCTTGTAGTTATCTATCTGCCGGGACCATTACCGTATGAATCAGCCAAGGTGATCCCTTACAAATACGGTGCAATAATAATTGAGAATGGAAAGGAAATTCCATTACCCTTCGTCGTGAATATTGCAGACATCAGTCGAGTAACACGGAGTGGTCGAATCTTCAACCGAGGAGTTGGAGAACCTAACAAAGAAAAGGAACTTCAAACAAAAGTTCCCAATCCACCAGTCGGTCAATCCAGTAATCCTGACCATTCAAAAAACAATGATGAGATGCTGAAGCTCATCCAAAGGAGTGAATACAACATTGTTGATCAACTGCTACAAACTCCTTCGAAGATATCTGTGATATCACTTTTACTCAGCTTCGAAGCCCACAGAGAGGCTCTACAGAAAGTCTTAGAGTAGGCCTTTGTGGAACAGGATGTGTCAATACGACAGTTCGATAGCATCATCTCTAACATCACTTCCTGCAACAACTTCGAATTCAGTGATGAGGATTTGCCAGAGGAGGGCAAAAGTCACAACATGGCGCTCAATATCACTGTTAACTGCCAGGACGATGCTTTAGCCAGCATACTGGTAGATACCGGATCGACCATCAATGTTATGCCAAAGTCCACTTTAATGCGACTATCATTCAAGGGATCCCCGATAAGGGGCAGTGAGGTTATCGTCAAAGCCTTTGACGGATCTCGAAAAGCAGTTATTGGTGAAGTCGACCTTCCCATAACCATCGGTCCTCACACTTTCCAAGTAACTTTCTAGGTCATGGACATCCAGGCAACATACAGTTGCTTATTAGGCAGAACTTGGATACACCAGGCTGGGGCAGTCACTTCGACACTGCACCAGAAACTGAAGTTCGTCAAGAACGATCAACTCATCATGGTCTGTGGAGAACAAGCCTTGCTCGTGAGTAACCTTTCATTATCTACTGGTGTAGAACCCGCGGAGGTTGTTGGAACGCAGTTCCAGGCACTCTCTATGAGCAGTGAGAATCAATCAAAAAAGGGAACATCGATTTCCTCATACAAAGATGCTCTCGAAGTGATCAAAAGTAACAGCGCAAAAGGATGGGGACAGCTTGTCACTCCTACTGGTAATAAAACAAAGAAGGGTCTTGGTTTTTTTACAACCTGTACCCAGATTACTGCTAACGATGAAAGTCTTCATCCCATTCAGAACTTCTTCCATAGTGGAGGTTTCCTTCACACAGTGTCTCAAGAAGTACATACCATCAACGAAGGAGACTCCTTCGACACAGATGAGGAATGGAAGTCCTATCTTAACAAGGACGATTATATGTCTCAGGAAGAGGTGCCTACACCATTTTGCTTTTCGGCACAAAGTTCGAGATTTATACTGAGGTCAGATGTCGAAATGATATTTGGAGATTGTGATCCGGAAGGATGCCGTGCTCTACCTAATTCATTAGAGGAAGACACTCTGATGAAAGATAACTTTGACCACGACAATTATGGCCCGATGGATGGTCTACCTATCTGGCAGCCGTACCTAGGAGACTTGGGGCAAGAAAATCAGCCGAACAATGAAAATTGGCTGAGCATCATTGAACAAAATACCTGCGTCCCCACCATGTCATGGGATCACTACTCAGGGCATTCAGAAAATATCTAGTACGACGATGAATTGGCAAAGCTTGCCGGACTAGAATTCATCAACTATGCTTTTCCCGAGGTCAACGTCATCGAAAGGGATGACTCCTCCAGATCCAAAGAGGTGTGGGACACCTTGGGACAACCGAGTGGCAAATACGACTTCATGGTCAAATACACCGCTCCTGACAGCTCTCGTATCAGACTCGAAGACATCCAGCCAACTGGATGGGGAGATTTACCTGAGAGCACAAATACTATGCAAAATACAACTGAGGAATCCTCCTACGACAACTCTGCCTGGGAGACAGATTCCAATGACCTTGCTCCGCCGGAAATCAGAGTCATTTTTGAGGAAAAACCAAGAAAGAAGGTACCATACTTTGTGATTCACCGAGGAGTTCGCCGCTAATGGGTTGTTGTCGATGTTCCAAAGATTGTTCATAAGTCAAAGTAATTACCGTCTTTAACTTTTCACCTTGCCCAGGTGAAACGGATGTTTTGATAGGGCTCACTTTCTGTAAATATCCCTCTTCGCTTCGCCCAAAGCGACAGAGTTTTGTTTTATAGGGCTGTAGTTTCAAGAATCGACTTGTTTATAAATAAAATAAACGTCGTTCTGTAATTTCCGCATTAATTGTTATTTTCTCTTTTTTCTTTTCCAGAAAATGGTAATCCTAAAAAACAACAAATAAAAACAAGCAGTTTTCAAAAAATACACTGCACACACTCTTGCATTCTCTCTATCTCTTCTAAAAAACAAATCATCACGTCATGCAGATTGCTTGTTTTAAACCCCATTGAAACATACGATCCAATGCCTTTTCCCAACTTTGAATTCCCAGTATTTGAAGCTGAAGAAGAAGATGACGAAGAAATTCCAGAGGAGATCTCCCGATTACTCAGACAAGAGGAAAGGTACATTAAACCTCACAAGGAGCCGTTGGAAACGATCAACTTGGGTTTAGAGGAAGAGAGAAAAGAAGTCAAGATTGGGGCCCTACTCAATCCAACTGTCAAAGAGAGTTTGACAAGGCTTCTCAAAGAATTTCCTGATGTATTCGCTTGGTCCTATCAGGATATGCCAAGGTTGGATACCCGCATCGTGGAACATCATCTACCGTTAAAATTGAAATGTCCGCCAGTAAAACAAAGGTTGAGAAGGACTCACCCGGACATGGCCATCAAAATCAAAGAGGGAGTACAGAAACAGATTGACGCGGGTTTCCTCGCCACATCAGAATATCCCCAATGGTTAGCCAACATAGTACCTGTTCCGAAAAAGGACGGAAAGGTCAGAATGTGTGTCGATTACAGAGATCTAAACAAGGCCAGTCCAAAGGACGACTTTCCTTTGCCACACATTGACATGCCGGTAGACAGTATAATGAAATTCAAAGTTTTCTCCTTCATGGATGGATTCTCGGTCTATAATCAAATCAAAATGGCGCCGAAGGACATGGAGAAAACTTCATTCATCCCCTATGGGGTACCTTTTGTTACAAGGTAATGTCGTTCGGTTTGAGGAACGCCGGGGCAACCTATCAAAGGGCCATGACTACTCTGTTTCATGACATGATACACAAAGAAATCGAGGTATATGTCGATGATATGATTGCAAAATCTAAGACAGAAGAGGAGCATGTGACCCACCTGTCAAAACTATTCGAGCGGCTGAGAAAGTACAAACTCCGCTTGAATCCCAACAAATGCACCTTCGGTGTCCGTTTAGGGAAACTCTTAGGGTTCATCGTCAGCCAGAAAGGAATTGAGGTTGATCCTGACAAAGTCAAGGCCATTCAAGAAATGCCTTCTCCGTGAACTGAAAGGCAAGTCAGGGGATTCTTGGGACGTTTGAACTACATTTCCAGATTCATATTCCTCATGACCGTGGCATGCGCGCCAATCTTCAAGTTACTCAAAAAGAATCAGGACTGCGTTTGGGCAGAAGATTGCCAAACCGCCTTCGACAATATCAAGAAGTATCTGTTGAACCCACCGATTCTATCACCTCCAGTGGAAGGAAGGCCACTAATCAATTACTTAATAGTCTTGGAGGACTCGATGGGTTGTGTACTTGGCCAACAAGACGAAACCAAAAGAAAAGAGTCTGCCATCTACTATTTGAACAAGAAATTCACCGACTGCGAGACTCGGTACACTATGCTCGAGAAAACTTGATGTGCTTTGGCTTGGGCAGCCAAACGTCTTCGCCAGTACATGATTCATCATACTAATTGGTTAATCTCCGAAATGGATCCAATCAAGTATGTCTTTGAAAAACCTGCTCTTACGGGAAGGATTGCCCGTTGGCAGATGTTGTTATCAGAATATGACATCGAGTACCATGTTCAAAAAGTCGTTAAAGGAAGTATTTTAGCTGATCATTTGGCTCATCAACCGATTGACGATCAAGAATTAATCGGTTTTGACTTCCTAGACGAAGATGTCATGTATGTAAAAATGAAAGACTGCAATGAACCACTACCCAGTGAAGGGCCAGAACCAGGTTCCTAGTGGGGACTTATCTTTGACGAAGCTGTCAATCATTATGGAAACGGAATTGGGGCAATCATCATAACACCTCAGGGTACCCACATTCCTTTCACTGCCTGACTAACATCCAAGTGCACAAATAATGAGGCCGAATACGAAGCTTGTATCATGGGTCTCAAAGAAGCGATCGACTTAAAGATCAAAACCTTAGATGTATATGGCGACTCAGCCTTGGTTATCAATCAGATCAAAGGAGATTGGAACACATACCAATCAGGATTAATTCCTTACAAAGATTACGCGAGAAGGTTATTACTCTTCTTCAGCAGAATCGAGTTTCATCATATCCCTCGTGAAGAGAATCACATGCCTGATGCATTAGCCACTCTCTCTTCCCTGATTAGTGTAGGTCAATGGAACGACCTACCTAATATTGACATAATGCGCCTTGAACGGCCCGCTTACATCTTCACGATTGAAGCAGTCATAGACGACAAGCCTTGGTATCATGATATCAAACGCTTCCTTCAGAAACAAGAGTACCCACTTGGGGCACTAAGGAAAGACAGAAAAACCCTCAAAAGGCTAGCAGGTAGTTTCTTTCTGAGCAATGATACTCTCTATAAGAGAAACTTTGACATGGTCGTGTTCCAATGCGTAGACAGACCAGAAGCAAACATGTTAGTGAAAGAGATTCACGAAGGATTCTTTGGCACTCATGCCAACGACACACAATGGCGAGAAAAATTCTAAGAGCAGGGTACTACTGGTTGACCATGGAATCCGACTGCTACAAGTACATGAGGAAGTGTCACAAGTGTCAAATATACTCAGACAAAATGCATGTACCGCCAACGCATCTCAAAGTTCTTTCTTCCCCATGGCCTTTTTCCATATGGGGAATCGACATGATTGGCATGATTGAGCCCAAGGCTTCAAACGGACATCGGTTCATTCTGGTAGCCATTGACTACTTCACCAAGTGGGTCGAAGCAGCATCGTACGCCAATGTAACTCGACAAGTGGTGGTCCGATTTATCAAAAACATTCTCATCTGCCGTTATGGTGTTCCAAGCCAGATCATTACTAAAAATGGATCCAACTTGAACAATAAGATGATGAAAGAATTATGCGCTGAGTTCAAGATTGAACACCATAACTCATCTCCCTACCGACCCAAGATGAACGGAGTGGTAGAAGCGCCTAACAAGAACATCAAGAAGATCGTTCAAAAGATGGTTGTAACCTATAAACATTGGCACGAGATGCTACCCTTTGCTCTTCAAGTTTATCGCACATCTGTCTGCACTTCAATAGGGGCAACCCCATTCTCTCTAGTGTATGGCATGGAAGAAGTTCTCCCTATCGAAGTAGAGATCCCATCAATTCGGGTATTGATGGAAGCTAAGTTAACAGAAGCTGAATGGTGTCAAAGTCGACACGACGAACTAAATCTGATCGAAGAAAAAACAATAATGGCACTATGCCACAGTCAGTTGTATCAGCAAAGAATTAAGAAGGCGTTCGACAAAAAGGTTCGACCTCGCATCTTCAGGAAAGGAGACCTTGTGCTCAAAAAGATACAATCATTTCTCACTGATTCTCGGGGCAAGTGGACTCTAAATTATGACGGCCCCTATGTGGTCAAGAAAGCTTTCTCAGGTGGCGCCTTGAGACTTGCAACCATGGACGAAGAGGAATTTGCCTACCCCACAAATGTTGATGTAGTCAAGAAATACTTCGCCTAAACTAAAAAAAAACGTCTCGGTGGATTGAAAACCCGAAAGGGCGGTCCAAGCAAAAATTAGAGACATGATCAAAAATCATCTCGATGGATTGGAAATCTCAAAGTACAATCCAGGCAAAAGTTAGGGATTCATGGCAAGTAACTACATCTGACAGGGGCAAATCCCTCAGCAACAGTCATGCCGTTCATCAGAAACCCCAGTCAAGGTCATCTTCGACAGAAGCTCAGGATGTCCAGAATTCAAATTTGGTAGAAGAATAGCGGTCGTTATGTTTCAATGTAGCCCTGTTCCCTTAAATTACCATTTTTAAACTTTGTAAATACTCTATGGAATCACGCGCTTGGCTGATTTCCATCCTATCAATAAAATTTGAGCCCTTGTGCTTTTGCTTGCAATTCTTATCTGTTTTAGCTTTACAGAACGCCGTTTTAACATGATCAACGATTCTTGAAATAAAACAAAAATGAATTTACTTGTAAAACTTTTTTTGCTTTTTAAATAAAGATGGCAATTTCTTTTGACTGTTGAACATCGAAAGAACATCAATCGCTTCTCCAAAGGTGTTTGAACCTCAAAGTGCAGAATCAAAGTACTCCTTCTAAACCAGTGCGCCTGAATGAAGGATCAGCTATGTCAGATGTGAATACTCCATCTAGCATCCCTGGCAGAGCTCTTACCTCCTAAGCCCGACCAACGGTTGTTCCCCGCAGGGACTATTTCTCCTAAGCAAGGCAGAGTTGCTATCGTGAACCAGTGGTACTTCTCATCTCCCACTGTGGCCGAGTATCCAGTTGTGTTCATCCACTATTTTGTATGTCGCGTCAGTTTTGTCAGCATAAATATACATACATCATGCATTATTGATTTACATTCATATTCATATTGCATCACTATCACTATAATCGGTCTTATCCCCTAGTGATAATGGTTCTCTCAATCGAGTTGTCAGTTCTTTCCTCATCAGGAAATGTTGCGTCTGAACTATCTCTCTCCAGTTTATTTCTAGATTGGAATTGGCCTTTGACCACTTTGATAACTTGAACCTTTGAGAAACCAGAGAACCCTCGACAAATGTCACTCTTCGCCATTGAAGATGATATTTTCGCTTTCCCGGATTAAGGAAAATCCCCAGAGAAAGCCTCTCAATCAAAGATTCGACAATACAGCAATTTTTCTCCAAAAAATCGCTGACGAAAAGGTCATCAACACCTCAAAATTGGGTCACATCATATGGCATTTCTCCGAGAAGATCCCGAGAAAAGTATGATGTAATATCCCCAAGCGGAAACAATCTTCCAAGAAACACGTTTTCCCCAGTAGAATCAACAAATGACGTCTCCAACAGAGAAGTTTCTGCACCTCTGCAGTCAAAATTTTTTCCATCAAATGGCATCTCCCCAAGAAAATTTGGCGAGAAGTTTGAGGAAAACCGCTACGAATAGCGTCCCTTGTCAATAAAGTTTATTAACAAAAGAAACTGAGACCAGTTCCTTGGTAGGAAACCAGGGTCGAGGGGAAGTTTATTTCAGAAACTGAGACCAGTTCCTTGGTAGGAAACCAGGATCGAGGGGAAGTTTATTTCAGATACTAAGACCAGATCCTTGGTAGGAAACCAGGATCGAGGGGAAGTTCACATCAGAAACTTAGACCAGTTCTTTGGTAGGAAACCAGGATCGAGGGGAAGTTTTACCTTTTCTAAGCATCATTGCTTACCAAAAGAGGATGAATGTGTAAGCTACCAGTCATAACCGCCATCAAAATTTCGGGTATTCCGATATTTAATCCTCTTGCACCCCGAATGCCCGAATACCTTCGCCATTCACACCTTCGGGTCCAAGAAGATTAAATAGGGGCATCTGTCATACCCCAAATTTTGACCACTAAGATTCCCCATCATTGTGTAAATCATCATCATAATATGGATGGACATTCATGCCTCAATAGTCTCCCCAAAGATGGGTGAGCATCCACTACAATCAAATTTAGGGTTTCAAGCCCTCTCTGAGCTCTTAGACAAAGTATCAATCAAGGAATGAAATGATCTTCAACTTGTCTAAACCTCTCAAACATCCCCCAATGTATCAAGAGGACCCCCACCTCAATGATTAAGCACAAGGCTGCAACATTCTGAGTGGATTAAGCCTCAAGATCGCCAGTGTCACCAAATTAGGATTTTGGTTAACCAGGGCCTCTAGATGGAAATTTTCCTCTGGGCATGAGCCAATGCTTCAAAGCATAACCTAAGATGATCCAAGGGACATAATGAACCCAATCATCAATTCAATTTTGCCTCAGGGGATGCATTCATAAAAAATCAGGAATTAGGGTTTCTTGACCTAATTCACCCCTAAGTTGACTTTTGGAACAAAACATGAGCCAAGACCTCAAGAGAGGATTTGAGGGTCTCTAATGCACCACATTGATCCATTTACAACAATGGATTGATCCAATAAGCTTGATTCCCAAGTTTCAAGTTCATCAGAACCACAGTTAGGGTTTCGCGGAAAAAGTCAACTGTGCCTTTGAATTTTGACCCATGCATGCTCCCAAACCTTGGGACATGATTCAATACACCCTATAACACCTATGAAATCAATCCATCAAGTTGGATTTAGGTCAAAGACTTGATTTCATAGAGGATCGCGCAGTTTGGAGTTCATCTGACAAAAAGTCAATTGTGCACAAAAGTTAACTTTGACTTTTTTAGATTTTTCACAATTATGGTTCTTTGACCCTAAAATGATGTTAATGTGTGATTGGAATCATGATTCATCAAGAAAAATCAAGAAAAGTGGGATAACTTGAAAAAGGGGTAACCATAAAAACTTATAATTTTTTCTAAGTTATGGAACAAAGTGGCTAGGGTACCAACTTTGGAGGATCATATCCCCTAAACCACAAGGCTATTTTCCCCATTCAAAGCTGGATTTGTAGCTCTCATGGCCCTCTACAAAAGCTTCAAACACAACTCATTCCAATTCCTCATGGATTTTAAGTTATGGAATGATCAAAATCACAAAAAGTGAAAATGTCACTTTTTTCCAACACTTAGTGAAATTTTCACTAAGTCAGAATCTGCCTTCACTTTTTTCCAAATGTAGGGGGATTTTTAACTTGGATCCAAAAAGAATCAAAACCAACTATGATCAAACAGTTGTTGTATCATATGAGGGCTTTCCAAAATGGCCAAGAACTCCATCAAATTCCACTTGAGCCATGAGATATGACAATGGCAATATGCCTTGCTGAAAACTGTCAAAGCAAGGCAGATTTGTGCATTTTGCTCGATTTTCCAAATTTGTGCAAATGACAAACACACTTATACATCTGAACACCTCAGGGGGAGACCAAGGAGGGACAAACACTGATCCATAAGCCTCCCAAGTCCTTGGAACTAAAAATAGCATGCCAAACCTAGAAATCCCTAAAGAGGGGACAAGACTCCAATTTTGTTTTGGAGCATTCAATGGATGCACCAAGGTGGCATGGACTGAGCCATTTCCAACTGAATTCAGTTAAGACATATCCAAGACCAAGGGAACCAGCAGCCTGTACCCTAACCTCTAGTCAATGGTTAGAGGAGACTTGGATTCTCATTGATCAACATTTGCCAAACTTCTGCAGCAATTTCCATTCATTATTGCAGCCAAAACAAACTTGACACACTATAAATAGAGCTCATTTATGGTCAGTTTGAGTGCACCAAAGCCATCAAACAGATGCTTTCCTCAAAATCACCTTCTCAGTTCCAAATTTGCCTTCCAAAGCAAGTCACTATCGGGTTTTGAGTTTGAGAGCAATTCCAATCAAACCAATCACACACACACCTCATAAAAATCATATAGAGGTGATCCAAACACTCACAAGTGACCTGTAACACCAAAATCTCAAAGTCATCTCTCAAAACCTCAAAATTGGACTTTTGTGCATTTTTCAAGCCATGTCTTGATTCAGTCACTTTTCAAACCAGATAAAACCTCAAACACACTCCAAATATCATCCTTGAACTGTCCCAAATGGTTCCACACATCTGGAACATCATTTGAGAGAGTTGTTATTTTGGTCACTTTTGCCCCTTTTGCGAGAAAGAGCTCAAACTTGTCCCTGAGGTTTCTAGTTGATTCCAACCATCCTAAAAGCTTCTAAGAGATCATTTGAGGGTGTCCAAAGCATCAAATCATTTCTGGAACAAGGTACTTGGCAGTTTTCACAAAAGCTCCAAAAAGAGGTAACAAGGTACTTGTCCATTGATCATGCATCTCTTATACATGTTATATGTGTTGTGTTTGCACCAATTTATCATGTAATTCATACCATTACCAAGAGATAGCACAGAAAATGCAAATCATGGCCTATTTTAAAACCACTATCGGGTTTTTCAATAGGAGCATGATCTGGAAAAAACACCACCACCATTGGATTTCTTGTGAAATTCTAAGCAGGATATACCTAAATTTTGTCCCAATCCATGGAGAAATGAGAAAGTTATGGCCATCATGTTTTTAACCAAAATATTGCCTTGCCTTGCCTTGGGCTAGGCCAAAAACAAGGCAAGCCTTGTATATTTGTGGTTGTGTTTCAATCAACGGATGTATCACCATCCCAGTGGTAAGGCGCGCGCCCTGTACACAAGAGGTCTGGGGTTAGAATCACCCTCGCCCCAGATCCTCTTTTTTACCACTTTTTCATATTTTTTCATATTTTACTATTTTCATATTATTTTTAATGATTTGGAAAATTAATAACTCCCTCAATTTTAATTACTTTTTATTGGTTCTTTTTGCAAAAAATCACAAAAATGTTGAAATATTTTATTCCACAAAAAAATCAAATTTATATTATTTATTTAATATAATTAGTATTTCTGTGAATAAATTCATTTTTAATTGTTTTTAAACATTTAAAAGTGAATATTTATCTTGAAAATCAAAACCAAATGAGTTTTAATTCATTTTGTGATTAAAACCTCATTTTTCAAACCTTAAACAAAAATCACAAGTGGTTTATTCAAACTTATTTGGTATTTTTTATCATTTTATTGATTTTCTTTAAATATTTACTTTTAAAGGAAAACAAATTTAGGGTTTCTTTGATTTTCACCCTCACAAATCTTTTTCAAACCCCTTTAGGCCTCTAATAGAGTGTAAGTCCCAATCCTTTTGTAAATAAAACTTTTTGGGCCTCACTTATTGTATAAGTCTCTCTGAACACCTTCGAATGAACGATGCGATCGTCGCCTTCTCAACAAAAACAATTGGGCATACCCTTGTGTTGTAAGTCCCATTTTTCTTTTCTTAAAACTCTTTGGGCCTCTAGTAGAGTGTAAGACCCAACCCTTTTTGAAAACCAAAATGATTTGGGCCTCAGTGTATTGTGTAAGTCCCGACACCATCAAAAAGTTTGGTGCAATCGTCATCTTTTTAACAAAAAACCTTGTGCCTCTCCTTGAGCTGTAAGCCCCACCACTTGTACAAAAATAATTTATTGGGCCTTTAATAAAGTGTAAGACCCATCCCTTGTAGATAAAACCTTTTTGGGCCTCAATGCATTGTATAAGACCCAGTACGTTAAAGAAATATCGGCGCGATCGTCATTTTTCAAACAAAACCCTTAGGGCCTACCCTCGTGTTATAAGCCCCGTTCCTTTTCTTTAAACACCTTTGGGCCACTTAAGAGAGTGTAAGACCCATCCCTTTGTACAGAAAACCTTTTTGGGCCTCAGTCACTTGTATAAGTCCCTGTACAAATTCAAAACAACAATGCAATCCCTAATAAAACCTTGGGCCTCTCCTTGAGCTGTAAGCCCCAACAATCTTTTCAAAGCACTTTCTCCTTTGATTTAGAATATAATATAGTTATCAAAGCTTTCTTTGTTGAACAAACTAACAAAACAGCATGGAAGCTCTACAACCGAGTAAGTGTTTACCCGCTTTCTTTATCCGCTTTCATATATATATAACTGTATTGTAGGGCTGCTCACTGTAAGTCTTCTTTCACAAACTTTTGTATACTTGTCAAATATCAACTGTGTAATACTAGTATAGTTATTTAGAATTTTCCCCGGCAACTACGTCTAGCACTAGGTAAAGCCCTGTTGGTCACTCTTAAATACGAACAAAACTAGATCCCCATAGGATTACCAGATACAGTCTTCCCTCATCTTGGGGTTAAATAATATGGACATGTGAAAGGAAGCATTCTCGGTGAACCCTTTCTCAGACTGTCAGCCTTAGAAATTGTCAAAGAAACTCTAACTCCCTAGAGATGATCTTTTCTCCGTGAATGGCATCTCTTGAGTTTCTTCCAAATTCTCGAACTTTCCTGGCTTAATCTATTATCGATGAATGGCATGTCTTGAACTTCTCGGGGTTTGGGGACCAACGGGCTTCTTAAAAGCATCCCCGCCCCCTCTTGGGCGTTGTACAAGGACCCTTCGGCTTCTTAAAAGCTCTCATGCCTTTTCTTGGGCTTAGTACAAGGACCCAGAGACCTCTACAGGTATAGGAACAGAACCTAGTCATCAATTTGCTAGAACTATCTTTCTGAGTCAAGTGTCAAACCAGTTAATGGGTTGACCTTCATCCCTTAATATACCAGCCTTCTCTTGGGCATCATACAAAGATCATTCACTTATCTGAGAATCGATTTCTCAAAAAACTAGTAGACTTGGATAGTCTTAATACCCTTTGGATTTCCCATTTCCTTAAAGAACAGGAAATAAACCTGACCCTCTGATCAATCCCAAAGCACAAACATACCTTTAATCTTTATAAGAACTGATTTTCTCTTTTATCCAACATACTGGACCTGTAACTAAACTAAAACAGTCACCATCTTTTAGCCTCCTCTTGGGCTTTGTACAATGATTCTCCCCACACTCTCTTGTTGAGTATAAAAGACTCTCTTGTTAAGTCAAACCCTTTTTTATCCTCCGTCTTAGGCTTTGTATAAGACAGATAAAATCACTCTCTTGTTGAGTATAAAAGACTCTCTTGTTGAGTCAAACACTTTTAGCCTCCATCTCGGGCTTCGTACGAGATAGAAAACACTCTCTTTTTGAGTATAAAAGACTCTCTTGTTGAGTCAAACACTTTTAGCCTCCATCTCGGGCTTCGTACGAGATAGAAAACACTCTCTTGTTGAGTATAAAAACTCCCTTGTTGAGTCAAACACCTTTAGCTTCCGTCTTGGGCTTCATACAAGGCACATATAAACCACTCTTTTGTTGAGTATAAAAGACTCTCTTGTTGAGTCAATCTCCTTTCAGCCTCTATCTCGGGCTTCATACGAGACAACAAAACACTCTCTTGTTGAGTATAAAAGACTCTCTTGTTGAGTCAATCACCTGTCAAACAGACTCTCTTGTTGAGTCACTTCCCTTTTAGCCTCCATCTCGGGCTTCGTACGAGACACTAAAGCACTCTCTTGTTGAGTCAGTCACTTGTTAGCACTTCCTCTTTAGCCTCCGTCTTGGGCTTCATACAAGACATATAAAAACACCCTCTTGTTGGGTCAATAGCCTCCTCTTAGGCTTTGTATAAAGAAAACCCCGGTTGAGTCAATCAACCTTTTAGCATCAAAGTCATGCCTTGCTCACAGCATACAAACATCAACAACTCCTCTTTAGAGATGACAAATTCTCTCTCAAGCCAAAACCCTTCAGCTTCACATCTTGGGCTTTGAACAAGATACAAACCACCTTTAGCTTCACGTCTTGGGCTTTGAACAAGACACCAAAATAACCTTTTTCCTCCCATAGAATAGGAGGAACTACGATCGCTCTGGTTTCCCTGTTTCATCAAACGGGAATACGTAGGCATAAGATTAAAAAATCTTAGCGAGCATACTAATAAAAAAACCCCAAAATCCAGTATCTCCACCAAATCAACCCAAAAGCATCAAATCTAAACACATTACCAAAAACCTCACAAATAATCCAGACACTGTGTTCTTAACAAAATAAATCGAAGATTGGGCCCCACATCCACATAGCATCTGTAACCTAACAGACCGTTGTTCAAACTCAGTATGCAAGCAGGGTTAATTGGAGACATCTATTTCCCTTCCTTAATCAGCTCAATAGGATAAAAAATGAATCGAACTGTAGTACCCAAGCGATCGTGACTCAGGACCACAAAAATCGCGCTACATCCGTATAGACTAAGACAACAAATTTTATTCCCTAATTTGTCGGTTGTATGCCAAGTACTCGCTCAAATGGTGAAGACCTAACGCAACCGACAGACGAACCTGAGCGTCTTCTTAACGAAAGACAACGAATCAAAGAATACTGTTTAAAACACAAAATTCCTTTTCCTGAATCAGAATCTGAAACTGAACCAGACATGGCCGAAGGACCACAGAACCGTCCTTTTAAGTTCTATGCTACCTCATCTCAGCAAGAACCACATAACAGCATTGCTGCCCCTGCTATCAACCAAAAATGATTTTGAGTTGAAACCCTCATTGTTGTCAGCCGTACAACAACATCAATTTTCTGGAAATCCTACGGACGATCCCAATGAACATCTGACCAAGTTTGTGCAGTACGCAGACACGGTGAAGTAAAATGGTGTAACTCCAAATGCAATAAAACTACGTCTTTTTCCTTTCTCATTAAGAGGCAGAGCTTGAGCTTGGTTGCAATCCTTTCCATCAAACTCCATTACTACATGGGAAGAGTTGAATAACATCTTCTTAGCACGATATTTTCCACCAAGCAAAACAGCTATGCTGAGAGCCCAAATTAATGGATTTCGACAAAAAGATATTGAGTCTCTTTGCAATGCATGGGAAAGATACAAAGACATGATGAGGATGTGTCTGCATCACGGTCTTGAAGATTGGTTAGTCATCCATACATTTTACAATGGTCTCTTGTACAATACAAGAATGACAATAGATGTCGCCGCTGGTGGTACAGTTATGGACAAACCATACAACGAAGCCTATCAACTCATCGAAAGTATGGCTCAAAACCATTACCAATGGGGAGGTGAAAGAACTCCAGTGGAAAAGTCCCAAACAAAAGGTGGAACGTACGAAATTAGTAGCCTTGATCATGTCCATGCTAAGGTAGGCGCCCTTACTCAAGATAGATATCTTGACCATAACACCCGCAGCCACCGTGGCTGCTGTAGCTCCAAACTACGAATTATGCGGAGCACCTGCACATGCTGTCCCCGTGTCATACCCCAAATTTTGACCACTAAGATTTCCCATCATTATGCAAATCATTATCACAATATGGATACACCTTCATGCCTCATCACTCTCCTTAAGGATTGTTGAGCATTCACTACAATTAAGCATCAGGGTTTCAAGCCCTCTTAGAGCCTTAGACCAAAGTTGCAGCATTCCAGGTGGATCCAGCCTCAAGATAGCCAGTGTCACCAAATTAGGGTTTTGGTCGACTGGGGCCTCCAGATGAAAATTTTCCTCTGGGCATGAGCCAATGCTTCACAATATAACTTAATATACTCCAAGGGACCTCATAAACCCAATCATCAAGTCAATTTAACCTCAGGGGATGCATTTACCAAAAATCAGGAATTAGGGTTTCTTGACCTAATTCACCCCTAAGTTGACTTTTGGGACAAGACATGAGCCAAGACCTCAAGACATGATTTGAGGGTCTCCAATATACTATATTGATCCATTTGCAATAATGGATTGATCCAAGAAGCTTGATCCACAAGTTTCAATTTCATCAGGACCACAATTAGGGTTTCGAGGAAAAAGTCAACTATACCTTTAACTTTTGACTCAGACATGCTCCCAAAGCTTGGGACATGATTCAATATAGCCCATAACACCTATGGAATATATCCATCAAGTTTTATTTAGGTCAAGGACTTGATTTCATATAGGATCGCACAGTTTGGAATTCATCTGGTAAAAAGTCAACTATGCATAAAAGTCAAAGTTTGACTTTTTGAGATTGTTCATAATTATGGTTCCTTAACCCTAAAATGATGTTAATGTGTGATTGGAATCATCATTCATCAAGAAAAATCAAAGAAAGTGGGATAACTTGTAAAAGGGGTAACCATAAAAACTTAGAATTTTTCTAAGTTATGAAATAAAGTGGCTAGGGTGCCAACTTCCAAGGATCATAACTTGAGATCCAAGCAACCATTTTGGCTGGTCCAAAGATGGATTTGTAGCTCTCATGGCATACTTTAAAAGTGTCAACTACACCTCATTCCAATTCCTCATGGATTTTTAGTTATGGAGTGATCAAAATGGCCGAAAACATGAAATGTCACTTTTTCCAACACTTGGTGAAATTTTCATTAAGTCAGAATCTGTCTTGCTTTTTTTCAAAATGTAGGGGGATTTTTCACTTGGATCCAAATGGTTTCAAGGCAAACTATGTTCACACATGTGTTGTGTCACATAAGGACTTTCCAAAATGTCCAAGAACTCCATCAAACTCCACCTGAGCTAGGATTTATGACAACTGCAACATGCCTTGCTGCAAACTGTCTTGGCAAGGCAGATTTGTGCATAAAGGCACGATTTGCTCAAATTGTTCAATTCCAAGCATGCTTATCCATCTACACGCCTCAAGGGGGAACAACCAAGGGACAAGTACTGATCCATCAGCCTCCTAAGTCCAAGATTCCCAAAGTAGCATGCCAAACCCTAAAAAGCCTAAAAGAGGCCAAGACTCCAATTTTGTTTCCAAGCATTCAATGGATGCACCAAGGTGGCATAAACTGAGCCATTTCCAACTGAATGAGTCAAGGATAAGCTTTGAACCAAATAACCATAGGCCTGTTCTCTAACCTCTAGTCAATAGCTAGAGGAGACTTAAGATTCCAAAGTGATGCAATTGGACAATGAGCTGCTGTAGTTGCCATTTACTATTGCTTACAAAACAAACTTGATCTACTATAAATATAGCTCATTCGTGCTCAGTTTGAGTACACCAAAGCACTACAACACTTGCTTTCCTCGAAATCTCTTTCTCTAGGCAAAAATACCTTCTTTTGCAAGGTAACTCAGAGTTTTTGAGTTAGAGAGCATTTCCATCACAGCTCATGATCCAAACACATCCAATATGTCATATCTAAGCTGTCCAAACTCTCATAAGTGACATGTAACACCAAAATCACAAAGTCCCCTCTAAAAATCTCAAAATTGGACTTTTTTGCATTTTTCAAGGCAGGTCTTGATTCAGTCACTTTCAAAACCAGATAAAATGTCAAACACACTCCAAATATCATCCTTGAAATGTCCCAAATGGTTCCCCACATCTGGAACACCATTTGAGAGAGTTGCCATATTGGTCACTTTTGCCCCTTTTGCAAGAAAGAGCTCAAACTTGTTCTTGAGGATTCCAGTTGATTCCAACCATTCTAAAAGCTTCTAAGGGATCATTTGAGGGTGTCCAAGGCATCAAATTGTTTCTGGAATAAAGCACTTGACAGATTACCCAAAAAGCTCCTAAAGAGGTAAGCATCACAACTTGAACTCTTTGAAATATGCATTGCTTTGAAATTCACTGATCATGCACATCTCATACATGTTATATATGTTGTGTTTGAACCAATTTGTCATGTAATTCATGCCTGTAACAAGAGATAGCATAGAAAATGCAAATCATGTCCTATTTCAAAACCACTATCAGGTTTTTCAATAGGAGCCTCATCTGAAAAAACCACCACCACCATTGGATTCCTTGTGAAATTCTAGGCAGGATAAACCTAAAATTTGTCCCAATCCATGGAGAAATGAGAAAGTTACAAGCTTCACGTTTTTGGCCAAAACATTGCCTTGCCTTGCCTTGGCTAGGCCAAAGACAAGGCATGCCTCATGTATTCATTGGGTGGTTTTGATACACGGATGTATCACCACCCCAGTGGTAGAGGGTGCGCGCTGCACCCAAGAGATCCGGGGTTCGAATCCCCCTCGCCCCAGATCCTCTTTTTATCATTTTTCCCACTTTTCATTATTTTTTTCATGTTATTTTTAAATGATTTGGAAAATTAATAACTCTCTCAATTTTAATTATTTTTTATTAGTTCTTTTTGTAAAAAATCACAAAAATGTTGAAATATTTTATTCCATAAAAAAATTAGATTTATATTAATTATTTAATATAGTTGATATTTTTGTAAATAAATTCATTTTTATTGTTTTTAAACCTTTTAAAAATGAATATTCTCCTTGAAAAATCAAGACCAAACTAGTTTTAATTCATCTTGTGGTTAAATATCATTTTTCAAACCTTAACCAAAAATCACAAGTTGTTTATTCAAACTTGTTTGGTATCTTTATCATTTTAATTAATTTTCTTTGAATAATTACTTTAAAAAATGATGAAATTAGGGTTTTGTTGATTTTCACCCTAGCAAACATTTTCAAAACACACATGGGCCTCTTGAGAGAGTGTAAGACCCAACCCTTTGAAAATACAAAACCATTTGGGCCTCGGTCATCGTATAAGACCCACTGTGTTTTCAAACCTCGGCGCGATCGCCATTCTTTGAAACAAATAACTTTGGGCCTCTCCTCGAGCTATAAGTCCCATTCTTTTTCTTAAACAACACTTTGGGCCTCTAATAGAGTGTAAAACCCAACCCCTTTTGTAAATAAACATTTTTGGGCCTCACATATTGTATAAGTCCCTCTGTGTACTTTCAAAACAACGGCGCGATCGTCGCCTTTTCAAAATCAACCGGGCCTCTCCTTGAGCTGTAAGCCCCGATCTCTGTTCAAAATACTTTCTCCTTTGATTTTGAATCCAAATGTATAGATGCTCTCAAAACTTTCTTTAATTTCTTTGAACAACTAACAAAACAGCATAGAATCTCTACAACGGGTAAGTGTTTATCCGCTTTCTTTTATATGCTTTCATATACATAATTGTATTGTGGGAAGCTGCGCATGGTTAGTCTTCTTTCATACCTTTTAAATACTCGTCATATATCAACTATATATATATACTCGTATAGTTATTTAGAGTTTTCCCCGGCAACTACGTCTAGAACTAGGTAAAGCCCTGTTGGTCACTCTTAAATACAAACAAAACTAGATCCCCCATAGGATTCCAGATACAGTCTTCCCTTCTCTTGGGGTTAAACAATATGGAACAAATAGAAAGGCAGTATTCTCGGTGAACCTTTTCTCAGACTGTCACCCCTTTAAATTGTCAAAGAAATTATACTCACCAGAGTTGATCTATTCTACGTGAATAGCATCTCTTGAGTTTCTTCCAAACCCTCGAACTTTCCTAGAATGATCTCTTCTTTGTTAATTGCATTTCTTGAACTTATCTTGGTTTGGGGACCCACAGACTTCCTAAAAGTATCCCCGCCTCCTCTTGGGCTTTGTACAAGGACCCTTCGGCTTCTTAGAAGTTTTCATGCCTTCTCTTGGGCTTAATACAAGGACCCTGACGACCTCTTAAAGGTATAAGACAGAACTTAGTCATCCTTTGCTAGAGCAGTCTTTCCAGTGTCGGGCATCAGGCCCCTTTAGGGTTGATTCTCATCCCTTAATGCCTTTTCCTTTTTTTGGGCATCCTACAAAAGATAAAACTCTTCAACATCAGTAGACTTGGACAGTCTAAAACCCCTTTAAGTCTCAAAGACGTTCTCAAAGTTCCCTACAAACATAGGAGAAACCCTGATTATTCTGGATCGATCTCCAGTAGAGTTAAACCCGTGGGTTCTAAAACCCAATCTCTCTCCTATGAAATCCCAAGTTAGAACCTCAAGGCATCTGATATCTCAACTCTTCTGGCACCATCAGCAAGAGTTGATTCCCCATTTGGACCTCCCTCGGGATCTCAATAATCCCTAGCAGAGAGTTAGCCTCCTCTTAGGCTTTGTATAATGATCCTTCCTCAGCGAAGTTAGCCTCCTCTTGGGCTTTGTACAATGATTCTCCCCAGCGGAACTAACCTTTTCAGACTCTCTTGTTGAGCCAATCACTTTTCAGACTCTTTTGTTGAGTCAATCACTTTTCAGACTCTCTTGTTGAGTCAAGACCCTTTTTGCCTCAATCTCGGGCTTTATACGAGACAGCAAATCACTCTTTTGTTGAGTATAAAAGACTCTCTTGTTGAGTCAATCAACTTGCAGACTCTCTTGTTGAGTCAATCACCTTTTAGCACTCTCTTGTTGAGTCAACCCTTTTAGCCTCTATCTTGGGCTTTATACAAGACATAAATTTCCCTCTCTTGAGCTGGGGGACAGATACCTTCCCTCAGCCGAGTCATTTCCTCCCAGCCTTCGTTTAGGCTTTGAGGAATAATTTCCCTAAGCAGAGTCAAACTCATTGCAGCCTCAAATCTTGGGCTTTGTACAAGACACATAAAAGATATCCTCACCAGAGTCAGTTAAATTTCCCATTTTAGCCTCAATCTTGGGCTTTGTACAAGACACATATAAACCTCCACGACGGAGTCAAAACCCTTTTTTAGACTCCTCTTAGGCTTTCTATAATGATATCCCCAAAGAGTCAGTCTCTTTTTAGCCTTCAATCTTGGGCTTTGAACAAGAGACAAATCACCTTTAGCTTCATGTCCTGGGCTTTGAATAAGACACCAAAACATCATTTCCTCCCATAGAACTACGATTTCTCTAATTTCCCTGTTTCGTTAAACGGGAATACGTAGGAATAAGATTGCGAGATCTTAGCGAGCATACAAATCAAAACCTTTAGGTCCAGTACCTTCACATCAATCAAAACTTAGGTCCAGTACCTTACCAAAAACATAAACAACAGTCACTCTCCCTGTCACACTTTCCCAAGAAACTTTCCCAACCCATTAACAGATAAACACTATCAATTACAAAGCGAAACCTAAAGCTAATATCATGTGGATAACCACATATAGGATGAGTAATTGACAACTACCCATTGTATAACCTGACCCCGGACCCCCCAATCTCTTTTAAAGTGTTTATTCAGTTAAACATTTGTGTGCAAGGTTAGTTTTAGATACCTTCCCTTTCCCTTCCAGCTTCACGGGATAAATAAGAAATCAGAAAGTAGCACCCTTTCTCCTCGAGGAGAAAACCCATACTTCAGCGATAAGGTGGTCACGTCACCGAAAAAAATCGCTCGCTACACCCCGAATGTCAAATTTTGGCAGGAGTCTCCACTGATCAAGTGAATTATGCTCAAGGAAACCGTTATACAAATACCTACAATTCTGGTTGGAAGAACCATCCCAACTTTTCGTACAAGAACAACAATGCTTTGTATGCACCTGGCCAAACACCTGTTGTACCGCCACGGTATCAAAAACCCGCTGCTAACGTTCCTAGGAAGTCAAACCTCGAAATCATGATGGAGAACTTCATTGCTACACAAGCTCAACAAAACAAGGAGTTCCTTAACCAAAATGTTCACACTAGCGAATAAATTAAACAATTAGCCAACAAGGTTGACGCTTTAGCCACTCACAACAAAATGTAAGAAACACAAATCTCACAAGTGGCTCAACAATAAGCTGTTACCACTGCCCCAGCTGGTAATTTTCCGGGACAACCTCAACCTAATTCGAAAGGACATGCAAATGCTATAACCCTTCAGAGTGGAACAAAACTAGATGGACCAACCGACTCAAGGATCAAAAATCCAGCCATGTATCAAAAGCCTAGTAAGGAGACTGAAAAGGAAAATGAACCAAAGGAAAACGAAAAAGAATATGATGGCAAAGAGGCCGAAGAGAAAGAAGAACTTTATGTGCCTCCGCCATCTTATAAACCACCCATCCTGTATCCTCAAATATTTGCTCAATCTAAAAACGTAGGGAAATTTAAGAAATACGTTGAACTTCTGAAACAATTGAATGTTATAATACCTTTTACAGAAGCAATCACACAAATGCCCTCCTATGCTAAGTTCCTTAAGGAAGTTCTATCTAATAAGAAAAAGCTCGAGGATACTGAAACTATTATGCTTACTGCAGAGTGTAGCGCTATAATCCAAAACAACATGCCTCCTAAGCTAAAAAACCCTGGTAGTTTTTCCATACCATGTGTAATTGGAAAGTTTGTCATAGACAAAGCCCTGTGCGACTTAGGAGCCAGTATTAGCTTAATGCCCTTATCTATTTGTAAAAGGCTCAACATGGGAGAACCGAGACCAACAAAAATGTTCGTACAACTAGCTGATCGTTCAATGAAATTTCCTTTAGGTATGCTAGAAAACATTCCAGTACGTATAGGACAATTCTATATTCCTACAGATTTCATAATTATGGACATTAAGGAAGATTCCAACATCCCTATCATTTTAGGAAGACCCTTCCTAGCCACAGCCGGAGCCATCATAGATGTGAAAATAGGAAAACTAACTTTTGAAGTTGGTGAAGAAAAGGTAGAATTTATCCTCTCACAATTCTTCAAAGCACCTGTTATAGATGATTCGTGTTGTTTCTTAGATGTTATCGATGAATGTGTTAAAGAAATGGAGAAACAACAAAATACGTATTATGAAGTGCTGAAAATTCCAATGCCACCAATTTTTGAAGATGATAATTGGCGTGACGAATACCAAGATAATAATCTAAGTGAATGTCTCGAACTTACTCCTAACCCTATGCCTTGCCCAAAGAAACTAGCTGTAGAACTTAAAACACTACCCAAAGATCTAAGGTATGAATTCCTAGATGAAGAACTCGAACGGCCAGTTATAGTCAACGCAGATTTAGGACAAATAGAAACTGAAAAATTATTACATGTCTTGAGAAAATACCCAACTGCCTTAGGCTATAACATCTCAGATTTAAAAAGAATAAGACCCTCTATCTGAATGCATCGTATCATGCTTGAGGAAGACTGTAAAGCCTCTAGAGAACATCAAAGGAGAATCAATCCCATTCTGAGTGATGTCGTTAAGAGAGAAGTGCAAAAGTTATTAGAAGCAGGAATCATATACCCAATATCCGATAGTGAATGGGTTAGCCCAGTTCACGTTGTACCCAAGAAAGGAGGTGTTACAGTTATCAGTAATGCAAAAGGCGAATCCGTGGCACAACGTACTCAAACAGGATGGAGAATGTGTATCGACTATAGGAAACTAAACAAAGCCACTCGTAAAGATCATTTCCCTTTGCCCTTCATAGATCAAATGCTTTAACGTCTGGCTAAACACTCCCATTTTTGCTATTTTGAAGGATGTCTATCGAACCTCGAAATGGTGTTTGAACGATGCGTAAGTGTCAATCTAGTGCTCAATTGGGAAAAATGCCATTTCATGGTCCGACAAGGAATTGTACTTGGACATATAGTATCCGATAAGGGGATTGAAGTCGATAAAGCAAAAATCGAAGTTATAGAAAATCTCCAACCTCCGAAAACCGTTAGAGAAATAAGAAGCTTTCTAGGACACGCCGGTTTTTATCGACGTTTCATTAAAGATTTCTCTAAAATAACCAAGCCTCTAACTGAGCTACTGATGAAAGACGCTGAATTCGTCTTTGATGACAAATGCTTGGACGCAACCTATTATGCAACCCCCAGATTGGAATGAACCATTCGAGATTATGTGTGACACGAGTGATTACACTGTAGGGGCAGTCTTAGGACAAAGAAAGAGTAAAAAGCTTCATGCGATTTACTACGCTAGTAGAACCTTAGATTCTGCACAAATGAACTACGCTACCACATAAAAGGAACTTTTAGCTGTCGTGTTCGCTTTGGATAAATTTCGTTCTTACCTAGTAGGAGCAAAGATAATTATCTATACCGATCACGCCGCAATTAGGTACCTATTAAGTAAAAAAGATGCCAAACCAAGATTTATGAGGTGTATCCTGCTCCTACAAGAATTTGATTTGGAAATCAAAGACAAGAAAGGCACTATAAATTTAGTAGCTAGTCACTTGTCAAGAATGGAAGGCATCCAACCTGAACAAGTACCTATTAACGACGATTTTCCTTATGAAAGACTCTTAGCCCAGTTGGAAATTAATACTGTTGAACACTCTTTGATTTATAATGATACCGAAACCAATGAGGTTGTAGAAGCTATTTGCACTAAAACCACGTTGCCATGGTATGCTGACTTTGTTAATTATTTAGCAGCTGGAGTACTACCACCTGATCTAACCTACCAACAAAAGAAGAAATTCTTCCATGACCTTAAACACTATTATTGGGACGAACCCCTGCTATTCAAGAGAGGCGCTGATGGAATCTTTCGTCATTGTGTACCCGAAGATGAAGTAGAAAATATAATCTCTCATTGTCATTCTGCTCCCTATGGTGGGCATGCGAGCACTTCAAAGACTTGTGCTAAGATCTTACAAGCTGGCCTCTTTTGGCCTACTCTATGGAAAGATGTCCATATCGCGGTTATAAATTACGACCGGTACCAACACACTGGCAACATTTCTAGACGCGATGAAATGCCTCAAAAGGGCATTTTAGAAGTAGAAGTCTTTGACGTGTGGGGAATAGACTTCATGAGAATGTTCCCATCTTCTTTTGGTAACAAATATATACTCGTTGTTGTTGATTATGTCTCAAAGTGGATAGAGGCTGTAGCCGCTCCAACAAACGACGCACGAGTGGTAAATAAGCTCTTCAAGAATATAATTTTTCCTAGATTCGGTGTTCCGAGACTGGTAATCAGTGATGGAGGTTCCCATTTTATCTCAAAAATCTTTGAGAAACTTCTATCGAAATATGGAGTCAAACACCGTGTAGCAACACCCTATAACCCCCAAACAAGTGGGAAAATTAAGAAGATCTTATAAAAGACCGTTGCCACTTCTAGGAAAGATTGGTCTTCAAAATTACACGAAGCTTTGTGGGCTTATAGGACAGCTTATAAAACTCCCATAGGAACCACACCATTTAAGCTAGTTTATGGTAAATCGTGTCACCTACCGGTAGAAATAGAGTATAAGGCTTATTGGGCTATCAAAACCCTTAATTTAAATTATACTGCCGCGGGCGAAAAGCAAATTTTAGATTTACATGAACTAGAAGAACTTAGATTAGACGCTTACGAAAATGCCTGAATCTACAAAGAACGAACTAAAAAGTGGCATGACAAGCGTATATCAAGGAAAGAATTTAATGAAGGTGACGTTGTACTTCTTTTTAATTCAAGACTTAGATTCTTCCCAGGAAAACTTCGTTCTAGGTGGTCCGGTCCCTTTGATGTTACTAAAGTTCTGTCAAGCGGTGCAATAGAAATAAAGGGTAGATCTAGTGAACCGTTTATCGTGAAGGGGCAACATTTAAAACATTATTATTGCGTAGACAACCGAGACTATTCGACTAGTCTAAAACTTGCAGAAATGCCTGTAACTCCCTTAAACTAATTTTTTCCGATAAACCGTGTCGAGCTCCCGACATTAAATGAAGCGCTGCATGGGAGGCAACCCACGACCTTTCTTTTGTTTATTGTATTATTTCGATTTTTTTTTATCCTTATCTATTATTTTTATTTTTCTTTTTATTTTTATTCTTTTTCCTTTTTCCTAAATTTGCTTCACTAACAAATGCGGTATTTTTGATTATTTTAAAATCAGTGTTAATTTTCTTACTCTCTACTTCCAGGACTTTATCTTCCTTCTTCCTTCTACCTTCTTCCTTCTCCTCTGACTTATTCTTCCTATTAACATTAGAGATGGATAACGTAGATAACATGGTTGTGTTCTTTGAAAACGAGGCCTAATGGCACCGTTATGAGACCCTTTCCCATATAGAGATGGCTTTGACCAAATTTGCTCATGGACCTACCATGTCTGTTTTAGGCATTAGTGATAGCATTGACTATATGTTTAACCAGATTGGGTGGGAAGGATTTGCTAGAAAGAGACATTCAACCTACCATAGGTTAACTTTAGAATTCCTGAGCTCACTGACTTATGATCCTAATCATGGGAGGGTATTTAATAGAGGTAGAATAACCTTTAGGATTTTTGGGTACACTTTCCACTTTAACCATCGTGAGATCGCAGAACTATTGGGTTTTCCTAATGGTCTTGGTGTTTTCACCATGGCACAAGAGGATGTGTTTATGGAGAATGAACTTAATTTTTTCTAGAGTAGTATTTCTGGACAATCACACCATGACCCACATCCTATGCACTCCACTGGGATTCATAACCCTTCCATCAGATATTTCCACATGATCTTAGCTTTTACCCTCTTTGGAAAGTCTGAAAATGATACCCTGGTGTCTAGAGACGAGCTTTTCATCATGTTTTGTGTATTTCAGTCTAGACCGGTCAATGGGGCCACCTTTATGTTTTCTAACCTCTTTAGGATTGCTCAAGCCAATTATGGTCCCATTCTAATTGGTGGCCTTGTTGCCATTATTGCTAAAGCCCTAGAGTTTAGAACACCTCTCTCTCACATAAACCCTTTAGGAGGTTATCGTCCCCTAAACATCACCTTTTGTTTTAATAGGGGATTGATCAAAAATCTTGGACCAAACCAATTCCAACTCCTGATTAACAACGAGATTGTTCGCCACTTTACCTAACCTAACCATGAGCGTACAAGTGTGCACAACCGCCATAATTGGCTATATGATTTAGATGTACCATAAATTAATGAAAACCTTGCTGATCACATCTCTGATGTTGAAACAGACCCTGAAACCCCTCCATACTACGACCATTTTCCAGTTCCAGACCACCCCATCCATTCTGCCAATGCCATTCCTCCTGCCAATATTCATATTACTTTGGAAGCTTTTCGCACCGACCTGAATGTTATGAGAGACGAGCTTCGTACTCTACGTCTTGATATTATCGGCTTAATGGACACTACTGTCAAGAAGTTTGATCATTTGAATCAAGAGGTTGAGTCTTTGAGACGCAATCGTGGCTGATTGTATTTTAATATTTATCGCATTTTCCTACTCACACTGACGCATTGAGGACATTGATGTGTTTAAGTGTGGGGAGGGAGTATTTTAGTATTTCATTATTAATTTTTTACTTACTGTTACTTTATGCGTTAGCATTTGCTTCTGGCAGTTTATGTTTATTTCATTATTTTGCTTATGTTAATTTCATTATTATCTGTTTTTATATTTTGTTGTTAGCTGCGTTTGTAGCAATGAACGAATTTCCATTTTCAGTTTAATTGTAGCAATGTTCCATTTTTATATTCATTCATGCCCTGTGATGCAAATATGTATGTTGTGGGAATGTTACATAAGTTAGGCTACTGGAGGTTTTAATTTTAATTTTCCTGAGTTTTGGAGTGTGGCGACCGTAACACACCTGTGACGCCCGTCACAGGCACCTTAGTTTGTGGCGATCGTAACGCCATCTGTGATGCCCGTCACGGACTCACAGGCACGTTTATGATTTATTCAAAACAGAACCTTTTCTTCTTCCTTTCTCTTTTCTTCTTCTTAACCGACCACTCACCCATTAACTCCATAACCGTCCCACTCACAATCCTTTCAATCTTCTCATTTATTTTCATTTATTCCTCCATTTACCACATTTCTTCAACTTCTATTTAAGTACAGAGGACTCATTCCAAAACCCACTAACTCCTCTTTGAGCACCCTAAACACAAATCCATTTTTCAATTCTTCTTGCATGCAATATGGCTCAAAACCAAATGCAAGCACCTAACCTGTCAACAATCATTTTTCGACAAGGAGAAGCTGGTGAGCATCAAAGGGAAAAATATCTCAAATTTCATCAACGTTCAGTTCAACCTACGAGGTATGTGGATATAACCTGTCTGCAAGAACTTGGATTATTGGAGGGTGTTCAATGGATGCTCTCTAACTCAGGGTTGACACATCTCTGCACTCAAAACCTCCCAACCTACGAAGCTTTAACCTTGGAGTTTTAAAGCTTTTTCTCTTACAACATACCCTCGGATGATGCTCAATTCCTCACCAGCTCTGCTACATTTAGAATGTTTAACACTGAATATTCCTTGAGCCAAGATGAGCTAGGCGACATGCTGCAATTTCCACGTGGAGATGATGTTTAGTATCGTGTCCCTCGGGATGCAAATTGGCTAACCGTAGCATTTGGCGTATGGCAAACTCTAACCGGTGTAAACGCTACAAGCTGGGAAGGACTTAATGCTACATACATCCATAATCCAGCCATAAGGTATTATCATCGTGTTTTAGGACACACTATTTTTGGGAGAATTAACAACCACAAGGTAAATTCCAAAGAACTATTCTTCATGCATTGTGTTTTCGCGCCTAAACCGATCAATGCTATCCCATTTCTGCTAGCACACATTCAGTCTAGTTGTGCAAGAGGTACTACTCCTTTCTGTTTTGGGGGAATCGTTACTTCTATAGCACTTGCTCTGAATTTGGGGGAGAGGCTTACAAACTTACAATCTGTGCCGACTGAATTTCTGGATATTGACTATTACCGCACCGCACATTTGATTAAAGCTAGAGAGGATAAAAAGTACAACCTTATGGTTCGGAACAAAGTAGTGAGAAGTGTTGTTTTGCCCTGCCCTGGTCGTATGGATCCACAAAATATGGCAAATTGTCTTTTTGATTTGGATTCCCCTGAGCCTAATGCGGCTGCACCGGAAGGTCAGCCTAATGACGAATATGATGAAATGGAGCAACCCGCACCTGAAGAAGATCAACAACCACCTGCTGCACAATTTGCAACTTCATCCTCCCGACGCCATCGAAGAAGTGAACGCGCTCCCGCTACTAATGATGATGTTCTCGCGGCTATTATGCAACGGAACGAATTGGACACCCAGAGAGACCAGAGGTACCAAACTCAGCATACTGACATGATGAGTCTCATGTGACAGATCCAACAAGATCAGCGCGACCAAGTTAAAAGGATGGATCGAAGGTTGTCAAGCGTCATCGATGAGATGGGCGCTTTGACTATGCGAGTGGATGGCTTGCAAGAGTACATCTATCATGTGGGTATGCCACATCAGCTTGGACACGAAGGACGTGGAAGAGCACGAGGAAGATCGCGTGGACACGACCCCCAGTAGTTTACTTTTGTATTTTTGTTTGTTCCTTTCTCTTTTACATTATCTCGAAACATTGAGGACAATGTTAGATTTAATGTGGGAGAGGAAGCTATACCGTTTTTATCGCTTTCTAATTAGATTTATGTTATTGTTATTTCCTTTTATCAACATTAATGTACTGTCAAGTTATTATATGCATGTGTTTTCCGTTATTATTTAATTCCCCCATTTTACTTAGCCATAACAAAAAAATTTGTTGGATTCGATGCATAACTTGACATACCCTTAGAGTATATAGGTTGTTTTAGACGTAGGCTATGTTAGAAACATGAGAAAGATTTAACAAAATTGATACCGTCTTGACACCCTAGACCCCTCGAATATGCGAGATCAGTTTGAGTACCTATTACACCAAGACCTTAAGCTTTAGTTCTAAATTAACCCCAAGTAGTTTATATTAGCAGTCAACACCGTCTTAAGTACAAGCTACGTAGAGAGCCGATGAAAATAAGTGATTGATACCTAAAATTGAAAATCTCCATACCTTTCACATTGGAAAATAAGGAATGCACCAAATCTAAAGAATGCAAGACATACAAAAAAGGGGCAGGAGAAACCCGTTGTCAGTTGGTTCAGAGGTGCCTGGTACTAAACTTGGTAGGGAAAACTACAATTCGATCCCCCACAACTTACAATTGGTATACATAAAGGGTTACCACACTTGTGTACCAGACCTCGTGCTTAAAGGAGCAAAATCACTAACCGGCTACTCTACTACGTGCGTACAAAGGCAAAGGGCTTAATGTGATTGCGTTAGAATGAAAACGGGTGAAATAGAAACGAGAAGCATTAGGTTGAGCTATAGTAGAATGATTTGGACTGGTTTGTATAGGGGGGTTTAGGATCATGTTTCATATTTTGTATCATTAATGTATCTTTGGTGTTTAATTTGAGTATCTGTCGTTTTAACAAAATGCCTCACAACCACGTACGATTTGGAGATGTGTCATGTATTTATGTTTGACCAATGTTTTTTTATTTCTATACTGATTATTTGCTTGAGGACAAGCAAAGATTCAAGTGTAGGGGAGTTTGATAATGCGATATTACATTACATATTTACCTTGATTTACATTAAATTATTTTGTCATTTTCGTTATTTACGTTTTATTTTCCAAGTGTTCAAGCCTATTTTCAGGTATTTCATTTCACAAGGATTGCATTAGAAAAGAAGAGAAAATGAGGAAAGAAAGAGGAAAAAAAGAAGACAGAAGACAGAAAAATAGGAAATTTCACACAGAAGAGTGTGGCGACCGTCACACCTTCTGTGGCGACCATAATGAATGCAGGAGTGTGAACCTCGTCACACATCACGTGGCGAGCGACACAGCTTAGTTTACAAAGTTTATTTCTATAGCATGGACCACTCAGCATCACGTTTCAACCCAGTCTCAAGTCTCCCGGAAATCTCTCAACACTCCGATTTCATCGACTCAACTTCCACTTCCTAAATTTTCTCTCCCACTAAACTTGCTGAGGAATATAAATTGAAGGCAGTTGGGAACGGAAGAGGATCTTCTTTTGGCTGCAGAAATTCTTTTGAGTTCAGAGTTTTTTCATTCTTGTTTTTTTTCGTTCTATTTTCAAGCACCTAAATAGAAATAGTTTCCTACACCGGGGAACTATTGCACTCTAGTTAGATTATTTAATTTAAGTTTTTATCATTCGGCGAAGCAAAATCCTACCGACTTGTGGAGGCTTGCTAACTTCGAGATCTATTTAATTTCAGTTCAATTTAATTTCCAGGTTCTTATTCAATTAATAGAATTGCTTTTATTTTCAATAACCATGCATGAATTGATGTTTTACTATTTCTGCTTTTGTATGTTTGTACTCATTAATATGTCCGGCTAAATTCCTTGATTCCGGTATGTAAGGATTATCGACGAAAGGGGTTCGAAAACTTATTGGCATAAAATACTTATAAACTGTTTATCTGGTTTGGTTTCTAAATAATTAATTCAATACTATTTGTTATGAGAGTAAAAGCAAACAAAGGTTAAAATCAACAAAGCGAGAGTTTGAAGTTTAACCGGATAGTAGTAATCAAACATTAATTCTAAACACAGCGAGAGCACTTTAAAATTAATTAGACTTCATTAGTTTCCAAAAAGTATTTTTAGATTTGAAATGAGACAGCGAGAGCAAGCATTTTTATTTAAGAATATAATCAGAGTCAATAAACACGAGAGTGTGAGATAAAGTTTTTCAAATTAATGTTTTCTGTTGATAAATATTTTATCCATTAAAGTATGCCAGTGACTGTTTGAATCCCCGAAGTAGATAGGAATTACATACCGGCGTCCCGTATTTGAATATTTCTCTTAAATCTGAATTTATTTCCCGTTATTTCTCAGATCCTAGATTAATCATCGCCTTAGCTAAACATAGTACCAATTCGATAACATTAGTTTGATTATCAGTCCTTGTGGATTTGATATCTTTTAAAACTACGCGATTAGACTGTGCGCTTGCAGTTAGTATACCCGATAGACTCATAAAGTCGCGATCAAGTGGGGAGACCCCGTTTTATTGAATTTGAAAGATTGCAGAAAGGGAAATACAGTATTTTACAAAGTGTTGTAAAAGGAAATGTTTGAATTTATGGATCATGAGTCCTCTCTAAAGAGAACTCAGATGCTGGTTCTGGTAGTTTCCTTTTCTTTGACCGGGGTTCTTCAGCTGTTATCGGGTTGTCAGTCCTTTGCCAAGTGAAAGGAGTGAGCAAGTTCCTTTGATCTTCTATAGCATGCTGCTCTAGAATCTCGATTAGAGCGTCCTTTTCTTTTAATAGTTCCTGAATTTTGGTACACTCTACATTGAGGATACGGTATTTGTTTTTCCAAGAGTTCTTTTCCCGTTGAACTTTGTTGAGAGCGACCTGGAGTTTTTTCGTATCAGACATATAATAAAGGACATATTCCTTTAACAGAAGAACTTCTTGCCGAGGGTAAGGCATCCTCAGCTTGAGGGCTCTAGTTTGCACCCAGTGGAGATAAGGTTCCACGGAGGTTGAGGGCTCTAGTTTGCACCCAGTAGAGACTTTCTTCCCTTCTTGTGAATGTGTTTCCAGGCATGCACTATTTCTTTCTTTAGTGCTCTATCATTTTCTCCTTCCTTGAAGAAAAGACCTTCCAGATGAACATTATGCGGGATATGCTTCATTGGGTATCCGAGTTGATGGCAAACTTAAAATTGGATGATAGTTGATTCCTCCTTTAGTTCCTATGAGGGGTACATTAGGGATGTTTCCACATCTGTCGATGATCCTTATCCCTTTGTAAATCCTATTGTACCAGTCTATGTCAGAGTTGGTAAGAGACATGATTCTCTGTGACCAACGTAGAGTACTCTTGTGATCCCAAAAAGCAGCAGACTTAGGTAAATGAGAAGTGAACCACTTGTAAAGCAAGGGTATACAACATGTGATCATTCCTCCGCTGTACAAATTCCTTAAGTGTACAGAATGATATGCATCTGCAAGCAAAGTTGGTACGGGGTTTCCAATCAGAAATATCTTAATGGCATTGATATCAATGAAGTTGTCAATGTTGGGAAAGTGGAAAAGCCCGTATGTGAGTAGGACAAAGATATCTTCGAAAGCAGTAACGTTTCCTATACTGGAAAAGTACAGGGCTTTCTCTACCAAAAACTTGGCTGGTAAACCTTGGATTCCATCCTTAGTGGTCATGTGAGTCCTGACTTCTGACTCGTCCAAATAAATTGCTCTTGCGATGATTTGATCCTTTGGAATTTCTTCTAGTCCAGAAAACGGAGCTTGGTCAAGGATGGGTAAATCAGTCAGGTGAGAGTACTCTTCTAGCGTCGGTGCTAGTTGATAATCCGGGAATGTGAAACAGCGATAAACCGGATCATAAAACTGAATTAGCGTAGACAGGATTCCTCAATTTCTCGGATACCACATCGGGACAATCTGCTTTCACGACGAAGTCGTTAGACATTGAATCCACAAAGGGTATCTCCACTGATTTGATGGTCTACCAGGATCGCTTATTCGGGAATCACTCCCTATAAGACCACCCATCTAATGCCATCACCTATCTTAGGGTTCTCTCGAACTTTCCACATGCGACATCACTCGCATTCCCATTGACAGAAAAATAAACACAGATATCAAGTAGGAAAAGTGATATATATATATATATATATATATATATATATATATATATATATATATATATATATATATATGATTCCTAAAACTAACATCCTAGACCTCTTAGGAACTATAGTCTTAGTCCTAGATAGACAAAATGACTCCCCAGCAGAGTCGCCATTTTACTGTAGCGTGCGATTTTTGTCGGTGACGCCACCACCTTATCGCCATGGGTTTCTCCTCACTACAATGGTAGGAGCAGGGTGCTACTTTCTGATTTCTTATTTATCCCGTGAAGCTGGAAGGGAAAGGGAAGCTATCTAAAACAAACCTTGCACGCGAGTGTTCAACTGAACAAACGCTAAGAGAGATTCGGGGAGTTCGGGATCAAGTTATACAATGGGGAGTTGTCAATTACCCATCCTATATGTGGTTATCCACAGGTTGTTAGCATTAGGTTCCACTTTATACTTGATGGTGTTTACCTATAAATGGTAAAGTTTCTTCTTTGGGAATGTTTGAGAGAGAGAGAGAGAGAGAGAGTTTTTGATGATTTTGGTGAGGTACTGGACCCCAGATTTGATTGATGTGAAGGTACTGGACCTAAAGTTTTTGATTGGTATGCTCGCTAAGATTTCACAATCGTAGTTTCTCCTATTCTATGGTAGGAAAAGATGTTTTGGTGTCTTTTTCAAAGCCCAAGATTAAAGCTAAAAGGTTGTATTTGTGTCTTGGTTAAAGCCCAAGATTGAAGCTAAAAGGTTTTGACGGAGAGAGAATTTGTCATATCTAAAGGGAGACATCTCGTCTGTTTATCACAACTGTTGGGTGACTAATTATAAAGGAGGGTTACTTTAACTGGGATATGTGAATCGAACAATGCTATAATTTCCTTTATAGGGGATTTATCCTGAAGGAGGAAACTTTAGCTCAGTATTGAGCAATGCCATTTTTCCTTAGGAATCTTTCATGCTAATTGAGGGATAGTGGCGTGGATGTAAATAATCCAGAGGCTTGCCGCTTACAGCAATTAGATGAGAGAGGAAGTTTACCAAGATAAAAGATGGACTACAGCTTGGATGTTTGAATCAACAAGTGTGCCACTTACGGCAGTTATTTGGGATTAAGGTTTGTTTTGATTTTCTGTTCTGATGAGTGATATACAGAGAAATGCCTTCCTGTAGAGTTTTTTTATTTCCTCTGAGGGGATAGTGGTTTTTGTATGTGCCTTGATCAAAGCCCAAGGTTGAAGCTAAGTGATTGATTGACTCCACTGGGGAAGTCCTTATACAAAGCCTAAGAGGAGGCTAGAAAAGGCTGACTCAACAAGAGAGTAATTATGTGTCTTATACAAAGCCCAAGATTGAGGCTAAAAAGAGACTGGCTCTTTTGGGGATATCATTATACAAAGCCTAAGAGGAGGCTGGGAGAAATCGACTCCGCTGGGGAGGTATTTATCTGTCTTGTACAAAGCCCAAGATTGTGGCTAAAAGAAATTTTTTTGATTCCACTGGGGAATATTTGTAGGTGTCTTGTATAAAGCCCAAGATTGAGGCTGAGAAGGAGAAGATTGACTCTGCTGGAGAGTATGGTTTTATCTGCATTGTACAAAGCCCAAGATTGTGGCTAATAAGATATTTGCTTAGGGAGATTTTATATGTGCCTTGTACAAAGCCCAAGATTGAGGCTAAAAGATTTTTGTCTGAGTTAGCTGAAGATATTTATGGGTGTCTTGTACAAAGCCCAAGATTGAGGCTGAAAAAGCTGAGGAAAAGCAGGATCATTATACAAAGCCTAAGAGGAGACTGAGAGATGATTACTCGACAAGAGAGTGTTTTAAGGTGATTGACTCAACAAGAGAGTATCTTTGTGTGTCTTGTACAAAGCCCAAGATTGAGGCTGAACAAGCTGGAGAAATCATTATACAAAGCCTAAGAGGAGGCTTAAAAGGGTCGACTCAACAAGAGAGTGCCTTAAGGTAATTAACTCAACAAGAGAGTGTTTTAAAATCCTTATACAAAGCCTAAGAGGAGGCTGACTTCTGTTAGGGGAAATCATTATACAAAGCCTAAGAGGAGGCTGAAAAGATTGACTTAACAAGAGAGTGCTTTTATCTGTCTTGTACAAAGCCCAAGATTGAGGCTAAAAAAAGGGTTGACTCAACAAGAGAGTGCTTTTGAGGTTTACTCTGCTGAGGAAAATCATTATACAAAGCCTAAGATGAGGCTGGCTTCTGCTGAGGATTATTGAGATCCAGAGGCAGGTCCAAAATGGGGGATCAACTCTTGCTAAGGATTCCAGAAGAGTTGAGGTATCATATGCCTTGAGGTTCTGATGATAAGCTGACCCTAGCTGGGGAAATTGAGGATAAAGATTGAGTTTTAGATCCTGTGAGGATTTTAAACTCTACTGGAGATTGATCGAATGATCGGGGTTTCTCCTGTATTTATAGGGAACTTGAGAATGTCTTTGAGATCCAAGAGGAGATTAGAATGTCCAAGTCTATTGGCATTAAAAAGTTTATCTTTGTATGATGCCCAACAGGAGGCAGGTGTTTTAAGGGATGAGTATCAACCCTAAATTGTCCAAGGTTTTGACTCTTTAGAAAGACTGCTCTAACAAAGGATGACTAAGTTATGTCCTATACCTTTAAGAGGTCTTCAGGGTCCTTGTATTAAGCCCAAGAGAAGGCATGAGAACTTCTAAGAAGCCGGAGGGTCCTTGTACAAAGCCCAAGAGGAGGCGGGGATGCTTTTAGGAAGCCTGTGGGTCCAAACTTAAGAAAAGTTCAAGAAAAGTTTCACCGGGAATAATCTTCTCTTTAGTGATCAGTTCTAAGGTTTGAAGAAATTCAAGAGAGGTTTCACCGAGAATTAATCCTCTCTGGGGAAATGAATTTCTATGACAATTTCTAATAGTGACAGTCTAAGAAAAGTTTCACCAAGAATAATGCCTTTCTCTTTGTTCCATATTATTTAAGCCCAAGAGAAGGCAAGACTGTATCTGGAATTCCTATGGGGAACTAGTTTTGACTGTTGAAAGAGTGACCACTGGCTTTATCTAATTCTAGACCTAATTTTCGGGGAAAACTCTAAGTAGATATACAAGTATATATACAGTTGATATATGACAAGTATTTAAAAGGATATGAAAGAAGGACTTACAGGTGAGCAAGCTTTCAGCAATACAGACAAATATATATATATATATATATATGAAAGCATGTAAAGAAAGCTGATAAAACTTACAGGTGAGCAAGCTTCCATAGTAACAGTTGTATGGTTAGTTGTTCAAGAAATTAAAGAAAGTTTTGATAACAACTATGAATTTGAGCCTAATCAAAAAGGGAAATTGTATTTGAAAATATGGTTGGGGCTTATACTCAAGGAGAGGCCCAGATGAAAAACAGTAATCGTATAGTTGTTTTGTAAACTGTACTGAGGCTTATACAATGATTGAGGCCCACAAAGGTGATATTTACAAAGAGGGTTGGGTCTTACAACTCAAATAGAGGCCCAAAGGTTTGAAAAAGAAAAGAAATGGGACTTACAACATAAGGGTGGGCCCAATTGACTTTTGTTTAAAAGGCAACGATCGCGCCGAGATTTTAGAAAACGCAGTGGGTCTTATACAATGACTGAGGCCCAAATTTATTTATTTACAAGGGATGGGGCTTACAATTCAAGGAGAGGCCCAAAAAATTTATTTTTATACAAGATTTGGGGCTGGCTTATAGCTCAAGGAGATGCCCAAATGATTTTATGTGAAAACAGCGATCACGTTGAGGTTTTTGAAAACACAGTGGGTCTTATACAATGACTGAGGCCCAAATTATTTTGTTTTTACAAAGGGGATGGGTCTTACACTCTATTAGAGGCCCAGATGAAAACAACGATCGCAGCGTTATTTTGAAAATCGTATCGGGACTTATACAACGATTGAGGCCTAAAAAGGTTTATGTACAACAAGGATTGGGTCTTAGGCTCTATTAGAGGCCCAAAAGTGTTTAAAAATTTAAAATTGAGAGGAAACCCTAATTTTAAATAAAAATGTCATTTTTTCATAGGAAATTTAAATAATTAATGATAAAATATCAAATATATTTAAAAACAAGTTGTACACTTTGAAAAATATTTTGAAAAATCATGTTTAATCATATGAAAGCTTGAAATTCAATTGGTTTTGAAAGATCAAAGTGGGAATTTCATTTAAAAATGTTTAAAAATAATTAAAATGAAATTAATTACAAAAACTCTAACTATATTAAATAAATAATATAAATTGGATTTTCTTGTAAAATAAAATATTTAAACATTTAAGTGAATTTTGAGAAAAAGAATCAATTCAAAAACATAAATATTCAGAGAGAAATTAATTTTTTAATTAATTAAAAAAAAATAACTAAAATTCAAAAATTTGAATTATGGTGCCAAGAACACTTGGTTCTTGCCCGCGCCCTCTGTTTTTGCAGATTTGCGTTTTCTCACTTTTCTGCATGATTTCTCAGTGGTTTTGCACGATTCAAGTATCAATCTTGTTCGTTTTTGAACAAGGATCATAACCATATAGATTAATTGCATTTATATTAAGTATGGAGAAAGAAATCAACAGAAAACCTCAAGAATTCATAAACAAGATGGTAACTCAAAAATTCATTCATGACGCATGGATCATAGAGTTTGAAGAGTTCAGGCCTACCTCTTGCAGCTGGTGATCGAGTTTGGTGATTGAAGTGTTACAGCTAGGTTCCAATGATCTGGATAGCTTCCTTAGGTGCCAAGGAGTATGTTTGAATGCTTGGAGTGGATTGAAATGAGTTGGAACTGGTTGTGGTACCTCAACTACAACTTTGTGAAGAACTTGAGCAATTGGCTATTGATTTTGTGAATTTGATGTTCCAGATGTGATTTTGTGTTATGGATCACTCATACATGATGTTTATGAGGTGTGTGTGTGGTTGGTTTGGTTGGAATCACTCTCAATCTCAAAACCCGATGGTAACTTGAGTTAGAAGGCAAAAATTGGAGTAAAGGAGAGATTTTGAGAAAAGCATCATTTTGGGTGCTTTGGTGTACTCAAACTGATCACAAATGAGCTCTATTTATAATGTGTCAAGTTTATTTTGGCAGCAATAGTGTGTGGCAACTGTAGCAAGTCTGTGGCCAATGTGAATCAAATGGAATCTCAAGTTTCCTCTAGCCATTGACTTGAGGTTAGAGCACAGTGTCGCACCTCAGATTTTCATCCAAGTACAAACGCGAAAGTGACACGGAAACAGAGTCGCCAGCAATGTGTATTTATCCCAAGAGAGGGAAAGTAAACACTGCGTAAACCTGAGGGAAAGGAAAGAGAATGGTCTTGCGACCAAGAAAACTGGGTTCGGGAGTCGGTTACGCGAAGGGAAGGTGTTAGTACCCCACGCGTCCATCGTACCCGATGGGATCCACGCTTGCTTGTCTCGATCAAAGGGTGATAGAAAGGATACTGAAAAAAGAATGGAAAGAGAACGAGAAACAAATGTATGGAAAATAAAAGAAGTGCTCGAATGGGCCCTGCCCCACTGCCTACGTATCTCATCGGGAACATGAGAATCAGAGTGACGTAGTTCCCCTCAGCCAGGGTTACTTTATTTGTGTTTTTTAGTGGAATACGTCAGTGTTCGCGTCCTAGCAGTTAGGTGTTGCAGCTCGTTGTGTGGAGACTTAGGTGTTACCTGTTTGCGGTAGAACGGAAATGACACATCCTTAAGGAAGGAATGAATGAGATGAGAAAATAATTCCTGAAGGAAAGACGTTATTGTTTGTTTGAAGTTTTTTAGAAAGAAGTGTTTTTGATTGTTGGTGTGTTTTGTAACACATATTGTATTTAAGTCCCTCATGTAAGATCGAATGCCTCGCATATCGACCCAAGACGGGACGTACGCTAAACATTCTAAGAAAGTGAGAGAAGATCCCTCACTATCTTAGTCTCACATGAAAGGCTCAAATACAATATTTGTTATGCCTTTATTAATTGTTTTTTACTTTTGTTTTGAGATGAGAAAGGAGAGACTCAAATGGAAGTAAAAAGTGAAAACTAAAGGGGACTAAGACTCATCCTAATTTTATCATACATGGATGTTCCTATGGTTAATGTGGTTTAAGAAACCTAATCCTAAAAGAAAGGAGAAGAAGAGCAAAATAATCAACTTACTTCCAAGATGGAAGTTAAGTTGATCTTAAAGAGGGAGGAAGAAGAAATTATTCAAGTAAAGCATATAAATGTTTATCATGATCACAAGTTGAATTATTAAAAGAAATAAGAGAGGATGAAAGAAAGAATTGCATGTGGAAGCATATCCACACACTTACTTACCATATGCCCCTACATGAAAAATGTTAGTTCACAAAACATTTACAAGTAGTAAAATGAAAAAAGAATAACAAGTAATGATCAAACACATCAAGAACCAATGAAATAGGATCCTAAGAGATGAAACTCAATTAAGGTCAGAACCTACATCTAAAGGTGTTCTCTAACGTTAAGGTATCAAACACATACTAACTATGCACAATTAAATGTCCTAAACACCAAAGAAGTGAATCATGGAAGAAATAGATGAAGAAAAAATGAATATGCAAAGTAATCATGCATTAATGCTTCATACAAGACCAAGGTCAGAACCATATATCATTTATCAATGTCTTAACATGCACATGAATTATCATACCAATCATGGATGCAATGATGCAAAATAGAAGAAGTAAGAAAAAGTAGAAGTAAGGAGGATAGACAAGTATCAATTACATGCACAAAATGACATATTACGGATGCATAACATGTAACATGATTAAAGAATGCATAAAGGCAGTAACATATTATATATGAGATGATAATGGAATGAAGGAAATGGCATACAAAATATAAGCACAAGCCAAGTAGAGCACAAGAAGAGATAAAGGGTGAAAACATGTCAAAGTTCAAATTAGAGTGCACAAACTCATACCAAATGCAAGTGCAAACCAAATTGATTTATAATGAGACAAATAGGACCTATAATATCATGAAAATGACCTATAATTGATGCACAAACAATCACAAAAGAAATTGCACAAATGCTTCACCAAAACATGCTAGAATGAAGTGGGAGAAAGAGCCCAAAAGTAACTTCAATCACAAGGCATCAAAACAACATCAAATCTCATATGAAAATTATGCAAATATGATTCTAATCAACCTAAGTCAGAATCTAAACACATATTAAAAACTCACACCAAAATTCAAGATAAAAGTGTCACAAAGAAATGCACAAAGTCATATTGAAATGCCACAAAAAGAAGTGTAAATATGATCATACAAACATCATATAAAATGACCTTAAAAATCAAGCACAAATATTTTTGGACACTTTAAGATATTAACTAGCCAATGCAAAAAGAATGAGTTAAAGATGATGTGTGAAATGAGAGAAAGAAATCATACAAGTTCAAGTATCACTAAAGAACATCATTCAAAAAGAAATTGGAAGAAAATTATGCAATTAGTTCTAAAAATTAATGGAATCATAAATAAAAATTATATAAAATTATTTAAATGTGTCACCATGTCACATGAATTTATTTGGTATTTTTAGAAGTGTTTTACTATTTTTAAAATAAGAAAACTAAACAAATATGGAAAAGAAAATAAAAAAAAATGAAAAGTAAATTGGGCTCATTATGGGGGTGCAAACATCAATTAGAACCCAGTCCAATTAAACATATGGTTACGTGTGGTAGCGCGTTTGTGCAGTCAATAATCAGATGCAATCATGGCCCTAGGACGATATTAATCTCAATCAGTCATCAATCCAACGTCTCACCAATCAAGCACATGGTAATTATCATGCACGCACCCACATGTACACATCTGAGGGAAAAAAGAAAACACGTGCCATAGACCTTCACTCATTAATGCGTTGGCATGATATCAAGCGTTGGATCAATTTCATTCAAGATCATCAATCAGATACACACATCAAGTGACTCAGAAATGAAGTCCACAATAAGTAACATGCGCACACACATACGAAAGCCACTCAGATTAAAAAGAATGCACGTGAGAGAGAGGGTGTATCACTTGTGTGTTGGCACATTGTGGATTGTTGGAGGCAAATATCAGACGGTCAAGATTTAAACTCAGGAAAACCCTAGCATTAAACCTCACCGGCTGGAGAAGGACCTCCAGTCATCTTCTCCGACCACTCTCCGTCACCTGCAACACTCACATTTTCTAGAAAGAAACAAAAATGGTACTAATCTAAAGCTCAAGTTACGTACATCATGAATCCAAGCATAGAATCAACATATCATGCACACATAGCAAGAACAGAATCCAAACACTTTTGCCCTAATTTTCCAACTATGCTCCTACTGAGCCTATCAACTAGCCAGAACTCACGCAGCTTCTAATAAGCCATAAACAACATGAAAACAAACTTAATTCAGTGGAAAAGGTTGAGAACAAGGAACCTGAAGTGTGAATAGTCTTGTATCCAAAGAAAACCAGAGAAAATACACTTGATCTTGAGCTTTCAGAGCTTAATCTTGAGCAAAATAAATGCTGCTTGATTTGGAGAATGAAGAGAAATGATGACTGTAATGATGTTAAGCTTGGAGAGAGGATTTTGTTCTTGAATGTTCTTACTCAATAATCAACAGAAGTGATGAGGATGATTGAAGAAAAGGATGAAATCGTGTGGAATCAGAAAGAGAGAATAGAGAGAATATGAGAGTGTTTGTGAAATGTGTGAGCAAAATGAAGTTGAAAATGAAATTGTGAGTGAAATGTGAATTTATATCTTGAGTTAAGAGTGAACTAGTGTGGTTAAATGGGAGAGTTAAATGAGTTCAAGGTGAGTTAAATGAGTCTACCCTAACTAACTGAGTCAAGTTAGTTAGGGGCGAGTGAATGAGCTTGGTTATGGTGTGGAAATGTTTGTGATGTTATGGTGGAGCTGAGAGAAAAGAGTGGTGGTGATGTAGTGATGTAGCAGCAAGGGAACTTGTTGTGCAAGCTTGGTTTTCCTCTTTTTTCATGCACGAGGGGTAGTATAGCAATAGTATGTAAGGTGAATGTTCGGCTAAATGAAGTAATGATTGAAAGGTGATGTATGCGTGCAAGCTGATCCTTTGACAACCACAACAAAGTTGCAGCATGGTTTTAGTGAAAACAATGGATTTTGAGAGTGGATATCTTTGTGTATAATGAATGAAATTATGAGTTCTAAGTGTCAATGGATTGAGAATGCATAAGAGAACATGTTTGATGTTGAACTCAAGACGAATTGAAGCCTTTAACACACTTGAAATTAACTAGAAACAAGAGGGTCTCAATCTGGTTTATAGGCGTAGCAAACTTGGCAAGCATGGCAACCATGGCACATGAAATTTCAGTGTATAGAAACCACCTTTGAACCCTAATATCTCCTTTATAACTTGCTTAAATGGAAAAATGTCCAACATAAAAGTTGAAGAGGACATTGAGATGAACAACTTTAATGTTCAACATTTTTTCATTTGAAGCCTCCTTCAATGAGAAAAATGGCTTGACATCTTGCCCACCAAGTGTTTGACAAAATTATGGCGCATGGGCCTGGTCTTGCTTGGTCATGCCTTGGTTTGTGACCTAGTTTTGTCAAACTTTAATTGATCATAACTCACTCAATTTTGATCCAATGGAAAAGTTCTTTATATGGATTTGAAGCTTAGAACATGAACTTTAATTGGCTCAACTTGGGCTTGAGGTTTGGAGCTCCATCATCTCTTGATCAAATTTTGTCCAATGAACATATATAACTTGAATTTCATGAATTTTACCTTAAAAGGTCAGGAGTTGACTTTTTTCACTGCCCAGTTGACTTTTTCCAAAATTTCTTGATTATCAAGCAACTGATCAGTTGAACCCTTTCTGAAACCAATTGATGAGCAATTTTCCATCCATATACACTTAGGAACATAAGGAATACCATGAGATCGAGTTTTGTCCAAAAAAATTAGAAATAAACTGATTTTATGTCAAACCCAAATTTTGGTACCCTCTGGTTAGGAGGAAATAACACATCTTCCAAATCCAAATTCCTCTGAATATGATGTACATCCTATCTAACAAAGATGAGATATGACATTTGGAGGTGATAAAAATTCAAGGAGCTTGCCCATTTGAGGGTCATATCCCAACTTTAGATTGTTTTGTGTAGGAGATGATGCACTATCCAATCTTCTTAATGAACTCCCAACTTCCAATGCCTTGTGGGATCAAAATGAGAGGATACATGATATAAGAGACCCTTGATGCTTGCTTGAAGACCCTTGGCTCTTATTCTCTTGCCTTGGATGATTAACACCTTTGAAAACCACTGATCACATACCCTTATGCAACCAATGATATGCAATATGATATGCAATTTATGACCTACTATGGAATGCAAATGAGTAAAGCATAGACCAATTTATTGAGAAAACACAAGGGCAAATTTTGAGGTATTACAGCTGCCCCTATTCAATCAACTGTGAATTTGAATGGATGAAAGCAACGGCTGTCAGGAATTCCAGATACATAGGGATTGAATACAAAAATAACCGAGAAAATTTGCACTATGTGGATAAAGAGACATGTGGTAAATGAAGCAATGATAAAGAAGAACAGTTTGTGAGAAAGAATTTGGAACCATGGGACCCCATAGGAAACCTGTCGGGAACTGGTGAACTACCTGTCGGGAACTGGTGAAATACCTGTTGGGAACTAGTAAAATACCTGTCGGGAACTGGTGAACTACCTGTCGAGAACTAGTGAAATACCTGTCGGGAACTGGTGAACTACCTGTCGGGAACTGGTGAAATACCTATCGGGAACTAGTGAAATACCTGTCAGGAACTGGTAAAATACCTGTCGGGAACTGGTAAAATAGCTGTCGGGAACTGGTAAAATACCTGTCGGGAACTGGTGAAATACCTGTCAGGAACTGGTAAGCTTGGACCTGAGTTACCTATCGGGAATGGGTAAGTGTACCTGTCGGGAACTAGTATGGTTCAAACTAAAGGGAGCTGTCGGGGGCGGCTGCAGTTTATAACCAAGGCTTACCTATCGGCGATGGGTAAATGGACCTGTCGGGAACTGGTATGGTTAAAATTCAAATATGCTGTCGGGGACGGCTGCAGTTTATAACCAAGGCTTACCTATCGGGGATGGGTAAATGGACCCGTCGGGAACTGGTATGGTTAAAACTCAAAGATGCTGTCGGGGACGGCTGCAGTTTATAACCAAGGCTTACCTATCGGGGATGGGTAAATAGACCTGTCGGGAACTGGTATGGTTAAAACTCAAAGATGCTGTCGGGGACGGCTGCAGGAATCCTATCGGGAATGGTTCCAAAAAACTTGTAAGCTGAGAGACGTGACTCTGTGGGGAGAGAAATGATGAAACCCTTCGCGCTGCTTTGCGATGTCTGCTGAGGAATAAAAGAGACGTTCTTTCTGGCTTTGTCAATGATATAAGGAGCAAAGTTTTGGGCTCTCACACGAGTTATCAAAACTGGCCTATGCTTCACATGCATATGTTTGAATTTTTCCATGGCGTAATGCTCCATCTCGATGGAAATGCTACGCGTTTTTGAGGATGCTATGCATACTATATGCAAAATGCAAAGAGATCCTCAGCAAAATAACTGCTGAGGAAAGGTAAGCAACTCCGCTGGGGATAACAAGCTGGATTGACTTCGTGGTCGCTAACCGTACTGGGGAAGACAAATTGACCTGATCTGCTGATCTGGGCACTAACAAACCTATTGAGGCTACTGTAGGAAATGATAACTTTGCTGGGGATGTATCATCTGAACCAATCTGCTTGGGGAAGAACTATAACCATAGAACTCCGCTGGGGAAACGAGCTTACAACAAACTCTGCTAGGGATAACCACTTCAGAGTGTCTCGTGCTGGAAATGTCCCTTGAGAGGATTTTACAGAAGACCACGCCTCTTCAAACTCTACTGGGGATAATAGATTTGGAACACCTCTTGCTGGGGAATTTTCAAAATGACCCATGATTGGGATGACGACTTCACTGGGGATTCACAACCGTTATCGACACAGAAAAGCTTGTAGCTGTTAGAAGTACTGAATGGGAGAATCGACTTAATAAGATACAACACTACCCATTTGAAACTTGACTTGTTAATATCGAATCATCGAGTGCAACCGTCGGCCAGACGATGGACTCAATCAGTAAACGTTGTAAAAAAAAGTGAAATGAGAATCTTTTTCTGAACATGATGGCTTCAGTACTACCATTTGACGATGTTGCTGGGGATCATGAAGCTCTGTAAATACGCTGGGGATGACCACCTCCAAAAAATACTCTCCTGCTGAGGATCCGTCTCTGCTTGTGGAGGAACAATCATTTGTGCTCCATAAAGGATGCCCACCTGCTTGGAGGGGAAGATCAACCCTTCTCTACCCTGTCTAGGGACTCGAACTCTTGCTGGAGAAGGGCAAATCCAACTCCGGTTGGGGAAACCAAACCTTATGTCTCTCGCTAGGGAGGATACTTTGCCGAGGACAGTACCGTCTTGGCTATTTCTGCCGGGGGCAACTAACAATGCTAATACCTCATTGGGGAACAATACCCTCTGGCGCCTTGCCGAGGAAGAGAAAGTCCATGTTGGGAACTACTTTGGCGCTTCACACTTCTACTGATCGACTACATGCCAAATATCCCAAGCGAACTCCCGTCTTGCCTCGTACCACATGGTCTGTTGGGATAAATCATCTCAATAGGATTTTACAGAAAACCTGGCATTCAAAATGCCCCAGGGTATTCAAACTCTTGGTGAGATTTATAGATCTCGACATAACTGCCCCAGACTGCACAGTGTATGAAAGAATTTGCCTCGACAAGATTCGTAAAAATTTGAAATACTCTGCCCCAATATACTGAATTTTGAAGAGGTACTTTTGATTAACCGTCTTTTGGAGTAGGATAGCTTCTCGTGCTCTTGAGGTGGCCTGCCTCAATATAATCCTTGCAGTGATTTTGCCCCTGACTAATTGATCTTCGAGAGATTTGCCTAATCTTGATGTGATTGCTCCATACCTTTGACATAATTGCCCCAGATTAACCGAACTGCAGAGATATTTCACAATGTAATTGCCCCAAATTGACAACTTCTTGGCACGAATTGTCGTGAAAGTCCACACTTAACAGAATCACTTGGTCACATGCCCCTTGTCACTCTCATCCCTCGGAGTTTCCAAGCATCTCACTTTGGCGTGATCAAAATTCTCGACTGACGTTCACTTTGTGAACTTTACTGGCGTCAAATACATGTAAGCAAGCATAAAAATTTCTATTCCAAGAATGAGAATCATAATGCAACACATATATTAATCTCAAAGTTTTTTATCGAAAAGATATCGCCGATACCTGTGAACGAGTCACTGGTTAAGGTGCGACACATATCTTTTTTAATGGAAAATAGCATGCACATGCAATACCAACCGAGGTCTTTTAGCACAACTCATGGGAGTCAGGAACGCTATCTTATTGAAATACGCCTTTAGAATAAACCCTGTTTCAATTAGGACTTTTGAGGGTTGTAACGTGGCCTGGTTCATGGTTTAAGAAAAAAAGTTTATGGCTCAAAATTTTGTTTGTACCCACCCATTCTCCTTGATGTTCTCCAGTCCTACGTTCAGCTAACTCGACACAAGCGCTTACCTTTCAAAAGGTTATGAACGGTATGAGGATGGTTAAGGAACCCACACGGTTTACAGAGTGACATTCACCCGTTTTTGCCTTTGGTGTCTGTGATCACACGACTTGTTCTTTGCTTGAGGATTTTTCTTTTGTCATCCCTTACACTTTTTATTCTTTTGTTTTTTTATTTCCCTATTTTTTGCCTGGACTGACTCCTTTGAGTTTTTCGATTGTGAAGTCCAGCGAGATGCCCTAACTTTTGCCTAAGTCATTTGTTTTCAAGTTTCGACTTAGCGGGATTTTCTCTTTCCTTTGATTTATTTTTTTTTAACAAATCACGTGACACAGGTTTGTATTGACTTGTTTGAAAGGGTTATGACTGTCTTACTCTTCGGTTGGTGAGGTATAACCATGGATGTAATTGATCCTCGAATGGGATACACCTTTTGAAATTTGAACGCTTGGTCAAATTAACTGACACCTACCCTGCCCCGGGTTAAAATTGAGGGTTTTTTCGCTTACAGAAAGAAACTCCTACTTCTTGGCTAAACAGGGTTTGACAAAGGTTCCACTTCCTTATATCTCCGGTGTTTAGGGATTTGAAACAATGCCTGTATATCCTCAACAGAGTTTTATCCAAAAGCATACACCCAAAGACTGTGCGTTTTCATCTCATCATCCTCCCTCCAAGAGTTTGAATAGGAAGGTTAGTATTGCAGTGCATACAAACATTAAATGAGTGAATACGAATGAACTTCTTCGAGAAAAACATACTTATTGCATTAAGATTAATATTCAAGAACAGACAAGTTTATTACATGCAAACATTAACCAGTAATGTAAATTACAAATGAAAATGCAGTAAAGAAAAATGATGTTCGCCATTGCTGAGGAGGCTTGGCTCCAAGTGGACTGATTGCTTCAGGAGATGTCTTGGTGGTCTCAATTGCTCACTTGAGAAGCTTCAGTTAACGTACATACCGTCTTCAGTGAAATTGATAAACCCAACGTCAATGAGATCTTGCACCTTGTGTCTGAACACCTTGCAATCTTCAATAGCATGCCCTTGTGTCCCCGAGTGGTACTCGCATCTAACACTCTTATCATAATTTGGGGGAAGGGGATACGGAACAGGAGAAGCTTTCTTTAGCTCGATCAAAGAGTCTTGAAGTAAACGGGAAAGCAGATAACTGTAAGGAATAGTAATGGAATCAAACTTTCTCTCCTGCCTTCTGGACCTTTGTTGACTCTTCATACGATATCTCTGTTGCCGATACTGACTTGTGCCTTCCTCTCGTTCGGGCGCTTTCCTCCTTAGACTTGTCTTAGAAATAGGCAACAACTGAGAACGAGGAGGTTCTAAAACTACAGGCTGCAAGAAATGCCTCTGACCTGGTGCAACTCCATGTGGGGCGACAGGGATAATCACTTCTTTTGCAGTAATAGGAGTGAGGCCACCTTGTATGCTTATGCCGCCCGACGTGAATTCAAGTACTTTTGACTCAATCAGATCCTGTACGGCATGCTGAAAAGCCTTACAATTTTCAGCATTATGCCCCGGCGCACCAAAGTGGAAATCACAGTGAGCTCTTGCATCATAACCCGGTGGGGGAGTACCATAGAGAGGAGCCAAAGTCCTTTTCTGTACCAGTTGCAACTGCAGGAGATGCTGGAATAGCTGAGAATATGGCACTGGTGGAGTCTCAAAATGCCAATTCTGCTTAGGCGTAATTTGCTGCTGGCGTAGAGCACGCTTCTGTTGTTGTTGAGATACAGCCGAGACGGTCGCAGTGGCCTCACTTTTTGAGAGGGATCCCTTAAACAGTGGAGGAGAGACAATTACAGCCGCAGCTTCAGGCGTGGGAGTATTATCTTTGCTTAACACACCTCTCACAACTTTCATAACCAGACTCATCTGAGTCTTTAGTTGGTGGACCTCCTCCTTCAACATTTTCTGGTCTTGAATCAGAGCTTCCATGTCCCACATAAACTGCCCCATTTGGCTTCGTATTTCCCTCAACTCTGCTTGAACCAGATCCATGGTTAACTCCCGAATGACTTGAGCAGTTAAATCTGAAATTTCGAATAAAACCAGACCAGGATAAGAATAACCAAGCCTCGAACACCTGCTATGCAAATGAATATGCAAATGCAATGTTATGAATGCAATAAGACATGGGATCAAAGCTTCCATATAATTTGAATAATCATTGTGTTGTGCTGATGTCTGAATAAGCTCATAGGTCTGTTCTGAAGAGAATACCAGAATACCAGAATACCAGATGGTCAGAATACCAGAATACCAGGCTGATAAGTCCATACTGATAAGAAAACCAGAATACCAGGTATGTTGAAGGCCAAGGTCACCTGCAAACCTATAAACAACCCGCCCCTCTCACATGTATGTACTAGAAAGTGAGGATTCTCAAATTTGGATCTCGGAATGAGAGGTAATAGCACATTCAGCCCGAAGGATACAATGTTATCGCCATACAAAGAGATCATCCTCTGATTCACCTCAAAATAAAGAGGAGTCATCCTAAAAGGTCATCCTGACTTAACAACTCTTCCAGATAGCTCCACCATTATGGGAGATCCACAGCGCAGAATTCTCTAGAGAGAACCACATCCAGATTGTGCTTCATATTCCCTCCTCGCACCGAAATGGAACGCGAGAGGATATAAAACACACTAAACATAAGTGCACTCAGGCCTGTGTACTGGGCCTATCTCTCAGATTCCCATCCCGCCAAACAAAAAACCAGCATAGCACAGTATAGCATAATATAGTATATAAAATGAAAATGCTAAAATGCGGTAAATACAGTAATGTACAGTAAAGCAGTAATATAGTAAACAGTAATACAGTGAAACAGTAAATACAGCAAAATACAGCTCCACAGTAAACACCCAATGAAAGAAAATAAACAAGCACTAGGATTGACCCGCTTAAGGAACCAGAGTCCCCAGCTGTCGCTCCCGGGATTTTCATCCAAGTACAAACGCGAAAGTGGCACGGAAACAGAGTCGCCATCAATGTGTATTTATCCCAAGAGAGGGAAAGGAAACACTGCGTAAACCTGAGGGAAAGGAAAGAACATGGTCTTGCGACCAATAGAACTGGGTTCGGGAGTCGGTTACGCGAAGGGAAGGTGTTAGTACCCCACGCGTCCATCGTACCCGATGGGATCCACGCTTGCTTGTCTCGATCAAAGGGTGATAGAAAGGATACTGGAAAAAGAATGGAAAGAGAACGAGAAACAAATGTAGGGAAAATAAAAGAAGTGCTCGAATAGGCCATACCCCACTGCCTACGTATCTCATCGGGAACATGAGAATCAGAGCGGCGTAGTTCCCCTCAGCCAGGGTTACTTTGTTTGTGTTTTTTAGTGGAATACGTAAGTGTTCGCGTCCTAGCAGTTAGGTGTTGCAGCTCGCTGTGTGGAGACTTAGGCGTTACCTGTTTGTGGTAGAACGGAAATGACACATCCTTAAGGAATGAATGAATGAGATGAGAAAATAATTCCCGAAGGAAAGACGTTATTATTTGTTTAAAGTTTTTTAGAAAGAAGTGTTTTTGATTGTTGGTGTGTTTTGTAACACATATTATATTTAAGTCCCTCATGTAAGATTGAATGCCTCGCATATCGACCCAAGACGGGACGTACGCTAAACATTCTAAGAAAGTGAGAGAAGATCCCTCACTATCTTAGTCTCACATGAAAGGCTCAAATACAATATTTGTTATGCCTTTATTAAGTGTTTTTTACTTTTGTTTTGAGATGAGAAAGGAGAGACTCAAATGGAAGCAAAAGGTGAAAACTAAAGGGGACTAAGACTCACCCTAATGTTATCATACATGGATGTTCCTATGGTTAATGTGGTTTAAGAAACCTAATCCTAAAATAAAGGAGAAGAAGAGCAAAAGAATCAACTTACTTCCAAGATGGAAGTTAAGTTGATCTTAAAGAGGGAGGAAGAAGAAATTATTCAAGTAAAGCATATAAATGCTTATCATGATCACAAGTTGAATTATTAAAATAAATAAAAGAGGATGAAAGAAAGAATTGCATGTGGAAGCATATCCACACACTTACTTACCATATGCCGCTACATGAAAAATGTTAGTTCACAAAATATTTACAAGTAGTAAAATGAAAAAAGAATAACAAGTAATGATCAAACACATCAAGAACCAATTAAATAGGATCCTAAGAGATGAAACTCAATTAAGGTTAGAACCTACATCTAAAGGTGTTCTCTAATGTTAAGGTATCAAACACATACTAACTATGCACAATTAAATGTCCTAAACACCAAAAAAGTGAATCATGGAAGAAATAGATGAAGAAAAAATGAATATGCAAAGTAATCATGCATTAATGCTTCATACAAGACCAAGGTTAGAACCATATATCATTTATCAATGTCTTAACATGCACATGAATTATCATACCAATCATGGACGCAATGATGCAAATAGAAGAAGTAAGAAGAAGTAGAAGTAAGGAGGATAGACAAGTATCAATTACATGCACAAAATGACATATTAAGGATGCATAATATGTAACATGATTAAAGAATGCATAAAGGCAGTAACATATTATATATGAGATGCTAATGGAATGAAGGAAATGGCATACAAAATATAAGCACAAGACAAGTAGAGCACAAGAAGAGATAAAGGATGAAAACATGTCAAAGTTCAAATTAGAGTGCACAAACTCATACCAAATGCAAGTGCAAACCAAAGTGATTTATAATGAGACAAAGAGGACCTATAATATCATGCAAATGACCTATAATTGATGCACAAACAATCACAAAAGAAATTGCACAAATGCTTCACCAAAACATGCTAGAATGAAGTGGGAGAAAGAGCCCAAAAGTAACTTCAATCACAAGGCATCAAAACAACATCAAAGCTCATATGAAAATTATGAAAATATGATTCTAATCAACCTAAGTCAGAAGCTAAACACATATTAAAAACTCACACCAAAATTCAAGATAAAAGTGTCACAAAGAAATGCACAAAGTCATATTGAAATGCCACAAAAAGAAATGTAAAGATGATCATACAAACATCATATAAAATGACCTTAAAAATCAAGCACAAATATTTTTGGACACTTTAAGATATTAACTAGCCAATGCAAAAATAATTAGTTAAAGATGATGTGTGAAATGAGAGAAAAAAATCATACAAGTTCAAGTATCACTAAAGAACATCATTCAAAAAGAAATTGGAAGAAAATTATACAATTAGGTGTAAAAATTAATAGAATCAGAAATAAAAATTATATAAAATTATTTAAATGTGTCAACATGTCACATGAATTTATTTGGTATTTTTAAAAGTGTTTTACTATTTTTAAAATAAGAAAACTAAACAAATATGGAAAAGAAATTTAAAAAAAATGAAATGAAATGGGAAGGGGGTGTGGCGTGAGCAATATCCATGTTGAAAAGTAAATTGGGCTCATTATGGGGGTGCAAACATCAATTAGAACCCAGTCTAATTAAACATATGGTTACGTGTGGTAGCGCGTGTGTGCAGTCAATAATCAGATGCAATCATGGCCCTAGGATGATTTAATCTCAATCAGTCATCAATCCAACGTCTCACCAATCAAGCACATGGTAATTATCACGCACGCACCCACATGTACACATCTGAGGGAAAAAAGAAAACACGTGCCATAGACCTTCACTCATTAATGCGTTGGCATGATGTCAAGCGTTGGATCAATTTTATTCAAGATCATCAATCAGATACACACATCAAGTGACTCAGAAATGAAGTCCACAATAAGTAACATGCGCACACAGATACGAAAGCCACTCAGATTAAAAAAAAATCACGTGAGAGAGAGGGTGTATCACATGTGTGTTGGCACATTGTGGATCATTGGAGGCAAATATCAGACGGTCAAGATTTAAACTGAGGAAAACCCTAGCATTAAACCTCACCGGCCGGAGAAAGACCTCCGGTCATCTTCTCCGGCCACTCTCCGTCACCTGCAACACTCACATTTTCCAGAAACAAACAAAAATGGTACCAATTGAAAGCTCAAGTTATGTACATCATGAATCCAAGCATAGAATCAACATATCATGCACACATAGCAAGAACATAATCCAAACACTTTTGCCCTAATTTTCCAACTATGCTCCTACTGAGCCTATCAACTAGCCAGAACTCATGCAGCTTCTAATAAGCCATAAACAACATGAAAATAAACTCAATTCAGTGGAAAAGGTTGAGAACAAGGAACCTGAAGTGTGAATAGTCTTGTATCCAAAGAAAACCAGAGAAAATACACTTGATCTTGATCTTTCAGAGCTTAATCTTGAGCAAAATAAATGTTGCTTGATTTGGAGAATGAAGAGAAATGATGACAGTAATGATGTTAAGCTTGGAGAGAGGAGTTTGTTCTTGAATGTTCTTACTCAATAATCAACAGAAGTGATAAAGATGATTGAAGAAAAGGATGAAATCGTGTGGAATCAGAGAGAGAGAATAGAGAGAATTTGAGAGTGTTTGTGAAATGTGTGGGCAAAATGAAGTTGAAAATGAAATTGTGAGTGAAATGTGAATTTATATCCTGAGTTAAGAGTGAACTAGTGTGGTTAAATGGGTGAGTTAAATGAGTTCAAGGTGAGTTAAATGAGTTTACCCTAACTAATTGAGTCAAGTTAGTTAGGGGCGAGTGAATGAGCTTGGTTATGGTGTGGAAATGTTTGTGATGTTATGGTAGAGCTGAGAGAAAAGAGTGGTGGTGATGTAGTGATGTAGCAGCAAGGGAACTTGTTGTGCAAGCTTGGTTTTCCTCTTTTTCCATGCACGAGGGGTAGTATAGCAAGAGTATGTAAGGTGAATGTTTGGCTAAATGAAGTAATGATTGAAAGGTGATGTATGTGTGCAAGTTGATCCTTTGACAACCACAACAAAGTTGCAGCATGGTTTTAGTGAAAACAGTGGATTTTGAAAGTGGATATATTTGTATATAATGAATGAAATCATGAGTTCTAAGTGTCAATGGATTGAGAATGCATAAGAGAACATGTTTGATGTTTAACTCAAGATGAATTGAAGCCTTTAACACACTTGAAATTAACTAGAAACAAGAGGGTCTCAATCAGGTTTATAGGCGTAGCAAACTTGGCAACCATGGCAACCATGGCACATGAAATTTTAGTGTAGAGCAAGCACCTTTGAACCCTAATATCTCCTTCATAACTTGCTCAAATGGAAAAATGTTCAACATAAAAGTTGACGAGGACATTGAGATGAACAACTTTGATGTTCAACATTTTTTCATTTGAAGCCTCCTTCAATGAGAAAAACGGCTTGACATCTTTCCCACCAAGTGTTTGAAAAAATTATGGCGCATGGGCCTGGTCTTGCTTGGTCATGCCTTGGTTTGTGACCTAGTTTTGTCAAACTTTAATTGATCGTAACTCACTCAATTTTGATCCAATGGAAGAGTTCTTTATATGGATTTGAAGCTTAGAACATGAACTTTAATTGGCTCAACTTGGGCCTGAGGTTTGGAGCTCCATCATCTCTTGATCAAATTTTGTCAAATGAACATATATAACTTGAATTTCATGAATTTGACCTTAAAAGGCCAGGAGTTTACTTTTTCCACTGCACAGTTGACTTCTTCCCCAATTTCTTGATTATCAAGCAACTGATCAGTTGAACCCCTTCTGAAACCAATTGATGAGAAATTTTCCATCCATATACACTTAGGAACATAAAGAATACCATGAGATCGATTTTTGTCCAAAAAAATCAGAAATAAACTGATTTTATGTCAAACCCTAATTTTGGTACCCTCTGGTTAGGAGGAAATAACACATCTTCCAAATCCAAATTCCTCTGAATATGATGTACATCCTATCTAACAAAGATGAGATATGACATTTGGAGGTGATAAAAATTCAAGGAGCCTGCCCATTTGAGGGTCATATCCCAACTTTAGACTGTTTTGTGTAGGAGATGATGCACTATCCAATCTTCTTAATGAACTCCCAACTTCCAATGCCTTGTGGGATCAAAATGAGAGGAGACATGATATAAGAGACCCTTGATGCTTGCTTAAAGACCCTTGGCTCTTATTCTCTTGCCTTGGATGATTAACACCTTTGAAAACCACGGATCACATGCCCTTATGCAACTAATGATATGCAATGTGATATGCAATTTATGACCTACTATGGAATGCAAATGAGTAAAGCATAGACCAATTTATTGAAAAAACACAAGGGTAAATTTTGAGGTATTACACGCTGGCCTATGGTCTTTTGGTTCAGAGATAAGGCTTGACTCATTCAGTTAAGCTTGCCTCAGTTCATGCCACTTTGATGCATCCATTGAATGCATTGAAACAAAATTGGAGTCTTGGCACTTTTTAGCCTTTTTAGGTTTGTTAGGGCTATATGTAGATTCTTGGACTTTGGAGGCTTGGGGATCAGATCATTCCCCTTAGATTTGTCCTCAGATGTGTCCAAATGGATGATAAGGCTTGGAGTTGTCCAATTTTGCCGAATCGAGCAAAACACCCAAGTCTACCTTTGTAACACCCTTCTAACCCAACAATTATTTCACATACGAATGGAAATTAAATCAAATAAAATCACCTCTCAAGGGTGTCACACTTCACAAAGGCATCATAATTATTTTCCTGCTCCGTAACACGGGTTACAACATATAGGAATAACAACTTATTTTGGATCAACACCTCCTTTAAAACAAAAACGTCGCATCGGAATTATCGTCATAAAAATAAAATCTCCTTTATAAAACAACTCATAATAATTTAATCTCATCAAAATTGGAATTTAAAACAACTCAACATCTTCAAAATCCTCATGAAACATGTTAATCAAAGTAACACAATATTTCAAACAAAAGAGTTCCCAACCCCGATGTTACATAATCAGAGCAAGACACATCCTCTACTCAGCTGAAAAGAAAACTGACTCCAAAGCTAACTCTTCACGCACCGCGAACTATTCTTGGTTATCTGCATGTTACCCACGTAGAGGCAATATTCAAACAGGCAGGGTGAGTAATCACAATTCAAATATAAATCATATAAAGAAAAGACATTAACAGGGCAACATTTGTTTTTATCAAATACTACAGTGACTCACCCAAAACATCATATAAAACATCACATCACCAATATCATTCATGTGCAATCATGCAATGCCACCAAGAATGAAATGCAACATCATAAAAATGCACGTGGTACCAAATCGTCATAATAATGGACACTAGGCCATCAACCCTCCAAAGATCCCCGTCAATAGGATCGATTCTGCATTTAGAACCAGAGCACGTCATAATTACCTCATATCCGCACAATGGGAATGAAGCGGCGTCACAGACTATGCATATGAATGAATGATACACAACATCACTAATCATCATCATCAATTAAACATCATAATGTGCATCATCATTCATCAATCCTCATATACGTCATATCATCACATATTCGTCAAACAATCCTCAAAACATCATCGTATACTCATCAGTAACATCATGAAAAATCATCACATAACACGTAAACACATAGCAGCAATTTACAGCAACATCACAACATTAATATAATATAAAACATATATTTTCCATGAATTTTAAGTCAATAAAATAATATTTTTCAGCCCCAGGTCGCGCTAAGCGAGCCCCACCCGCCCTAAGTGCGCTACTCACTGCCTCGAGGAGGCGAAATTCTTCCAGATCGCGCTAAGCGCGCTTGACCGCGCTAAGCGCCCTCTGCGATTTTGGCAGAAAAACCCTGTGATAACAGCACTTCTCCATCTGCAATTCAACACCCCTAAACCAGATTTTATCCTTAAATTATCACAGATTATGTTACTGTAACCTATAACTATCACATGTACGTAGATAACAACAATCATCACATAGCAAATCATCAAAATCCATCATCTCTAACCTCTAACTTCTAGGTTTTCCCCCAAAACCCCAATTACCCACCAACACCTAATCTTTATATCAAAATATTGCAAAGTGATACTCCCCATACCTTAGAATATTGTCTCCTTCGACCTCTCTTGAAGTTTCGCCGGAATTCTTCTATGCCCTAGCCTCCTTCTCACTTGTTCTTCAGAGCACCTTTGCTTCTTCCTCAAAATAATACGAATAATGAGTTCCTTTCACTATTTTCTCTTAAAATACCCTTAAACGTGCTCTTCCCATTATACCCTCACTTATCCATCCCTAATGACCAACATATCCTCAATACTCCCACTTCTATTATTTAAAATAATAAACAATAATCTGAATAATACTATATGATTATTCTTACTATTAATATTATTAAAATAATTTCACCACAACACATCGTGCCACATAACCACATATCGTCAAAAATCACCTTATATCCTCAAATAAGAAACAATTAATAATAATCGAATTTGGGGTGTTACAGCCTTGCCTAGGACAGTTGGAAATAGTGATTTTGAGGGATTCATATCTCCCTGCTCAGGTTGAGTTATGAGAGGCTCTTGTGCTTTTTAGAAAGCCCTCATATGATACAATACACGTGTGATCATATTTTGTCTTGAAACTATTTGAATCCAACTGAAAAATCCTCATGAACATTGGTGTTCAAAGCTGATAACTTAGGCAGATTTTCACTAAGTGATGGAAAAGTGTCATTTTCATGTTTTTTGTCATTTTGATCATTCCATAACTTAAAATCCATAAAGAGTTGGAGTTGGAGGTAGTTGAAGCTTTTGTAGAGTGTAGCAAGACCTACAAATCCAGCTTTGGATCACCCAAAATGGTTGCTTGGATCTCAAGTTATGATCCTTGGAAGTTGGTACCAAAATTACTTTTGTTCCATAACTTAGAAAAATTTTGGTTTCTTATGGTTGCCCCTTTTGCAAGAAATCTCACTTTTCTTGATTTTTCTTGATGAATTATGATCAATTCCATACATTAACATTATTTTTTACTTAGGGGAACCATATTTGTGAAAAATTCCAAAAAGTCAAACTTGATTTTGTGCACAGTTGACTTTTTATCTGATGAAATCTAAACTGTGCGATCCTTTGTAAAATCAAGTCCTTGACCTAAATCAAACCTAATGGATGGATTCCATAGGTGTTATAGGGTGTATTGAATCATGTCCCAAGGTTTGGGAGCATGTCTTGGTCAAAAGTCAAAGATACAGTTGACTTTTATCCTCAAAACCCTAATTGTGGTCCTAGTGAAATTGAAATTTGTGAATCAAGCTTCTTGGATCAATCCATTATTGTAATTGGATAAATGTAGTGTATTTGAGGTCCTAAAATCATGTCTTGAGGTCTTGGCTCATGCTTTGCTCCAAAAGTCAACTTAGGGGTGAATTAGGTCAAGAAACCCTAATTCCTGATTTTTTGATGAATGCATCCCCTGAGGCTAATTTGACTTGATGATTGAAGCATTGGCTCATTCCCATAGGAAAATTTCCATCTGGAGGCCTTGGTCGACCAAAACCCTAATTTGGTGACACTAGCGATCTTGAGGCTTGATCCACTTGGAATGTTGCAACCTTGTGCTTGATTCTTGATGTGGGAGTCCTCTTGATCCTTTATGGATGTTTGAAGAGGTTAGACAAGTTGAATATCATGTCATTTATTGATTGATCTTTTGTCTAAGTGCTCTGAGAGGGCTTAAACCCTAATTCTTGATTGTGGTGAATGCTCAATCATATTTGAGGAGATTGATGAGGCATGAAAGAACATCCATATTGTGATGATGATTTTCACAATGATGAGAAATCTTGGTGGTCAAAATTTAGGGTATAACACCTATTAGATAAGTGATTTTCACATTTTGCAAAGCATCTGGAATTTGAATGTTCAGATCTTGGATCCTTAACCCTAGATCAATCCAAATACTTGACCATGCATCAACAGTCTTACTGTCTCCAATCACCCAAACACAATTATTATTAATATTCGTCCAGCTCTTAACATAGTACTTTTAATAAGGATAAAATATTGTCTAGGTTCTTTAAGTTATTTTAAAATATCAAGTTAGTCCTTTAAGTTTTTTTTTGTAACGCTTTGGTCCTTTATGTTAAGTAACGTTTGCGTTGTTGACCTTTTTAAAAATCTCCGTTACAATAAATTGCAAACTCATATACCATTTGAACTGGTTTTTTGCGCTGATCACGAATATGCAATCAAATTTATTAAACAAGTTACGGTCCATGAGAATCAGGGGAAAAAGTGGACAAATACATAATGAAAAATCGTTTGATCCAACCAAAATACACAATCAAACGCAAATTTAATTACATATTCGTGATCAGCGTGGAAAACCAGTTCAAATGGTATATGAGTTTGTAATTTATTGTAACGGAGATTTTTAAAACGGTCAACGACGCAAATGTTACTTAACATAAAGGACCAAAGCGTTACAAAAATACTTAAAGGACTAACTTGATATTTTAAAATAACTTAAAAGACTAAAACAATATTTTTGCCTTTTAATAATTTTAAATTAAACTTATCATTAAAGAATGTGATACTTCCCATGCAAGCTTACCCCAACATATCATTAAACATAATACAACAGTAATTGGCACAGATTATCTTTTAAAAAAATGATAAGCATGTGTATCAATTAACTTTTTTTTATTTTGTATATTTTAATAAACTTTTTTTTTGGAATAAAGAAACTTTATTGAACCAAAAAACGATTACAAGCAAAGCGACTTCAACCGAGATCCAGCAAACCAAAGGACAAAAACAACAACCCAAACCTAAGGTAATAATAAACTACCTATGGATTTCCTAAACTTATCTTTCATCCAACACCAATTGATAATTACATCAATTATGTTAGTTTCCACATGCTGCCAGTTTAGATTTCCTCCAAAGCAAACATCACACCTAATCCTCCATAACTCATTGATAGTCTCAGCCAAAGCACACTTCAGGATTTGAAATTTAGGAGTCTAGGCTTTAGTTTTCTCTATCACCCATTTAATCTCAGAGTCCCAACTATCAGGCCTATGCTGAATCTCCAACCAATCAAGCAATTTACTCCAAATTTTACTTAAAGCATTACACTGAAAAAATAGATGGTTCACACTTTCAGCTTCACTGCAGAAACAACACCTATCTTCAGCAATTATACCAAATCTTCTAAGTTTTTCTTTGGTGGCTAATCGACTGTGGCATGTAAGCCAAAGAGTAAAATAAGATCTAGGCCTTGCTTGGTTATTGTAAAATATGGACCTTTATTCCACAATCTGGTTAGAATCATTCAAATCAGCATATAATCTTCCAAATTTGAACCTGCCAGCTGTTAACAAAAGTAAACATACAGAAACATAAAGAAAGAGAAAGACCCTTTAGGTTAGGATTTCAATAGAATAAACAAAACTTGAAGAGTTAGGGTTACATCAGAGTATAAATATTAAATGCTAGGAAATACTAAACTACCCTTACAAAGATACAATAACATAATATAATAATAATTATAATAATAACTAACATCTCCCCTCAAACTCAAGATGCATTAGCTGAAAGCATCGACTGTTTGTCAATTAAAAAACGAATACGTTTAATAGAATGTGTCTTTGTAAACAAGTCAGCAATCTGTAGAGCGGAGGATATAAACGGTAGAGTCATTGTCCCATGCTGAAGATGATGACGAGTGAAGTGACAATCAATCTCAATATGTTTGGTACGTTCATGAAAGACCGAGTTGTGGGCAATTTGAATGGCACTTTTATTGTCATAATACATAGGAGTTGGTTCAGAAAGAATGACACCCATATCAGAAAGTAACCAACGCAACCAAACTATTTCAGTAGTGTTGGATGCCATAGCACGATACTCAGCTTCTTTAGAAGAACGAGATACAATGTCTTGTTTCTTACTCTTCCAAGAAATAAGAGAGTCTCCAAGAAAGACACAAAACCCTGTGGTAGACTTACGATCTGTGGGGTCGCCAACCCAATCAGCATTAGAATAAGCACGTAGTTCCAATGAGGATGATGACGAAAAGAGAAGGCTCTGAAACTGGGTTCCCCGAAAATAACGACATATGCGAAGAAGAGCTGCCCAATGCACTGTAGTAGGAGATACAACAAACGAACTAACAACATGCACATCATAAGCAATATATGGTCTAGTAATCGTAAGATACACCAAGCTGCCAACCAAAGTACGATAAAAGGTGGGACCTGGTAGAGGAGCACCATTAGATGGAGTATATTTCACATTCAACTCAAGAGGACTATCTGCTACTCTAGTATTAGAAAGGCGATTTTGTTCAAGAATGTTGGAAATATACTTGGATTGTGAGAGAAGGTAGCCTCTAGGAGAGTAGGCAACTTCAATGCCCAAGAAGTAGCGAAGAGTGCCTAAGTCCTTCATTTCAAACTGTTTGGCCAACTATAATTTCAAATCATTAATTCCATCCATATCCTCACCTGTAATAATCATATCATCAACATATAATGAGAGTAAAATACGACCATGATAAGTAGTCTTGACAAACAAAGCAGAATCATGATCACTAGAGCGAAAGCCAATAGATGTAATCACTATGGTAAACTTCTCAAACCAAACTCGTGGAGCTTGTTTCAGACCATATAATGCCTTCTTCAATTTACACACTTCCCCTTGATTATGAGAAACACCTTCTGGGGGTACCATATAAACTTCCTCTTGAAGATCACCATTTAGAAATGCATTTTTAACATCCATTTGAGAAATATGCCGCTGACGAACAGATGCAACTGCAATAAGAATGCGAATAGTATTCATCTTAGCAACAGGAGTAAAATTTTCTTCATAATCCATACCATATTGTTGAGAGAATCCCTTAGCAATAAAACGTGCTTTGTAGCGCTCAATTGATCCATCTGACTTAGTTTTGACCTTGTATATCCAACGAGACCCGATAGCATGTTTTCTAGGAGGAAGAGGTACTAATTCCCAAGTATCTATTTTATGCAAAGCAGAAAGTTCTTCTGTCATAGCCTGCTTCTAAAGAGGGTCAAGAATAGCCTCTTTAGAGGAAGAGGGATCAGACAAACTGTGGATAGAGGTTAGAAAAGAAGCAAAAGAAGGAGAGTAAGTGGAATAGACAAAATCAGGCAATTGAGTAGCTTTAAGGTCACGAGAGGGATAACGGGGAGGTGGAGGATCAACAGTCGTAGGAGGTTCTTGGGCAGTCGTGGGGACAAGAGGGATGTCAGTATCCGGAGTATCAGTAGTATCAGTCCTGCAATTCTCAAAACTACAATCACTAGAAATATTATCATTATGACCAAAAGGATCGATATGAATGAGTTTTGAATTGTTAGTAATATAAGAATCAGATGAGAGAGTAAAAAGGAATGTGTTCAAGGAAAACAACATGATGAGAAACATACAATTTCCTTGAACTAGGATCATAACAATGATAACCCTTTTGACCATTCCCATAACCAAGAAAACACATAAAGTAGAACCAGAAGACAACTTACTACGTTCTACTTGGGGGCGAAGAACAAAACAAGTAGAACCAAACACTTTCAAAGATGAATAATCCGGAATAAAGTTATACAATTTTTCAAAGGGAGATAAACCTTATGTGATAGACGATGGGATTCTATTAATAACATGAACAACAGTAAGAACTGCTTCACCCCAAAATTCACTAGGAACTGAAGCAGACAACAAAAGGGAGCGAGCAGTCTCAATAATGTGACGGTGTTTCCTTTCGGCAACTCCATTCTGTTGAGGTGTATCAGTACAAGATGTTTGATGAATTATACCATCAAAAACAAGCAATTCATTAAATTTATTAGAGGTATATTCACCACCTAAATCACAATGGAAGCACTTTATAACAACATTATGTTGAGTCTTAACCATAGCACGAAACATACAATAAATGTCAAAAAATTCTGAACAATTTTTCAAAAGAAAAACCCAACAATAATGAGTATAGTCATCAATAAATGAAACATAATATCTAGATCCACCCTTAGTACGAAGCGATGATGGACCCCATACATCAGAGTGAACTAAGTCAAACGGTGCATTTGAAATGGAAACACTTTTACAAAATGGTAAAGCTGGAAAATTTAGCAAGTTTACAACCACAACAATCAGAGATATCACTAGTTTGTAACTTTCTTAAAGCTCCAATAGAAGCCAAATACTTTAATCTAGAAGCAGAGACATGTCCAAGACGGTAATGCCATAAATAAAAACTAGAAGACGAAGAATTCAAATGAAAAGAGGATAATAAATCAGTTGTGGAAGTAGGGTTGAGGCTGCGTTATCTAGGACTCTTAACTCATCCAAAACATAAAGTCCCCCTTGTTTACGGCCTGTCCCTATCAGCCTCTCGGAATGAGAATCCTGCACACAACAAGAAATGGAAGAAAACTTAACTGAGTAGCCAGAATCACACAATTGACTAACAGAAACAAGACTCAAAGTGAGGTTAGGAATACAATAAACATCAGAAAATGACAAATTAGGTGAGGAGACAGAACCAATGCCTGCTAATGGCATATGAGTGCCATCAGCAGTCATAACCGATATAGATGATACATTATTCAAATACACATATGATTTAGCATCATATGACATATGGTGTGATACTCCAGAGTCTAGAATCTAGATGAAAGGAGATATAACTGAAAAACAAGAAGAGTTCAAACCTTTAGTAGAGGAGGCAGACATGGCACGTGACTGAGTGGCAAGAAGCTTTTGAAGATGCTCTGCAATATCAGATATTTGAGAAGTAGTCTCAGATGGATATACATGATCAGAACCAGAACCAATGATAGTAGGAGCAGCAGCAGCAGCAATATTGGATGATTGACTCTTGAAGTTTTTCATATTTGCTTTCTGCAATCTGGGACATTGTGCTTTCCAATAACCTTTCTTCTTACAAAAATCACATTCATCAATACCAAGCCCAACCCTACCTTTATGTTTTCCTTTGTGAAACGGAGTAGCAAAAATAGATGGAGGAGTGCAGAGAACTCCTTTATCTGAAATCAAATTTGAGTGGGACTTGAGTCTAATTTCTTCTGCCAACAATTCATTAAAAACTGAATCAACACCGGGAAGAGGATTACGATGCATAATACTCCCACAAAGTCCCTCAAAATCATCCCTAAGCGCCATCAGAAATTGAACTAAACATTGTTATTCTCTTTGATCAGTGTACACTTTTACAACTTTCAACTCATCTGATTCCATAAGAGCCAACTGATACCACAAATTACTCATCGCTGAATAGAATTCCTGGATGGTCATATTATTTTGTTTAAGAGCTCTAATATCACTCTCCAACTGATATCGTTTTGCAAAATTAGATTGAGCATACAAACGCTTCAAATGGTCCCAAACCTCCTTAGCAATATCATATTTTGCTAGTTGTACACCTATTGACTGAGAAACAGAATTATTGATCCAAGTAAGGATCTTCGAATTACTAACATCACATGTTTCCAACTCCTTTGCATACTTTGCTTCATCCTTTTTATCTGTAGGTTTAACCCAAGTTTCATCAACATAACTCCACATCCTTTTTCCTTTTAAAAAAATTTTCATCACGTAACTCCAATAAGGATAATTTTCTCCAATGAGTTGAAGATTGGTTGATTGAAGTGAGTCATCTTTATCGTTACTCATTGTAATCAACTATGAAATAACTGAAGCACCACAATTGAACAAAGTAAAAAAACTTGACCCAAAAAAAATATATATATGTTACTGCCAGATTCACGTATAATAATACCCAAAAAAATTTTACCGATCAACGCAACCCAAATTCACGGCTGTCCCATTGTTGCACTAAAATATATCATATTCATATCTTTCTCTATCTCAGATAATATGTAATCCAAATAATTTCTATGGCAATCAAGATATGACTCTAGCAATATCTGATAGTGGAATTACCAATCACCGTTAAATTTCCAATGAAATAGGCACCGTCAAGTTCCAATAAATTAAAAGAAAAAACTTTACTCCAGGCCATTAACATATACATGGACTACTTTAAGGTAATTCTCGAAATCAAACCAAGCTCTTTGATACCATGTTAACAAAAGTAAACGTACAGAAACATTGAGAAAGAGAAAGACCCTTTAGGTTAGGATTTCAATAGAATAAACAAAACTTGAAGAGTTAGGTTACATCAGAGTATAAATATTAAATGCTAGGAAAGACTAAACTACCCTTACAAAGATACAATAAAATAATATAATAATAACTAACACCAGCCTGCACACTGAAGTTCCAATTATTCATCACTGTGACAATGGGTCTCACTTTCAAAATGGCTTTGAGAATCCAAGAAGTATTTCCCTTTATGTCCATTGTCATTACATTTTAAGGCTTGATGTAATAACAATTGAGCCACCTAATCCAAAGGTTGTCAACTTTTTTACTAATATTCCACAACAGCTTAGCTAAACAAGCCTTGTTCAAGTTGCTCAAATCAATGATATTTAAACCACCCTGCTTCTTGGAGGAACACAACTTTTTCCAGGCTATTGGAGATTTTATGGTTACCTTATCTGTACCGGACCACAGGAAAGACCTACAAGCAGACTCAATTTTTTCAATCACCTTCTTGGGCAATGGAAGGCAAACCTTTTTTTTTCAAAATACTAATTTTTTCATTTTTAAAATGCTTCTAATAAGATAGTAAAAAAAAACTAATAAGTTAAACATAGTTAATTTTTATATTTTTTTTGTTATTTTCTTAAACATGTTTTTAAATAATTATAATACAGCATATTTATATTATTTTAACACATTTTTAAAAAAAATTAAAAATTAAAAAAAATATATCATAAATTTTAAAATATTCTTTAGAATTTTAATTACATCTTTACTACATAAAATCTATTTCATAACGGTTGGAAAAAGGGATACCACCACGCTTGAGCAAATGTGGTGAAGTAAGGGGTGGTTGCAAGTATGATGCTTTCCACCACGTTCATGTGACCACAATTATAGACTAGGTAGCGCACTGTCTATCGCAACAGTTACATTAAACATGTGTAGTGAAATTTAAAACGCTTAACATTTAACAATGATTATGCTAAACAACTATTGTGATATATATAGATCTGGGTTTACTATAAATTATGTGGAATGTTTATTTCTCCAATGCTCACTAAACATATAACCTTTCAATCTAATTTAAAAATTTATAATACGACAAATTAAGTTATATTATAAGAACAAGTTACACTAATCAATATTATACAAGATTTCTTCAGTCCATTATCTGCATTTCGTTATTTAACGGTTATATATTTTTTTAATGCTCTTAGTTCTTTAAACTCTCCTTCCTTCACCTCTAGTTCATTTTGTAAAATATTATTTACTTTGCAAACAAAATTAGAGGTGGATAAATGGGTGGTTGAAAAAATAGAAGTATTAAACAAAGTCCTGACTATTAAAGAGCGAAATGCGGATAATGGTTTTAAGAAATCTTATATAACATTGATAAGTATAATTTGTTTTATAATATAACTTAATATTTCATATTATAATTTTCTAATTCAATCTGAAAAGTTATATATTTGGTAAGGGGATGTAAACACACTCAAATCACATAAGATATAATAAAATCATCTTCTAAACAAACCTTAACAACTACATTCATCAACAATAAGGCTTAAACGACATATAAGATATAACAAACAACTTTTATTAACAACAACAAAATCATCAACAACATACCATAAACCACACACAACTTACAACTTTTATTACTCACAACAAACAACTTTTATCAATAACAACAACATAACATCTCATAAAATGTTTCACAAACATACCTGCCCCAGAACAACACCCACAATGAAAGAAGGATGAAGTTGAAGTGAGAGCTGAAAACTTGTGTTAAATTTGAATGCATATCATTATGGGTCTTTCGCACAAGTTTACAACGTTCACTTTAGCTTCAACCTCGTTATATTTTTTCTTCATAGCAACACAAACAGTTTGTGAACCACACTCATAGTATGAGGTTTATTGAGTTAACTTTGTTCATTCACCTTCACTACGTACAAGTCAAAATATATTAGCATGACATTATAATTATAACAGATGCATAAAGTTCACTTCTATAATCCATACACTTCTATAATCCATAAACCAGCAGAAAGTTCATTTGTCTTATGTTATACATGTCATATTATCCTACAAACAGGATGAAAGAAGCTATTGAAACATAAACAATGATATATAAACAATATAGTTCACTTCTTAGGTTATACATTCACTCATCTTAAGTTAACTTCTAAACAGATTTGGAAACGTAAAATATTAAACAATGTAAGAGCCTATATTATATATTATGAAGGCTAACTTGTAACGTAACCATTTCCAGATATTTGATGGAGTTAAATCACATTCCGTAAGCATTGATGCAAAAAATGTAACCATTCGAATAAGACGAGTTCGCTGTATGAGTTTGGTGTTTCCATTTTACAAGTTTGTGAAGAAAGGTGGTTGAAACGTTAATGGAGATTAGGATATATGAGAGAGACGAGTGAAAGAGATGTTAGAGTTTTGTTTTGAGAGAGACCGTTATTATGTACCGAAGCGAGATAACTTCGTTTATATATATATATATATATATATATATATATATATATATATATATATATATATATATATATATATATATATATATTTCACCAGGTTTGATTATATAAACCGTGATGAAATATAAGGACAGATCTTTATTTTAACGAAAAAATAGAAATTTGTTGATGTTAGAATTCGAACCCTTATACTTCAGATATATTTCACCACGGTTGTTAACATTGAACGTAGTGAAATGTCTTTTAATAAATAGTAAAAATAAAAGACGTCTAAAAAGTAAGTTATTACTATAGTTAACAGAACAACCATAATAATATAGGATTATGAAAAATATATTTTGTGGTAGTGCATACAAAATTAGAAATATAATTATTAGTAATAATATTCATATAAAAGGTATTGTTATGGTTATAATCTTAATCTATTAAACAAACATAATTCACTGTTATTAAAATGATAATGAAAGATTAAAATGTCAGGTAGAAAATTTTAACTTTTAAGTTACAATTATTTTAATTAGACATGAATGAACTATGTTTTTTTTTTGTGTAATCAAGATATCATTAACGGGAGAACTAAGGGTTCTCCAACCTGTTTACACCGAAAACGGGAAAAACCCGACAAAAGATAAAATTACAAACCAATTGGATTACGAGAGAAAAAGTAAAGGGTCTTTACTAGACTCGTAAAAACTAAAATTAGAATGGGTAATTTCACCGCAAAAAGACCACTTCCAAACTAAATATTTTATACCCCACACCGTATTGTTTAAATTCCAAACCTTCGACCTAAAACAAATGTCATTCCTTCCTAACCAAATGCTCCAAGAAGTAGCTAGCCAAACCAAACCCAAATTGCCCTCTTTAACCTTTTATACATGGCAAAACGAGTGCCAATCCATAAAACTCGATAAACACTCTTCCTCCATCTCGTCCAATTTACCAATCCAAATGGCTACCTCCTTCCAAATCTTCTTAACCACCAAACAAGAAAAAAAAGGAATGATTCCTATTTTCGAACTCTATCCCACAAAAAGAACACTTTAAAGAATCCAATGAAAAGTTAATACCTCTATGTGCCAATAAATCTTTGGTTGGAAGTCTATTCACAAAAAATCTCCAACCAAAAGCCTTGATTTTAAATGGATCCGACAATTTCCATATCAAACAAAGAGCCTCGTCGCACCTATTCAAAGGACCGAAAAGGATGCGAAACTTAGCCAAAAATTAATAACAAGAACTAACCGAGAAGGTGGCTCCGGGTTCAAGATCCCAAAGAATGCTATCGATTCCATCCTCCATTAAGCCATGATTATCAAGAAAAGACTTCAAAGAAGCTACCTCCACTTGAATAGAAACATCATTATAAACCTCCATTGGAATGCCAAAATCTCCCCAAATCCAAGTTCCACTACTCCACCCCCCATTCCCGCAATAGAAACTTTCTTCAAATAAGAGGCATTGTATAAATTCGGAAACAACTCCTTCAATATCTTATTCTCCTTCCATTTTGCTTCCCAAAATGGAGTGGTGAAACCTTTTCCAACCTTGAAAGTACTAAAATTGATGAAAGGATCCTTAATTAACTTATTTCTTATCAAAATTAAATCCTTCCACCAAAAAGAAGAATCTTTTAAAGAACAATCTCCGCTTAACGCCTTGGAAGAAATATCTCTGTACCGAGCGCTCAAAACTTTATGCCATAAGACATTATGATTTTGAAGAATCCTCCACCTCCATTTATGAAGAAGGGCTAAATTAAATTCCGCCAAGTTTTTTATCGCTAACCCTCCTTTCTCATAGGGTAAGCATACATCCTTCCAACTTACCCAATGAATCTTCCTCTTCTCCTCCAAACCACCCCATAAAAAGTTACTTTGAATCTTGGTAAATTCTTTCACAATTTTCGTTGGCATTTTGTAGAAAGACATAGTGAAAATTGTTAAAGAGCAAAGAATAGACTTAAGAAGAGTGATCTTACCACCAAGGTTAAGGAAGTGATTTTTCCATCCCGCCAACCGATTTTTCATCTTCAACAAAAGAGGACTCCAAGTAGAAAGCTTCCTAGGATTGGAGCCAATGGGAATACCAAGGAAGGTGAACTTACTATCCTCCACTTTGCAAGAAAGAACAAAGCTAGCCGCCTTTAAAAAATGAGGATTGGTATTGATGCCGGTCAATTTACTTTTATGATAATTAATAACAAGTTCAAAAGCTCTCAAAACCGTCTTAATGGCCCATATATGTCTCTAAGACCTTTCTCCCACCAACAAGGTGTCATCCGCAAATTGAAGGATATCCACCATACATTTTCCTTCCAAATTAAATCCACTATATTCGCCATTCTCATATGATTTTCTCACTAACCCCGTAAGGCCTTCCGCCACCAAAACAAAAAGAAAAGGAGAAAGGGGATCCCCTTGCCTCAATCCTTTTTCAACAATGAACTCCTTCGTGGGGCTACCATTCACCAAGACGGACATCTTGCTTTGAAAAATCAAGAATTCCATCCATTTCCTCCACAATGGACCGAAACCCATTCTTGACATCAAATACCTCAAAAAGTTCCAACTCACTTTGTCATAAGCCTTTTCAAAATCCACTTTAAAAAGAAGACAATTCCTTTTCTTCTTCTTAGCATAATCCACTAATTCATTAGCCACCAAAACGCCATCAAGTAATTGTCTCCCCAAAACAAAAGAACTTTGACACGGCGAGACAAGGAAGTTCAAAACCCGTTTCAACCTTCCCGTTAGAAGTTTAGCAACCACCTTGTACATACAACCAACTAGACAAATGGGTCTATAATCATCCAACGTAACCGGATTCGGAGACTTTGGAATCAACGAAAGGAAAGAAGATGTGACCGCCTTTGAAAGATGATTACCACTATGAAAGTAATTGCAAAAACGGATGAAATCATCTTTAACAAAGTGCCAACACCTTCTAATGAAAAGAAAAGAAAAACCATCATTGCCCGGGCTTTAAGATCCTCTGCAACCCCAAACCGCTTCTTTAACCTCCTCTTCTTGAAATGGCCTTTCAAGAAACGAATTGTCTTCCTCACTCAATCTCTTGAAAGGGATCCCTTCTAACAACAGCCTCACCCTAACCGGTTCCCCAAACTTTTTAGAAAAATGACTCCAAACCTCCTCCTTAACCTCCGAAACCGCCTCCACCAAGCCGTTAGAAGAGACTATGGGACCAATATGATTATGTCTACGTCTTTCCTTCATCACCTTATGAAAAAGACCACTATTCGAATCTCCCTCTTTAAGCCACTTCAATTTCAACTTTTGAAGAAGCATGTTCTCTTTAATTCTCAAATTCATCCAAAATTTACTCGTTGACTCCTTCCTCCTAAGAATGATATCCGGATTCAACTCCACATCCTCCTCTTCCGTCCTATCATCGCCTATGTTAATATCTTTTACCTCCTCCTCCACGTTCAAATCAATCCTCCCAAAAACCTCCGAATTCCACCATTTAAGGCTTTCTTTAAGAAGTCTTAATTTCTCTTTTAAAATGAAGTCCCCTCTTCCTTCCACCTTAAACCCTTTCCAATTCTCTTCCACAAAAGGAATGAACGAATTGTGAGAAAACCATTCATTATTAAACTTGAAAGGTTTAGGGCCCCAATTTGAATTATCCAAAACCAACCAAATAGGGAAATGGTCAGAAATGTCCCTAGGCCCAATGAGTTGGCCTATGACTCCCCATCTATTCACAATGACATCCGATGTAATGAAACGGTCAATCCTACTCATAGATAAAACATCCCCAATATACCAAGAATATTTTTTTCCTTTACAAGGGATGTCCACCAACAAACTATTATCAATGAATTCCGCAAAAGCTTTTATTTCATTACTACTCCCACCTTCCGTCCTCCCTTTTCTTTCTCTACAATTCTTCACCGCATTGAAATCTCCCCCTATAATCCACTCACCATCATTATGTTTCACTTTAAGATCCAATAAATTATTCCACAACTCTTTCTTGTTGAGGTAAATACAAGAAGAGTATACGTTCACAATATAGTAAAAATGGTCTTTCCACACAATCTTGATGCCCAGAAAATCAACTCCCCTGAAACTATATAAAACTTCTCCCAAGCCCTCCCTCCACATAATTAAAAGACCACCAGATGCTCCCCTAGAATTGGTGAACGAGTAACCAAAATCAGTGTTACTCCAAAAGCTTTTGGCCATGGAATCTTGAAGATTGGACAACTTAGTTTCTTGGATTAAAAAGATGTCCGCCTTACCTTTTTTGAGCAAGGAACTAATTCTTCTTCTCTTAAGAACGTTCCCTCCCCCTCTAATATTCAAAGACCCTATGATCATTGAGAACAAATTTGATGCTCCTTCCTACCTTCCTTCCTTTGTCTATCCACTCGCTCTAGATTCTCAATATTACCAACAAAATCTCCTCGACCCTCCGCGTCCACCACACCTAAATCAGCCATGGCTTTCCATAATTTAGGTCCTACATTGCTGTCTAAAACCTGCCATTGTCTCTCATTAATGCGCACAATACCCAAATTCTCGGACGGTTCGCCATAAAAACCAGAACTGGAGTTGATAGAATACAATATAGGAACAGAATGTTGAGAAATAGGGGCATCTCCATTAACCGTACAGAGAGAGACCGCGCGCTAACAATGTCTCTCATTACTAAACTGAGCACCTGTACCTCTGTTCTTAACTCTTTTGATCTGCCTCCAAGAGGTTCTTTTCAACCCACAGCCCACCTCCATCGTACTGGAATATCTCAATTTTTTAAATCTTCTCTTCGTATCCGACCCACCGTACGAACATGGCACTAGGGAGCAGGCAGTCGCCTCTTCCACCAATAGATTGTTGGATTCAGAACTGTCAATTGGCTTCGCAACCTGAATGTTGACATTTTCCACAGCTAAATCGAAGCTTCCTTCGATCTGTCCAGGACTGTGTAAGTCCTGCAAATCAGAAGCCTCGGTAAAATTCGACCCATCCGCCTTGGCAACATCCGACTTCGAACCTTTATTAATGCAGATTTTTGACACAGACTCCACATCATCAGAAAACTCTTCAATACTGTCGACTGATACTCCATTGACCGGCTCGGTGTTCTCGTCACAGTGATTCAAAAACCAACTATCTTCTGAATCAGAAGAGGTGGCACCAGTAATTTGAGTTTTCGAGTTACCTGGAAAGCGACGCGGAGGAGCAGGAGCTTCTTCCCGAAGAACTAAGTTAAACATAACGCCATCAATCGTCATTGTCATAGAGTTTGGGACTTTGAACATCAGCCTAACCTTCAGCTTCACCCTAACAGCAATAAGGGACTTCCCCTCAGAAGTAGTTTCATCCATACAAATCAGAGATCCCAAAGAATTGGCTAAGTCCCTGAAGAAATCGTTGTTCCAAGCGTGAGCCGGTATCCCGCAAATCCCGACCCAAACCTCTCTGTCAGCGTCCACTTCTTCAGCCTTCCAACACTTAATCTCAGAAAACCAATTCTTCCACCAACAATTTTCATCGTTCAGTAAAGTTTCAATAGCCCCACGTTCCGTCTCTTCGAGCAAACACAAATTCAACCCCATCGGAATGATATTGACATTATAATGACCTTCCATTTCGAACTTAGTTTGAATATTAATAGCAGAATCGGGAATCGTCACATAACTCACGTAAGCTTTGAGTAGTCTTTTTCTGTCTTCCTCTTTTGAAGTATAATTCATCCAAACCTTGCCTTCTTCAGAGCTCAATCTGGACGTGTTGGTAACCACCTCTACAAATGAACGTTGACCCCTCCACGCGTTAGCCACAGGTCTGTAGCTTCTGCCGGTATTTTGACGATTAGTCATCCCCATCAAATTCTCTCCCCCGCTAATCCTCCTACCAGTCAGACTTGAATTTCTCTCGAACCTAGGAAGATTCGCATGAATCTTCTTCCCTTCCACCGTAACCTTATCAAGCTTCAAAGCAAACATTCTTCCATCTTCCACCTCCGAAAACCTCGCAAAACCGAACTTCTTTCCGAACTTGTTTTTCCTAGGAGAAATAGCGATCTCCACCACCGCAACAATGCAACCGAAAATTTCAAAGAAACCCTCCGCGTTGCAATGATCAGGAAACTCAGAAAAGTAAATCGACACAAACTTGTTCGACTCCGTCTTCGACGACTTTCTTCCAATCAGAAAATATCCCAACGAGGAGACCAGTTCCTGAAAGCACGTTTAGATGCCACTTCCCAACCATTACCTTGACTCTTTTGCAGCGGACCGCCGGCCATCGGCGAAACCCCAAAACCTAGAGCCCCTTTAGAGAGAAGGCGGAGAATTGGGTTTCGAGGAGAGAGAAAAATTTTAGTTACAAAACTTAACGTATGAATGAATGAACTATGTGATCGAAAAAGTTTTTTTTTTTCTAGAGAATTTATTTTAAAGTCAAAACAAAGTTTTGTATGGACTGTCTCACACAAAAATTGATTATATTCTATAGAATCCAAACTTGAGACTTTGAAAGAAACATACTCTTAAGACCCAAATCTCCATCACTAGGCCAACACTTTGGAGTTTAGAGAACTTGATTTTTGAATTCAACTTTATTATGATAAGGAGAGATTAGAACACTTCATTTGAGAAAGTTTAACTCCAAGTGACTCATATTCCAATTAACGTGAATGAAAGGTGCAATCGATTTCAATCACTTGGTAACTTTTCACTGGATTAGGTGTGACTAGAAGATCATTTCTATAATATGTTTATGAAATCATTTTTATTATAATAAGGAGAAACCAATGGCCCATTTCTTTTGAATCTTTTTAAATGTTTTTTATACTGTAATATAATTTTGTGTAAAACAAATTTATAATTTTTTTTTATAAAAGTTTCAAATTAAAATTTTGTCTTAAATAGTTATTCTTAAATTGTTATTTTAGATATTTTATCATTTTATTAAAACTTTTTTGGATATCAAAAATTTTAAAAATCATTTAATTTTGAAGTTATTTCAAATAATTTTTCATAAAAATCATTTTTGAGATACAACTTTTTAAAAAAATTGCGAAATGTATGTTTATTTTATATGACGTTAAAATTAGTTTTTCAATTTTATAAAAAACAAATATGAAAAAAAAAACTTATAATATTTTCAAAAATGATTTTATAAAATCTATTTTTAAAAATATAAAGAAAAAATCTATTTTTTAAAGATGAAATAAATAGACCATAAAATATTTAATTAGATAGATTTCAACTATAAATTACCTATTATTCTAAGAGAAAAAAGAATATGCACCGACAGTGTAAAATATTTTTATACTGTCAATCAATCACAGACGTGTATCCCGCCAAGTCACACGTTTAATTTTAAAATATTGATATGACATGATAGAATATTATAATTGTATTGGATGATGGTGTAAAACTAGTTTACACTGACAGTGCACTACCTTTAATCTCTTATTCTAATTAGGCATGCATGAATGAACAGTATGACAAGAAGACATTTTTTATATAATTAGTTTTCTAAAGTTGTTATTATGAGAAAAAGAGACTAAAATGTCATATTGAAGAAATTTTAACTCTCAAGTCTTATTTCATATAGGCACGAATGAACAATTAGATAGAAAAAATTCCAATCATTAGGTAGTTTTTAACCAAATTAGGCGTGACAAAAATGTTCTTTTAAGATAGTTAGTGTCCTTGCTCAAAGTATAATAGTTGAGAAAGAGTCTGCTCGTGTATGGATTGTGAGAAAATTTGTGTGTTTTTCTGTGGAATTAGTGAATGACAGACAAAGTAAGTTCACTTTAATGTGGTGTCCTTGAAGGTCGACCTCCTGCTATTAGTGTTGAATTTTGAGGATAATATTGTCCAAAGCTTGATTGTGGCGGTGCAATTATTCAATAGCAACTTGCATTTCTACTTTGGCCTTGTGATCGTCGTTAGAACTACTATTGGCTGACGTGCCACTACAAGTCTATACCATCTCGAAGACAGGCAGTTGAGGTGGTCTATGATGACAATGTATGTGTTGCCTATGTTAGTTTTAATATAGCCTCATGGTGACCATCAATTATACATTTAGCATGTCCGTCCTTACTTTACACTTACTACAATATTCAATGGAAAGTCATTGGAAATTTGTAGTGTTTTCCACTATTTTAAAAATAAATGTACAAAGTTTTTTGTTACAATGAACAATCAGACAATGCTAAACATTTTAAAGTCAATTAATGCTTAAGCCAACATTCTAAACTAATGAAATCACAAGATCTTCCTTTGGTTTTGAATTAAGAATCTTGGTAGACACAAGATCTTCTTTTGATCTTGACTAATTGCTTTCTAGATCCGTGAAAAGTATCTTTTGTGTTTATTTTTCAGAATACACAATTGTACATCATCTACATGTTTTTGTATTTATCTAATTATTGTGTTGTATATGGGAGAAATGACAATAATGATTTATATTGGGGATAGAGGTTAGACACAAAATATGTGAGAAAATGAACAAATAATTTGATTAATATGATACTGTTATGATTTGAATCAGAGGAACAAACGATTTGAATCAAGATGATGAACTATAAAAATGACATATTTGATATGAGTCATGTTTGAATCATGTGATTCAAATTAGGGGTGGCAAAGCAGCCCGCCCCGTTTAAGCCCGCGCCAGTTATGCTTGTCCAAAAGTGGGGCGGGGCAACTTAGGCGTCCGAGCTCAAAAGTCAAGCCCGCCCCGTTTACTAACGAGTTGGTGGGTTGGTGGCCGGCCTGCCAATTTTTTTTTATAATTTAATTTATTACATAATTTACTAAATTGTTAATCATTACCAAAGAGACCGACCAATTTTAACAACACATAGTAAAACTTTAACAAGTCTTAATGTAAATGTCATATTCTTCAACATAAACAAACAAACGTAACTATAATACCAAAAACGTAAAACAAACACACTAAAATCCCAAAATAGTCCTTTTCGTTCAAAAAATCAACAAGTACAACCTTGTTAAAGACATCTAGGGACACAAATCAAGAAAACAAACTAGCACAAGCTTAGCAAAGACAACTAAGAACCAATAACAAAAAACTAATCTTAAATACTCCATGACAAATATTTCATCAATAATCATCTATGCCATGAACATACGAAGCTTCGAATGATATTGTAGCCATTGGATGAAACCTTCCACCATCTCTCTCTCCTTGTCGTCACCCACTATTTAATAATCATCAAGATCAACATCAAAATCAGTAGATTTATCAATGGAAGCATCTCAAAAATAAAACAATCCAAGAAATATCAAAGCTTTATTATTTAAAACATATCAATACAAATAATAAGCATTTAGTTGAGCATTTTAGTGTCAAAAAATAAACAAAATGATAACTCAAATAGGATAAAATACAAATAAAAACTTTATTATCATAATGAGAAACAAACCCCTCTGTGCAAAACTTACCTTATAGCTGTAGAACCCGGCTCCAATGAAAATGAGTAATAAAAAATAGAAAAGAATGTATTCTCGGTGTTTTGCAATACAGACTTTTCCTACTATGAGTGAAAATAAAGAAAGAAGAAGTGATCAATTAATGTCTTCAAAATGAGGTATTTGTGGCTATATGAAAAATGAACATTAGGGTTTGAAGAAATGATGGTTGTTTTAAAAGTATGTATACTATAGACCACGTTAATACTGTTTTAATTCCAAGTAAAAAGTTATTTTTTTAACAAAAAGACCGTGGGCAAAACCCGCCCCGCCCTCGGCCCGTTTTAAAAGTGGGTTAGGCGGGACGAGCCAACTTAAGACACTGAGCCGAAAACCTCGCTCCGGTCCGCCAAAAATAGCGGGTTAAACGGGCGGGCCCAATGGGCCTAGCCCGTTGTGCCACCCCTAATTCAAATCAAACATTTTCATGTTTCAAGTCACTCAACCAAAGGTGGTCATGTTTGGGTCATGTGTGATTGTGATTTGAGTCATATATAGAGCCAAAATCAAAATTTCACATTGAATTGTTGATTCGAGTCAGCCGTATACTTGATTTGAATCAAACATAAAAAAACTCCTTGTTTCAAGATTTATGACTTGTGATTTAAGGCACATGTACAATTGACTTTAACCATCTCTTCAAACACAACATTTGTAATGATTTTAATTTAAGTGAGTGAGAGGGATAATGATAAAATTATGAAATTAAATAATGAGTAAAATGACACATGCAAATACAATAAATTATAGAATTAATATATCGATAAATTGATAATCCAAAAATATCAACAAAAAAATGAAGTAAAACATCAAAATTACACCAATAAACTTGAGCGAAATTAACACTGTTACCGACAACACAATTTTAGAATTCACACATGCCACCAACGACAACCACGTGCACGCCTACCAAATTGCACTATTGGATTCGTTCACCACACGTATTGTGAAGGTGCTTGGTGTTACTCGAGTGAAAAGTGAATCCCGGAGATGATATTGTGTAAATCAAAGATGAGTGAGATGATATAATATGGGTGATTTTGTGAGTATTGGTGATCAAGTATAGAATGAAGGCTTTTGGTTGGAGACTTTTTGTGAATAGACTTTCAACCAAAGATTTATTGGCACATAGAGATATTAACTTTTCGTTGGATTCTTTAAAGTGTTCTTTTTGTGGGATAGAGTTAGAAAATATGAATCATTCCTTTTTTTCTTGTTTGGTGGTTTCGAAGATTTGGAAGGAGGTAGCTAATTGGATTGGTAAATCGGATGAGATGGAGGAAGAGTGTTTATCGAGTTTTATGGATTGACACTCGTTTTGCTGTGTAAAAAAGGTTAAAGAGGACAATTTGGGTTTGGTTTGGCTAGCTACTTCGTGGAGCATTTGGTTAGGAAGAAATGACATTTGTTTTAGATCGGAGGTTTGGAATTTAAACAATACGGTGAAATTATCCACTCCAATTTTAATTTTTACGAGTTTAGTAATGAGTCTTTCCTTTATCTCTCGTAATTCAAATTGATATGTAATTTTATCTTTTGTCAAATTTTTATTTATTTCCGATATAAACAGATTTGAGAACCCTTAATTCTTCCGTTAATAAAATCTTGCTTACACAAAAAAAAAAAATATAGAACGAAGGAGATTAAACAGATGTCGACTCTAAAATCCTCAATAAATCTAGTACATAAGTAGAAATGTCCGTCTTTCACCCCGATGCCGCCTTATGCAATCCTTTTCACGTGACATGCACTGCTCCAATATCACGCGACCTCGTTACCAGTATTAGAAAACTCCAAATCTAATAGATGGCATGTACCTAGTCATCTTCAAGACACATAAAGTCAATATCCATAGCCTCGTTACAAAATGAGCTATAGTTAGAAGTTGAGAGATGCATCTATCCGGGGGCTGGTTGATCATATCCTCCTAAAACTAATACAGATGAATATTTGGATTAAGATATAATGGACAACTGTAATAAAGTCAATTCTTTAATTGCCGTCAACTTATTACACTAATTAGAGACAATCAGCTTAAATGGTCCATAATGGAACATTTTTTAAAGAAAAGTAACTTCAAATTAAATAAGGTGCTAAATAAACTAATGGAAAGGGATTGAATTACAAATACATAAAATAAATAATAATTATTAAAAATGACAACTTTTAATAACAATAAAAGTTGTTATTAGATTACCATTTATGAAAATTCATCTAAACTCAGAATGAATTACCATTTTTATTAGATTAAATGTTTACCTGCCCTATTTATGAAAATATATGTCTAATATGTTTTAGTTTTAAAAAAATCTCAAAATGTCCTACTCTTAAACATTCTCTTATATCCGTAGATGAAATTATACCCTCAGCAAATAGATATCACATTTATTTATTTATTTATTATTTGATATTTAAAATTAATTCATTATTTAATATGATAATAAAATAATACTTAATAATTAAATATTTTAAATTATAAAATAAATTTTTAACTGATTAAATTTTTTTGTAATTTATATTTTTTAAGAGTAATTATTCTACTTATTTAACTTAACATTTTTAAAATAATTAATCAAACAAAATTAATTAAACAAAATAAAATAAAAAATTAAGAAATTAATGAAAAAATTAAAACTTTTCATATGACCTACTTTTAAGCACCCATAGCAATAGATATGTCTTTGGCAATAGATATATGTTCAATGGAAGCTTATTGGGTAATGTGGTGATCTTCTATAAATAAATAACATGTTAGTATAAGCATTTATCGATTCACTTGTATTAGAGTTTGTCTAACATATTTCCAACCAATGTGGGACTTTAGGATCTTCCTTACATACCCTTTACGCCCATTACTCTTTTTGGGCTTGGTGCGTGGATTTAAACGGTAGACTGCCCAAGGTCCGATCGATAGACTCTGATATCATATTAGAGTTTGGTCTAACACAACCTTACAAAACTGATTGGTAAGGTGAGGGGTGTCACTCTATATAAACTATTTCATTTCTCTATCTCAACCAATGTGGGACTTTAGGATCTTCCTAACAACTTAACACATATCCTTTATATCCATGTCTATATGGGTTATTGTGTCTTACTAGTAAGATACTCATGCGGGCGCACGGGTAAAATTATTTAATGCAATATAAAATATATTTAAATTTAAATATAAATTATTTGATATAGTATAAAATATATTTAATATTTAAAAATATGGATTTTATCTTTCAAATTAAGGTAATTATTGATTAAAATAAAATATGTATTGTGTTTATAGTGATCCGTGAAATATAAAGTTAATTTAATACAATATAAAATGTATTTATAAAAAGATGTAAATTTAAAATGAGTTATTTAATTGTAAAATGAGAAATACTTATGCAATCGCAATTGTACTAAATAATCATGCAAAAAGAAAAAAAATGACTCGTGAGATATTAGATTATAGGGCTTACTTTATAGACTTCTTTGTATTGGGTCGAGTTATTGGTTTACCGTTGGGCTTTTTCCTTTATATTAATCTAGGTTTTGTTATGATGTAAGAGACTGAGGTTTTTCATTCTTTGGATAATAATCATTTTTCAATTTCTCTTTCCCTCCATTCCATTTCATCTTCTTCAACGCATTCATGTCATCTTCTTCAATGCATTATATATTGTAATATGGTATCAGTTGATAAACCCTAAATCTTCCGCTTCATATTCATTCTTCTCCATTTTTGTTTCTTCTTTCTTCCCAATCCATGGCTTCCGATGACGACACTCATCCTAAAAACGACCCCAAATCGGAACTGAAAGACCCAGCCTCAGACCCTAGAAACCCTTACTACCTTCATCCTGGAGAGAACCCAGGAGCCACCATTGTTGCTCCTCCTCTTGACGACAATAATTACCATAACTGGAGCAAATCCATGAAACGCGCGTTGACCTCCAAGAACAAGATTTCATTCATCGATTGTTCTCTTCCAAAGCCCCCTTCATCCGACCCATATCATGAACTTTGGGAGCGTGCCAACAGCATGGTGCTTTCTTGGATCAATCGCACCCTTTCTCCGCAAATAGCTCAATCAACAATTTGTTTTGACTCAGCATTCGATCTCTGGGAAGATCTTCGGGAGCGTTTTACCAAAGGTAATCACTTTCGATTCTCTGATCTACTCTGTGATCTTCATTCAATCCAACAGGGTGATCGTTCCTTATCCACATATTTTACCGATCTCAAGATTTTATGGGATGAGTTAGAGGATTTACGCCCCACACCTTCCTGTTCTTGTCAAATACCCTGTACTTGTAACCTTTCCAAAGCGGTGCGTAGTTTCAAACACATGGAATACGTTTCTTGTTTTTTGAAAGGCCTCAATGACAATTACAGCAATATCAGAACTCAAATCTTGCTCTTTGATCCCCTTCCTCCCATTAGCCGTGTTTACTCCCTCATTGCACAACAACAAATCACCCCTATCTCTCTGATCCCCACCAATTCTCCCATTCTGTATGCTGGAAAAGACAATAATAAATCAAAGGCTCGAAATACATCCAAATCTTCAATGGTTTGCACACATTGCAGCAAAACCAATCATACTATAGAAACATGCTACTTCAAACATGGATTTCCTCCTGGCTATCGCACCAGAAATTCCAAGGCTGCAACTTCAGATTCCAAGTCTACATCCAACACTGAAGCCATGCCTAACATCTCCAAGGAAGACTATCAGCACCTCTTGCATCTTCTGCAACATTCCAAGAAGGACTAGCAGAGTCACAAGAATGAAAAGGCCACAACCAATGACACAGCCATAATTTCATGTATGGTTAATACAGGTAGTTTTCTTAACACTTCTTATGCTTGGATATTAGATTCTGGGGCTTCTCACCATGTCTGTCCACATATACAATGTTTCTCTGATTTAACTGTCATATCCCCTGTTTCTATACATTTACCTAATGGTAATTCCATGTATGCTCATTACTCTGGCACCATCATTTTAGACTCCATTCTTAGTTTACATGATGTTCTTTTTATTCCTACCTTTAAATTCAGACTAATTTCTATAGCCAAAATCTGTCACACATCCCACTATAGTATCCATTTCTCACACAATTCCTATTATATACATGATGTGTCTACCAAGCAGACGATTAGCCAAGTCACTCCACATAACAATCTTTACATCTTACATAGGACACCTATTATTACCTGCCATTATGCTAGCCATTATAATACTATCACTTCCCAGGATTCTAATAGATTAGCTGTTTCCTTATGGCATCATAGATTAGGCCATCCCTCTAATGAGGTGCTACATAATATGTCCAAAGTTTTTCCTTTTATCAAATTCAATAAAAGTTCTGCTTGCCATACTTGTCATCTATCTAAGCAATCTAAACTTCCTTTTTCTAGTAGTTCTACTATGTCTAATAATTGCTTTGGGTTAGTTCATATGGATATTTGGGGATCTATCTCTACCCCTTCCATGGATGGTTTTAAATATTTCTTAACCATAGTTGATGACCTTTCTAAATACACATGAATTTTTTTAATGCATAACAAATTTGAAACAAGGCAACATATACAAAATTTTATATCTTACTGTCAAAATCAGTTTTCTTGTACCATTAAGGTTATTAGGAGTGATAATGGACCTGAATTTCTTATGCATTCATATTATGCTAATCATGGGATTTTACACCAAAAGAGTTGTGTGGAAACACCTCAACAAAACTATATTGTGGAAAGAAAACATGGACACCTAATACAAGTGACTAGATCCCTCTTATTTCAAGCTAACTTACCTAACGTTTTTTGGTCATATGCTCTATGTCATACTACTTATCTCATTAATAGATTATGTACACCTACTTTAGACAATGATACTCCTTATTACAGGTTGTTTAACACTCCTCCATCCTTTCACAACCTTAAAACTTTTGGTTGTCTTGCCTATACCTCCACCCTCACTAGAAATAGAGACAAACTTGACCCTAGGGCATCCAAATGCATTTTTTTAGGATTTACAATGGGAATCAAAGGGTATCTTCTATTTGACCTTCATACTAGATCCATCATTAGTTCTAGGAATTCTGTTTTTTATGAGCATATATTTCCATATTGTTGCAATGAGAATCGGATAACAAGTTATTAATTAACTTGCATCACATTTCTTTGAATTCACCACCGACTTTGATTTATCCAAAGGAAAGGTTCAAGATCGAGAAAAAATAAAGGGGGAGATCTAAGGTTCGGGGATTGGTTATATTAAGGGAAGGTATTAGCACCCTTAATATCTGTAGTACTCTACAGGAACCTCTTGTTTAGTTTGTGTTATGTTATGTTTGCTTGCTAAGATATCTATACTAAGGTAAGGACCTAGGGGTATGTACACTAAGTTTGCTCGCCAAGACGTTGCATCTTGTGCCTACGTATCTGACTAAAGAATCAGAGCAACCGTAGTTCACCTAACTAAGGTTGAAAGAGGAACCATTTACTATGGCCAAAGTTCCAAGGGGAAATGAGTGTGAGCTCATTTAAAGTTTAAGGAAACTCTCTAAGTTTACGTTATGATGGGGTGAAGTGAATACTCAAAGCGATGAGTCTCACATAGAGTTTATAAACTCTATCCTACTTCTAGTTATGATTCAATGGCTCTTATGAGGCCAAGAAAAGGGAAAGGCTCTTATGAGGCCAAGGTGGGATGATTTGGTTTATTGACTTATGAGTCAACTAAGGAGGACTTTCCTTTGGAATGGTATTGAGGATGTGTCAAATGAAACAGGAAACCACAGTTATAACAGAATAGTTGTCTACAAGACTTTATCAGAAATATTTACAAGTCTCACCAAGGAGAGAAATGAAAAGTCAACGGTCCGAGAAATTACAAATTGAAGTAAAAAAATGTCTCGTCTTAATCATGATTTAATCGAGAAATCGATAATCAATGATTCTTGACTTTCATCGACTAAAAAGTGAATAAAACTGAAATAAAGAGAAAGTGGTCTCATATTGATCAAAGTTTTGTCGCTTTAATGAGATCAATCAAAGCATGAAGTTTGTTATATCATCGACCCAAAATAAAGAAAATGGAATCAAAATGAAAATAAAGTTGGTCTCGTCTTAATCAAGATTTAATCGAGAAATCGATAATCTGTGATTTTTGACTTTCATTGACCAAATAAAAAGAAAATGAAAATGTGGCCTCATATTTATCAAGAGTTTTATTGATTTGGATAAATCAACAAACTATGACTTTTGTAATATCATTGGCCAAAATAAAGAAAATGGAATTGAAATGAAAAATAAAAATTGGTCTTGTCTTAATCAAGATTTAAATCGGTAAATCGATAATCTTGATATTTGACTTTCATTGACCAATAAAAATAAACAAGTGAGCCTCATATGAATCAAGATATTTAGTGATTTGAAATAAACCACCAAGTCATGATTTTGTGATATCATTGGCCAAAAATAAAGAAAATGGAATTGAAATGAAAAATAAAATTGGTCTCGTCTTAATCAAGATTTAACTCGATAAAATCGATAATCTTTTGATTAGACTTTCATTGACCAACTAAAAGGAAAAATAAAAATGTGGCCTCATATTTATCAAGACTTTTAGGTGATTTAGGATAAATCAACAAGTCGTGATTTTTTGTATGTCATTGGCCCTAATAAAATCGAGAGAAAATCTAAGTAAAACAATATGAGAAATAGTAATAATAATAAAAGGGAATTGAATCAATCATGATTAGACCAAACAACAAGGCCAAATCATTAATAAAATGTATAAAAAAATCTTTAGAAAAAGAAATAAAACTAAGAACCTATTAAAACAAATGAAATAAACATAAAAAGAAAAGGAGTGTGTGGTTATGAAAATTGGTGGTGCGTTGAAGATCCAATCATGGGCTTCATGACAAACCCAAAGAAAGCCAGACTTGTTAAAAAAAGAACACCAGCCTCAATACCAGATCCAACGTGAATATCTTAGAAAAACTAGTGAATTAACGTCATCACAAAAGAGAGAAACAGGACGGCAACATCATGATGAATCATTTTGCGACCTACCCTTCGATTCAAACTCATTCGTTCAACTCAGTTCTACTTTCGCTCAGGTTTGCATCGATTTTGTTTTATTTTGAATCACTCTTCTTCTTCTATTTCATCTCCGATCTGGTTTGGATTGAGTTCTGGTTTTTGATTTCTAAAGATGGATGTTGATTGGATTTGGCGGTGAAGCGATGACGATCGGTTTTGTAATTTGATGAATGTTATCATGTTGCCCTCCAAGGCCTCTTGTTCCTCTGCTATTTAACTCCTCAAAACAGAACTTGTTTCTTCAATTTCATTTTGAATTTGATCGTTGTTGAATTGTCATTTTCAGGCTGCAGAGGATCTTGGATGGTAGTGAAATATTGCAGGCTTGTTTGAGGCGGGATATGTGCAAGGAAACTTGTATGGCAACATAGCTGGCAGCAAAGAAGTAATACACTTTATAGAGGTCTTGGTGCAATTTTGTAGCAGGCTTGGCATCAGATATGACACGGTTTTGGTACAGGTTGAAGAGTTGTTGCTTTCAAATGTTACAAGCTGGATGTACTATTGTGACTTGGCTCGGCTCCTGCTTTCTAGAATTTCCTTTTCATTTTTTTTGTATTTTTGCTTTGGTCAAAGTTGTAGGGTTTTATGACATAAAGAAAATTGGGCCTACGTATTTAAAGTGGCTTTTGGCACAAAAGAAAAACAAATGAACGAAACTAATTAAATTAGATTAAATTAAGTTAAATCATGAATTAAACTAAACTAAACTCAATTAGTAAAATTAATCTAACCAAATTAAAATTAAAATTACTAAATTAAAACTAGCCTAATTACTAAACTAAGATAAAAACTAAACTAAAATTTCAAATTAAATAAGGTTTAAAATATAAACTAAATTTAAAAATCAAAATTAAACTAGATTAATTCTAAGTCATTTAAAATAAATATTTAGGTAAATATATAAATAAATATGGTCAAGAATGACATGCAAAAATGGCCGATTGAATGATATGCAAACGATCAGGATATCTAAGGGCAAAATTTAGGGTACAACACCTATTTATCTCATTCTCCCATACAACCTAATCAAGATCCCATTACTACATCAGACTCATCTACCATACCCTTTTTATTTGACATCAATGACCCTTTGGATGATTCCCCTATTCCAGAGTCTACTCCTGAGCCTCCTCAACCTTCTTTCCTTCCTAATTCACCTCATACATCCTCTCCTCATACACCCACCATTGACAACACTCCCACTGAAACACCTTTTTCCTCTGATTCTGACAGTGATCAAGATATTGAACCCATTAGACAGTCCACAAGACTTAAAACTGCTCCCACATATTTAAAGGATTATGTTTGTCACACAGCTAAATCATCTCATCTATATGACATTTCAAAATTTATTTCATACCTACATCTTGCACCTGCACATCATTCTTTTATCAATCCTATTACTGCCACTAGTGATCCTACTTCTTATAAATCTGCCTATATTCATCCTCATTGGGTACAAGCCATGAAAAATGAACTCAATGCCCTAAATGCTAATCACACTTGGCAGCTCACTTCTTTACCTCAAGGTAAGAAACCCATAGGTTGCAAATGGGTGTTTAAAACTAAATTCAATTCTGATGGCACCATAGAAAGACACAAGGCATGGTTAGTTGCTCAAGGTTTTAAACAAATTCAAGGTATTGATTTCTTTAACACCTTTTCTCCTGTTGCTAAACTCACAACTGTAAGGATTCTACTTGCTCTTGCATCTTCATTAAATTTTTACATTCATCAATTCGATGTTCATAATGCTTTTCTACATGGTAATTTAGATGAAGAGGTTTACATGTCCTTACCCAAGGGAATGACTCATACTTCACCTAATCAAGTGTGTAGGCTTCTCAAATCTATCTATGGTTTAAAACAATCTAGTAGACAATGGTTTGAAAAGCTCTCCACAGTTTTAACCACAAACAATTTTCGTCAATGTTCTTGTGATCACTCATTGTTCATACATAAGTCACAAGACCAATTCACTTTCATTTTGATTTATGTTGACGACATTATCATTACAGGTAACAACATGAATATTCTCACTCAAACCAAGCAACTGCTGCAGTAGCATTTCAACATTAAAGACCTTGGCACATTGAAGTATTTCTTGGGCTTGGAGATTTCTCGTAACAACTCTGGTATAAACATCAATCAGCGAAAATATACCCTTGATCTTCTTGTTGCAACTGGCCTCCTTGACTGCAAACCAGCCAAAACTCCTATGGCCCGTGACACTCGACTCACCTCCTCTGATGGATCTCCTATGCAAAATCCCACCAGATATCGAAGATTAATAGGCCAAGTTATCTATCTGCTCAACACTCATCCCGACATTGCCTATTCTGTTCAGCAATTGAGCCAGCACATGAGTTCTCCCACTGATCAACATTTTGCCGCTGCTATACGTGTGTTACGTTATCTGAAATCTTCACCTGGACAAGGCTTGTTTTTCCCTTCTTCAAACACTTTGCAAATCAAGGCATTTTCTGATTCTGATTGGGCCACTTGTCCGAATACTCACAAGTTAGTCACATATTTCTGCATTTATTTAGGAGACTCCTTGATCTCTTGGAAATCGAAGAAACAACCAATCGTTTCCAGAAGTTCAACGGAAGCAGAGTACCGATCCATGGCTTCAACTGTTTGTGAAATCCAATGGATTACTAATCTGCTCAATGACCTTCACATTCCCTTCAATAAACCTGCCAACCTTTATTGTGATAATGCCTCTGCTCGACATATTACAACAAATTCATCTTTTCATGAGCGCACTAAACACATAGACTTGGATTGTCACTTAGTTCGTGAAAAGCTACAACAAAACCTCTTTCATCTCCTTCCTGTTACATCTCAACAACAACTTGCTGATTTGTTTACTAAGCCTCTTGATACTACTCCTTTTCTTACTAACCTTACTAAGCTTGGCCTTCACACCATATACCCCAAGCTTATGGAGGGTATTAGATTATAGGGCTTACTTTATGGGCTTCTTTGTATTGGGTCGGGTTATTGGTTTACTGTTGGGCTTTTTCCTTTATATTAGTCTAGGTTTTGTTATGATGTAAGAGACTGAGGTTTTTCATTCTTTGGATAATAATCATTTTTCAATTTCTCTTTCCCTCCATTCCATTTCATCTTCTTCAACGCATTCATGTCATCTTCTTCAATGCATTCTATATTGTAATATGAGATGAAGAAAGACAAAAAAAATGAAATTTTGATGCGATAATTACCCGTGAGATAAAAAAAAAATTATTTGATGCGATAATGACCCATGAGATAAAAAAATTATTTGATGTGATATAAAATATATCTAGATACAAATGCAAAACTTAAAATGATTTACTTAATTGTAAAATGAACAATAAATTATCTCTCAAATTAAGACAATGATTGATTAAAATAAAAGAGATATTGTATTGATAGTGACCCGTGAGATTAGTAAATTTTTAGTTTTATTAAAATTAAAAAATATATTATTAGTATTTTTAGTGATAATAAATAAATAGAAAAAAAAAATTAAAATGAAAGTGAGAAAGTGAGGGAAAAAAATGTGAGAGAGATTTGAAATTTGAATGAAGAAAGAGAATGAGTGCATGTAATAAATGAATGTCACTTGTCATGATGTAATAGAAGATGAGAATGAGAAAAGTAAACATTAGTTGATTACTAAAATGCTTTTTTGTTATCGTAAATAATTTGTTATGAAAGGACAACTTTGGTAGATCATGCAATTGAATTGTAATAGATAGATAGTAGATGAGCATGAGAAGAATATGAGTGTTTGTTTAGATCTGCATTGGAATTTTAGAATACGATTACATTTATCAATACGAGTTTTTGAAAGTTAAATGGTCGAATTAGAAAGGTGGGAAAATCAAATATTGTTGTCCATACATAACCCTGACGGATTATAGCCTAAATGGTACTTACCTTTATAAATGAAATCATTTACAAAATTATTTCGATGTCTATTGTATGTTAAAACCCCATAGAGGAGAAGTTAACAAGGGAGTTGAAGATCCATTTGTTTTATGTGTTATAGTTAATTAGTTTATTAAGATGTATATCATACTTTAACTGTTGCAACTTTAGTTTATGTCTATGTCTTGTTGTTTTGTAATCAGAGGTTTTTAATTTTAAATATCTTTTGTACTGTTTGCAGCAAAGATATTACATTAGATAACTAAAAACATGATTATAAGATGAACTAATAAACAAATGTAATCATTCAGAAGCCATATAGCATTTGGACAGTTTCTACGTATATGGTCAGTTAGATGGCAAATCCCATGTTTTATTTTTTTCTTTCTCAACATTGTACATTTCAGTTCTAATGCGGGTACTATTTAGGCGTCATTACTTTTTTCCTTTGCATCAAGTCATCGTGGTGAAGTGTAAATCCTTCATAGTGTGGCCAATTATCTTCAGGGGGAAGTCCAAGGAAGCTTTCCTTGTATACTTTTAATATGTTAAGAACTTCGTATACTATGGTATGTGCATGGTTTTAGACGAGGACATAGATATAGAAAGGGTTGAATAGATCGCCTAATGAAAATTTTCTTAATAAAATTTTGTTTTGAAAAATATTTTTCTATGGAAAGCCGAAATGAATTTGGATCGACTCTCGTATATCCGAACCGTTATTGATAGAATCGGATATGTGCTTAACCGTAGTAGAATTATGTTAAAGATGAGAAAAGCTAACAATTTAAGTTGTTCGAATATAAATCACACTTAGCGTAAACAATTTCCAGTGACAAGTAAAATAAAATTTGACTAAGGAATTTTGTCGAACACTTAATGTGTAGTAATTTTATCGAACACTTGGTGTACAATACACCAAGCTTGATTCTCCTTCTGTTGAAGTTATAACAAATTAATTGCAATGGTTTAGATTGCAATGCTTTCACAAAATCTATTTTAAACACTTCAAGACAACCAGAATTTTCAACAATTCAAATTACACACTAATTATTCTCAAAATCAAAAGAGATGAAAGAGATAGAGAGAAAGAGAGAATACCAAGATTTGTTTAGGCAGTTCCCCAATTGTCCTCACTATGGGTACGTCTGCCCTCAATTTTCAAATTGAGATATTGTAAATAACCTTTCCAATATTAGTTTACAAGATAAGTATAGAAATTCAAACCCCAAACCCTATGTTTGATGTTGATCCTAGCTCCTTCTCTACCCTTAATCTTAGCAAGATCAAGTCACACAAGATTTCCAATATGATCCTCCGGTTACCGCTACTCCTTTGACCAAGCCTTCCCTTCTTTAAAGTTTTCACTCGGCTAAATCCAAATTGCAAAATCTTGCCCAAACCTTTCAATTGATCCTCTGGTTACCTCTACTCCTTTGCAAGAACCCTCGTTCTTTAAAGCCTTCGCTCGGCTGAATCTAACTTGACAAGACTTATGAAAACACCTCTAAATCAACCCTTGATCTTGGAGTAAAAACCCTGAAGGTTTTATTCTTGAAACCCCCAAAGAAAACCTCAATCCAATTTTGATTACACAACCTAGATTGGACCTTATTAATCTTAACTTGCCAACAAACAATCAAAAATGATTATGTGTAGTTGATGAATGCGTCATGAAAGGTTGAAAATGATGAGAATTCTTTGTATCTTTTAGGTTTCAATGCTTAGAAATGATACATGAATGAGTATTTATAAGTATGTGTGTGTAGAAAAGAAATGAGCAAAACCGATTTTTGGCCAAAATGAAATTTTAAAATTTGGTTCAGAATATATTGACCCTAAATGGAATGAGTCAATACATCAACTGAATGAGTCAACACAAGACCAAATGGAGTTAATACATTCAAGGAAGTAGCAAAATTCAAAGAAAATTGTTTCAGGATGAGTCGACTCTAAACACGAGTGAGTCGACCCATCCATTTAATGTATCGACCCATCTTCCTTTTGTATCGACCCATTTAAGGCAGTGGCAAAACCTTAGAAAACATTTTTCATATTGAGTCGACCCAAACAAGAATGAGTCGACCCATTTGAATAAAGTATCAACTCATTACTCCCTTGTATCGACTCATTCAAGACAGATCCAAAATCTTTGAAATTCCACTAAGTATGTATCGACCCATGCATGGTTTTTATGAGAAAAACTTATATTTTGGCATATGATGGCTTATGTAATCTATTCGTACATATTTTATGATGATGATGCACATTTAGTCAAAGATTGTAAGGTCCAAATACACAAAGATCTATGCTACCTAGTTTTGTCATCATTCAAAATACGTTTAAGAGCATATTGCACACACATACTCCCTTTTTTTTATGATGGCAAAATATACTAGGCACCTTTGATGTGTTTGGCAAAGCTCTCCCTGAATATGTTCATCATAAACCTTGTGCTTGTATTTCTTCCGCTTTGACAACATCAAAATAAGGCAAAGAAAAAAAACTTGAGAAGCATAATGAACAATACACAAAAACATACAGAAATAAACGCACTCAGAGGTGTTGCAAAGATTAAACTGAACGATTAAAACAAGCACTCACATAGAATCGTGTCTTAATTGAAAACGAAACAATTAAATAAACAACCAAATATAGCACAAAACATAATTGCCATAACCATTACATAGTGTTCATAAGTGGTTGCAATAACATAACACAATAAAGAAAAACAACAGCCAAAACACTAAAGACATTAAAATGAAATGCATGCATAAAAAGAAACTAAGTCCATAACTATGCCTAATGACGTCCACGATCGCGACCTCTAAATCCACCACCACGAAACCAAGCAACACCATGTTCACCATTTAAAACATCACACATCTTTCTCTAAAATTCAAGATAATGATCACTGTTTTCATTTTTATCACGAATCATTTGATGGATGCTAGCTTGAGTTGCAACATGATTTGATGCCATATTTTAATGAATCTCATTGAATTGTCGCGTAGCATACAAGGAAAAACTATTAAAAGTGTCATCTTGGGCAGCCAAATGATTATGAATGGCTCTAAAACACTATTCTTGAGTAGCCTCAAATTCATCACCCTACGGGAATCCACTTCATGACGCTCCCATTTCTCCACATGCATGTTCTCAAGCATAGAAAGAATAGATGATTATTTACTAGACGAGCCAATCCCAAAAGGATTCTCATAAGTAGTGCCATGTTGTGTCCAAGAGTTTTGCTGACATTTCCCTAATCTTGTGATTCATCATGTGCACCTGCAAAACCTTGCCACTCCGGAGGATCTTCATGAGCATGCTGAGAATCCACCATCTCTACATCCATATTCTGATCTGGTTTTTCTACCTGATGTTCATCAACTATAACAATAACAAATTCAACAAGGTCATCATATTTATAGATGACCTTACCTGAGCCCTTCATCTTATAGTAGTATTCCTTGAGATCGTTATCCCAGTGGTATCCTATATGCTTCATGGTGCTTAAATTGAATTCTTGAGCCAGTCTAGGAGAATTGGTCACAAGATTCGGCACACCAATGTTGAAGTGTTTCAAAATGTTAGCAATTATTGAAACACGATAAAGGGAAGACCCTTGGTTACACTCTTTAATAACAAACATCTGGTAAGCAAAGTGGTTAGGCAAATTCATACGAACTTTGCTTTGAAGGATATACAGCTGATGAATTTCGACAATGTTAATCTTTGAATGACCACCCTTCCTTGGATGCAATACATGAGTTAATATCCAATGAATGATATGTAGATATCTCTTCAAATAACATGTTGATATGTTAGCCAGCTCCCCAACTTATTATTTTATTTGTCCTCAAACAAGAATCAATCAACTCAAATAAACAAAAGTAATTATCAATAAATCATGCTCAATAAGCCTTACAAAAGGAAAACAAATGTATGGTATACAAATCAAAAGTACACACAAGGCTATGCTTACCACTAAACTACAACGACAACATGACTATGAAACAAATTCTAAGTACAAAACAAATGTTAAACAACCAAAAGCAATACATGTTCAAGAATGAATCACACCAAACACTCCACTTCAAATAAGAATGAAGAAATTAATGCGCGTTTGCAACCGAGGGGAAATTTGACTCATCTGACAAACAATGCAAATAACAATTCAATTCATACATTCATCCAATAATCAATAGTGAAATTATGGAAGCAAAAAGATCACTAAGGGATTTAAGGGTTGTTGCTTGGTTAGGTTCACAACAAAGGGACATATATAAGGCCATTGAATCAAAGTTGCCAATGCAAGAGGAACGACTCACTATAAAAGTGACTTCCAAACTTCCTTATTGCACATTATTCATGGTCTATTTTTCTTTTTCAAACAAGCATTCTTTTCTTTTGTTTTTCATGATCATATTCACAACTTTTTTTTTCAATGCTTGCTTGAAATTTTTCAAATTTTTTAGTAACGTGCCACTTCTTTTCACTCTTCCTAACTTGCTTTTAATCAAACCTTAATTGTATTCTCCAGACAAGGAAATCAATAAAACAACATTTTCAATGGTTCAAGAAAAATTTTAGAATCCCACAAAATTTCATGATGACGAGGAATGATTCATCACCACATTAGGATCTAATTTATTAAGGCTCAAAGGGGGTAGCAAATTCACACTACTCACGGGTAAGTTACTTTTGGTTTTGGTTGTGCTCAATATCAACAAATGCCTTGATCATTTCTAATTCTTCCACAAAATCAAAGTAATCAAAAGATTAAGCATGAATCAAATGTATTAAACAAAGTTATCAGTCATCCAAGCATTTAGTAAACAATGGAGGTTTCCTTACATGGGGCTATGAACTAAAGTGATTCATAAATGAACAAAAATTGCAAGAGAGTGAATGGCATGTTATTTGTGCAAATCCTAAAGTTCATGTTCATGTTACATTGTAGAAAGCACTAAACAAAAACCTTGACACTGCAATTTTCTTTCTAACTTTTATCATTACCATGGCATTTTCTTGTTGACACACTCAAACTTGAACAATCACTAAATTGCATCCTCAAGCAAATCAAAAACAAACTTGAGAGCAAACTCATAAATTATTCTAACAACCTAACTGAAAAACACCTTTGGTTTGACAAAATTTTGGTAAAACACATTGATGATAAAGATGAATAAATCTGGACTGAACAGAGATGTTGAAGAAGATGTCATGACATCCTGAAGTACTGCACTGATTTAGAAAGTGTCAAATCTGTAACAAATCAGCCAAGAAATAATGTGCATGGATCAAGGACCAAAAATAGAAAGCCCAAGGAAGCAGAAGCCTATAAATAGAAGACTTAGACCTAAGTTTTCATATGCCTTAGTACGCCTGTTGTAACCTTGCTTTCTTGCGTAAGAAACAAGGGTTTAGGGTTTTGAGAGTCGTTGGCACTCTAGGTTGTAAGTCACCCTTTGTATCAGTTGATACAGTGTGGTAGATATAGGTGTCGCACAGATCCATAAGCCTTGAGGTATTGGATTGTGCATTGTTCTTGGATGAAGCTTTTAAGCAAATTCGAGTTAGCTTGTTTGTCAAGTATGCTTGACAGAATTCTATATTGATAGGGATGATGTAGAAATCACAGTTGGTGATTGAGGGAAGTGAGTGGGGTATCTCATATCAGGGTTCTAAATGTTTGAGTTTAACCTTGGTAAAGATGTTCATTGGGTAGATGTTAGGTATGAAGTTGTAAACGGGGGAGTTTAACTTTGTAATAGTCTACAGATAGTGGAGTCCTCTTCTTGGATTGGTATCTCCCAGATGTAGGTGAGTTGCACCGAACTGGGTTAACAATTATTGTGTTCTTTATCATTCTGCAGATTTACGTTTTCTGTTAGGGTTATGATAAACATGTTGGATCAGATGTCGTGACATCTGTGTGTGTGTGTAGTTCTGATATTCAAGGTATCAGTCTGCTGTTGCGCCTCTGAGTTTAAATAATTATGTAACACAATGTCTTGACATGTGTTAGGACATTTGTTGTCTGCTTAGGCCAGAATTTCAATTGGTATCAGAGCAGGCATCCTGTCTGGTTCTGGATGAGATATTTGGGAGATACTTACTGGCGTTTAAACAAGGAGGAGTTTGAAGATCATATCAATCAACTCAGACATACTCAAGGGTATTAATGGATGAGATGGATGTTCTGGATCGAAGGGAGCAACCCGGAGGTTGTTCATGTTGCTAAGGAGATTCTACAACAACTACAGGAGAAGTGGCTAGTTCTCTTGTTGGTGTGTCTTATAAGATGTAGTGACATCTTATTAGGGCAAGCAGGATTTGTTCCTTGGTGGTTCTGCTGCATGTGTTTCTGATGGAAGAGCTTTAGAATTATGGGATTCTAGGGTTGTTACTGAAGACAGTTGGTGGAAGGTCTCAATCGTCGGCCTCTATATATTTGAAGATATCTGCATTCTTTTATTCCAAAGTCGAGAGCGATGGAGTAAAGGGAGTTGTGGTTAGATATCTGGTATGATGACATGGTACTTGAAAGCTTGGTTTCTTGGTACAACTGACGTCAGTTGAAGAGGAAAGGAGTTGAGTTAAGTTTATTAGGTTCTTGCTCTAGGAGTTTGATAAATTGTTGGTCGGCTAGGTTGTAAACGATACTTGAGAATTCTCTCAAGTCCACTCATAAAGGCATCTATGTCGTGTATCTGGAGTCTTCTAGTTACTCTTCTGACTAGAAGGTGTTTCTTTGAAACATAATCTGAAGAAAGTGGAGGTGATTTATTTTCACCATCCAAAAGCAGCAAGGAAGGATTCATCTCTCTTGACCCTAAGAGTGGATCCAATCTGATTGAAGAATTATTGAGGTAAATAAGATTTGTTCAGAGAAAGTCATAGTTACTTGAGTCAAGGGTGGCAGCCTTGGTATCTCAACATTGTTCTTTGAAGAAGATACTTGCAAAAAGACTGAATACTTTATAAGTGTTCATGACATGATCTGGTGGAGCTCAGCTACAGCAGAGAAGAAGGGTTATTGGACAAGGATTTAAGATCAATTGCTATTTGTGGAATCCACAAGTATTTAATTGGTTATCCTTGAAAGTCAAGATTGCTGATGTTCAACAAGATGTTGGAACATCTCATCATCAGAGTTTGTGCAGAATCATGGGAGGGGTACTGCATATGCTTTAGCATCTATTTGAGTCTTAGGTGGTGACCTAAGAAGTGGCTTTAGTCAGTGTGACAGAAGCATGTGTTCTCTGGAGAGTTTCCTGGCAAGAAACTAGTCTGAAATTTGATGTTATTGAAGATGAAGATGAAGACATCATAATCTTGATGGTTACAGCTTGGATCAGTTTATCTCTGATCTAGGTGCTTTGGAGCATGGATTTTGTTCTGTTTGTGAAGGTCGAGGATAAGTGGAGTTATCTCTGGCTTTCTATTGACGGCTCTACTAAGAGAAGTGGCATTCTTTGGTATGGCTATGGGGTAGTCTTGGACTACTTATTTTCTAAAGATTCAGACATGGCAGGTTTGAAGTCTTTGGAGTTTCAAAGCAGGATGGAGGTTGTCTACTCAAACTTGGTTATTGAATCAAGTCTATGAGAGCATGTAACTCTTGTTCTGCGAAGGGAGGAGGTTCTTCTAAGTGGCAGAAGGAGGAGCTGAATTCAACAGTTGGATGTCATATCAAATTGTTCTGACATCTAGCTTAACATCAGAAGTCTCAGCTGGTGATGTGGTACATCAGCTTAAGATAAGGTGATCTACAGGAGAATGGAAGTTATGGATGCTTCAAAAAGGTCTATCTCATGCAGTTTACGGGAACTATGGATGGGAAGATGTTACATGACTAAGAGGCTTGGTGGATCCAAGATGTCTTGCTATGGGGCAAGTAGTTCATGTTACTTGAAGATCTGATTTCATTAGTGGATCAGTGTATCTTGTGGGAGTTCTGAAGAAGAGTGAGGTTAATCAAAAAGTGGCATTTGGTTGATTTCACAATGTGCATTCAAGCAGGATGCTTGAAATTGATTGCTCTTGTGCAGAAGAGTAGTTAGTTGAAATTGTAAGGAGGTTCTGATTCTCTGGGAGCTTGTGGTAGAAGTTCTGGGTTGAGAATGCAAGCATACCTTCTTTGGTTGATGAGAGTTTATTTCTCTCTAGGTTTCTAAAGTTTTCTTTGTTCAAGCTGGCGGCGCAGTGTTGTGTGAAGATCTTCAGTGTGGATTACTATGTTGATAGTAAGTCCAGTGGTGGAGCATGTCAAGACCCATGGTGTGTGGTGTCTGTGATATCTGGAAGATGTCCTAACTGATGTTAGAGCATCTTTGGGTTAGTTATCCTTGGTGAAGGATTTCAGGTTCTATGAGGAACTAGTTACTTGCATCGTGTCTAAGAAGTATCTACAATGTCATATGGTAGAATGATGGAGTAGAAGAACTGTCTTGGAGGACTGATGTAAGGTTTTAGTAGACTGGAGTGGGTCATGGGTTGATTGAATGAAGGTCTGGTTTCTGATGCGTTCAGAAGTGGATATTCACCAGAAAATCAGAAGTATTCCAGGTTATCATACGGGAGAATAATAAGGAATGACTGTCTTGGATTGTGGGGTGTTTATCTCTGTTGCTGTCTGGGTAAGGTCAGTGGAAAATCTTGTGAATGGGATGTTTCCCTAGCTGCGAGTCATGCTAGTAGTGGATCAGTTTAGCAGCTGTGATGTTCTGGAGCATGCATACCATAGCTAACATCGTTATAACAAACTAAGGGGCCCTGTGCATCTCTTTGAGGAATGTGAAGCATTCTGATTTAATTGGTTTGTGCCTCAAGCAGTTGGAGGTCTATACATGAGAGTTCAAGAGGAGTTCGTGTGGTGTGTGGATGGTTGCAGGATGGGGGATCAATGGGACTTTGATCTCAAGCCAAGAGTTTGTTATGGTTGGTATACATTTCCTCACGGGTAGCATGATGGTGATCATGTGTGATTGATTATTGTTTCTTGTCAGAGGGAGCAATAAGAGAGTTGGTGTTTGTGTTCAGCTGGTAAGTTGGACTGAGGGTGTGCTGTTGAAGACATGAAGATGTGTCTTATGTTTTCCATTCATTAGCTTAGGTGTTCTGTGGAGGATCACTGGTTTCCTTAGATAGGGGGAGATGCCTCTTGATCTAAGATGAATTACTACGTGGGTGCAGTTGGAGTTCCAGTTTGCATTTGTGCATCAAGCAAGCTGAGATGTCAAGGAGGATGACTTAACATTATTGTATTGTTGGAAGTTGTGGGAAACTTGGCAGTGCATGTTAAATGGTTCTTATTGGATGGTTAAGAATCATTGATTGAGTTTGGGAGAGTTTATTTTTCTCTGCAGATCGTGATCTGAAAACTATGAAAATATTTGTTAATACAGAAGTTGTCTTGATGGACAGTGTCTGACATGATGTCAGAACATTGTTAAGGACATGCTTTATGAGAAATTGGTCTTTGGTCGGTGAATTTTCTTATTATACGCATGCTAAACACGTTCATCGTTACTTGTATTATTGTTGGACGGTTTTCTTGAAGAAGAAACAGTCAAAGCATTCTTGCCGGTGCATATTGGGTTTTGGTGAAGTTACAACCTTAAAGTAATAACCGCATTAAAGTTTCAAGAGATCGTTACATTCGAAGGAAAGTTCTTGGTTATTTAAGGGTGTACTTGGAACAGATTTCCTCAGAATTGGGATATTCATTGTGGTATAGTAAAAAATGTCTTTTGTTCAAGTCTGGAGGAGTATTGGTTGGGTATGGGAGTGCCTTGGTTTTTTTTTTCCAATTTTTGGCTAAAAAGGGGGAGTATCGGACACTGAGTCAGGGGATGCATGGGTTGTTCTTACAGTTGCTTTGCAAGGATGATAAACAAGAAGTTATAACATCTGTAGGTGTGTAAGTTTCCTTTGTGTCTTGTGACTTGAGTTAAGGATCAAGTTGTGTCTTGTGACCTGAGTTACATGCTTCATGTACTCAGATTCACGAAGACTACAACTGATCTCTGGAGGGGGAGTGTGGTTGAAAAGAATGTCCTTGTACTGACTTCTTTAGAAGTTTCTATTGCCTGGACATTTGTCAAATTCGCTTATCCTGGCTTACTACTTTCCTCAAGGGTGGCAGTACCGTTTCACTAGTTAAGGGGGAGTCAGAGTTATCTTCTTCCTCATGTACACCAACTTAGTTTTGGGTTGCACCGTATTCTAATCATATCCGCTACTCAGGGTGAAGAGACGTTCAAAGTGTTTTAGCCAAAATTTGTCAAAAGGGGGAGATTGAAAGCACCCTTGGTTTGACAAAATTTTGGTAAAACACATTGATGATAAAGATGAATAAATCTGGACTGAACAGAGATGTTGAAGAAGATGTCATGACATCCTGAAGTACTGCACTGATTTAGCAAGTGTCAAATCTGTAACAAATCTGCCAAGAAATAATGCGCATGGATAAAGGACCAAAAATAGAAAGCCCAAGGAAGCAGAAGCCTATAAATAGAAGACTTAAACCTAGGTTTTCATATGCCTTAGTACGCCTGTTGTAACCTTACTTTCTTGCGTAAGAAACAAGGGTTTAGGGTTTTAAGAGTCATTGGCACTCTAGGTTATAAGTCTCCCTTTGTATCAGTTGATACACTGTGGTAGATATAGGTGTCGTATAGATCCATAAGCCTTGAGGTATTGGATTGTGCATTGTTCTTGGATGAAGCTTTTAAGCAAATCCGAGTTAGCTTGTTTGTCAAGTATGCTTGACAGAATTCTGTATTGATAGGGATGATGTAGAAATCACAGTTGGTGATTAAGGGAAGCGAGTGGGGTATCTCATATCAGGGTTCTAAACGTTTGAGTTTAACCTTGGTAAAGATGTTCATTGGGTAGATGTTAGGTATGAAGTTGTAAATAGGGGAGTTTAACTTTGTAACAGTCTACAGATAGTGGAGTCTTCTTCCTGGATTGGTATCCCCCAGATGTAGGTGAGTTGCACCGAACTAGGTTAACAATTACTGAGTTCTTATCATTCTGCAGATTTACGTTTTCTGTTAGGGTTATGATAAACATGTTGGATCAGATGTCATGACATCTGTGTGTGTGCAGTTCTGATATTCAAGGTATCAGTCTGTTGTTGCACCTCTGAGTTTAAATGATTATGTAGCACAATGTCTTGACATGTGTTAGGACATCTGCTATCTGCGTAGGCCAGAATTTCACTAACAAAATTAAACTAAAACTAAATAAACATAAAAACCAAAATTGGTGAAAGTGGATGGAAAATGAGAGATTTTTCAAGGTGCAACAGGGCGCGCTTAGCGTCCTCTGTGCATGCTTAGCGCAGACAGGCCAACTTTAGAATTTTCAAAAATAGCTCCCTCTCATGCAATCCATCTAATCTCACACTATACTACAATACTACTAAATATAAATCTGTACCAACTCAAATCGTTGAGTTGCCTCCCAACAAGCGCTTGTTTCACGTCGTTAGCTCGATACCTTATTTACGTACAAGCTCCTCCATGTTGCTTCGTTCACCGGCAGTGACCCAATAAAACCTACAACACTTGAGCAAACGTAAACCAAAAAAAAAAATGTGCACACACATACACAAACATGATGGAAAACATGTATATACAATCACTTATGGAAAACAACTATTAACAAGTACGTGTAAAAGCAAAACAAGTGTTTATACAATTAAATATACAATATAGGCAATTATGTACGAAGCTTAGAAACATAGAAACTATGCGATGCAACTCAATATCGAAACATCAATCCCCGACAACGACGCCAATTTATTGAAGCGGTAAAGCGGAAAGCAAATGTTTATGTTTGAAAGAATTCCCGAGGGTTGTCATATCCACAGGGATCGGTGCGTGGGAAAGAGCGTCGTTCACAGTCTCTACGTTTCTAAGCGTTTGTTTGAAATGAGATTTCAAACGGTAACATACGGAAATTAAAGGAACAAAAAGCAAGTAAATAACAATAACACATTCTTTGGAGAAGAGAAACTCAATAGAGATCAATCGATAACACATGCATTCTTCTGATCATATTATACATAAATCAAGCGTTCGTCTAATATCACCACGTATCACTCACAATAAAGGTTATGTTTAACGCAAAGTTGAGAGAACAACCGCATCGCCTCATCGATGATGTCTCACACAACTCGACAACATGGAGCATTAAGAATTGATACCCACAGTGAATGTTAGATCTAAATCTATCTCTAAAGTTCAGAACCTAACAGATATTACTATAACATCCATATCAAACTAATGACTAGATTCATACATAACTCCAAGATCAGAATACGTACACACGAATAATATGCATTCAACTCATTTTCCAAACGTATGTGAACAAAGTTCTTCATCAATATTATCACGCATCCTCGCAATACCGCATCGATCTTACTCATGCTATTCATGCTACTAATAAACACAATATAATAAAAGATACAATGAATATCAACTCACAAGACCATGTCAAAAGTTTGCTCATTGATAGATGAAAATCTAAGATCAAAGATTTGAAAAGGTTTTTGTCAAGAACCACAAATAAATAATCAAAGACAATCAACAATAGAGAATCAAAACTAATTCACAAACATACATTAGATGAAATACATAAGGTATCAAGAGATTTACATACAAAACCTCAACAAAAGAGGATACAAAGAGAAGAAAGGATAAGAACAAGTTTCTCACGGCGTGTCAGAGTCGATTGAAGCAAATCCTACTCGGGATCATCAAGATGCATCATCTAATGTTGTTTTCTAAGCCTCTCTACTCCTAAAATATGTTTGATGAAGTTGGGAGAAAGTTCCCCCAAAAACATAACCTAAAAAATGAATGAAATGACTTAAATATCATTTCAAAAAATCTGTCAAGTTCGCAGTACAAACATTTATTCGCTGAGCGAACATCAAAATTTGGCACTTGAGTGCCTCAGAACAACTAAACCGCCTCTACAATTCTGCAAAAGTTTGCAATGCAAACTTTTATTTGCAAAGTGAATATTCACTGGAAAGTTCGCAATGCGAACTTTGGTCCCTTTTTCTACTGCCATAAGTCTGGGAGCATTCGCTGGGAAGTTCGCAAAGCGAACTTTGGTGCCTTTTTGCTCCCAGCCCTTGTTTTGACCATAACTTTTGAACCGTAACTCGGATTGACACAAGGTCGGAGGCCTTGGAAAGCTTATTCAATGTTATTTATGAATATGACAAGATATCCTTGCTTGAATACCTGCAAAAATGAGAGAAAATCAATTACACTCAATGATATTTACAAGATACGCAATATATACACTATAACGTAAAGTAAACATAATTACAAACAAAGATGGGTTTATTCGAACGATATTAACAAAAAAGTATCGATAAGTGCAACAAAACTTATGTACAAAAATAGCTACAATTTGCACTTATCAATCTTTTACTCTAGGATATTTGAGGCATGAATTTACATAACTCCTTACTTCAAATTTAGGATGAAAAGAGTAATCAGTGTGAGTGGACTACTGATAGAATATATGACTTAAACCAAATAAATTCTTCCAAGTTTCTTCCATAACATGATAGGTGTGCTTGCTCATCTAAAAGTAAAATGTACACTCATTTCTTGACTCCAACCCATCATAAAAGACTCGAATTAATTATTCATTGTACTCAAATGAGATTTTCATAAGGTTATTGATCTCTTAATGCTTCACCACATCAAAAATTTTAGGGATATGTAACTCATTGACAACAACAGGGTCATAGACATGTTGTTTGACAACAACCATAGTTCTAAAGGATTTCTTAAATTCATCAGCATAAGATGGAGGCAAGAGAGGCAGAGCACTTACAGAAGTTGAAGAAGATGCTCCTGCAACATTCTTACCTCTATTCAACTTAGGATCCATGAGTTTTCGGTGTTGAAGAAGTGTACACCAAATGTTTTATGAAATGTGAGAATGAAGTTGAGAGGATTTTGAGTTGTATTTGAAAGACCCACTAACTCAAACAATGGAAGAAGAAATCCAAACACATAAATTTGAAAGATTAAGATGATAATGATTTGATTTTGAACAAGAAATTAGTAAGATAGCTTTTGTAGAGAAAAGAGAATGATGAAGAGTAAATGTGATTTTGGAAAACCAAATTTGTCTTGAGAATAGAAGAGAAAGTTGAAAGGTAATGAGTAAATGAGGTTAGTTAGGAGTTTAGGAAGATTAAAAATCAGTCAAAGTGAAGTTATAAATGCTGACACGTTGAAGAAACAAGAAAAATTATCTTTTTATATGAGTGGGTTGACCCATTTGGGTATTGGAGCCTTGATGGAGTGAAACCCAGTACCAATGCATCGACCCATTCGACAATGGAGTCGATACAAACTAAAGAAAAATGCTGAAAAACTAACAAATGTATCGACTCATCAATGTTTGGAGTCGATACATTCTAGGCAAAGACAGACATAGAGATTTCAACTTGTGTGCAATGTATTGAATCCTTTCCCATTTGAGCCGATACATAATACAAGTGTATTGACTTATACCTAATGAGTGGATATATTAGAAGGAATTAGAGAGATAGAGACACTTTCTAGACTTGGGATGAATGCATACATTATGGACATGTTAGATTTTTATGCATAAATGATATTCTCCATGTAGAATGAGTAAACTTCATGTTTAAACATATGATGAAGAAATTAATGTCATGCAATACATGAGATGACAAATTTAAACATATGATGTCACTATAAACATATAAATTAAAAATAATCAATTGTCGTCAATAAATTTTTTGGAAGTGAACACATATGAGCTTCATCATACATCAAATGTAACATACAAGTTTAATCACAACAATCAATAATCATAAGACTTGGCATACAAGTAGTAAATGTAGTGTCCAATAGAAAAGAAAAGTGAAACAATATTACCTATTGGATAAAGGATCAATGAAGTAATCACTTACACTTCTTTTACTTGTCTAGCCAATTGATGTAATCCCTTAGTTATCTACTTAATTTTGTCCAATTTTTTTTTCACAAATATACGTTGTACCTATATATTGATGATCTCGCGAATGTAGGACACAAATCCAACACAATAATTTTTAACTCAAATAACATGCCCTCAGGCCAATGCTCATCAAGGAGGATATCAAAGAGATTTAAAATAAGAATTTGAACATAATTTAAGAGATAACAGAAAAACCTTATCTACAAGCGTATAGTCACACTTTTGGTCAAGTATCCAAGATCTTTTAGAAGGCTTGTCTTCTCTTGACTTGATGGTTATCTTATCTCCTCCTCAAGATCTACCATTTATGGGTTAAAGCTCTTGTGGTTTGACTAAATTTTGGTTAAAACTTAATGAAGAATGCTGCAGACAAAGATGTCGAATACAATGTTTCAACATCCATATTCGAAAAATATAGCAACTTTTAAATCTGGTGCAAGAATCAAGGAACGATCACAGCAGTGGATCAAGGGATCAATAAACAGAAGATTTGAAGCCCAAGGAAGCAGAAGGCAATAAAAAAAGACCAAGACCTAAGGCAGAAAAGAGAGAGAGAGAACGACATAGACTTAGGAATCCTATTTTGTAAAGTAGGGTTTAGGGTTTTGAGAGTCATAGGTTCTCTTGTAAGTCTCCTTCTGTATCGATTTGATATATTGTGGCAGACATAGGTAGCTGTAAAGATTCAAAAACCCGTAGGTAATGAATCGTGTATTGTTCTTGGATGAAGCTTTTAAGCAAATCCAAGTTAACTTGTTAGTCAAGGATGCTTGACTAAACTTTGTATTTAAAGGGGTGTCTTTCAATAGGATGATACAGTTATTGTGTTTATAACTATTAGATAATCACAGGTTGTGATTTAGGGAGTGAGATGGGTTTCTCTTATCTAAGATGGAGTTCTTAGATAAAGTTTTCATTGGGTAGTGATAGGTAAACCAGGGGTGTTTACTGTAAACCAACGTTTGTTTACATAAAACTATACTACTGATAGTGGATTCTTCTTCCTGGCTTGGTATGCCCCCAGATGTAGGTGATTTGCACCGAACTGGGTTATTATATTCTGTGTTGTTTATCATTATGCATTTACAGTTCAGTTTTGATTAACATATTGTAATAGATGTTGAAACATCTGTCTTGCTGCAGTTACTGATATTCTGAATATCAGTTTGCTATTCTGTTCCTTGTTTTAAAGCTGTGCAGAGAACAATGCCTTGACATGTGTTAGGACATCTGATATCTGCTATGCCAAAATTTCAATTGGTATCAGAGCAGGCATCCTGTCTGTTTCTGGATGAGATCTTGGGAGATACTTTCTGGCACTTTAAACAAGGAGGAGTTTTGGAGATCAGATCATTAACTCAGTAATACTCAAGGGTATTAATGGATGGGATAGATGTTCTGGATCGAAGGGAACGACTACTGTTGGTTATCCATGCTTTCTGAGGAGCTTCTACAACAACTACAGGAGAAGTGGATAGTTCTCTTGTTGGGGTGTCTTATAAGACATTCTAAGATCTTATTAGGACATGTTGATGATGTTCCTTGGTGGTTCCGCTTCATATGTTTCTGATGGAATAACTCTGGTATTTATGGGATTCTGGAGTTATGACTGAAGAAAGATGGTGGAAGATCTCAATGGTCAGCCTCTTCTTTTGAAGATATATGCATCTTTTAATTCCAAAGTCGGGAGCGATGGAATAGAGAGAGTTGTTGGTTGATGTCTGTCATGGTGACTTGGTACTTGGAAGGATGGTTCCATCTTGTATCCTGAAGTCAGTTTGAAGATAAGGTGAGTTGAGATTGGATTTATCAAGATCATGCTCTAGGAATTTGATAAATTATTTTTCAGCTAAGATGTCAAAGATACTTGAGATCTCTCTCAAGTCCACTCATAAAGGCATCTCAGTCGTGCATCTGGAGACTTCTAGTTACTCTTCTGACAAAAGAGTGTTTCTGTGAAACATAAATCTGAAGAAAGTGGAGGTGATTTATTTTCACCATCCAAATCTTCAAGGAAGGATTCTTCTTTCTTAATCCTAAGGATGAATCCAATCTAAATGAAGATTTTAGAACTGTTGAAGTAAATAGGGTTAGTTCAGAGAGAATCTTAGTTACTTGAGTCAAGGGTGGCAGCCTTGGTATCTCAACACTTTGTTTATCAAGGAAGATACTTGCAAAGATTAAATACTTGACAAATGTTCATGGAGTGATCTGTTGGAGTATGGCTTCAACAGTGAAACAGGGTTATTGAACAAGGATTTAAGATCAATTGTTATTTGTCAAATTCACAAGTATTTAATTAATTATTCTTGTATTTGAAGTTCAAGATTACTGATGTTCAACAAGATGTTGAAACATCTCTTCATCAGAGCTTGTGCAGAATCATGGAAGGGGTATTGCATATGCTTTTGGATCTATTTCTCTTGGGTGTTGACCTAAGAATCTGCTTCAGTTTGGCGTGGCAGAAGCATCTGATATCTGGAGAGTTTCTTGGTAAGAAATTGGTCTAGAAGATGGTGCTGTTGAAGATGAAGAAGAAGACATCATAATCTTGATGAATATTTCTTGGATTAGTTTATTTCTGATCTAGGAAGTATTGGAGTGCAGCAGGTGTGTTCCAGTTGTTACTAGAAACAACTGATTTTTATCTGGAAAGTGTCCTGGCAAGAGACTTGTCCAGAATATGGTGCTGGGATGGCACAACTTAAATTAGTTTATTTCTGGTCCAGGTGCATTGGAGCATATTGTGGTGCTCATCATGGAGGTCAAGAATAGGTGGCAATATTCTTGATATCATGAAGATTTCTCTACTTAAGGAAAGTGGCATTCCTTTGGTATAGTTGTGGTTTAGTCTATGACTACTTCTTTTCTGAAGAATCAGACTTGGCACGTTTGAGTTCTTTGGAGTTGTGAAGCACATATTCATCAAGGTGTGAGCTTAAATTTAATACCTGTGATATGATTAAGAATGATGGAGGTTGTCTACTCAAACTTGGTTGTTGAATCAAGTCTATGAGAACATGGAACTTTTGTTCTGGTAAAGGGAGGAGGTTCTTCTAAGTGGAAGAAGGAAGAGCTGAATTCTTCAGCTGGATGTCTAAACAGATGTTGTGACATCAAGCAGAAACTTCAGTGTCTTAGTTGATGTTGTGGCGCATCATCGTAAGATAAGTTGATATTCTCATAAACAAATGGAATTAATGCTTCTAAAGGGTCTATCTCATGCGATTTATGGGAGCTGCAAGAAGGAGTAGATGTTACATATCTAAGGCTTGGTGTATCTAAGATGGCTTGCTATGGAGTAAGTAGGTTACGTAACTTGAAGATTAGGTTTCATTGGTGGATCAGAAGGTGTTCTGAAACTCTGAAGAAAAACTAAGATTAACTAAACAGTGGCATATGGTTGATCTTTATTGTGCATTCAAGCAGGGTGCTTGGAACTAATTACTCTTGGGCAGAAGGGTAGTTAGTTGAAAAATCAAAGGAGGTTCTTGTTCTGTTTATATCTTGGAGCTTGTGGTAGAAGCCTTAAGTTGCTTATGGAAGATTACCTTCTTTTGGGAGTTGAAGGAGAATTTATTTCTCTCTTTGGGTATCTAGAGTTCTTATTTATCAAGCTGGTGGCGCAGTGTTGTCTGAAGATCTTCAGTTGGATTAATATGCAGATGGTAAGTCCAGTGGTAATTGTATCAAGAACCATAGTGTATGGTATAACACCCCATTTTATTTTAATTATTATTAGTAATTAAATTATGTGTTGACGTGTGTAATTGTGTAATTATGTGTTTTGTTGTGTTTGGGATATCCTTGGTTTGGGGTAGTGACCTTAAGATTATACCTTAAAGGAATAGTAGGGGTGTGTGAGCAATAGTGTAGAGATTGGTAGTGTGGTGAGTAAAACTAATTAGATTATTTCAGTTAGTACTTATTTAATTATAATATTAGGTGAATATTGATTTAATTAAATATGTGATGGAAAATTATTATTATTGTTACTTTTCATTAGTTGGATTAAGTGAAAATAATAATAATATTATAATAAGAAAAAGGGGATTAGAGAAGAGAGAAAAATCATTCTACGTGAAAACAAGAGGAAGAGGCAAGAGAGAAGGCTAGGGCTCAAGAGATAAGAAGGAAGCCTTGCAAGAACTCTAAGGTAAGGGTAGGGTTCTTAATAATCTTAAGGGTTGTATAATATTTGTATGAGGGTAGATAGACCTTTAGGATCGTCCTTTGTGTATGATTTGTGTTGATTTGGGAATTGGGGGTTTGTATGTCGGAGGTTTTGATAAGAGGAAAAATGCATAAATTGATCGGTTAAAGTGTAGTCTATGGATTCCTAATTGTATGTATGATGTTAGGATCTCTAAAAAGGTGTTGTAGGTTGTTATAATTGTTACATAATGGTAGTATTTCGAATTCTGGGACTGATACTTTTTACGGAATCGAATTCGGAGGTCCGGAAGGCCTCCAAACTGCAAAAATCGTACTTTTCTAGTTTGCTATCCTAGAGAGTTCGCATAGCGAGCAGTAGCGAAAGTCCATGGTGTACATTCTGTAATGAGTTCGCGATGCAAGCTGTATTTCGCATAGCGAAAGTCACGAAGCGAGCAGTAGCGAACTCCCAGCGAGCATGACAGAGCTGTTAGTTGCTGTTACGGGTAGAACATTACCAAATTTCAAAAATTCATAACTTTTAATCTGTATGTACGTTTTACCCGTCGTTCGAATCGTTGGAAAGCCGGTTTCACGTAGTTTTTGTTAAAATTAATATCAGTACCAGAATTCTAACCATTTGACTCGTTAATTAGGGTTTCGTGTATGTGTGAGGTGTTGTGCGTTAGAATGATGAATTTGGTTGTGTGTACGCGTGTTGTGGTTGTAGATTGTTGTTGTTGTATGTGTTGGCAAGTATATGCTACGTGTTGGATAATTATGGTATGATTTATTGATGCATTGATAGCCATATGCATTATTTGTCTTTGTATGTTGTCGTTGTAAGTTGTTGTTGTATGCATGCCATGTTTCATAAATTGTGCGATAAGTTGTGTGCCCATGTGGGGTGTGAGCGTCTTATCGAGATTCTTTGAAATAGAATCATGTCGTTGTTGTTGTTGAGGTACTCGTGTGCCCATGTGAGGTGTAAACGATCAAGGATGTCGTGTGCCCATGTGGGGTGTGAGCGACTAATATAGAAATTCCGAAGGGAATTATGATCATGAAAAAGGGATCGAACTGGTACCACGTGCATTGAGTCAAATTGTGGGTCTCATTGTATTGCATTATGTTGTGTTGTATGGTGAATTGTACGGTTGTCTGCTTATGTGGAAGAGTGTTATTTCGTTGATGTGGTAATGATAGGATGAATCGCGTAATTGTTTAAATGCTTTTATATTTAAATTATACATTTCTTATGTTGATTGAGAATCTCACCCCTTTTGTTTGAATATTACCTCCACGTGGGTAACGTGCAGATAAGTAGGATTAGTGTGGAGTTGCGGTTAGTGAAGATGAAGTCCTTCACTTATTTTTGGCGTCTGCTCTTATTATAACACTGGGGGTCTTGGAACGTATGTCGTTGTTTATTTTATTATGTGTCGTCGTTTTGGTTTAATTGATGAGAATTATGTAGCACTAAGTATATTATGTTTTCATTGTCAAGGAGCATTGGTCTTCCTTATGTTTTTGAAACTAATTTTGTTGTTTTGAACCGTTATGATTTGTTATTAAATTAACGAAATTTCCGCAGCTTAATAAAAATGATTTTTGGGTCATGGATCTGTTAATTACCGTTAATAATTATTATGTGTTACATGTTGTGATCATGAGCATGAGTAGTTGAAAAGTAATAGCCTTTATTGCTGAATTTTATTTTATTACTCTGATTATTTGAATAATTTACGTGGGGGAATCTAGGGTATTACAAAGTGGTATCAGAGCAGGTCGGTCCGTACGGCCAAGTTGTCTAATGTTATTTGTTCCTTAGTATGCGACAGGTGTGTGAAACACTGTCGGTACTCATTTATTTTCTAGTTAGTTGTCTGAAGGAGTGGTACTGAAATAAGTGGTGGAGAAGCTTTTGCTTCTCTGGGATGTTCTGGTGTTGAGAGTTTGTGTGGTGTACCGCTTATTACTAGGGCAAATGAGTGTTGTGTGATGTTGTTTCCCAAACCCGAATAGAGTACGAATTCGTGATTCTTGTATGCCGGTCAAGCTGAGATGGTCTTTAAAGGAGGACGATCAGATGTTGTTGATAGTTACTTATCAGGAGTAGAGAACAATGTGCTGGCTAGTGGTATGTCAAAGTGTGTAATTCCTGATGTTTTTTTTTTTTTAGGATAACTGTAACTTGCCTCCAGAGTGTGAAATTAATGTTGCTATATGTTGCATAATTGGTGAGTTATGTGTGGAGTCGATGTTTGGAGTGATGATAGAGTGAGGAATTGCTGTAAATTGTTGTGGAATCATATAAGTGATTGTTTGAAATGGTTGATGTTGTTAGGTGGTTGCGAATCCCGAGTCAGAGTCGGAACTCGAAGATATGAATATTTTTGTGAAAAGAATTGGAGTTTGGTGTTTTTGAAAACCGAATTTTTGATAAAATAAGGTGGTTTTTGAGTTATAAGAAGAATGAGGTTTTGAGGTGTCTGTGTATGATGTCAGTGTCGGTGTTTGTTGAAAATCTTCAAAAATTCATAACGGGAGTTTCGGATGTCCGATTCGAGTTCCGTTCGGAGCGTTAGAAAGCTAACATAATGAACTTTGTTTTAAAAATGGTTCCAGTACCTGGAAGTGATTTGTTTGTCACGTGGCAGTGTTGGATGAAAGGTGGAGTTTGCTTTTGATCCAATCCTTCGCACCAAACTCATTGTTATAGCACTTTACAGGATGTCAACTTCAGAGTTGAGCGAATTGAAGAAACAATTGGAAGAGTTGTTAGAAAGGAAATTGTGAGACCAAGTGCATCACTTGGGGAGCTCCGGTGTTTTTAGTTAAGAAGAAGAATGTAGTACGAGATTGTGCGTAGATTACTGATAGTGGATTAAGGAGATGATGGAGGTTAAGGATCCACTCCAAAGAATTGACGATTTGATGGACCAACTGGTAGGCTAGTATGTTTTCAGTATAATTGAATTAAGGTCGGGTTATCTTCAGATTGGGTGAAGAGTGAGGATAGTTGGAGGATCTTAGAAGCAAGAGAGAAAGGTGGAACTCATGTTCATCATTTCCCATCTTCATTTTCACACTTATGGAACAGCCTTTACTAAACAGGTAATAATGTTTCGCTCGTAACTCCAATGAGAGCGATTCTAGACTTTTTGGAAAGCTTACGAAATTCCCTATATTTTGCATATAAACTTTGTCTTCTACATGTTTTTTACGAAAGAGAAAAACACATTTGAAGATTTGGGTCTGGTGCTGATTTTGGAGAAGGCAGGTATACGGGATTTCTTGACCAGCTTCCATTACACAAGCGATAACTTTTTACTCATAACTCAGATTTAAGCGATTCTTAAATTTTTGGAATCTACAGGAAATTCCCTTCATTTTCGCATGTAATTTTGTATCAGGAAGGTCTGTATTGAAGGATATAATTGTGTTTAAAGTTGAGCGAGTCTTGCTAAAAATGGGTAAGATGAGGTTAGGTATAAGATGTTTGATAATAGGAGGGAGGTGAGGGTATCGGAAAAGCACATGGAGGTGCGGCGTATGCCAATTGAGAATGATTAGCATGGAGAGATCTTTGAGGAAGGGAGAAGGTTAAATAGTAAAGTGGATTGTGTGTCATTGATGACATGGTGTCAACATGTGTCAGGAAGATTTTTGAAAGTTTCTATAACCAACCAGATGATGAGGGGATACTGTTGAGATTGTGATTAGAATGAGACCCAAATGTGAAACTATACGGATCATTGAGGTTATGAGATTAAAGGAAAGACGAAGGAGTTATTACTATTGTTAAAGTTCTCTACTTGGATAGATGCTTCAATTGGAGCGGACCAATTTGGATTGTACTTGGCGTAGTAGCAATTTCGGTATTGGAAAAATATTTAACAATTGTGTTGTGCTACGAGCGTGTATAGGAGAATATGTAATAGATTTTGGGAGTTTATGTATCATTGACGAGGTTGAAAAGAAGGAAATTAAGAAAATGTTTGTAAGCCTTAGAGAGATTGTTGAACACTATGCTTAGGTAACTTTGAGCACAAAGTAAAGGATGTTATTGTAGTTGGGTAACGACGATTTATGTCACCGTTATGGTTGTCGGCTACCTATTGGCAAATTGAGGAACTGATCACCCTTAATCTCTTGTTGATAGTGGACGGGACCGTGTTGGATTGGATAGACTTGTCTTGCTAGCTTGATAGTGAGTAAAGTGAATTGACGTTTTATTGAGAAGATAGTCATTCACCGTTTTGTGTGAACCTAATGAAGAAATGGATATGAAGGAGATGGGACTTATTGAATAGTTCGGAGATTGAGTTAGTATGCAAGCTTAAGTCGCAGAGTGGGAGGTTAAGGATATCTAAGGCGAACAATGATTTTATGGTGAATATTAGAGAGAGTCAGGAGCTAGATGTGAAACTTGTAAATCTAATATTTGATGGAAATTGAAATGAGGTCAGTGACTTAAGAGAGATTATCAGAGTGGCGCAGCCGAAGCATGATGTGGTGCAGTTTGTGATGCATGTGGGACTTGTAGGAATCGAGGGTTAAATAGCAGAAGCCTACAAGGCTGATGCAAACCATTGGACATCCCAAAATAAAAATGATAGGTGAGAGGATTATATATTATTCGTGTTGCTGCCATGTCAATAGATGTAATGATTTGCATGTTCGATTGGTGGATCGTAGCATTGTGATACTGATGTTGTGTGTCAATGTTGTCGGTATTATGGTTATGTGAATGTTTATATGACGGTGTTGCTGTGTGATGAAATGATAAGGACGATGTTGTGTCGTGGAACTTTTTGTTCTTATCTTTGTTGTTGCCTCATTCTCTATGGTGATGTTAACGATCGTGTTGTGTTCTGGTTCAAGAGTGAACCTGTGTGTTTGTAACTTGGTTACACTTTGCATCTTGAGTTGGTCGTTGAGTGCATTGCGTGAGCATTGCGTAATGTTGTTGTTGTCGTTGATGAGGTGGATTATTGTTTTATGTTATTCGTGGTGTTGCCTTTCATGGCATGGGAGTTGATTGGTCTGTTGCGAGAACATATTCGGGGTAGTTTGCATCAGGTAAATTTTTGAAGACGAAAATATTCTAAGTGGGGGAGAGTTGTAACACCCCATTTTATTTTAATTATTATTAATAATTAAATTATGTGTTGACGTGTGTAATTGCGTAATTATGTGTTTTGTTGTGTTTGGGATATCCTTGGTTTGAGGTAGTGACCTTAAGATTATACCTTAAAGGAATAGTAGGGGTGTGTGAGCAAAAGTGTAGAGATTGGTAGTGTGGTGAGTAAAACTAATTAGATTATTTCAGTTAGTATTTATTTAATTATAATATTAGGTGAATATTGATTTAATTAAATATGTTATAGAAAATTATTATTATTGTTACTTTTCATTAGTTGGATTAAGTGAAAATAATAATAATATTATAATAAGAAAAAGGGGATTAGAGAAGAGAGAAAAATCATTCTACGTGAAAACAAGAGGAAGAGGCAAGAGAGAAGGCTAGGGCTCAAGAGAGAAGAAGGAAGTCTTGCAAGAACTCTAAGGTAAGGGCGGGGTTCTTAATCATCTTAAGGGTTGTATAATATTTGTATGAGGGTAGATAGACCTTTAGGATCGTCCTTTGTGTATGATTTGTGTTGATTTGGAAATTGGGGTTTGTATGTCGGAGGTTTTGATAAGAGAAAAAATGCATAAATTTATCGGTTAAAGTGTAGTCTATGGATTCCTAATTGTAAGTATGATGTTAGGATCTCTAAAAAGGTGTTGTAGGCTGTTATAATTGTTACATAGTGGTAGTATTTCGAATTCTAGGACTGGGACTTTTTACGGAATCGAATTTGGAGGTCCAGAAGGCCTCCAAACTGCAAAAATCGTACTTTTCAGGTTTGCTGTCCTGGAGAGTTCGCATAGCGAACGTCGCATAGCGAGCAGTAGCGAGCCAGTAGCAAAAGTCCATGGTTTACATTCTACAATGAGTTCACGATGCGAGCTGTATTTCGCGTAGTGAGCAGTAAGAACTCACAGCGAGCATGACAGAGCTGTTAGTTGCTGTTACGGACAAAATTTTACCAAACTTCAAAAATTCATAACTTTTAATTCGTATGTTCGTTTTAGCCGCAGTTCGAATCATTGGAAATTTAGTTTCACGTAATTTTTGTTAAAATTAATTTCAGTACCAGCATTCTAACCATTTGATGCATTAATTGGGTTTTCGTGTATGCGTGAGGTGTTGTGCGTTAGAATGATGAATTTGGTTGTGTGTACGCGTGTTGTGGTTGTGGATTGCTGTTGTTGTATGTGTTGGCAAGTATATGCTGTGTGCTGGATAATTATGGTATGATGTATTGACGCATTGATAGCCATATGCATTATTTGTCTTTGTATGTTGTTGTTGTATGCATGCCATGTTGCATAAGTTGTACGATAATTCGTGTGACCATGTGGGGTGTGAGCGTCTTATCGGGATTCTTTGAAATAAAATCGTGTCGTTATTGTTGTTGTTGTTGTTGTTGAGGTGATCGTGTGCCCATGTGGGGTGTGAGCAATCACGGATTTCGTGTGTCCATGTGGGGTGTGAGCGACTGATATAGAAATTCTGACGGGAATTATGATCATGAAAAAGGGATCGAACTGGTACCACATGCATTGAGTCGAGTCGTGGGTCTCATTGCATTACATTATGTTGTGTTGTATGGTGAATTGTACGGCTATCTGCTTATGTGGAAGAGTATGATTTCGTTGATGTGGTAATGATAGGATGAATCGCGTAATTGTTTAAATGCTTTTACATTTATATTATGTATTTCTTATGTTGATTGAGAATCTCACCCCTTCTGTTTGAATATTACCTCCATGTGGGTAACGTGCAGATAAGCAGGATTAATGTGGAGTTGCGGTTAGTGAAGATGAAGTCCTTCACTTATTTTTGGCGCCTGCTCTGATATATAACACTGGGGGTCTTGGAACGCATGTCGTTGTTTATTTTATTATGTGTCGTCGTTTTGGTTTAATTTATGAGAATTATGTAGTACTAAGTATGTTATGTTTTCATTGTCAAGGATCATTGGTCTTCCTTATGTTTTTGAAACTAATTTTGTCGTTTTGAACCGTTATGATTTGTTATTAAATTAACGAAATTTCCGTTGCTTAATAAAAATGATTTTTGGGTCATGGATCTGTTAATTACCGTTAATAATAATTATGTGTTACATGTCGTGATCATGAGCATGAGTAGTTGAAAAGTGATACCCTTTATTGCTGAATTTTATTTTATTACTCTGATTATTTGAATAATTTACGTGGGGGAATCTAGGGTGTTACATATGGTGTCTGTGATATGATCGGTGTAACACCCTTAAACCCCGCGTGAAATAATACTATTTATCAGAGTAAATATATGAAAAATACAACACGTAGGATGTTACTTTCCAACAAAAACTTGCTCATACACGCGACATGTAACACAAAAGCTTTATTAACGGGAAGTAACGAAATTATAGTTAAAGTTCATCTTATTAAGCAGCGGAAACTTCACCAAATTAATGACGAAAACATAACATATTTTGAAATGAATATAACCAACAAAAGTCAACAAAAATCAAATAACCAACGATAACTCAAATAACATAAACGTTCTGTAACCCAGTGTTACACATCAGAGCAGACGCCGACTCTACTAAATAAAATGGGAAACTTTATCTTCACTGACCGCAACTCCGCACTATTCTTGATTATTTGCACGTTACCCACGTAGAGGTAACATTTAAACAAAAGGGGTGATATTCTCAAATCAACAAAAGAAATGCATAATATACAAATAAAGGCATATAATCATTACACAAATCACCCTATCATCACAACATTAACACCATTACAATTTCCTACACAAGAAGACAATCATAAAATCCATAACACAACATAATGCAATACAATGAGACTCTCAACTCGACTCAATGCATGTGGTACCAATTTGATCCCTTTTTCATGATCATCATACAACTACAACACACATCATCCATAATCACTTCCAACACAAAATTTCAGTTTAACCAAAGATCAATTTGCACATTTTACATATTATTAGAATCACCGACACGCAACCAAAAACAATCAAAGAAAATAGAGAGATGCATTGAGATGAACCTAACGATTTATCTACCCTTATACATGCATTATTCATCCCTTAAGTGATTAAAGAACCCCACCCTTACCTTAGTGACGATTCTTCGAAGGTTCTCTAAGCCCTAGCTCTGCTCCTCTCTTTGTTCCTCTTTTCTCCAAAAATGCGATCGTTCCCAAACTGATTCTCTCTTTCCCCATTTTTCTCTTTTCCTACTATAACTCTTAGACCCCTATTATGATTTTCCTTCCTTACCCATACTAATCCTCATGAATAGTCCATTTTGTCCTCCTTATTCTTGTTATTATATTATATTATTATTATTATTACTAATATCCACTTATTAAAATAATAATTATAATAATAATAATCAATATTTTAATTAATTTAATATTATTCAACTAATATTATGATCAACCAAATATTACTAATATGATTTACTTAGTACTACTCTCTACACCACCAAGTTCTACATAATTGGTCACACACCCCCAACACCTTAATCTCTATAATTCCAAGGTCACTACCCCATACTAAGGGCAACCCAAACATAACCAAAACACACATAATCACACACATACACACAACATCATATAATTTTAATTACGAAAAATAAATAAAATAAATCGGGGCATTATAACTCTCCCCTACTTAGAATATTTTCGTCCTCAAAAATTTACCTAATACGAATAACTCCGGATATGACTCTCGCATCCTGCTCTCTAATTTCCAAGTCATATTCCCACTGGCAGCGCCTCCCCACACTAGCTTCACAAGAGTGATCTCTTTACCTCTCAATTGCTTTACCTCGCAGTCTTCAATCCGTATTGGTAAGGCCTCAACCGTAAGGTTATCCCTTACTTCTACATCATCCATTGGAATCACATGTGATGGGTCTGGAACATACTTCCGAAGCTCTGACACATCGAACACATCGTGCAAATTCTAAAATTTGGGTGGCAACGCCACTCTGTAGGCAACAGGTCTAACTCTTGCAGAAATCTGATATGGACCAATAAACCAAAGAGTAAGCTTCCTCGACTTCAACGCACGTCCAACACCGGTCACCGGAGTGACTCTCAAAAACACATAGTCTCCTTCTTGGAACTCAAGATCTTTCCTCCTCTTATCATGGTAGCTCTTCTACCTACTCTGCGAAGCTTTCATCTTTTCCCGAATCAGCTTCACCTTTTCAGTAGTATGCTGAACAATCTCAGGTCCAAGTACTACACTCTCTCCAGATTCATGCCAACACAAAGGCGTCTGACACCTCCGACCATACAAAGCTTCAAAAGGCGCCATTGCAATACTAGAATGATAACTGTTATTATAAGTGAACTCAATTAACAGCAAATGGCTATCCCAAGCACCTCCTTGTTCAAGCACGCAAGCCCTCAACAAATCCTCCAAGGATTGTATAGTTCTCTCCATCTGTCTATCCGTCTGCGGGTGATAAGTTGAGCTCAATTTCAGTTTCGATCCCAAAGCTTCTTGCAAACTCTCCCAAAATCTGGAAGTGAACCTTGGATCTCTATCCGACACAATACTCAACAGAACTCCATGCACCTTCACAATCACCTGAATATAAATCTATGCCAGCCTCTGCAAAGGAAAACTGATATTAATCGGAATAAAATATTCCAATTTCGTCAGTCTATCCACTACTACCCGAATGGAATCATGCCCTCTCGGAGTATTAGGCAACCCAGTCACAAAATCCATAAAAATATTGTCCTATTTCCACTCTGGAATATCTAACAGTTTCATCAAACTAGCAGGTCTCTAATGTTCCACCTTCGATTTTTGACAAGTCAAACATGCATATACAAACTTAGCCACATCACGTTTCAATCCAGGCCACCAAAATATCTTCTTCAAGTCTTGATACATCTTTGTAGCTCCTGGATGGATACTCAAACTACTCCTATGACTTTTTTCTAGAATCATTCTTTTCAACTCAGGATCATCAGGAATACAAATCATGTCATGGAATCTCAACACACCTTGTTCATCTACTTCGAATTCGTTACTTTCTGTCTGCTCATTTCCAATCATTAAATCCACCAGTTTCACATCCAACTTCTGACCCTCTCTGATACTATTAAGAAATTCATTGTTGATCTTCAACATAACAAACATCACACTATACGGTGTCTATTCGCAAACCAAACTCATATCTCTGAACTGCTCAATCAATTCCAATTCTTTAACCATCAAAGCAGACATATGCAACGTCTTCTGACTCAAAGCGTCTGCCACGCCATTAGTTTTACCAGGATGATAGTTCAAACCGAAATGATAATCCTTTAAGAATTCTAACCACTTTCTTTGTCTCATGTTCAACTCCTTCTGATCAAACAGATACCTCAAGCTCTTATGATCACTATACACTTCAAATCTGGAACCATAAAGATAATTCCTCTAAATTTTCAATACGAATACTACCACAGCTAATTCCAAATCATGAGTTGGATAATTCCTCTCATGGACCCTTAACTGTCATGAAGCATAAGCCACAACCTTTCCATCCTGCATTAATACACCTCCTAAACCCATCAACGAAGCGTCGCAATACACCACAAATGGTTCATCTGGTTCGGGTAGAATTAAAACTGGAGCTGTAGTCAATCTCTTCTTCAGCTCAATGAAAATCTTCTCACAGTGAACATCCCACACAAATGCTTTACCTTTACAAGTCAACAGAGTCAACGGAAGTGCCAACTTCAAAAATCCTTCAATAAACCTACGGTAATAACTAGCCAAGCCCAAAAAGCTTCTAATCTCAGTTACCGACTTCGGAGCCTCCCACTGTAGAACTGCATCCACCTTGGATAAATCTACAGCAATACCATCACCTAAAATAACATGACCAAGAAAACTTACCTCTCTCAACTAGAATTCGCACTTAGATAAATTAGCATAGAGCTTCTTTTCTCTTAACACTTGCAGTACTATCCGCAAATGCTCAGCGTGTTCCTTTTCTGACTTAGAGTATATTAGAATGTCGTCAATAAAGACAACCACAAATTGATCCAAGTAAGCATGCAAAATTCGATTCATATACTCCATGAATACACCAGGTGCATTAGTAACTCCGAACGACATCACTACATACTCATAATGTCCATATCGGGTCCTGAAAGTCGTCTTCTAAATATCGGCATCCTTTACTCGTATATGATGATACCCCAACCTCAAATCAGTCTTGCTAAACACACGGGCACCCACTAACTAATCCATCAAGTCATCTATTCTTGGAAGCGGATACTTGTTCTTAATCGTCACTTTATTCAGTAGTCTGTAATCGATACATAACCTTATACTGCCATCCTTTTTCTTAACCAACAACACCGGGGCTCCCCAAGGCGATACACTTGGTCTCACAAATTTCTTTTCTAACAAATCTTCCAGTTGCTTCTTCAGTTCTGATGCCGACATCCTGTATGGTGCCATTGAAATAGGTCTGGTACCAGTGACAAGATCAATAGTAAACTCCACTTCTCTCTCTGGAGGTACATCAGTAATATCATCCAGAAATACTTCTGGAAATTCACGCACTACTCGTAATTCATTAATCACCGGCTCACTCTCCACCGACAAGGATGTAAACAATGCAAGCACTTGAGTTTCTTCCTCTAAGAGCTCTCTCAACTCTCTATCAGATAGAAAACCATCTTCTTCCTCTTCTTCATGAGCAAGAAATTGCACCGACTTGTTAAAACAGTTAATATGAACATGATTGAACTCCAACCAGTTCATACTCATGATCACATCAAGATTTCCCAACGACAAGCAAATAAGATCCACGCCGAAGTCCTTATCAAAGATTGATAGTGGATAATTCAAACAAACTAGGGAAGTGGTCACCGATCCCTTTGCATGAGTTTTGACAACCATCTCTCCCTTCATAGGAGAAACAACAAGGCCTAGCCTTCTCACACAATCAGCAGCAATAAAAGAGTGAGTAGCACCAGTATCAATAATAGCAATCAAAGATGTATTATGAATATAACATATACCTCTGATCAGTCTGTCCTCACTGGAAGTCTGAGTCTCTGTCAAAGCTAACACCTTTCCTCCAGTTAAAGCTTTCTTTGGCTTCTGGAAACGAGTACTAATGTGATCCTATTCCCCACAGTTGTAACAAGTCACCACATTTACCTTGCAGTCAGCAATCAGATGTCCTGCCTGTCTGCACTTGAAGCATTTCTTCATATCACTCATGCACTCACTAACATGATGACCTAGCTCACCACACCTGTAACACTTAAAAGGAGCAGGGGCACCCCCCACTCGTCTTCTTGCCATCAGCGTGTTTCTGTTTACCTTTCTCAGTTGGAGCTGCATAAGGCTTCCCATGGTTCATCAGTTGTTTTCCCCTCCTCTCGGCCAACCCTTTATAGTGAGTCAATCGAGCCTTACTATCTTCCTCAAAGATCCTACAACAATCCACCAAATCTGGAAACCTTCTGATTCGCTGATAACCAATCGCTTGTTTGATCTCATGCCTCAATACATTCTCAAACTTGACATACTTTGAGAACTCAGCAGTTGCCACACTGTAGTGAGGGTAAAACTTAACCAAATCTAAGAATTTGGCAGCATACTCTGTAACCATCATGTTACCCTGCTTCAATTCCAGAAACTCAATCTCTTTCTTTCCTCATACATCTTCAGGAAAATACTTCCTCAAGAACTCCCTACTGAACACAGCCCAAGTAATTACCTCTCTTGTTGCTCCCAACAATTGACTAGTGCTAACCCACCAGTCATCAACCTCCTTAGCCAGCATGTGAGTACCTAACCGCACCTTCTGTGCTTCAGGACATTCCATAACCCAGAATATTCTCTCGACCTCCTTAAGCCAAGCCTGCGCTCCATCCGGATCATATCTTCCCTTGAAGGTAGGCAGTATATTCTTCTGAAACTCGTCATTCTCACCAGTATGAGGCGGGTTCTGTATCACCTGAGCAACAGCCTGCAAAGCAGTAGAAATAGCAGCATCATTCCTTCTGGCCATTCTAAATCTGTTACACACCAACAATAGAACACAATGGTTAAGGAACTGATATCGACAGTAATCAACTGTCACAAAATAATGACTCGACAACTTAGCCGGACCGACCGACCTGCACTGATACAACAATGTAACACCCTAAAACCCCCACGTGAAATAATACTATTTATCAGAGTAAATATATGAAAAATGCAACACGTAGGATGTTACTTTCCAACAAAAACTTTCTCATACATGCGACATGTAACAAAAAAATTTATTAACGGAAATTAACGAAGTTATAGTTAAAGTTCATCTTATTAAGCAGGGAAAACTTCACCAAATTAATGACGAAAACATAACATATTTCGAAACGAAAATAACCAACAAAAGTCAACAAAAATCAAATAACCAACGATAACTCAAATAACATAAATGTTCTGTAACCCAGTGTTACACATCAGGGCTGACGCCAACTCTACTAAATAAAATGGGAAACTTTATCTTCACTGACCGCAACTCCGCACTATTCTTGATTATATGCACGTTACCCACGTAGAGGTAACATTCAAACAGAAGGGGTGAGATTCTCAAATCAACAAAAGAAATGCATAATATACAAATAAAGGCATATAATCATTACACAAATAACCCTATCATCACAACATTAACATCATTACAATTTCCTACACAAGCAGACAATCATAAAATCCATAACACAACATAATGCAATGCAATGAGACTCTCGACTCGACTCAATGCATGTGGTACCAATTCGATCCCTTTTACATGATCATCATACAACAAAAACACACAGCATCCATAATCACTTCCAACACAAAATTTCAGTTCAACCAGAGATCAATTTGCACATTTTACATATTATTAGAATCATCGACTTACAATCGAAAATAATCAAAGAAAATAGACAGATGCATAGAGATGAACCTAACGATTTATCTACCCTTATACATGCATTATTCATCCCTTAAGTGATAAAAGAACCCCACCCTTACCTTAGTGACGATTCTTCAAAGGTTCTCTAAGCCCTAGCTCTGCTCCTCTCTTCCATTCCTCTTTTCTCCAAAAATGTGGTCGTTCCCAAACTGATTCTCTCTTTCCCCATTTTTCTCTTTTCCTACTATAACTCTTAGACCCCTATTATGCTTTTCCTTCCTTACCCTTACTAATCCTCATGAATAGTCCACTTTGCCCTCCTTATTCTTGTTATTATATTGTATTATATTATTATTATTATTACTAATATCCACTTATTAAAATAAAAATAATAATCAATATTTTAACTAATTTAACATTATTCAACTAATATTATGATCAACCAAATATTACTAGTATGATTTAGTTAGTACTACTCTCTACACCACCAAGTTCTACATAATTGGTCATACACCCCTAACACCTTAATCTATATAATTTCAAGGTCACTACCCCATACTAACCCAAACACAACCCAAACACACATAATCACACACATACACACAACATCATATAATTTTAATTACTAAAAATCAATAAAATAAATCGGGGCGTTACAATCAGGATGTCTTAACTGATGTTAGATAATGGTTTCTGAACTTGGAGTATAAATTGTGGAAGCTGATATTCACCAGTTAAATTCGAAGTGTTCTATCTTATCATATGAGAGAATGATAGATTGAAGTCTGTCTTGGGCCATGGGGTGTTTATCTAGAAGACTGACTCTTGCTGAAGTTAGAATACTTGTGGAGAGGTGGTTTCTTCTGCTACAAGTCATGCTAGAGAGAAGTGGATCAGTTTGGTGGTTGTTGTAACACCCCAATTCCCATCGCGAATAAATAATACATAAATAAATCAGAGTAAATAAAAATTTATTTTTTCAACAGAAACAAGGATGCCACAATTAAGGAAAGAAAACTCAATCCCTGCTCATAAATTTGATACATAACACAAAATGGAATAACCTAAAAGGGAAACTTTTTCCAAAAAAGGAAAGTTCAATTATGGAATAAAGCGGAAAGATCCATAACCGATTTATTTTAAAAAATAAATTATTTTATAACATCAAATATTCATACAAAGGTAATACAAAATAGATCCAACAAAGATATACATATAACAAAAGCGTTCCCCGACTCCCGTGTTACGTATCAGAGCAGACAGACCGATAAAAAGATGGAGAACTAATCTTCACAAAAGCCTCCAAGACACAAATCTGCAATTGCCTCATAGAGAAACAAACCATAGCAAGAAGGGTGAGAAATAACAACTAAATCAAGATTGCATAATAATATGCTAACACATTAAATTCACATGCACAATTATTCTCACCACAAGCATCACATACTAATACACATAGCATATATCAATTATACCCACACAATCACATATTCACACATAAGGCATACCAAGGGTATAGCATATGGAAATACACCACCACATCATATAGCATATGTCTATACATAAAACATATTATCCACAACCAATGCATTTATCACCAATTCATATCAAATCACCAATTCTATCACAAGCTCAACACATAATCAATCCATTCATTATTTTCCACACATAATCAATCCAGTCATGATTTTTCACACCTAATCAATCCATTCATGATTTATGCATATGCAAAGAGACCGACACAACGACTCTATGCAAATGCGGTACCATCCATCCATCATTCTCATCATCAGTTCACTCAGGAACTATTGGAATCATCCCTTGTTACTTAGTGTAACTCCCCGTCGGGCAAACGATGTTCCCCGTCGCTTTAGGTCCTCTTTGTATAAGGCATATGACGTTTATGGATCGCTTTAGGTCCTCTTTGTATAAGGCACACAATCCGATCACTTTAGGTCCTCTTTGTATAAGGCACACGATCGTCTATAATGTCGCTTTAGGTCCTCTTTGTATAAGGCACACGACCGTTACAGCAGATTCCCTCTGGAATCGTTTCGTCGCTCACACCCAATAGGGCACACGACATCACAAGAATGCATATCATGATGCTTGGCATAGAATGAGTCATGACAATCAAATACATACATATATACAACCATGTGCACCATTCCAACATCCATAATCATGCATATACAATCAAACCCAACACAATGCATTTACTTGCCCTAAGGGCACAAACCATCATCACAACATTTCATCACATGCATTCACATCATATAACAACACACAAGCTATACGTTATATATCAAAAGCATATCACATGATAACACATCAATAGCACACAATTACGACGGTAAAAGTCGACAAAATAACACATTTTCTAATTCCTGACACAATTAAATTGGCCACTAATCTCAAAACCATTTTTATAAGAAAGAACATCTCATTAGCTTCCCAACAATACCAGGAACGTCCCGATCCGAAGTACGGATCAAAAGTTATGCATTTTCAAAGAAAACAAATTTATTGAAATTCCCCAGGAGCTCCCGGCAGTACATATTTTAGCCCGGCGGTGCTCCCTTCGCCCCTGCGTCGCTCGGCGATGCAGCGGCGTAAAACCCCCAACCAAAACTTAAAAGAGTCAGCAGCGTGACAAGCTGCGCCTCTTGGGCATCGCCCAGCGAAGCAACGAATCGCCCGCCGCCCAAAGCGTTGCCCGGCGCTCTGCACCAGAAGCAGAATTTTTTGCTACGGGTTAAGGGTTCCTAACACCCAAAAATTCACCATTTTCATCTCCAATTAACTCCAAACAGCAAAACAAGCATCAACAAATGTTCATATGCACAGGGTGATCATACAATGCAACTTATATCGATTTCCGACCGTGAAAACATCGATTTCCATCAATTGTTCATCAATTTATCAAATGAGAAAAAGTTGTAAAACAACCAAAACAATTACCACAAACAACACATATACATACACAAGCAAAATATAATTGAAACTTCTCACCCTTACCCGATTAATCGTGATTGAAATGGAGGTTTCCTCGATTTTTCCTCTTTCTCCTCTTCTCTCTTTTTTTCTTCTCCTTTTCTTTCTCTTCTTTTTCTTTTCTTTCTATTTCTCTCTAATCTCTATTTATATAAAAATATCTAAACCCCTAAAAGACTATTTTACCCCTCAGCTCAAATATCTCGCAAACGCTCTCAAAACGCGATAAAACATAATAACGATGAAAAATAATATATTGTCAAATAAAAGTCAAGAATAAAATAATATAAAAACGAAAATAATTAAATTGACTCGATTAAATAAATAAGACAAAACGGGGCGTTACAATTCTCCCCCACTTAGACATTTTCGTCCTCGAAAATATACCCGATACGAACAACTCCGGATACGACTCTCGTATCCGACTAACCAACCAACATGCCAACCAAGGCACACCACGAATAACACAAACTGACAAACCACCTTGCTAACAGCAGCTACAACAACGACACGACAACAACGACAACTACAACGACAAGATGTAAAGGCCATACAATGCACTTGACGACCAACTCACAACTCAAAGAATACCCAAGTTACGAACACACATGTTCACTCTTGAACCGAAACACAACAAGATCATTACCGTCACCATAGGTAACACTCCTCTAATTCACCACAAGGTATTAGCTACTCGCACTCGACCCAACACGATAGGAACGAGGCAACAACACAAACCAGAACACAAGTTCCACGACCCAACATCGTTTCAACAACCTCTACATAACCACAATACCAGCACTACGATTCGCCAATCGAACATATAACCAAAACATCCATCTACATAGTAGCCCATGAATAATATTTAAACCTTTCACCTAACACTTCCATTCTGAAACGTCCAATAGTCTCACCATTCCTACATGTTCCCAATGTTCAACCTATGAATTCTTACAAGTCACACACGCATATACAAAATGTGCCACATCACGCTTCTGCTGCGCACTCTGATTACTCGCAACAATCAAATCCACCAATTTCATATCAAAGTCTAACTCTTCCTCATATTCACCAAAAATCACTGTTCACTGTTAATATACCCAACCTCACACTCTGTTGTGTTAGCTTACACACCAGACCCAAGTCTTGGAACTGCTCAAATAATTTTAATTCTCTGACCATCAAAACAACCATATGCAAAGACTATCGACTTAACTCTTCAGGCACAACATTAGCTTTTCCCTGAAGGATAATCCAAGCCAAATTCATAACTCGTCACGAATTCTAACCCTCCTCGTTGTCTCATACTCTATTCCTTCAGACCAAACAAGTACTCAATATTCTTGGGATTACTAAACACTTCGAACCTAGAACCACAAAGATAATACCTCCAAATCTTCCAACACAATACAACCGCAAGCAATCCCAAATCCGGAATAGTGTAGATCCTTTTATGAATCCTCAAATGTCGTAAAGCATAAACCACGACTTTACTCTCTTGCATTAACACACTGCCTAAACTCATTAAGGACACACCACAATACCTCACAAACGGTTTATTAGGATCACACAGAATCAAAACTGGAGCCATAGACAAATTCTACTTCAGCTCACCAAAACTCACCCTTTGCAAGTCAACTGAGATTACAGAAGTACGAACTTAGCAAAGTCTTCCCTAGCCTGCAGTAACAACCAACTAAGCCCAAAAATTTCTAATCTCCTTAACCAACTTCGGAGCCTCTCATTGTAGAACTGCATCTGCTTCCGATGGATCCATTAACCATACTCTCATCTGAAATAACATATCCAAGAAAAATAACCTTTTTCAACCCAAATTCTCACTTGAATAACTTAGTATAAAACTTCGTCTCTTTTCAACACTTGTAATTCAAATCTCAAACACTCTATCTGTTCTTCCTCTGAGTTTACAACAGATCTAAATATCCTCAATCAAAGCCATTACGAACTTATCCAAATAAATATGGAAGATACAATTCCTCTACTCCACAAACATTACAGATGCATTACTAACACCAAATAACATCACTGTACGTTGTAATGCCCAACCAAATCCCAAAAGATATAAATTCTTAAAGCTTCTGCAAAAATTTTCACTGGGTAACTGGTTACTCGCATACAAGCTTAACCGAGTAAATAACAGCCTATCCCGACGATAACAAACATAACCAGACACATTAAATCAATCAAAGCCTCAACTCACACAATTCACCACTCTTATCAAACATTCCAACCAATTGTGATTTCACTCAAACTCAACCAAACCATTCCAGTTATCTATTCATGAAAGTGGACACTTATTCACAATCGTTACCTCCTTCAACTGTCAGTAATCCATACACAATTTCTTCTCGTGACAGTCCAGATTCCATAAATCCCAACATGTAGCAACAACCAACCCAAAAGAACTCTCAACTTGTTCGCGATTCGTCACAATCAAAAACTTGAGCTATCCCGAACACAACTGTAAGTTTCCCTACTACTCACTGATTAACACGCAACCTCATGCTATCATCCTTTTCCTTACCAAGCATGTTGGACCTCATCAAGTCAACACACTAATGTTCCATCCAAAAAAACATCTAAAAACCATGCACAACTGACGGCCCATCACTGTGACGTTCCTGCCCATTTCCAGAACACTATCATCACAAACATAACAAACATCTTAGTCTCATCCCCCAAGAGTTTTCTACTTACCTAGCAGATATAAACCTTAACTATTCTCCTTCGTCTAATTTAGGTTCAAACTCTACTCTCTGAGAACAACCATTAGTAATACCCAATCATTCTCCCTCAGAGACATTCCAACTTGACCAACATACAAAAACCTTAAATCCGCCTCACCTTCAGATATAAAAATCTTCATCGACTCATCAAAGCAATCTGTACTCACTGGCTTAGCTCCAAACGATTCACAAAACATACTATCAAAGCTGGAAAGACACGTCTATTCCATCCAACATAATTCCGTCTACTATCAACAAGAGATTAAGGGTGATCAGTTCCTTAATTTGTCAATAGATAGCCGACAATCATGATGGGGCATAAACCGTCTTTACCAAACTATAATAGCATTCCTTGCATCTTGTGTACAAAACTACCTAAGGCACAAATCCTTAGTTGACATAAACCTTACCTCCGCACTCCCTCCAGAACTGGGAACCACACTGTCTAAACAATACTTACAATCTTGCAACCAACAGTACACAACTAAAGCAACTTGGAGAAGCACCAGCTTCTCCCCCACTTTTCTCATTCTCAATCCTGAAGACAAAAGATTAAAAAACCAGAAAGCACTAACAGTGTTTCACACACATATCACGTACTAAGGGACAAGGAACACCGACAGTATTCAACTGTCACACCAACTGACTCAACAACTTGGCCGGACAGACCAACCTGCTCTGATACCACTATTGTAACACCCCAATTCCCATCGCGAATAAATAATACATAAATAAATCAGAGTAAATAAAAATTTATTTTTCCGACAGAAACAAGGATGCCACAATTAAGGAAAGAAAACACAATCCCTGCTCATAAATTTGATACATAACACAAAATGGAATAACCTAAAAGGGAAACTTTTTCCAACAAAAGGAAAGTTCAAGTATGGAATAAAGTGGAAAGATCCATAACCGATTTGTTTTACAAAATAAATTATTTTATAACATCAAATATTCATACAAAGGTAATACAAAATAGATCCAACAAAGATATACATATAACAAAAGCGTTCCCCGACTCCCGTGTTACGTATCAGAGCAGACTGACCGACAAAAGGATGGAGAACTAATCTTCACAAAAGCCTCCAAGACACAAATCTGAAATTGCCTCATAGAGCAACAAACCACAGCAGAAGGGTGAGAAATAACAACTAAATCAAGATTGCATAATAATATGCAAACACATTAAATTCACATGCACAATTATTCTCACCACAAGCATCACATACTAATACACATAGCATATATCAATTATACCCACACAATCACATATTCACACATAAGGCATACCAAGGGTATAGCATATGGAAATACACCACCTCATCACATAGCATATGTCTATACATAAAACATATTATCCACAACCAATGCATTTATCACCAATTCATATCAAATCACCAATTCTATCACAAGCTCAACACATAATCAATCCATTCATGATTTTCCACACATAATCAATCCAGTCATGATTTTTCACACGTAATCAATCCATTCATGATTTATGCATATGCACAGAGACCAACACAATGACTCTATGCAAATGCGGTACCATCCATCCATCATTCTCATCAGCAGTTCACTCAGGAACTATTGGAATCATCGCTTGTTACTTAGTGTAACTCCCCGTCGGGAAAACGATGTTCCCCGTCACTTTAGGTCCTCTTTGTATAAGGCACACGACATTTATAGATCGCTTTAGGTCCTCTTTGTATAAGGCACATGATCTGATCGCTTTAAGTCCTCTTTGTATAAGGCACACGATCGTCTATAACGTCGTTTTAGGTCCTCTTTGTATAAGGCACACGACCGTTACAGCAGATTCCCTCTGGAATCGTTTCGTCGCTCACACCCACTAGGGCACACGACATCACAAGAATACATATCATGATGTTTGACATACAATGACTCATGACAATCAAATGCATACATATATACAACCATGTGCACCATTCCAACATCCATAATCATGCATATACAATCAAACCCAACACAATGCATTTACTTGCCCTAAGGCACAAACCATCATCACAACATTTCATCACATGCATTCACATCATATAACAACACACAAGTTATACGTTATATATCAAAAGCATATCACATGATAACACATCAATCGCACACAATTACGACGGTAAAAGTCGACAAAACAACACGTTTTCCAATTCCCGACACAATTAAATCGGCCACTAATCTCAAAACCATTTTTATAAGAAAGAACATCTCATTAGCTTCCTAACAATACTAAGAACGTCCCGATCCGAAGTACGGATCAAAAGTTATGCATTTTCAAAGAAAACAAATTTATTGAAATTCCCCAGGAGCGCCCGGCGGTACATATTTTCACCCGGCGGTGCTCCCTTCGCCTCTGCGTCGCTCGTCGATGTAGCGGCGTAAAACCCCCAACCAAAACTTAAAAGAGTCAGCAGCGTGACAAGCTGCGCCTCTTGGGCATCGCCCGGCGAAGCAACGAATCGCCCGCCGCCCAAAGCGTCGCCCGACGCTCTGCACCAGAAGCATAATTTTCTACTGCGGGTTAAGGGTTCCTAACACCCAAAAATTCACCATTTTCATCTCCAATCAACTCCAAACAACAAAACAAGCATCAACAAATGTTCATATGCACAGGGTGATCATACAACGCAACTTATATCGATTTCCGACCGTGAAAACATTGATTTCCATCAATTGTTCATCAATTTATCAAATGAGAAAAAGTTGTAAAACAACCAAAACAATTACCACAAACAACACATATACATACACAAGCAAGATATAATCGAAACTTCTCACCCTTACCCGATTAATCGTGATTGAAACGGAGGTTTCCTCGATTTTTCCTCTTTCTCCTCTTCTCTCTTTCTTTCTTCTCCTTTTCTTTCTCTTCTTTTTCTTTTCTTTCTATTTCTCTCTAATCTCTATTTATATAAAAATATCTAAACCCCTAAAAGACTAGTTTACCCCTCAGCTCAAATATCTCGCAAACGCTCTCAAAACGCGATAAAACATAATAACGATGAAAAATAATATATTGTCAAATAAAAGTCAAGAATAAAATAATATAAAAACAAAAATAATTAAATCGACTCGATTAAATAAATAAGACAAAATGGGGCGTTACAGTTGTGGAGCAAATAAGCTGAGGATTTCTGGAGCATGTGTTTGATATCCTTCAAGTGTGAAGAACATTTGGGAAAGCTAGCAAACTAAGGGGCTCTGTATGTCTCTTTGAGGAATGTGAAGCATTCCAGATTCAATTGGATTGTATCTCAGGGAACAAGGATATCTCTACATGAGAATTCAGGAGGAATTCATATGGTGAATGGATGGTTTCTGGACGAGAGGGATCAATGGTGATTTTGGTCTCAATCCAAGAGTTTGTTGGTTGTAGTACAAGGATGCATTCCTAGTACTCTCACTATATGATCATGAAGTTGTCATGGGATATCATGTAGTGATTTTGGGTGTTTCTTGCTGAAGAAGAATCTTTTGAGAAAGATAGGGGATAACTTCTGCCTGTTAAATGTACTAGTGTGGTACATGGATTGCTTGTGGATCAGGCATTAAGTGAATGCGTTCAGCATGTGTGTTGAACAAAGGGTGCACTCTTGAAGACATGAAGATGCCTTTTATGTTTTCCATTCATTTAAGGTGTTCTGCTTGCAAAGAAGCATTGGGTATCTACGACAGGGGGAGTTAGACTTCTTTTTTGGATAGGTTGCTGCAGTAGAGCAGTTGTTAATCAAGATTATTTTAGCAGTTTGTGATAGAATGCCTCAGGTGAGGATGATATGTCAGACGAGATGTCGTGACATTGCTCTACTGGTATAAGTTCTAGGTGAACTTATCAGGTTGTTCTGATTCTATCATTGGGTGTCAATGGATTGAATCAGAAGTGGTACAAGTATCTTGGGAGTGTTGTGAGAGTCATTGTTTATTTCTGGGAGAATTTATTTTTCTCTGCAGAAGCAGATAAGGTCTTTTAAGAGTTTTTGCTGCAAACTGGGAGATGTTTGAAGAAATGTCTTAACATCTTGGTCAGTTATTCTGGTCTTCTAGTTGGAATAAAGAGTGAATATGCAAGAGGGACTAAACAAAGTCTGACAAGATGTTAGAACATTGGTTAGAATGTATTGTTGTATCCTCTTTGATTGCTTTGGACGGTGGAGAGAATGTGTCTTAGGAAACGCGTGTTAAACATGCGTATCAGTAAATGCACATTTCTTGGATGATCCTCATTAAAAGAAGAATTAGTCAAATGTGACTTGGCCGATGCACTTTTGTGTGTGAAGTTACATCCTTTCACTTAATGCTCACATTGAATGGACATGTGTTACTTCTAATGGTTCGTTACATCTGAAGAAAAACACTCTTGTATATAAAGGGTGTTCTTGACTTCATCGTGTCTCAGGTCGTCTAGTTTGTGCTATGTTCTAATGGGATTTATCTGCTTCTGGGTTTGTTCAGGTTGGGTATGGGTGTGTCTTGGACATGTTTGTCAATTTTTGGCTAAAAAGGGGGAGAAAAGTACAAAGGGGGTTGAGTTTGTCCTTGCAGTTGGTTTGCAAGGATGTTGGACAAAATGTTTTGACATTCTGACTGAGTCTCATTATTCCCATATGTTCTAAGTCCTTCTTTCGTGTCTTGTGATCTGAGTTATAAACACAGTCGTGCCCTGTGTTCTGAGTTACCCATGTTGGTGTTTGGTTGTTTCAGTCGCAAAATTCTTCCCCTCCAAGTGAGGAAGTATAGATTCATGAGAAATAGGGATGTACACCAACATGATTAGAGTTACATCAGTATTCCAATCATAACCGGCCACTCAGGGTGAAGAGATGTTAGAAGCACCCTGGGTTTATTGTCCAAAAGGAGTTTTAGCCAAAATTTGTCAAAAGGGGGAGATTGAAAGCTCCTATGGTTTGACTAAATTTTGGTTAAAACTTAATGAAGAATGATGCAGACAAAGATGTCGAATACAATGTTTCAACATCCAGATTTGACAAATATAACAATTTTTAAATTTGGTCCAAGAATCAAGGAACGGTCACAACAGTGGATCAAGGGATCAATAAACAGAAGATTCGAAGCCCAAGGAAGCAGAAGGCTATAAAAGAAGATCAAAACCTAAGGCAAAAAAGAGAGAGAGAGAGAGAACGAAATAAACTTAGGAATCCTATTTTGTAAAGTAGGGTTTAGGGTTTTGAGAGTCGTATGTTCTCATGTAAGTCTCCCTCTGTATCGATTTGATACATTGTGGTAGACATATGTACTTGTACAGATTCAGAAACCCGTAGATAATAATCGTGTATTGTTCTTGGATGAAGCTTTTAATAAAATCCAAGCTAACTTGTTAGTCAAGGATGCTTGACTGAACTTTGTATTGAAAGGGGTGTCTTTCAATAAGATGATATAGTTATTGTGTTTATAATTGTTAGATAATCACAGGTTGTGATTTAGGGAGTGAGATGGGTTTCTCTTATCTAGGATGAAGTTCTTAGATAAAGTTTTCATTGGGTAATGATAGGTAAACCAGGGGTGTTTACTGTAAACCAGCGGTTGTTTACATAAAACTATACTACTGATAGTGGATTCTTCTTCCTGGTTTGGTATACCCCCAGATGTAGGTGATTTACACCGAACTGGGTTATCATATTCTGTGTTGTTTATCATTCTGCATTTACAGTTCAGTTTTGATTAACATGTTGTAACAAATATTGAAACATCTGTCTTGCTGCAGTTACTGATATTCTGAATATCAGTTTGCTGTTCTGTTCCTTGTTTAAAAGTTGTACAGAGAACAATGCCTTGGCATGTGTTAGGACATCTGCTATCTGCTATGCCAGAATTTCACTGGGTGATCAATTCATCTTTGGTAGCTTGAGTATGTCTTCTGAAGATTCATCTGCATCAAAATAGCTTTCCCAACTTTTCTTGGATGCAATACATCACAAGTGATGTATTAAACCGTAATAACAGTAAGTATTCTCAAGCAATTTTAATAACAAAGATAATAGTGAAAGGGGGATTTGCATACACTATCTGTTACATGATTTAGCACAAATATTTGACAACTTCATAGGTCACAACATCCTTCTTCTTTACCATAAAGCCAATGAACAAGGAGAGATGTTACCTTTTATATGTCTTGAGCTAACCTTGTTAAGATCTCATACTCTTGTCAAGGATGTGAGTGCAACTTTTGGTTAAATGTATTTTGCATGATGTCAAAACTAGGATACTTTAGCTTTTATTTATATTGGACGACATCCTCTGAGTCTTAATGTGCATCTTTGTATTAGGGATCATAAAACATTTTGGTCATGGTTTAGAAACGGTTGCATGCATTAAAACTAGGTTTTTATGTGCAAAACAGGGTTATAGGTCGACACATACGAGTTACAGGTTGACCTATGTAACTAATTTTTAAAGATTATAGCCTTTATTTGACGTATGACTGCATAGGTCGATACATGACCTATACAAGTCAAATCATGACCTATATAGGTCGGCACATGCATCGAATAATGACGTTATGGTCGAGCTACCGGCTTGTAATCCTCTTCCAAAATATGATTTTATGCATACAATAAGATGGACTTATTCCTTTCAAATCCGAAAGTGCCCAACCCATTTCCCTTTGCTTTTTCTTCAAAAATTCAACCAGTTTTTTGTTCTTCCTTATTGGATAATGCATTGCTAATAATCACAGGTTTGTGACCACCCTCTTCAAGAAACACATACTTCAAATGAGAGGGTAGCATCTTCAATTCAAGTTTAGAGTCATCTTTCTTTGAATCATCTTTCAATTCTTTCAAAGAGTCAACGTGGAGGATTTGCTTTTTAGTCTTCCTCCATGGTGACTCTTTGTCTATAAACTAATTAAGAGTGTACCCTTTCATATCCTCTTCTACATTCCTATAAGTTTTGATGATAACAAAGTGTAGAAGAACAATTTTATGCATTAACTGTTTTGTTAAGTGTGGAGAAACTCAAAGGCTAGAACAAAATCTAACTGAAGAGAACAAATGCCGAGTGAAGCATATTCAGATTAAGAAACTTCTAATGCTAAGTCTGAAGTCAACTCTGATAGTTGAAGACTCTGAAGAAGTCAACAATGATAGGCAACTCATAAGAAAGCAAAGTATAATGGTAATCAAACTTCAAATCAAAGCAAAGCCTCAACAACATCAATCATAAAAGCCAAACTTAAAGAAAGTTATATCATTGAAGAAGTCAATTTAAACGCATACTAAGTATAAAGAATGTTGAAAGCAAATTCTAAAGAGAAGACACATTATGAACAAAAGGAAGTAATCAAAAGCATATGTACAATCAAGTCAAGCTTCAAAATTATAAAGTCAGCATTTCTGAACAGAAACCATCCAATCAATCTTTGATATAAGCTTTGACTACAAGCTAGTGTTAGTCTCAGAACCCATTACTTCAAGGACTCTAAAGTCTCTCCAAGTTCTGAAAACATCCTGAGAACTCTACTCAAGCTTCATCAAATTATATTAAAAGCCTCTGACTAGAAGTTAGTAAGCAAAATGAAATGCATCTTAAACAATTAAAACATCTGAACAAACTCTTAAATGCTTATGCATTTCTTGGTCAGATTTTCTCTGGATTGTGGTACTTTCAAGCCTCGCTCTATATAGAAATTGTAGTCTACATCATCTAGGATCTAGACTCTGATCAAGCTTCACTTTATCTATTATATGAAGCCTCTGATCAAAAAGAGATTTCCTTATGAAGATAAACTATGATCTCTACTCAAGCTTCAATCCACTCTCATAATAAGCTTCTGACTAGAAGATTTGAATTAAAGGATGATACTATTTGATGTGACATAAGTACAAAAGAAAATCTACTTTCAAAGTTAAAAAGCTTCTCATGTCCCATCATCAATAATTCTTTGCTGCAAGCGTCGTTCAACTGTTGCATATGAAGTGACCTCCATACAACGAATACTTTGAGGACAATTATTATTCTACCCTCCAATGGATCTATCCTATAACAGATTTATTCATCTCTTATATATTTTGAGGAAGAAGAATATTGAAATATGGGTTTGGATGCAGACATGCATTTGGATGCGCGTGAGTCTTAGCAGACGCTGAAGCTACAACACCACAACACAACAAAGTGAGAAACACTTAGAACTTTCATTGTACATCTTTTAAGTATATTTATCTGATCTTCATCTTGTGTGTTATCATCTTATCAAGAAGGAAACTTTGTAAACAAAAATTTGTAATAACCAAGTTTGGTTATTGATCTGACCAGTTGATCAGAATAGGTGAGTGGCCAGCAAAACGTACGCAGTCTTGAACAATTGACAAAAGGAGATTGTACCTGCAGGCACTCCGATGCTTAAGCCATTTCGGGTGAATAGGTAAGTAAGAAAGGGTTAAAGAATAGAATACCTGACCCTCTTGCAGATAAGGGTTTTTATAGTGAGCCCTTAGCGCTTGGCCAATGGTCTCCGTTATGGGCTGAGTGTTTAGTCCCATAACGGATGACTGCCAGGATTCCTACGTGGAAGTTGTCGTAACCCGAAATTTGACCTCCCTCTTTTGGCCTTTTGCATAAGCATGCGCACTCGCATCGTTGGCATACGCATTCACACTTTTCTTTGTGTGTTTCTTGTTGCAGGACATTCAGGTTTTCCAAGCCCGATTAATTTAATCCTTACAAGGTTATCACATCATCAAAACAAGCCCAAAATAAAGGTTTCCATGTTTATTTATCAAGACAAGAGATGGAAAAGCGGAATCAGGACTTCAGCATCATCCTTTTGCAAATTTGTGGAAATTTGGCTGAAGTAACCGGTTAGCACATATGTTGTAACCGGTTACTCAGTGTATTTTTCCCCAAAAACGCAAGTTTTCAAGCATGTAACTGGTTAGCACATATGCTGTAACCGGTTACTCAGTGGAAAATTTCAGTTTCTGCTGTATTTTTGGGACAGCACCATGCACTCTCCTTGGTCATTGATTCTACAATATTCTAGCAGCATGTGGAATATTCTAGAGTTCTCTAGACATTTCAAGGCTATTCAATTCAATCCAAGTGCATTTACTCTAATACTTCACATCAAATCAAGTGCACCATGTTCCTTGTCTTCCAAGTAATGTGGATCATTGGATGTTGAAGTTCACCTTGGGATTGGTACCGAGTTGGTTCTAACTAACCGAGTTAACCACCTTGACTCAGTGAGTCAAGCCAAACTAACTTGAACCCTAACTCGAACCCTAACTCCAAACCCAAAGCTAAGTCCAAAGCTAAGTCCAAACCTCCCATACTCCAAACCTAAAGTCTATATAAACTCGTCATCACTCATTTTTCAAGGACGTTCAACCATTTTGCACAATTCATTCTCAATTCTCTCATTCTCCTCTGCATTTTTCTGCAACTTCTACATCTTCATCTCAATTCTCATCCCAAAACCTCACCAAAAGCTCTTATTCTTGAAGGATAATCACTTTTCACATTAAAAGTGATTAATTCTTGAGCTTAACCTGCATCATTTGGCATTCGTTGGTTGGATTCCTGGGATTACATCTTATTCTACTTCAATCCAAGAGTTCTACAACTTTCAATTTGGTGCAAGTTCGATTTCGGTGCATTTTCGCGTTTTTGATCGGTTTCGACGCGTTTCGTCTACAAATTAAGGATCCTCTGGTTTTCTTTGATTTTCTGCATCAAAATATCTTTGCAACATTTACGAAGCCAAATCTCCGGTTTGTAGGTTGGTGGATCTAACTAATTTTACCGTTTCGCGCATTTTTGTATCGTTCGCAATGTAGTCGATAATTGTTGTGTGTGATTTGGTTTTGCATTTGTTTGATCCATGATCCTATTGTGTTAGTTGATTCTATCACTGTTTATTTGTTGTTTTCAAGTTCAATTTTCGTGCACAATTTCAATTCCTAGCATGTGGTGGTTGGCATAAGTGATTATGTGTTGAAAACTACTTTTGAAAAGCTATTTTTGCTGTTATTTTTGCCACTGTCTCAGTGGTAACCGGTTAGCAGTTATGCTGTAACCGGTTACACAGTTTAATTTTCAAAAAATACGCTGATTTTCAAGCATGTAACCGGTTAGCAGATATGCTGTAATCGGTTACCACTGAACATAATGGCCAATTTTGAGTTTTTTCAAGCTTGTTTGATATCCTTTCTTCTTCTAACTTCCATGGATCAATGTGCTTCATTTTTATGGATGTTTTAAGTGTCATTTAACTTCTGATTGAAGCATGTTCATGAACTTTTGTTGCACACTTTTGATTATTCAAATTGTTCATATTTTGGCATCATGTGAATTTAATCATTCTTGCATTTTTCTTTGATCACAATAACATGATTTTGTGTTGCATTTTGTTTATCACGTGGTACTGTTTTGTACTCCCTTTCTTGGTTTTGCATTAAGTTCATTCTTCATGGATGAGCTTAATCTTGTATAATCAATAATTCTCACCTTTTGCCTTAATGATTTTTCATTCTCTTTGGAAAATTGTTGGCATGGTTTTTCCCTTTGATTAATTGATCGAAACCATGTTTCGATTAGTTGATCTTCCCCTTTCCTCTCTTTAGGCTTCCTTTAGAGCTTTCTCTCTCGTTCCCCCGCGAACTTGGAGTTTCGCGCTACGCTTGCATCGGAGCACTGTACAAATTGACGCCCTTGCGCTATCCGTTTCTTCATGCGGAAGCACTATACAACTTGGAGCTGTTGGGTCGTCTGGTTCAATTTTTGCATTACACCCTGTGTGTGTTAGAGAAGGAATGAGAAGGGAGAATTCCTACTCTCATTCTGACTACTTCAGGCAGGGGACGAATGACCCTGTACTTGGCTTAGTCATCTCTATCTCCAGACAGTAATGTGCTTTCTTTCCCTAGTCGAGTCGATCCTTGATCACTCTTCGCCCTTTGTAATCTCTTTCGATCCTCGATCACTCTTCTCTCTTTCGATCTCTCTCTTGATCAATCACCTTCTTGGTTACGATCCTTTGTTCATTGGGTTAGCAAGCTGTCTTCGTGTCAATACCCTATTCTTTCCTTGCGGTCAATCATTGTTCTTTTGATTCCCCTGGAAAGTCTCTCTTCTATTTCTTCGGTTAAACACAGTACTCCTATTAAAAACCGAATCCCTTGCGGAGGTCGCAACCTTCTTTTGGCTCTTCTCCCTTTAATTGGTTAATCACTGTCGATCAGTTAAAACACCAATGTTTGCACTCCTTCTCAGTTAACCACAGTCCGTCTGTTAAAACACTGAGTTCCTTGGGTTAATCACCTTCTCTTGGTTAATCACCCTTTTCTTCAGTTAACCACAACCTGTCTGTTAAAATACTGAACCCCTTTTTGAGTTAATCACCTCCTCTTGGTTAATCACTCATTTCTTTCGGTTAATCACAGTGTCCTGTTAAAAACCGAATCCCCTGCAGTTGGCAACCTTTCTTGGTTCGAATACTTGTACCCTTGGGTTAGTAACCTTCTTTTGGTTCAATACCCTTCTTCGTTGGTCAAATGATGTTTGTTCAGTCAATGCCAACGCCCCTTGTGGGTTACGACCTTCGATCGGTCTTACACCCGTTCTTCTGGTTAATAACAGTTTTCTCTGTTAAAACCAATGCTTCTCTATCCCTCACAGAGTTGCAATCCTTGTGTCCTCGATTAACCACTATTCATCAGTTAATATACCGACGCCTCCTGCAGAGTCAAATACCTTCTCTCGATTCAGCACTCTCTCTCTTGGTTTATCACAATCTGTCTATTGACATTAGCCTCTTTTCCCCGCCAGGGTCTTACTCTCTTTCTTCGGTTAACCACTGCCAACCAGTTAATATACCGAATCTCTCTTTTCTCTTGGTTATGACACCATCCCTTTATTTGGATCCCCAGCAGAGCCCTTTCTATTCTTTTTGCTCCTACTTTCTTGGTTTTGACACCAATCTTCTTTGTCACCCCCAACGGAGTTTCTTTCATTCTTGGTTTTGACACCATTCTTTTTCTAGGCTCTTGTCCAATTGCTCTTACTGTGTGGTCTTCCCCAGTAGAGTTTTTCTTTCACTCTTGCTCTTGGTTTTGACACCACTTCTTTCGTTTCATGTTTCTTTCTAGTCTTTTTTCCATTAGGTTCCTTGAACTACGACGCTTTGATTTCCTCATTCACTATGAGGGTACGTAGTGTTGCACCCCAAAATTTGCTCTCCTTACTTTATTACTAACTGGCTTATGTTGCATCGCATTTTGCATTATCATGTGTGCATATCATTGGTTCTTAGCATGGGGTCAAGGTGCCTGAGGCAGTGCTTCAGAGGGTCAAGCAAGAGTCCTGGTATTGTCCAAGAGAGCTCAGGTGGATCATCCTTTCCTAACCAGTGCATAGATTAGGGTTTTGAGATTCTTGGGTTTATTGCTTCAATGGGCAAGCTCCTTGGGTTTTTATCATCATCAAATGGCATATCTTGTCTTTGTTGGAGAGGATACACATCATATTCGGAGGAATTTGGATTTGGAGACTGTGTTATTTCCTCCTAGGCTGAGGGTGCCACAACTAGGGTTTGCTATAAAGTCAGTTTATTTCTGATTTTTTGGGCAAGACTTGATTCTATGGTATTCCTTGGGTCCCCAAGTATCTAGGGATGGGAGGTTGCCCATCAGTTTGGTTCAGGAGAAGTTCAATTGACCAGAAGATTGAGAATCAGGTGAATTGGGTAAAAGTCAACAGTGAGAGGAGAAGTCAACTGTGGAATTTTGAGGTTCTCTCCAAAGTTTTCAAGGTCTCATGTCCTCATATGGTCTTCAAGGGTCAAGTTTCATACATATTTATCAGGAATCAGGAGTTGGTGCAAAGTTTCTAAATTTGGGAAGTGACCTATAATGAAAAGTTTCCTTTTTTGGCAAGTTCCTACACTGCATTCAACTTGACTTTTCATAATCAAGAAAGCTTCAAATGAATTTTTCTCCAACATGAAAGTTGAAGATCTTTTTCTCCTCTTTCCAACAAGTACTAGTGGGTCTCCATATCATTTGTCAAACTCAACTTATGGTCAAAAGAAGGCAAAGTGGTTTTTAGGGTTTTTCATGGTGCCATTTTCACAACTTTGGGCATAATGACCTACAATCAAATCCATTGCTTCATGCCACATTCTAATATTAAAATGCTTTCCTTAAGGATTATTTTGGGTCCAAGAATGAAGCAATTCCATGGTTTGTTCTTCGTTTATTCTCCATTGTTCAAAAATGCCAAATTATTCAAAAGTCATGAATCAAAAAGTTTCAAGGCCCAAGTTAAATATGGTGTGATTAGCAATCCAAATGAAGGTGATCCATTAAATAATTCTCAAGTATCCATGCAAGGAGAAAGGTGTAATTCACATAATGCATTTTAACAAAATAATTCAAAAACTCATGAAACAAACAATTACCCAAGCCCAAATGATCAGATATGAAATAACCCTAAGTATTTAAGCCTATTCATGCATTGGTTAGGGGAGAGGCACGTGAAGTTGGAGGAGTTCTCAAGAAAACCCTAAAAGAGGATTTCTCATTCAAACTCACGATCCACAAGGTTTTTGCCAAAAGTTCTTCCACAAGTCTGTTCCTGGTGATTTCTGGAGCACAACCCAACCACCATTCGCAGCCAAAGGCAAGGATTGGAGTTGCTCCATCTCAGGTTGGGAGGTTTTTTCATGCTCTTAAAACTCCAATTTTTTATATGAATATTGATGTGTAATGAATGGTGATCACTCTGATCTATTTATTTTTGAATATGGATGCATGTATGGCTTGCTATGTTGATTTAAAGTTTGATGCCCTAACATAATTTCATGCATTTTTTATTATACGTTGGTCATTTGAAATTTTTTATCGCATATCTGGATTCCTGACATTTTTCTGGTTGGATTAGTATATTCGCACGTGCGTTTTGGTGTAGTTTTGAGTGCAGGTGGCCGGAGTAGGGGGCCGGAACCCTAACTCCGGCGGCGGCTTTCGTTTCAGTCCGGCCAAGGGTCTGGGCGAAGAAGACAACCTCCCAGCCGTCCGTTTCCTGCATCGTGCGGTCATCAACAGTCCACGTGTGTGTTCTTTTATTTTTTTTTCTGATTTTCATTTAACAATTATGTGTGTGCCATGACACGGTAATTATCGTGGACTACCAAACTCAACCCCTCATCATGATGACTGTGAACCATTGACTCAATCATGTGGTCATCATCCCGCCAGCGCATTAAAAACGTCACGCGCCGTGCACATGGCATTCCACGGTAAACCCATTTTTATTTTTTTTCTCATTTTTCTAATGAGTTAATGGGCGGGCTTCGCTACCCACACCCCCCCATCTCCAGCCCACTCCAATTCCCACATGATTTCCTTACTAACGCACCCCCCCCCCCCCCATACTATTTTCTATTTTTATTTTTTATTTAATTCATAATAATTTCATTTTTTATTCTAAAAAATATATCCTTGCATTTAAAAATTACCAAAAAATTGATGCATCATTTTCATCATTTTAATAAAATTTTACAAATTTTATTTTTATTTTTATTTTATTTTTATCATTTGAATTAATTGTTTAATTCAATTTCTTTTTAGCATTACACATCTCATGCATACATAAATTTCTTTATTTTAATTCTCCTCATCTATAAATTATTTTTGATCCGTTCTTTTTGCATTTGTTCACTAACATTCTAAATTGCATAAAACTATTTTTCTTTCATTTTTAAATTTATTTCATATTGCATTTAGGTCCTTCTCTTTGGCACACTGAATCCCACTTCCCACCTGAACTCTGCCTAATTATTTGAATGACTAATATCTTGATTTTTTTGTAGGGACTTTTGATATGTTGTTTGTCTCTGGTTGAGGAATCTTAATGTTTAATTTGGGAATTTTAGGACTTATTTTTCTAATTATCTGATTTGTTTTCACTTGAGACTTTCTTGCAGGCACATCCTTGACCTTGTATGATTATCTGTTTGAAAAGGCACTTGTGCCATTTGCTTTGGGCGTGTTTCTTTGTTTCTTTAATTCATGTTTGGATGATAATCATTGTTGTTTGCCATTGTTTGATTTTCATTCACCTCATCTCTCTTACTTATGTCTATTCTGTACTAATCTTTTATGCAGGGCCTAAGGTAAGTTCTTTAAGGATATGGATAAGTATCCATGGTCACCTTTACTTTTTCCTTCCCTCATCTTCTTTCTTTAGGATTAGGTTGTCTTCAAACCTCACTAACCGTAGGTCACCCATGCATGATGACTTTAGGATCTATAGTCCCCCCTTAGAGTTACCCTTGTGTCTTCTCTCTTCTCATCTCGAATTTCTTTAAAACACTTAATAATAATAAGGTGTATTGCGCACGAGCCTTAAGTATGGGGAATGAGAAATGAGGGGCTTCCTCTCATCTTTCTAGAGTGCTTAGCGAGCGTCCTGTCTTGGGACGATGCGTTAAGTATTCGCCCCTGTGCCCTAGACTTTGGTGCAATGCAACTTAGGAACTAACTTACGCCACTTCTGTCCTAAAAAACATAAACCAACTTCAAACCTTTTTGTCCTTCGGGACCTTCAACTTAAAGGCTATTTTCAAAAAGGGCACGTTACCTTCCGTCTGAGCCGCAAACAGGCATCGACCCTAACTGCCGGACACGAACTTAACGTCGCTCATAAAAAACACAAAAAGAACTTGGTCTGAACTACGTTGACTCTGAATTCCCCATTGCACAAGGGGGTACGTAGACCTAGGACATTGACGTCCTACCGAGTCGGTCTTTGTCTTTCCCCCTCCATTTTAGTACAGCCATAGATTTTAGGATAACTCACCCTTAGAATAGACAACAAGCGTGGATCCCATCGAGTACGATGGACGCGTGGGGTGCTAGCACCTTCCCCTCGCGTAACCGACTCCCGAACCCAGGCTATGGTTGCGATGACCATTCCTTTCCCCCTTCCTAAGGTTTATGCAGTGTTCCATTTCCCCCTCTTGGGATAAATTTACACGGCTGGCGACTCTGTTTTTCCGCGCCACTCTCGCGTTTGTACCTGGATGAAAATCCTGGGAGCGACAGCTGGCGACTCTGCTGGGGACTCTGGTTGACCTATGTTGGCCATCCCTAAGCGAGTCAATCCTAACGCTTGCTTGTCTTTATTCTCTTTGGGTGTTTTGCTTTGATTTGCTTTATGTGTTGTATTTTATTTTTATTTTTACCGCGTTTTCTGCATTTCATTTTTTATTACTGTCATGCTGCTGTGCTGTATTGGCTGTCTTTGTTTTGCAGGTTGGGTGGGACCGAGAGCTAAGCCCAATACCAAGGCTTGAGAATACCCTAGGACTAGAGTGGAAAGTAGTGGGACCTACGTGCCCGCTTGGTACGTTTGTGTGTTCACGAAATTCACAACCAGACGAGGCTATCTTGGGATGCATTCTAACATGTGTGTCTTGCGCATGTTAGGGTGTTGATCTAGAGAGTTGTCGACTCTGGTGACCGATCATTGAGGACCTTAGTGGAAACATCCCTCTTTAGTGGTGACAGTGGCAGACCATATCCTGTGGCAAATCCATTCGCACCCTAGGGCCCGCTTTGGAACTCGCATAGGATGGCCCCTACGTTTTGAAGAGAATCAGTGGAGGCACTCCTCGATTGACTTTAGTACTGTACCCCGAGGGATGAATGTACTATTGTTTCTCGACCTCAGTGCCAAAGCTGAGGACCTTCCGCTTTGGAGAATCAGTTGAGGCCTCCTCGATTGATAATGATGCCAAACCAGAAATGGTGAACGTATCATCATTTCTCGACCTGAGAGCCCGGGATACTGAACATCCTAGTACCCACATGTGAGAGGGGATGGGTGTTTGCAGGTTTGCAGGTAACCGAGACTTTCAACCTACCCGGTTTTCTGGATTTCTCATCAATGTCTGATTATTTGGGTTCCTCAGTGGTTCAGAGTTCTGGTTTTCTGGTTTCTCGTTCAGTTGACAGCACAACACATCCAGCAGTGTGCCTTGACCCCATGTTTGCATGAGCATATCATTTTTCTTGCATTCTGACGTGTTTGATATTTTTCAGGGCTTGCATCTTACCCTTGATTCTGGTTTTCTGAGGTCGCTTCAGTATGGATGTTCAGAGAAAGAAGACTATCGCCTATTCATTCCCAGAGCCGACTTTGACACTGATTCACAAATTGATTAATATGGTTGGTTCCGGAGTTCGTACAGAGTTCAGTGGAAGGTATGGAAGACTTCTGAAATTTGTCTATAACATCTCCAAGTACGAGAAGGATGCCATTCACACACTTCTTCAGTTTTACGATCCGTCTCTGCGTTGCTTCACTTTCCCGGACTACATCTTGGCTCCAACGTTGGAGGAGTTCTCATTTATTTTGGGAATTCCTATCAGTCATGATATAGTTTTCTTTTCTGTAGAACACCCAGGTATAAAAGAAATGGCTGTGGCCCTTCATATTAGTAAATCTGTCCTGAACAGTAATATTGAAGAAAAACAAGGAGTTAAGGGTTTCCTATTGAAGTTCCTGTTTGATCAAGCCTGCATACATGTCAAAGAGAAGAACTGGACTGCTTTCCAAGCTATCCTAGCTATGTGTATCTATGGGATTGTTTTGTTTCCGAATATTCCTGATCTGGTGGATATGCATGCCGTCAGAATCTTTATTTCGAAGAATCCTATACCTACCTTGCTAGGTGATGTGTACCATTCAGTTCACTATAAGAATGAGAATAGACGTGGGAAAACTTTGAGTTGTTGTGCGCCGCTCTTAGCTATTTGGTTTCTGAGTCGTCTCCCCGAATCTGGAGCTTTCGTTGATACGAAAGATTCTCTGAAATGGTCTAAGAGGGTTATGGGTTTTACTGCTGATAACATTGCTTGGATTAATCGTGACTTGCTAGGAATGGAGATTATTTGCAAATGCGGAGAATTCCCTAATGTTCCCTTGATAGGGAGGAAAGGTGGAATTAATTATAATCCCTCCCTAGCTATCAGACAGTTTGGCTATCCTTTGAAGAATCCACCCGAAGAGCGAGATGTCCGAGAATCCTTATTCTTCAATGGTATTGAGGATCAAGGGTTGATAAGGAAAGTTGTGAATGCTTGGAAACAGGTGACTAAGAAGGGTAAGATTCTATTTGGGAAAAGTAACAATCGGGCTTTCCCTCCCTATAAAGAGTGGATTAAGAATAGAGCAGAAGAGGAGCTTCTTCCATTCCCGGTGGAACCACCTTTGTATCCTTTGGTGATCGAGCCTCCTACCACCGTTGAGTTGGAGAAGTATAACAAATTATGGGCTGAAATGGAAAGGTTGCGGGAAGAAAATAGTGAGCTAAAGAGATAGATTTATCAGTGCAAGCATGAGCGGGGTGAAGCTGTTCATACCGCCAAGTTGAAGACAGAGCTTCTTGCTAAAGCAGAAAGAGAGCTTGCTGACATGGTCGCATCCAGAGAAAGAATGAAACAAGCTTTGGATGGTATCAGTAGCGTTCTCAGGTCCAAGGAGAAGGAATTAGGCAAGGCCTTGTTGAAGATTCACAGGTTCAATGATCACCAAGAAACTGCCATGGCTGAGAATAAGAGAAAGGAAGACGACTACATAGCTAAGATTGATCAGTTGAGGTCGACGCTCAAGAAGAAAGACGCTGAGATCTTATCAGGGATATTCAAGAGACAAGTAGTCGAAGATCGACTCAAGGAAGCCATAGCCTCCATGGAAGAACTGAAAGTCCAAGCTGAAGTGAAGAAATCTAGACATGAGGGTCCTAGCATAGATGGTGCTACTGGAGAAGACGCTTGGGAGCTACATTGCCGATACTTGGATGGGATCATACACAGGAGAGACCTTCTCATTCAAGGGCTAATTCAGAGGCCGAAGCATCCCGATACCAGAAAGCTGTTCAAGGAGATTCAAGACTGGTGCAGAAAGCATAATGGATAGGGGGATTGACACTTGTGGACTTTGATGATATGCCTTAGTTTCCTGTCTTCTTTCATTGTATGTGGATCACCACCAGGCTTGTTGGTTGGGACCTATGGTTTTTATATTCAGACTTGTTATCTCGGATTTGTGATTGTTGACATTTGGCTTTTCTCTGGTTTTCTTAATATATGGGCAGAAGTTCCATTATATCTTGTTATTAAACCGGAATCAAGGGGGGGATCGCCCTGTGAATTTTCAAACATGTCCATTTGCATTTGCATATTCATAATCATTTTGCATGACAGGTGTTTATCTCCGGTATTCTTATCTTGTTCTTATCTCAGAATTGCAGATCAGCGTATTCACCGGTATCCTACTAAGCAGAATCGGAAGAGACTCATGGATCAGCTACAGAATGAGATCATTGAGATGCGGACTCGCATGAACAAATTCATGGAATTGATGCAAGGGGTTGCTCAGGGACAAGAACAGTTGAGAACTCTCGTTCAGCCACTGATTGCGAGGGTTGATAATGATGGTGTCCTTCATGGAGGATTTCAGACTGGTGTTACTGATAATGGTCAGAATGGTCATACGGGCAGAGGTGTTCCGGTTTCTAGTGTCGAGCGGAGCTGAAAATGCTGGGGGAGGTGGTACTGGTACTGGCGCAGTTCAGGGTCATCAGTATGATGATGTTCAGGATGATGCATTTTCTTGGCCAGGTGGGGATGCTGGTCCCCTGACTGATCAGGATCAGAGGATCCGTTTGATTGAGGAACAGCTGAGGGGTGTTGTGAGTCAGGATTCTGTGGGAATGGATCTAGAGGATTTGGGGTTGGTTCCAGGCGTTGTTATTCTGCACAAGTTTCAGACTCCCACTTTCGAGAAGTATAATGGTATGACTTGTCCGAGGACCCATGTGAGAGCATACACAAGCAAGATGGCTGCATATGCGAAGAATGAAAAGCTGATGATGCATTGCTTCCAGGATAGCCTATCTGGGGCATCCCTGGAGTGGTACATGCAACTGGAAAGGAAGGATGTGCGTAGTTGGAGAGATCTTGCAGGGGCATTTATCAGACATTACCAATATAACACTGATATGGCTCCTAACAGAACACAGCTGCAGAATCTGTCACAAAAGAACAATGAGAGTTTCAAGGAGTACGCTCAGAGGTGGCGCGAACTGGCAGCGAGGGTTCAGCCTCCCATGTTGGAACGTGAAATGATAACTATCTTTATGGCCACCTTGCAGGGTCATTACTATGAAAAGCTGGTACCATGTATGACTGGAAAGTTTGCTGACTTGATCTTAGTGGGGGAAATGGTGGAAAGCGGAATCAAGGCGGGGAAGATATCAGGCAGTGATGGGTCCTCATCTGGAGGAAGCAAGAAGCCTTATGCCAATGGTTATAAGAAGAAGGAGGGAGATACAAACTCTGTGTCATCATATCGTGGTAGAGATGGACCTCGTCAGAACTACAATCAGCAGGTAGCTTCTGTAACCATCCCAGCAGCACCTCAGCAGCCAGCAGTGACTCAGCAACAAAATAAGGCTCCTCGCCGGTCTCAGCCTCTGACTAGGCGGGATAGGCATTTTGACTCTCCACCTCTTCCATACGCTCAATTATTTCAGTACTTGCTACAGCTACAGTTAATCCAGAAGAGAACATTGGCTCCACCTACTGGTAATCCACCTCCCGGCTATGACGCCAACACCCACTGTGAGTTTCATTCTGGGGCACCCGGACATTATATTGAAAACTGTAAAGCTTTTAAGCATCAGGTTCAAGATCTGCTGGATTCCAAAGCCATCAATTTCTCCAATGACGTCCCGAATGTGAATCAGAATCCGATGCCGAATCACGGTGGGCCGAAGGTCAATGCTATTATTAAAGACTGTGAAGACTTAAGTTTAATTTCAGATGTGAACGAAATCCAAACTCCCTTGGGTGTGGTGAAGAAAAGACTGTTGAAGGGAGGGGTATTTCCCAGTTGTGATGAAGGTTGTGTAGAATGTGTGTCGCAGCCAGGCGGTTGTGATTTATTGAAAGCAGGTATTCAAAAAATGATCAGCGAAGGGGTATTACAGTTTGACAGGGGCTGTAAGCAGAGTATTGTTACTGACAGAGAGATTGATGTTGCCACGATAACAATTCCATTCAAGACGATAACTATATCAGCGCCAGCAAGACCAGCGCCGGTCACTATCACTGTTCCTGGACTAGTTCCGTATGAGAGTACCAAGGCCATCCCATGGAATTATGGGGCCGAGGTGTTTGTTAATGGTAAGAAGCTGGAATTGGAAAAGACATCAGCTGTGAATTCTGGGGTGGAAAATCTTGTTGAAGCAGAGGCTATCACTAGGAGTGGTAGAGTCTTTATTCCCTCCGAGAATCAAGCTAGCAGTTCAAGACAAGACAAAGGTAAGCAGATGATGGATGAGTCTGTACAGAGGCAGGAAGCTAATAATTCTACGACAAAGCCAGGTGGGGATACTTTCTCAAAAGACGTAGAAGAGTTTATGAGGTTGATTAGAAAAAGTGATTACAAGATTGTTGACCAACTCCACCAAACTCCATCGAAGATTTCCATCCTATCCTTACTGTTGTGCTCCGAGGCACACCGAAATGCATTGCTGAAGATTCTGAATATGGCTTATGTACCGCAGGAGATATTTGTCAACCAGTTGGAAGGGGTTGTGGCTCATATGAATGCTGGTAATGGTTTGGGTTTCACCGATTTAGATCTGACTCCGGCTGGGAGGAATCACAACAACGCTCTGCATATTTCAGTGGAATTCCGTGGTTCTTTGATGTCGCATGTGTTAGTTGATACTGGGTCGTCTTTGAATGTGTTACCAAAGAAGGCTTTGATGAAGTTGGATACTCGTGGGTTGATTTGTACGCCAAGTGACTTGGTGGTACGTGCTTTTGATGGCTCCAAGAGATCAGTGTTTGGAGAGTTAGTTCTGCCGATCAAGGTGGGCCCTGAGGTTTTCGACACCACCTTTTACATAATGGATATTCAGCCTGCCTATAGTTGTTTGTTGGGTCGCCCCTGGATCCATGGCGCTGGGGCAGTAACTTCTACACTGCACCAGAAGTTGAAGTATATGGTGGATGGCCACGTTGTGACTGTTTGTGGTGAAGAAGAT